>JASEVX010000009.1:61087085-61119585 GCA_031761405.1 Serripes groenlandicus | reverse complement strand
AGGAGAAAATGATCATTATGTTTTTAAACCCTTTCCCTCATATAGACGCTTTCTGACGCCTCTTCGGCAGACGGCTTTTTGAAAAGATAGTGACAAAAGAAGAAATTGCTCAAAACGAGCAATTTCTCCTTTTGCCATAATGTTTTCCACTTTTAGTCATAGGTTATCCATTTAATTATAGAAATTGTCTATATGTTGACAAAATATGATCAAAAATCATCTTCTGCAGAATTGTAACATGAGGGAAAGCGTTAAAACACCGCATATAGGCTTCAGACATTTTCTATATGTTGGAAAAAGGTCCTTATACAGAACAGAGCAGATTTATTACACGAAAACTTTACAGTTTGTTGTGTTACAATAAAAAATATTTTATATACATATCAACATTACAAAATTGTATACTATGTAGTGAGCGATATTCTTAAGAATATGAATTCATATGAAGGATGAACTTTTGTAAATCATCAAACTAAAACATCTACGTACAGTGAAGAGCCAAGTGAACCAAGTCAACGACCACACTGTCTGTCTATACGTTATTTAGCCCTAAGCGCATCTTCTGACAAAATGCAAGAAGTGTAAACCGGTAATTCTACACCAACACTCCTTATATGATGCAAAGCCTAGGAGGCATTAAGACCCTAAGTCGCCTGTTTTTGTTCATGTTGAAGTTACATCTGGTTTCTATACCACATGCAAGCGGGCAGTGAAGACTCTCACGAGACAGTGCGCATGCTCAGAACCACGCGGACTGTTAATCCAAGGGTTGTGAGTTCGAATCCAAGCTCCACCAATATTCATTCCGACGTTTGACAAAAGTCACTGTGACAAGCGTCATTCGACTTACAACATTGGTCTAGCAGTTGCTTGGAAAGTATGTTGTGTGGAGTACTGGTGTGCGAAAGCTATGAAATACATGAGTAGGTGAACTGTAGCCGTGATATGACTGAAAAAGTGTTGAAAACGCCGTTAAGCCCCAATCAATCAACCAGAAGCTTCCAGAATGATTGTACGGTAAGTTGACGACCAGGGAAGATCATAAACAGACTGCACGGAGGTGCATACGCTGGTCGCTAAGTTCTGAAGTGTTTTTTGCGTGTCTCTATAGACCATAATCCAGGAAAATCACACCAAAGGTTATTGTGTTGCAATTGATTGATTAGGTTTTAACGCCGTTTTCAACAATTGTTCAGTCAAATCACGGCGACCAGTTCACCTACTCATGCGTTTCCTGGTTTTACCACACCAGTACACCACACAACATACTTTACAAGTAACTGGCTGCTTTTCCACATAGACTGTTACACAGCCCATTGGTGAAAGACGAATTATGCATGTCACAGTGACTTTTGTCGAACGTCGGAAAGAATGTTGGCCGACCTGGGATTCGAACTCACAACCCCTGAATTAACAGCCAGCGTCGTTACCGGGGCTCGGCTATTGTGTTGCAAATGTAGATCAAGACCTTTTAACACATCCATGCTATCTGATCCAAGCTTGAACTTATTGACTCTTCCGATGACTAATGGTTTAACAGTGCAGATTTGGACCATCCTACATGTGCCGGCTAATCTTGGTATACACTAGTCAGTAGTCACATATGCGTTAGGGTTGGTTTTCCTAAATCGATTAATCGATTGGAGTTCAACGCCGTTTTCAACGGTTTTGAGCCCTCCCACGAGAAAACCAACATTATGGAATCTGCGTAATGTATCGACCCGGATCAGCCTGCAGACTAACCCTGACAGACACTTTTCGCCTACTGTGGATTTTCTGTTATAGGAATCATTACTCTATACCTCTATCCCCTTGATACGGAATGCGTCGGCCCGGATTAGCCTGCGCGGCATGCTAAGGCTGATCCGGGTCGATACTTTACGCAGACTTCACAATTATGGTTTTCTCGTGGGACGGCTCATTTCAGTTATAAACTGCATTCAGTCCACGTTATTGCGTTTCCTAGCTTTCTCTCACTTGTACTTCACACAACATTCTTCCCAGGCAACTGGCTGTTTTCTAATATACACCATACGTAAGCCTATAATATTTCTGTAGTACTTAACTATTTTAGAGTCTGCCAGAATAAACGATATAATAATATGATTATGTGATATAATTGAAATATTTACTCTATTATTCCGTATAAATCAAAACTGTGGCATGATGAATACATAACACAATGCACTTTTATATACACAATATATATGTTCACTGTGTCACGCCGCCGTGATATAACTGAGAAATTGTTAAAAACGGCATTAAACCCCAATCAATCAACCAATCACTGTACACACGTGACTGCGACAGAGTTGTATTTTCACGTATATTACAATGTATCGTTTGTATACATGACTTTACAGGAACTCAGTTGAATATAAGCGTTTTATTTCAGTAAATGTGTTCTAAATACATTCTAATATTCATGTTAAATAGCACTCACCCGAACTATCCGTAGAACGTCCTTGCTAATAATAGAAATGAGATAATACGTCCAAATATGTGTAAGAAAACCCGTTCGCATTGACGTCGCGCAAGCTAACCCGGCACATCAACGTAACGTCAAATAACGTTAAAATTACGTTAAAATCTTAGCGTCGGATAATTTGATACGTTCGTGGTATGAGTCATTCTCAAAATCCGTCACTTTTTCTGTCTTTTGCTTATACGGTTTAGGAAAATCCACTATGCCCTTAAATTACGGTTGTGATTAATTGTTTGTACCAAGTTATGTATGATGAAAATTAAATAATTTCATAATTGTGGCAAATTCTTCGCAAAAATGTATCTCAAATAGAGACAATTGTATAGAAACACTCTGTCTTTAGTCCTGTGAGGTAGAATTAAATGTAAAATAATACCATATATCTTACGATTTCAAATATAAAATTTCATTCATTTGATGAAACAAACATTAAAAATAAATAATAAGAGCAAAAAAGTATTGAATTGATTGATTATGATATAAAAAAATATTCATTTGGGTCTGTCCATCATTTATTGTTCCTTCCCATAACGCTTTAAACAGCATGTAAATAATGAAGGATCCCCTGGGTTGCTGATGTTGGTACTTCCTGTAAACCTCACTCTGATGTTCATGAATTTGATAAATGCTGCTTTGTAAACACTGCGATGAAGTGAAAAGATATCGGACATTCACAGTGAGTATTGCTGTAAAATATATTCTAATGAGTTCTTTACTGTAACTGCTTCAAAGTCCTATTTAAATTTCAGTGATTTCATAAACATAAAGATGTTTTAAACCTTTGGTAGTTCTAAAACTTTCCAGCATGTTGGGAATCCTCTACAGGGACCATTCATTTTTTAATTTGGAATTGACTTCGAGTTCTTCCTTCCTGTAACTTTCTTTCCTGTATCGCTATTTTATGTTATGGGAAAGTTCGATTTTGTTATTGGAAAGAATAAATAAAGAGTATTAAAAGATTTTTAAGATTTCACTATTATATATATTTTGGAGATAATGTATACATAATTGTTGAAACAATGTTCTGTTAATTATAGGTGATGTGTAGTTATATAAAGATATCCTACCTCTGAATATTTCATAATCTAATATTTATATTACAGGAAAGAGTAATATTGTTACAGGAAGGAAGAAAAATGACATAAATAAGAATGGGTTGATTGTCATCTTTCATTGTTTTCGTTATTACTGCTATTAATTGATTTATTATACATTTGTTCTTGTTTGGTACCATGTGTGTGTGTGTGTGTGTGTAAAGCTTGTGACAATCAGTACTCTTTTGTTCCTGCATATTTCTGTAACAGGAAAGAATAAATTTGTTATAGGAAGGAATATAAAAATAATAGTTTTCAAAAACCGTTACAGTTTAAAACAGTTTGGTTCTTCTTATCTTTTAAATAGTTTCCATGGTATAATGGAAATGTTTCAGAAGTGAAAGTGGTAACATTAAACATTCTATAACAATAAATTTGTCATTTCACTATATTTTGGGTTACGGGAGGGAATCGCTTCATTACTGGAAGGAAAATTGGGGAACATTTATCAACAAAAATGTCAAATGTGTCCTTTTTTTTATTAAATAAATTTCCAAGTAACAGTATTTGACCATTTTGACCATTTCCCCTAACGGTGTGATATTACATTGAGTGAGAATTCAATCAAATTGTAAATGTAATTTTGTTATGGGAAGGAAATGTTATGTTACTGGAATGAAAATTCAATAATAATAATAGTATTACTAAAATTGCATAAGGGGTGTTCCAGGAAAACAAAACACCCCAATTCACCAAATTAAAATAGTAAGTCGTACCACCCCCCCCCCCCCCCCCCCCCCCCCCCCCCCCCCCCCCCCCCCCCCCCCCCAGAACAGACCTATTAAATCATTATGATAGTAATATAACAACAAATATCTTGCATTTCAGGCATAATGGCAATGTCAAATGCTGAACAACAACGAAAGTTTAGAGAAAACAGATAAAGATCCAACTATTTGGTCAAAGAACAGCAAAAATATAAAACAGATAAAACATCAGGGAAAAAGAATGTAGAGATTGAGCATAGACAGACTGAGAATGTAGAAGTTGAGCATAGAGAGAATGTAGAAATTGAGTATAGAGGGAAAGAGAATTTAGAAGTTGAGCATAGAGAGAATGTATAAGTTGAGTATAGAGAGCCTGAGAATGTAGAAGTTGAGCATAGAGAGAATGTAGAAGTTGAGTATAGACAGACTGAGAATGTAGAAGTTGAGCATAGAGAGAATGTAGAAATTGAGTATAGAGGGACTCAGAATGTAGAAGTTGAGCATAGAGGGATTGTAGAAGTTGAGCATAGAGGGAAAGAGAATTTAGAAGTTGAGCATAGAGAGAATGTAGAAGTTGAGTATAGAGAGACTCAGAATGTAGAAGTTGAGCATAGAGGGAATGTAGAAGTTGAGCATAGAGAGAAAGAGAATTTAGAGGTTGAGCATAAAGGGAATGTAGAAGTTGAGCACTGAGGGACAGAGAATGTAGAAGTTGAGCAAAGAGGGACTGAGAATGTAGAAATTGAGCATAGAGGGACTGAGAATGTAGAAGTTCAACATAGAGAGAGTGTAGAAGTTGAGCATAGAGGGGCTGAGAATGTAGAAGTTGAGCATAGAGAGAATGTAGAAGTTGAGTATAGAGAGACTGAGAATGTAGAAGTTAAGCATAGACGGAATGTAGCAGTTGAGTATAGAGAGACTGAGAATGTAGAAGTTGAGCATAGAGAGAATGTAGAAGTTGAGTATAGAGAGACTGAGAATGTAGAAGTTAAGCATAGACAGAATGTAGCAGTTGAGTATAGAGAGACTGAGAATGTAGAAGTTGAGCATAGAGGGAATGTAGAAGTTGAGCATAGAGAGAAAGAGAATTTAGAGGTTGAGCATAGAGGGAATGTAGAAGTTGAGCACCGAGGGACAGAGAATGTAAAAGTTGAGCATAGTGGGGCTGAGAATGTAGAAATTGAACATAGAGAGAGTGTAGAAGTTGAGCATAGAGGGGCTGAGAATGTAGAAGTTGAGCATAGAGGGACTGAGAATGTAGAAGTTGAGCATAGAGGGACACAGAAGGTAGAAGTTGAAAACGAAAGGAGAGTGAATGTAGACATTGTGATTAAATCGAAGATATAAGTTGAGAATAAAAGGACAGACAGTGCAGAAGTTGAGCATAGAATATGGAAGTTGACAGAGAATATGGAAGTTGAGAATAGAGGGAAAGAGAATGTGCAAGTCGAGAGAAGAGGGATAGAGAATATGGAAGTTGAGAGTGGAGGAGTAGAAGAAGTTGAAAGCATAACAGATACTAAAATGGTTCGATCTAGCTCTGAATATATTGGGAAATAAGTTATTGTTGAGTATGAAAGAACGCATTTATTCCACAACCCAAAAAAAATTCTGGATCTTATTTTGAGGTTGATAAAGAAATTTGGGCATCCATTGCAGTAACAAATAAAATAAATGTCAATGTAAAGGAAGTCCTGATGATGAAAATATAGGTACATGTACATGCAGAAATATAAAACAGAAATATAAAACAGACGTTGGGCATGAATAATAAAATTATCATAAAGTGATTATGCAATTAAACTCTGAAAAGTGTTTGAATAACCCTTTCCCACAAACTGACGCATCTGCAGCAGAGGACTTTCAAAAACAGTGTAGCCAAAGGAGAAATTGCTTGCGATAAGCAATATCTCCGTTTCTCACATTGGTTCATCTTTATTCAAGAGTTATACTGTCAGTTTTGCAGATTTTCCATAGTTTTGCTTAACCGTCTTAAAGTGTAAGTCTGTTGTATGTTGTAAAAGGATGATCAATTTTGAAAAGAATGTCAGATTATCATTAGAATATAATTTGTTTTCGATATTATTAAAAGAAGAATTGTTTGTTCTTTGTTGTTGTTAACATTATTTTTGCAGTTTTATGATGTTATATTAAGTGAATATATTGTCTGTTGTTTTTAGATATTTCACAGACAATTAATATTGATTATGTTAAAAACAACTATAGACAAATTGTTTGTTGAAGAATATAACTTTCTTTACTATAACAACTGAAATTCCTTCCTGTAACACTTTGTTTCCTATGAGTATATAGATATATCAAGCAGTTATTACAGAAGATTTTGTCAGCTGTTCCATGACATTTAAAGACTCTCAAATACTAAATTTTTCAATTGCTACATTGCGTAACAATTAATTTATATCTTTATGGGGGAAATTATTTCCAGTAACAAAGCAGTTTCATCCTGTAACATCACTTTCCTTTCTGTAACACAGCATATTTTATTATTTTTTGTCAAGCTTGTGATCTTAAAATAAAAGATAAGTATAAAATAAGATGCATCCCAAGTTGCATTTCATAATCATGTAACATAACACATTGAGTTTTAGTTTTATTGAATTAAATTTGGATAAAAACATCTCGATTTTTCAAAGTATTGTACATGAGTTTATGTTTTTTTTAAATTTAAACCTTTAAAATGACATTTCAATCCATTTTCATTTCCCAAAACAATTTTTTGAGTTATTTCTCTTAATCAATCATGAAAATATGGATTTGGGAGAAAAGTTACAGTTTTACTGCACTAATAAAAGAGTGTTACGGTAAGGATATTTTTAAAACCCGATGAACTATAACTGTTTGTTATTCACTTAAATTAAGTTTTTTAAGATATCATTTTAATGTTCATGTATTCTACAAATGTTCCGAGTTCATATTTTATCAATAAAAGTTAATTGCAAACAAATTTAGTTTTTAGTCTTTGTCCTTTTCAATTTTGACCAATTTTGAGAATGACTCGTATACTGTTTGACAGTAGGGGCCGTTTTCAATAATTTAAATATATTTCATTTTTTAAAATAAAAAATTAAAATTGCATGAATCACAATAGCAACTATATGGATATTAGAATTCGCCGATGCAGCGAATCTGTCAAATTAATAGTTCCGTTGCACCAATCTAGTTCACATATATATTCAATACTGCGTGCAAGAAAAGTTGCCTTATTTCTTTTAATCAAAATTTGATGCAACAGTGTTTGATCTGTTGCTTTGAAATAGTTCCCAGAAATAACTTCATCTCCAGCTTCAAAAATACCACCCATTTGTCTTGGTGAGGCTTCTTAACCGTATAACGCTTGACGAAGCTCGCAAAACATAATATGGGTATGACTCATCCTCTATGTTTCTTACGGCCACACTATATCCTGGGTAGACAACCTCTACCAACGATTCGTCTAAACCACTTTCTGTGCCAGATGGTTTTTGTTCAAGGCAATTCATCTGTTGTTGTCTTTTTGGTCCTAGAGTACGACCCGTTTGTTCACTGTTCATACATCGCAATAAAACAGTGTTCACATGCGTAACACGATAAATCACGGACACTAAGAGACCCATCGCACGTGCGATGGTGAATCTTTCTGTTTTCTTTTATAGGTTGAAAATATCTGTCATCTCGAGCTCTATTGATGGTCTCAACTTATATGAATATGCGTTTAGAACATAAGGTTTGTCTTTCGTTTCGAAACCAGTGAACAATACAGGAACAATAAACAAGTTTAAGACGTCAAAATGACCAAGCGTGACAATTTTTCTCCACACAGATAAAGGTCGTAATAAGATATAATATGTCGCTTGTCTTTACTGAAAATTACTGTATCGATAAAAGAGAAAAATAATATTATGTAAATTTAATTATAAGGTTTTAGTTAGACTACATCTTTAAATTTCGGTATACTGATTTTACGCATTCATAATTAAACAACGTTTTATATAGGAGCGTGACAATTTTTCTCCACACGCCTTTTCCTCATTTTTTTTGAAAAGTATTAAGTCATTTGCTATATAATTCAGTACACAATAATAAAAGAAAAATAATATTGTATATTTGAGATTTCAACCCGGTTGGAGTAAAATTAATATTAAAAACCTACTTGCCATTTCTGCGTTGTTTGTTTTCCGACGTCGTTTTTTCAGATCTTACATGATTTATGTACAATTTATTTGTATTAATTTGCCAAAAAAAGTGACACGCGTTGTTATTTTGTGTTATGATGCTGAATAACATCATCTCCGGAAACTCGTGCAGTGTTTTCCCGGTAAAAAAAGCACGCGAAGTTTATATATCATAGGTGTGAATACCAAAAGAGAGCGTTTGACTGTTACATCTTATACAACGTTTTTTCAAGTTTTTTCCCCCGTTTTATGCTGTATTTGAAATTCTGTTAAACTAATGATAATTTTATTAATACCATATTCATCTACGTTTTGTACAGCACATATTGGTATATCATAAAGTTTCGGTTAGAAACTTCTTACGGTCAGGGTCAAAGGTCACATATACTATGGTGCTATTTTTCCTTGTTACAAAACGAACTCTATGGGTCATTTGGGATCTACTCGGACATCCGGTTTTCCGATTCCAGACTGTATATCAAATGTTTACATCATTGAACGTGTATCGAAGATTCTGTTCAGAGAACAATTCCATAAAAATGACGTCAGTGTCACTAAGAGCATTCAACTTTCAAGCTTTTCATTAACCACGTTAACAATGGCGGATTCTTGACCTCTGGCCCGTATCGACTCGATTTCATTTTTCGATCTAGTAGATCCGATATGCGTTCGTTGGTAACAAAATACAGAAAACACCCGTCATTTTATCATTTAGATATCTGTTCAATGGATGTATTGCGTTAAACTGTCCATAACTGCTGAAAGTCAACGACCGTCAGATAAGCTGGTGCTAGCGTGATTCATTCAAAACTGTTGATCATGGCACATTTGTCACAAATCGTTGTCACATTATATGTTTATTGCTAGGCCCAACGGGGGTCATGTTGTTTTGTTTAATCTTTGTGTCACGAAACCATACTTGTGCGAAACATGATCATTATTTGCAATGTTCCCGTTACATTAGAGTTGCCGTTCGTGTTTGACATGCTTGTAAAGACAACCAAAATGTGCAGACTCGGAGTGTTTTGCCGAGCTATCATGTAAGTTTGAGCTGCATCCTCACAAGTATGATTATATAAATAGCTTTTATAAGCACCTCGCAACATTCTTTCCATGTCAGACATGTCCAATGCTTCTTAATGCTTAAAATGAAACAAGGATTCCGTTTCGTACCCTATGTTTTACGCACTTGAAGTCAAGTCTGAAGTTGTGAACAGTATGTTTCGTCTTTCGTTCATCTGCTGATAAGTAGAACCACTGAAGATATTCTCGGTTCATATATGTTGTAATCTTGCGTCGCCTTGAGGAAGACATTATAGTGATGGTTTAGATTTTGTTATTGTTACTTCTTTATGGATAAAGATAAAATTTCTTTAAATTTAGTAGTTAATACCAATTTTTATTCATTTAACCAATGGATCAGCTTATCAATTATAAGTGATCAATTGGTGGGTCCATCCGTGTGAATGTGTAGAATCTAATGAACCTTGGCAGATCTGTAGAAAAGACAATTCCCTATCCAAGTTGCCCATTTGTACTGGTTTGAACCAATGAACAGTCATTCATCAAGTAGTAAATTTTACCTGACACCGTACAGTTACACTTTGGCTTTATGGCATTGCTACCTCTCTTGTACTGGCTATGTCTCTTAACTGTGTCATTGTTTGGTGTGTATTTAAATGTTTTAGTTTTTTACACCGCCTTCAACAATTCTCTAGTTATCTGATGGCGTGTACTGGGTAAGTTACCAGTACTTTTGGTCCATTCATCCTGACACCAGCCAGTCAGTTGTAATGCTAACCCCGCAACCCTGAGCATCAAGAATGGCAGTCACAACTACCATTTTTTAAGGTTTTGGCTTGACCCGACTGGGGATCTGACTCGCGACCTCCCGCATCCCAGTCCAAATAAATGTGGGACTACCCACACCAAAGGCAGACGTTCTACCAAAACACTGCCGAGGCCGTCCACTGTGTTATAGGCACACTGGTGAAAAAAGTTTCTTCTCAATCAGAATTTACTTAACTCTGTTGCTACCTTCAATTACGACAAGATTTTATGGATTCATATAGGTTAAAGTTTAAACATATAATGTTAGTACATGTCCACTACACAGTCAATACAATCAAGGATTTTGCAAGCTGGAATGTACATGCTGGTTTCTAATAAGATGTAAACAATTTTTTTTTTAATGTGTACAACTAAACTTGTTCTTTCAGATTGAAATTGCAGGGGTTCGGGGGCGCAGCCCCTGATGTTGTTTTCAGTTGATAAAAAGTTTAGGATGCGTCTGGCAACATGAAAGGGGCTGATGTTGACCAATGTGTGGCAAATTATCTTCATTCTATATAGGTTTTAACAATTATAGAGATGTTCCTTATATTTTAGTAGACATTTTCAAATACTTCTACTGCGGACTTGTCATATGAGGGAAAGCTTCAAAGCATTAAATTGATGATGTCTGTTTAAATTATTCTTTGATAAATTGGCATTTAAACTAGATTAGCATGAAATTATAACCTTCAATTGTGAAAAGATTTTATTGATTCATATAAGTGAAATGTACTGTGCATGTCCACTCAAAAGATTTGCATTCTTGAATATGGTTATTTTTACTGACAGGCATAAAAACATTGTTTATATATTATGTTGCCACAAAGTGTATTCAGTTTGACCTAGTCACCTATTGTTCTTTGTTACAAAGTTTTTGTTTTTTTTGTCTTTGCACAGTATAATTGAATTAATGATGAAGCAGGAGTTTAGGGGTGTAGCCCCAAATTAGAATGGAATATCAGTTTAAATAAAATATATTAACCTAAATCCATTCTCACATAAAATAAATATGCAACAGACCATTTTGAAAACATCTAAGCAAAACAAATGGAAAATCTCTTCAAATGAAAGTAAAATTATTGATAAGGGTTGAAATAATTGCTCAATATGATTAACCCTTTCCGTCATACGACAATTTTGCAGCAGATGACTTTGAACGTATTTTGTCAAAGGATAGAAAATCTCTATAATTGAATGGACAACTTATGACTTAAAGAGGAAAACATTGTGGCAAAAGGAGAAATTGCTCATTTTGAGCAATTTCTTCTTTTGTCACTGTATTCAAAAAGCCGTCTGCTGCAGAGGCATCAGAAAACGTCCATATGAGGGAAAGGGTTAAACTTAGTTGTTTGTTTCTTCCAAACTATGGTCTAAAGCTTGTTCTGAACTTTCTTTCCATCCTCATATCCCTTTCCCAAAGACAGCATTAAAAAAAGCTAGGCCAAAATATGGAAAATCTCTTTGGATAAAAGCTAAACTTGCAAAAGGATGAAATATTCACTATGAGCGTTATCTCCCTTTGCCACAGTGATTTCAAATGTCATTTACAAGTGGGAAAGTGTTAAACAATGTCTCCATCTGTACCACTTTGTCCATTGCAATCCACCTTCATAAGAATGTTCTTTAATGCTTATCCTCTTTGCAATGAAAAATACATTTGTTTTGAAAATACTGGCCTGATATAAAAATAATTTGGCCCAATTGTTCATCCTCTTCAAATATTGATTAAATGATTTCAATCCTTGAAAAACATGGCTTATTCTACTGGTAAATGCATTTGAACAACTTCTTATAATCATGTTTTACATAGCAAATACATGAGATGATATAAGGGACATGGTTGCATAAGTCTAATCAGTAATAAGAATATTATAGTGTTGTAAGATAACAATTCAATGTTAGAAAAGCATAATTTGTTAGGTTTTTATACGCCCGTTTTTTAACGGAACGTATTATAGTTTTACCTGAGGCGTACAGGCGGGCGGCATCCAGTATTTTGTCAGCTCAATAACTTAAGAAGCCTTTGTCCAATCATCATCAAATTTGGTCAGAATGTGTATTAGTATAATATCTCGTACACGTTTGATAACTAGCTATATCGACAGTTATCGCCCTTTAATTATAGAAATTACCTAAAATTGGTCTTGTCAGCTCAATAACTTAAGAAGCCTTTGGCCAATCATCATCAATTTTGGTCAGAAAGTGTATTGGCATAAAATCTCGGACAAAATGGATAACTAGCCATATCGCTTCAGTCAATCAAGAGTTAAATTGCCCTTATTTATAGAAATTACCTAAAACTGGTCTTGTCAGCTCAATAACTTTAGAAGCCTTTGTTTAATCATCACCAAATTTGATCAGAATGTGTATTTGCATAATATTTCAGACAAGTTCGATAACTAGCTATATTGCTTTAGTCAATCGAGAGTTATCGCTCTTTAATTATAAAAATTACCTATAATTTGTCTTGTCAGCTCAATAACTCTAGAAGCATTTGACCAATCAACACCAAATTTTGTCAGAATGTGTATTGGCATAATATCTCGGACAAGTTTGATAACTAGCCATATCGCTTCAGTCAATCGAGAGTTATCACCCTTTTATTATAGAAATTACCTAAAATTGGTCTTGTCAGCTAAATAACTTGTGAAGCCTTTATCCGATCATCACCAAATTTAGACAATATGTTGATGGGCAGAATATTTTGGTCGGGTTCAATAACTTACCATGTTATCTTAGTCACTACACACTTATGTCCCTCAGAATGGCCAAAACTGTACTAACAGTGTTCGCTCTCAAAATTTGCCTGAGTACAACCAATTATCACTAAACTTGGTCTCAAAAAAACAGGACAGTCGTATTTTGTGACATTTGGGGCTGTTGTTTAAATTACAATTAAATTATCACAAGCTCTGATTTATTAGGAATTCCTTTTTTTGGTAAAGAACATGAGGCATTTACTAAATGTGACTTTCTTTGAGGACAATTTGATCGTAAATTAAATGTGTTTAGCTACATTTTGAGACCTTATAGTTTTAACTGGTAAAACACCTGGTCTAGCCAGGAGTTCTGAGTTCAAATCTCAGTAGGGGGAAAATTACACTGTAGCTAAATACATACAATTTAATCAAGATCAGCACAGCTTTTGTGATAATCCTCAATCCATCATGCAATATCCACCAGCAACTATTTATTTAAACAATGACTGCTTTTAAACTAATTAACCAATTTTAACTGAACTGCACAGAAATATTGATTTGGTGTCCTCTTTCAAAATGTTCAAAGGAATAAATTCTGTGTTGACTTCTGGAAACTACCCCATCAGAAAAGAAGTAAAGTGACACAATGTTTAGGTATTCTGGTATTGCTGTATAACTTGGCAGGAAAGTTCCTTATGTAACCCTAAAAATATTCAAATCATATTGATTGGTTGAAAAATGGTATCCGCATGTGGCATGGGAAAAGGAAGTTGCAGGTATAATTTCAAAGTTATAACACGTGTTGCATTAATTTTCCCTATGTGACCATCCATACACTTATTCAAGTCATATTTATTAAATAAAAACAAATGTTGCTAGGCATTATCAGAGTGTAGGGTCTTGTTTCAAGATAATTTGGCTTAAAAAAACATTATGTTGCCCTTTCCAGAGTGTTGCCCTTTCCAGAGTGGTTTAAGATCAATGCTGCCAAAAAAACTCAGAAAGGGAGTAAAATAAAAAAAATTGCATGTCTTATGTCAAGATAGTTTGGCAAAAAACGTTCTTTAATTAACCCTCTACATAAATTGTTCAAGGGATATTGATTAGTTCAAAGCAATGCTGAAATGTGGGATCAGAAAAATGGTAAAATGACAAATCTGAACGTTTTTCCTCTGCAACTGCTTGTCTGATTTCAAGTTCAGTTGCCAGAAATGTTTTTGTTTTTTTTCAAAATGTTGATGCATTTATCCAAAGACATATAAACATATTTGATATGTTAATTCATGCATTTATTATGGCTATCAGGATATTCCCTCAAACTTCATGGTCATAATATGTTCTATACTCTTTAAAGTTCTTTAAGTGTTCAATATTCACTGGTAAAAGTAGTCTTTGACATTGGGGAAGTAAGTTGACTCACTCGGCTTGAACTTGAACTCTCTACCCCTGGGTGACAACTCTATCCATTATCAATTGAGCAAATAGTAAAAGCGTTAGAGCACAACAGCTTAGTATGTGATTAAATCTGTTGAGACTGAATGCACTTTCCGAAACTTTCAGAGGCTTTGCCTTAATTCATATTACTTTACATTCATTTCAAAAATTGAATTATCAAGGACTGACCTTGTCCTGTTGGTAGGTGCATTTGACGTTGTACCGGGTTAGCTTGCGCGACGTCATTACGTTCTCTTCTTCGGTCACTTTCCGCTCAATGAATTTCAATGTACCCGAGGTACATGTAAATATGACAATCAATCTTATTTATATCAGACCAAAAAGCTTCGCTGTACGTACATGTATATTGGCGCTGACAATTCCGCATAAGGGGGAGTCTTGAATTGATCCTGCACACTTAATCGCGCTCGTCAGCACGTGTTCGGTTTTTATGTTCAATGAAATCGCTGCACGCGACAACAAACGCCCGTGCTTTCTGACGCCTCTGCAGCAGACGGCTTTTTGGAAACATAGTGACAAAAGAAGAAATTGCACAAAACGCGCAATTTCTCCTTTTGCCACAATGTTTTCCACTTTTTGTCATAGGTTATCCATTCAATTATGGAGATTTTCTATTTTTTGACAAAATACGTTAAAAGTCGTCTGCTGCAGAATTGTCGTATGAGGAAAGGGTTAACCCATTTTTCCTCTGATGTTTTCATTTCCCCACATGCAAAATTAATGTCTTTTTACACATCAATAGCAAATTAATTCATTTTGTGGTATACAGAGAAATTGCTCAAAATTAGAATATTTTCCATTTGCAATAAGATTTCCAACTGTTCAATATTTATTATTTTATTTAAAGTTTCCATATTTTTGACTCTTTATTATCGGGTCGTCTGCTGCATATTTATTGTATGGGGAAAAGGGGCGAGTACAATTTCAATGGGTTTATGAGGCTTTCACGGTGAATCACTTAAAACATAAGAAATCCAAATTGCAGTCACATCTTTTATTTCAAAATGATATTATAAGAATCATTTCTTTCAAAATAGTCTTAAGAATAAATTCTTCAACTTATTTAAAAACAGTACCCATCAGGTATCTGTAAACATTTCAAACAACAAATACCTCTCATAAAACAAATTCCAAAGGTAAGTGCATTTCAAAAATAAAACAAAAACAACAAATGCAACCAACCTGTTATTCAAATCTTAACCTGCTATACAAGACCTTATCCCTTAATACCCACTGTTTGATAAACCTGGAGCAGACGACTTTTGAAAAGATTTTGGTAAAAAAGGGAGAAATTGCTCATTGTTCTCATGGTGATCGATTTCTCCATTTGCCACAATGTTTTCAAAAGATGTCTGCTTAAAATTCATTAAAATTTGTCTGCAGCTGATAACGGGTCCATGGTTTATATTGTTTGCTCCTTATTTATCAATTACTGGCCAAGACTTCCCCTTGAAGATGCAAACAAAAACAAATAAACCCTTTCCTATATACAACAAATCTGCAGCAGATGATTTTTAAATAATTTTTACTAAAATATGGAAAATCTCTATCAAAGAAAACATTGTGGCAGAAGCAGAAATTGCTCATTATGAGCTATTTCTCCTTTTGCCATAATGTTTTCATGTTTTCTGTTGCAGAGCTGTCAGAAGGTCTGTGTATGTGGGAAAGGGTTAACACTCCAAGGATAAGAGTAAATGAAGTTTTGTGTACATTTCCAAATCAAAATACAAGTACAGGTACATTGTATCCAGCATTAAGTATCTAACTTAACTTTTCCAACAATCACGAATTCTGATATCATCTACAACAGATGCTTTCTGAAAACGATGCACATAATGAGAAATTTCTCCTTTTGTCACAATGTTTTTAACTCTATTCAATAGTTAAACGTGTACTTTCAATTATAGTCATTATCCATATTTTGAAAATGGTCTGTTGAAAAGGCTTCTAATTGTTTCAGTATCAGGTAAGGATGGACTAAGCATTTTGTGCATTAAATATGCATAAACTTGTCAATAATTGAGAATTAGATCTTTGGGATTATAAAGAAAATTTCGCCTCCTGATCAAAATCAATATTAGTGAAAGGTATACCTTAACCCTTTCCTTCATGTACACGCTTTTCTGATGCCTCTGCAGCAGACGGCTTTTTGTAAACATGTCGACAAAAGAAGGAATTGCTCAAAACGAGCAATTTCTCCTTTTGTCACCATGTTTTCAACTTAATTCAATTATTGTACTTTCATTTAAAGGGAGTTTCTATTTTGTTTGGGTATGTAATCAAAGTATGTATTCAAAGTCATCTGCTGCAGATTTTTTGTATGTGGGAAAGGGTTAAATTAAAAGAAGGCGATTCATGTGATAAATCAATATAACTTGTAGTTACAATGGTTTAGCATGAAGCCCTGGACATATTGTATGAACATAATTATAACAGATCTTAAAAGTCTTAATAACCCTATTCCTGATGCAGATGACTCTGTATGCCTCTGCAGCTGACAAGTTTTGAAAACATTGTGAAACAAGATGCACAAGAGTGCCAGTATGGCTTCACTGCCATTAGGCAAAAAAATTAAATCACTATAGCCATACAAGTTAGAAACATCTCTGCCCCCTTGTGACCATGTTTTTGACCAATCAAGATGGCTTGAAGGAGTCTATAGAGGGTCATCAAAGTAAGATTTCTACAAAATAATTGGAAAATCGGTCAAATAGTTTTAGGGGTGAAGATTTTTTAAGCTTACAGCAAGTGGAGCTTAAAACGAGAAATTGCTCATAATCAGCAATTCCTCTTTTTAAGAAACTGTTTTCAAATATATAATTTCATCTATTTAGATTTTTCATTTTCTTCCTAGATGTTTTCAGAGTCATCAGTTACATATCACAATGCATGTAGATGACTTTTGAAAACAAATAGAACTTGAAGACGATCAAAACTTCTAATGGACCCTGGACGATTATCATTTGTTCAAGTTTAATTTCACTAATGTGACCTTTTGTCAATGTTTATCACAAACAGCAAAACTGTAACAGACAACCTTGAAATTATCAAGTCCAAAAGATAGAAAATCTCTATAAATGATAGTATGATTATTGAATAGAGTTGAAATCAATGTGACAAATGGAAAAATTGCTCATTATGAGCAATTTCTCCATTTGTCACTATGATTTCAAAAGTCATCTGTTTCAGAAGCGTCAGAAAGCGTCAATAAGTGGGAAAGGGTTAAAAAGAATTGAAAATATTTTGGCAGGATGAATTGCCCTCTTTTTGCCACAAGGTTTAGAAAAGTCATCATGCTGGAGAAAGGAGAAATGGCTCAACTGACCTACAATAGTTTAAAACTTTATATCAAACCACACTTTACTTTTTGTTTCCATTACATTTCTGTCTGGCGTTGTTTTCAAAGGAGACAACAATGAGTAATTCCTCCTTCTGCCTCAACGTTTTTAAATCCTATCAATAAACACACTTTCATTTAAAGTGCTTTTGCATTTTTTGTTTTTTCAAAGTTGTCTTCTGCATATATATATATATATATATATATTTTTTGTTTTTCAAGGGAGATAACTTCATCAATGATTCACATTATAACAACATTTATTATCTCCCCTAAAAATGATAACTTTTGGTAATTTTTTTAGGTTCCTTCTTTGTACGGACAGAAATGCAAATATCTGACTGCAATTTTTCTCTGATGATTTAAAATGAATTTTTTGATAATTTATTCTTTTATTCCATATATACAATTACTAATGAAGTTCATTCACAATGTAAATATTGATTCTTTCCAATATCTGCAGAAGCATTTTGACGCATCAGCAATTGAAAACCGCTAAAACATTTTGACAAACGAGAAATTGTTCATGATCAGCAATTTCTCCTGTTGTCACAATCTTAACATCAGGATTTAATAATAATGTTTCAAGTAACAAAGATTTTTCCATAGTTAACCCTTTCTCTCATATGACAATTCTGCAGCAGACAACTTTGAACATATTTGGTCAATTTCTGCTTTTGTCACTATGTTTTGAAAAAGCCGTCTGCTGCAGAGGCATCAGAAAGCGTCTATATGAGGGAAAGGGTTAAGCCTAGATGCTTTTAAAGTCATCCTCTATAGATTTATTGCATATGTGTGAAATAGATAAGGTCGTTGCAAGGTGATTTCAGAATAGCTTTAATTCCATCAGGAGTCAAAACTTATCATAATCTCTTTCCCCGGATACATCCAATGAATGTATAGTGTTTTATGGTGCATCGACAGCTACGGTCATTTAGCGCGTTTTCCAGATACAACAAATTTGAAGCAGATAACTTTGAAAAGATCTTTGTAAAATTATGGAAGATCCCTTTAACCCTTTCCCTCATATAGAGGCTTTCTGACACCTCTGCAGCAGACAGCCTTTTGAAAACATAGTGACTAAAGAAGAAATTGCTCAAAATTTCTCCTTTTGCCACAATGTTTTCCGCTTTAAGTCATAGGTTAACCATTCAAGTATAGAGATTTTCTAAATGAGCAATTTCTCCTTTGGCCACAATGTTTTCAACTTTTCGTCATAGGTTATTATTCATTCAAAATATGTTCTAAGTCATCTGCAGCAGAATTGTCGTATGAGGGAAAGGGTTAAAAGAAATGCATGCACAGAGCTGTGAATAAGCGGCCGGTTTGATGTTTTTAAATTCTTACAATGACCTCTGAACCCTAGGTTGTGGGTTTCACTGAGATGAGTCTATCACTGGCACCAGTTTGAGCTTTAAGCTATGACGATACTGGTACCTTTGGCAAGAACACTATCCCTTTCCCACATACAACAAATTTGTAGCAGAAGACCTTTGAAAACATCTTTGCAAATATGTGAGAAATCTTAGCTAATGAGAGCATAATCATTGAATAGAGTTGAAAATATTGTGGCAAAAGGTGAAATTGCTCATTATTAGCAATTTCACCTTTTTGTCACAATGTTTTCAAAAGGCGTCTGCTGCAAGTCATCAGAAAGCATCTGTATGTGGGAAAGGGCTATATACAAGGGTTTTCAGAAAAGGACTTATGTACTATGTTTTGTGCATTTTCTGCAAGTTTGAGTATATACTCTTTAGATAACTTGTCACATTTTCTAGGTCAGCTTGTTACTCTCATGCCAGTGAATGCTATTGAGTACCACAACAAAAGGGGTCTACATGAGTAAAAGGAGACATAATGTTAAGAAATGATCAGTTTACTCCATCTTGCCTAGGCCTCTGCAATTTTGCAGGAAGCATCTCAGTGAGACGATACTTTTAACCCTTTCCCTCATACGACAATTCTGCAGCAGACGACTTTGAACATATTTTGTCAAAAAATAGAAAATCTTTTTAATTAAATGGATAACCTATGACTACAAGTGGAAAACATGGTGGCAAAAGGAGAAATTGCACGTTTTGTGCAATTTCTTCTTTTGTCACTATGTTTTCAAAATGCCGTCTGCTGCAGAGGCGTCAGAAAGCGTCTATATGAGGGAAAGGGTTAACCCCTTTCCCACATAAAACAAACAACAAATCTACAGCACACGATTTTGAAAACAACTAAACAAAAGTATAGAAAATCTCTACAAATGATAGTTTGATAATTGGATAGAGGCGAAAACATTGGGGAAATTCTTTTTCCACAATGTTTTCAAAAGTCGTCTGTATTTCGATAAGGGTTAAGTACCCTCTACATAGGGGTTTTATATGGGCATTGGGCAATAAAAGTGAAAAAGTTAAGCAGAGACGAGTTTACTCCACTAGGCTTTTGCATGTTGCAGAAATTCAATAGGATAAGATTCATTCATTTGAGAAAGCATTTGGTTGTTAGAGAATTAAACATTTTTAAAAACTTAAAACATACATTTTTTAAAAAACTTAAGAAAAAAAAGTTTACATTTAACAGAATCAAACATGTTATGAACACTTGTTTTCAAACAATTTCTATGATACATACATGTATGTACAAACAAAACATATTGACTCGACATTATCACATGATACTCTTCTTTTTTACCCGTTCCCCAAATATTAGCCCACATACAACAAATCTGGAGCAATTGATTTAAAAAAACATCCAGACAAAAATATCTAAGATTCTTATGAATGAAATTAAAGTAGCTTACGGGATGGCATTGGGTACCAGAGTAAATGAGTACTTTATAGGACATCCGAGTATCAATTATTGAAATAGGATATCAATACCTGCTCATGTTTTTTTTTTCGTTTTTTTATCAAAACAGAACTGAATTTTCTTTTTTTATAAATTTAATGAATAGTTTCATCTCTGTGTATGAAACTTAAATAATTAATTGACTTATCAAAGAAGTCAGTAAAACCACAGTAAATGACTAGTAACCCTTTCCCTCATACGACAAATCTTCAGCAGATGACTTGGAAAACGTCCTGGCCAAAATTTGAAGAACCTCCATAAATGAGAGTTCAATTATTAAATAGAGTTGAAAACATTATGACAAAAGGATAAATTGCTGGGTTTGAGCAATTTCTACTTTTGTCACGATGTTTTCAAAAGACATCTGCTGCAGAGGCATCAGAAAGCGTCTGTATGTGGGAAAGGGTTAAAGAACCTGGACAACTGACCAATGTCTGTATCAAGATACCACAGTCACATTTGTCGGCGTTTTAAAAAAAGAAAAATTAGAGAAAAAAAATCTCAATATTTTCAAATCAGATCTTTTCTTCATAGAGCCCATCTTAACCCTTCCCCACTTGTCGACACTTTAAAGACTATTGAAAACATTGTGGCGAGAGGAGAAAATGCGCATGATCAGCAATTTCTCGTTTTGTCACAATGTTTTCAACTCAATTGAATAATTATTTTCTCATTTATAGTGATTTCCATATTTTTGCTGAGATGTTTTCAAAGTCGTTTGCTGCAGATTTGTTGCATGTGGGAAAGGGTTAAATGAAGAGGGGCGAACGATGGACAGCATTACTTCTGGATAAAGGGCTTTTGAAACAAACGATTATTATCTACTTGCTACCTGGGTACCCTATTGGATGAGTATGCAAGTACTACTATTGATACCCATTCCCATCCCAATCATATCATATCATCATCATCATCATCATCAACATATCATCATAATATCATATCATATCATCATCAAATCATATCAAAGCATATCATCATATCATATTATATCATGACAGAGATGAAAAATGATTTAGAATGTTTGCATCGGTGTTAACCCTTTCCATCATACAACAAATCCGCAGCAGACGTCTTTGAAAACATACCCCCAAAAAATTGGTATCTTCCCGTTAATGAAAGCGCAATAATTGAATAGAGTTGAAAACATGGTGACAAAAGGAGAAATTGCTTGTTTTTAGCAATTTCTTCTTTTGACGCCATGTTTTCAAAAAGCCGTCTGCTGCAGGGCATTAGAAAGCGTCTATATGAGGGAAAGCGTTATGATATATATAAGGTACGAAACCCATACCACCCCACCTGCTGGAGCTCAAGAGTTGCATCGACTCCCAACTGTTCTTTAGCCAACTCTTACAGTTCAAGCAAGGCTCAGACTGTGGTTGCCATTCTTATTAAGCCTCCCCAAACCACTTTCAATTATTTAGGTTTTCCATATTTTTTGCCTATGTGGTTTCAAATTTGTCTGCTGCAGATTTGTTATATGTAATAAAGGGGTAATGAAATGACCATGCCATGTATTGACGATGGTATTAGAGAAAACATCAAAAAGAGAATTTACAATAAACTGACTCGTAACATCACAAAGTATTTACAAAATATGTTCCATTACATACAGGTTAAATCAATATGAAAGACTCATTTTCTTCATCAACATTGCACATGCATTATCTATGTAGATGCTATATTTTTTTTGACATTTAACATCGACTATTTATGTTCATAACATTTAATCTTTAATTTCAAATTTTATGTACATGATATTTTATATTTAACATTCTTTAATAAAGCATTAAACGTAATATTTAAAACACATTACATTTAATTAAGCCACAACAGCACTGTCCCTTTACTGATAATTGGAATCACTGCGTTACAGATTATTTGGGCAATCAATGAATTGATAACAAGAACATTAATTTTACTGGTAATCACGGCAGTCACTCAACTGACCAGACCTGACAATTAACTGACCAGAACTGACAATCAACTGACCAGAACTGTCAATTAACGGATTTTCAGCACTGTCAAACAGTCACTTTAATAATCCTCAACAAAGTCATGGTACCACTTTCCTGAAGGTAATAGCAAAGGCACCCGAGTATCCATTTACAAGGCATAAAACAAGAGGACTATGCTGCTCCTATATCGCTCACTAGATTTGACAGAACTTATATGTATTGAACGCTCTGATGAGCTTAACAAGACGGCCGTGATGGCCCTCGCTAAATTGAGTTATGCAATGTGATGTATCATACCAGGGACTACTAATACGGGGAAGAGAAACAAGTGCGACAAGCCACAATTGCTTGTCGCCTTTACATCACTGTTGGTGTACGTAAACCTCGATAGGCGGGTAGATAAACCTTGTATAGGTAATGCGGAATATCAATCGATAAGAACAACAAGCATATTATATAGCGCTATATAGCTTATCGCACTCGTTTCTCTTCCCCGTATTAGTAGTCCCAGATCATACCTACCGCATAGTCAATCATAATTACTCATTTTGCGGCCAGGTAAGCTTATACTAGAGTGTGCTCAAGATTTTTCTTAACCCTTTCCCTCATATGACAATTCTGCAGCAGACGACTTTGAACATATTATGATTGAATGGATAACCTATGACTAAAAGTGGAAAACATTGTGACAAAAGGAGAAATTGCACGTTTTGTGCAATTTCTTCTTTTATTACTATGTTTTCAAAAAGCTGTCTGCTGCAGAGGCGTCAGAAAGCGTCTATATGAGGGAAAGGGTTAAATTTGGCCCAGTGATAAAAAGTCATGATGATTGGATATATAAACGTTGCATGTTGAGTGTCAATTCTTGACAATGTACAATAGAAGAATGAATGAATGAATGTATATTGTTTTATGGCGCATCGACAGCTAAGGTCATTTAGCGCGCAATTAAATTTAATTATTCATGATCCCTGGGTAAACAAACCAGTACTAGGCTAGAAAATGTGCCTTGCCCAAGGGCACTCCACCATGACCGTAGTGCTGGTACAATAGAAGAACGATGGACTAATGTTGATAAGAAAAGCTCACTTTCAAAGAACAATTAGACAAAAAAAAAGAAAGAAGATGATGGCATTTTCTTCAGTATAAAACACAGACGGTTGATATTAACCCTTTCCAGCATACAACAAATCTGCAGTAGATGCCTTTGAAAACATCTACTCGAGATATGGAAAATCTCTAGAAATGAAGGTATAATTACTGACAACAAATTCAAAACATTGTGGCAAAAGGAGAAATTGCTTGTTTTCATCTTAATTTATTCATTGAATTTTTATTTAACCCTTCCCCTCATATAGACACTTTCTGAGGCCTCTGCAGCAGACGGCTTTATGAAAACATAGTGACAAAAGAAGAAATTGCTCAAAACGAACAATTTCTCCTTTTGCCACAATGTTTTCCACTTTTGGTCATAAGATATCCATTCAATTATAGATATTTTCTATTTTTTGTCAAAATATGTTCAAAATCCGCTGCAGATTTGCTCTATTTGGGAGGGTGTCAAAATTCAGAAAGGGTTACCGGGGTATCAATACCAACTTCTGTATTACTGTAACCAATGAAATTTGTTATACCTGGCATCCTGTACATATTTCATAAACCCTTTCCCACATACAGTAAATCTGCAGCAAAAATATGGAAAATCTCTATAATTGTAGGTATAATTACTGAAAAAAGTTGAAAACATTGTTGCAAAAGAAGAAATTGCTCATTTTGAGCAATTTCTGCTTTTGTCACGATGTTTTCAAAAGTCATCTGCTGCCGATGCGTCTTTAGGTGTGAAAAGGTTAACCTTTCTCACATAAAAAACCCAAAAGTAGATTAATTTGAAAATATCTAAGCAAAACTATGGAAAATCCTTAGAAATTGATTGATTGATTGGGGTTTAACGCCGTTTTTAACAATTTCTCAGTTCACCTACTCATGCATTTCCTGGTTTTCTCACACCAGTACTCCACACAACAATCTTCCCAAGCAACTTAGAAATTGAATTATAATAATTATAAAGAGATGTAAAAACAATGTGGCAAACGTAGAAATTGCGCAAGATGAGCAATTTTGTTTTTGCCACAAAGTTTTCTTTAGGAGTCTAAATGTTTGAAAGGGCTAACCCTTTCCCTGATACGACAATTCTGCAGCAGACGACTTTGAACATATAGAAAAAAAAAGAATTTTCAAAAAATAGAAAATCTCTATAATTGAATGGATACCTATGACTAAAAGTGGAAAAAAATTGTGACCTAAGAAGAAATTGCTTGTTTTGAGCAATTTCTTCTTTTGTCACTATGTTTTCAAAAAGCCGTCTGCTGCAGCGGCGTCAGAAAGCGTCTATATGAGGGAAAGGTTTAATAGTAAATAAATTATATATAACATATAGGATGGATGATCAAACTCAATAGCATTTCTTGTAATTGATGCAATATTTTTATAACAAACACACAATTTCCCTCAATCTGATACATCTTCTTACTACATGTATATTGAACATTCTGTTTTATCATATTTGTATATCTGCAATAACTATAATCAAATAGAACAATTATGTACCAATATCAACAATCAAGATGAGCAATCTTTCCACAATGTTTTAAATTTCAAATTTCAATTATCACATTTTTTTCCTCAGAAGAATTAACAAGAGGGCCATGATGGCCCTGGATCGCTCACCTGATTTTTATTTTTTTTCACTTTGGCCATATTAGCCCCTCCCCTTGGTGGCCATAGTTTTCGACCAATCAACATGGCTTGAAGGAATCTGATAGAGGGTCACCCTAGGAACATTTCTCCAAAACTATTTGAAAATCGGCTAGACACTTTCAGAGGAGAAGATTTTTTCAGTTTTCACTATAGCCATACAAGGCAAAATAGCCCCGCCCCCCTGGCGGCCTTGTTTTTCGACCAATTAACATGGCTTGAAGGAATCTGATAGAGGGTCACCCAAGGAACATTTCTACAAAATTATTTGAAAAATATTTTTTTTCATTTGGTTGCCATGGAAACCAGAATTCTGAATGGATCCCAACAATTTGAAAGAATTCTGGTGAAAACATTGAGAGGATGCTTTCTGTGAAATTTCATCACAATTGACCCACTGGTTACAGAGGAGAAGATATTGCTGGATGCCGGACAAAAGGCGATCACAATAACTCAACTTGAGCACTTCGTGCACAGGTGAGCTTAAAATCAGATGACTTTAACAAAAATGGTACATCGGGGCTGAAAACAGATTGTTTTGCAGTTCATAATGAACCTTTTGCCACTCAACTATTTTTAATTATCATACGTTATATAATTATCAAATTTTTGCCATTACGCTTTCAAAGATTGTTTGTGGGAATAGAGCATAGGGATAACCGGTAAAACTAATAACCACCAAATGTCTATTATAACCTGATTACCTGTATCAATTTCAGTCTCTCATATTTTGCTGTTTGACATGCAATTGATTGATTTTACATAAACTTTTTTTCGCTCTTGCGCTCTGAAGTAATATGTTTTCAGTTTCCCCATTTTCTATTTAAAAAAAATAAATGTATAGATGAAACTTAAATAACAATGTCCTTAAGATAAACTACCTGTACTTATTAACACTTGGTTTAAACTGACATTTGAACAGGTAATATAACAGTTATTTGAAGGCTGTACCAATCACAGCTGTTGTCCTTTGGTGTCAGATGACATTCTGAACTGCTGGCCCCAAGCCCATCCGCCTCTGGAAACGGTTCAAATGTCATCCCGTTCACCCCATTCATACTGTGGTAGGTAAATCTGATCACACAGCTGGTTCACAGTTTTATAGAAGGGTTGACAGTCACAACAGCTCCCTATCAGTTCATACCATGGTAGGTAAATCTGAATACACAGCTGTACACAGTTTTATAGAAGGGTTCACAGTTACAACAGCTTCTATCAGTTCATACCGTGGTAGGTAAATCTGAATACACAGCTGGTACAGTTTTATAGAAGGGTTCACAATGACAACAGCTCCATATCAGTTCATACCGTGCTAGGTAAATCTGAATACACAGTTGGTACACAGTTTTATAGAAGGGTTCACAATAACAAGTTCCTTATCAGTAGAAAAGAGGCCTATTTCATATTCTACAAATCTTATTTGACCTCCAAACTGTATATTGTGGGTACTCAAAAGATTCGTCTCAGTATGGCGATTCTTTGAGTTCCCACAACATAGGATCTAATTCAGTAATAAGAAGGGTATTGTGGGATGAAGACATGACTCCTTATGTAGGACTTATCAGGATCCCTTCAATTATGCAATTCTTTCGGGTAAGATCGCCTCGTATGATAGTTTATGCCCCCAGTCATATCTCCGTTCTCTACCGCCCGCACCACTCGGTTCACAAAGTCTGTCGTGTTTCCTCCAATCATTGTTCCTGCAAAAGGTATAAAAAGACAATAAGAAGTTGCTCAATGATAAACTAGAATGGAGTGCTCCGCGGAGCATGTGTGTCACCTGCACCTGCTCATTGAAAGTGTGACGGACAGACGGACGGACGCCGGACAAAAAAATAAATCCCTAAGTGCCTACCATGCTATGCAGGTTGACACAATAAGTAGATATTAGGTAGTTGCTCAATGAAACAAGATGGCCCTGAATTTATCCCCTAAATGATGGTATAGAAGAAAATATTTAGCTGCAAAGGTCTGGGAAAATTTGATCAAGAGTTGGAAAGAAATCGCAAGGAGTAACCATTGCAAATGAAACAGAATAATAAAACTATAGGACATTTGGTAATAAGGTATTCTATATTACAGATCCAAAATAAGAATAGCTAGCCCAAGTACTTTGTGCTTTCAAACAATCTTAACCTTTTCCCACATATGGACGTTTTCTGATACATCTGCAGCAGACAACGTTTTGAAAACATAGTGACAAAAGAAGAAATTGCACAAAACGTGCAATTTCTCCTTTTGCCACAATGTTATGGCAAAATGGGAAATTGCTCAATTTTGAGTAATTTCTCCTTTTGCAACAATGTTTTCAACTGTATTTATATACTTTGACCCTTCTTTATGGAGTATTTTCACATTTTTGTCAGTATGTTTTCGTAGTCATCTGCTGCAGGTTTGTTGTCCTTTAACCCTTTCCTACATACAACAAATCTGCAGCAGACGGCTTTTTGAAAACATAGTGACAAAAGAAGAAATTGCACAAAACATGCAATTTCTCCTTTTGCCACAATGTTTTCCACTTTTTGTCATAGGTTATCCATTCAATTACAGAGATTTTCCATTTTTTGTCAAAATATGTTCAAAGTCGTCTGCTGCAGAATTGTCGCATGGGGGAAAGGGTTAAGCAGACATATAGAAAATTTCTCTAAATGAAAGTTTGATTATTTCATAATGAGCAATTTATCCTTTTGCCACAATGTTTTCAAAAGTAGACTACTGCAGATGAGTCAAAATGCGTCCGCAGGTGGGATTAGGATAACACCTTTTTTAGAAGCTCTCTGGCAGTCACGTTTTTCAACCAATCAATATGGCTGAAATACAGTTTGTCGAGATTCACCTAACAAACATTTTTACCGAATTATCTTGAAATCAGACAACACTTTTATTATTTCAGAGTGGAAGAATTTTTAAGATTTTCTGATGCTGCTTGGTGCCTATATTTTTCAATGAATCACTAAAGGAACATTTCTGTGAAGTTTGGTTGATATTGGCATGATAATTAATTCAGGGGGGAGATGTTGTTTGAAGCTAAAAGTTAATGACAGACAGATGCCATCCAGAGAGTGATCAGATGAGATCACCGTGAAACTTTGCATCACAACCCTGTTGTTATAAACAAAATAATTTAAGTTTGATGAAGAAATATTGAGAAATGGCAAAGTACTAGCTGAGGTTATGTTTTTGTGACAAAATATAAGTACAAAAAGGGACATAACTGTACAAATATGGTTGTCAGAGTTATTTGACTTGCTGCAGTTGTATATATTGTCATTGGAAACAAATATGCCAAGTTTGAAGTAAATATGTTTGATGGTAAAATAGATATTCGCATTTGTAAAAAACTTTAACCAACGCAGACACAGGGGAGGGTACAATAGTCTCCTTATGAGTAAACAGTAAGTAGTTGCTCAATTAGAAATGATTGATCTCAATTAATCTGGTCTCCGCTGCAGATCACATTCGACTCCTATGGAGCAGAGGGTTTTGATAACATTATGGAAATAGTAGAAATTGCAACATAAGAGAACAAGACTGCTGGAGTTTCAAAAGTCTGAAGATGCCAAGTTAGGACAAAGTTATAATAAACCTTTCCCACATACAATAAATCTGCAAAGTCCAAAGAACAGAAAATCTCTATAAATGATAGCATGATTATTGAATAGAGTTGAAATCATTATGAACAATTGCTCCTTTTGTCACAATGATTTCAAAAGTTGTCTGCCGCAAAGACGACAGAAAGCTTCTATTATGAGGTGTTTAAAATCCTTTTCCCACAAAGAACTAATCTGCTCAAAAATCATTCAAAATGCCTCTGCATGATGGAAAAGGTTAAAAGAACAAATATCGGGAAAAATAATAAGACTAATTGTAAACTTACTTAGATGTTCTTTTATAAGCTGTTCAAGAGCTTCAGCCATGGATAAGTCGAGATGTTCGCTTCTCTGTAGTCGTGCGACGAGAATTTTTCGAATCTTCTTTATCACAGTCAGGAGTTGATAGTGTTCAGTCTCTAATCCATTCAGTTTGATTTTGTTAGCCTCATGCTGGGCCTTTTTCTTCAGTCGACAAGCTCTGCAAATATTTTTTTAACAAAATGAGCAGATGCATTTACAAGCTAAAAAAGTGGGCCAAGATGGCCCTTAATCGATCACCTGATTGATAGTAAATTAGTAGCGAATATCTGGAAAAATTTGATCAAGGAGTGCAAATGAAACTGCAAGGAGTGGACACTGTTATAGAAATAGCTTATCAATAAAGGCCATTTATATCTTGAAATCTAACAAGAATTTTAATAAGAATGGAATGTCATTTTGCACCTTTCCTAAGCAGAATATGGAGGAAAAGGATTTTAAAGTTTGGGTATTTTTTTTTCAATTTCTGATGCCACAGCAACCAAAGTTCTACACAGAATGTAAGTCTTTGAACAATTTTGAAAGAGGACCTACAACAAAGGAACACTCCTGTGAAGTTAAGTTGAAATTGGTCCATTGAAATGGTAGGAGACGGTTGTCATTTGTAGCTAAAAGTTCAATTTACCCCTTTTATGATGACGCCTGGTTGCTATGATTGTGTAACCAATAAGTGCGGCTTAAACAAATTAAGTAGAGGATCATTGAAGTAAGCTTCCTATTATATTTTCTTTAAATCAGACAAGCCCTTTCATAAAAATGGAATTTTCAAATGTTGTCATTTTACCCCTTTTCTGATGTCGTCTGACTGCCATGTTTTGGCTTGAACAATTTTTGTAGAGGGTCACCCAAGGAACATTTCTACCAAATTATATTGGATTCTGACAAGCAGATTCAGAGGAGAAGATTTTTAAAGTTTGGACATTTTGCCCCCTTTCTGATGCCACAGCAACCAAAATTCTCAATGGAATTTAAATCTTTGAACAATCTTGAAAGAGGACCAACAAAGGAACATTCCTGTGATGTTTTGTGGAAATTATTTCTGCGGTTCAGGAGGAGATGATGTTTAAAGCTAAAAGTGAAAGACAGACGACGGACGACGGACAGAGAGTGATCAGAATAGATCACCTTGAGGTGATCTAAAAACAAGAGGTGGCCCTATATCGCTCACCTGATTTAATAGAACTTCAATACTATACATATAAGGAAAACAAGCAACCCTCCCTGGTGGCCATGTTTTTATCGGATTTATTTGAACAACCTTGGTAGAAGGTCACCCAAGGAACATTTGTGCCAAATAATTTTTAAATCAGGCAGGTGCTTTTGTAAAAGAAGATTTTTAAAGATATTACAATGTACATATTAGGAAAACAAGCCCCACCCCTGGCGGCCAAGTTTTTCAATGGATCGGATTAATTTGAACAATCTTGGTAGAAGGTCTCCCAAGGAACATTTGTGCCAAATTATCTTTAAAATTCTTGCCAGTACTTTTGGACATGAAGATTTTTAAATATTTTACAATGCACATATATAAGGACAAGCTCCGCCCCCTGGCAGCCATATTTTTCAACGGATCGGATATATTTGAACAATCTTGGTAAAGGGTGCCCAAAGGAACATTTGTGCAAATAATTTTCAAATCGGGCTAATACATTTGGACAAGAAGATTTTTAAAGTTTTAACAATGTACATATAAGGAAAACAAGCTCCTACCCCTGGCGGCCATGTTTTTCAATGGATGGGAAATATTTTAACAATCTTGGTAAAGGGTGCCCAAAGGAACATTTGTGCAAAATAATTTTCAAATCGGGCCAGTACTTTTGGACAAGAAAATTTTTAAAGTTTTAACAATGCACATATGAGGAAAACAAGCTCCGCCCCCTGGCAGCCATGTTTTTCAACGGATTGAAAATATTTGAACAATCTTGGTAAAGGGTGCCCAAAGGAACATTTGTGTAAAGTAATTTTCAAATCTGGCCAGTACTTTTGGACAGAAGATTTTTAAAATTTTAACAATGCACATATAAGGAAAATAAGCTCTGTCCCCTGGTGGCCATGTTTTTCAACGAATCGGAAATATTTGAACAATCTTGGTAAAGGGTGCCCCAAGGAACATTTGTGCAAAATAATTTTCAAATCAGGCAAGTACTTTTGGACAAGAAGATTTTTAAAGTTTTAGCAATGCACATATAAGGAAAACAAGCTAGCCCCCTGGCGGCCATGTTTTTCAACGGATTGGAAATATTTGAACAATCTTGGTAAAAGGTGCCCCAAGGAACATTTGTGCAAAATAATTTTCAAATCGAGCCAGTACTTTTGGACAAGAAGATTTTTAAAGTTGTAACAATGCACATATAAGGAAAACAAGCTCCCCCCCCCCCCCCCCCCCCCCCTCCCTGGCGGCCATGTTTTTCAACGGATTGGAAATATTTGAACACCTTGCACTTCGTGCTTACGTGAACTAAAAAGAACAGTCCTGTACAGTTTGATATGAGCGTTTTTCATTTTATAAAGTACTTATTAGACCCACAACATAGGATTTGGTTGAGTAATTTGTGAAATATTGTAGAAAAAATGCCAGTTTACTGCCCCTATCTAGTCCTCTGGATGTTGTTTGAAGTTTACAGCTCATTTCATCCCACTGCTGATACCCCCTGTTGTCTATCTTGATCAACCAGTCATAATGGTTTGAACAAAATGTGAAGAGGGTCACCAAAGAAACATTGATGATGCTAAAATATCTTGAAATCAGACAAGAGCTTTATTAAGAATGAAATTATAAAGTTTTGTCATTTTGCCCCTTTTCTGATCAACCAATCAATATGTATTGAATTTGTTTTAAAGTGGGTCTCCAAAGGAACATTTTCACCAGATTATATTGGAAACTTAACAAACCTATTCAGAGAAAAGAATTTAAAAGATTGGACATTTTTTCCCCTTTCTGATGCCGTAAGCAAACAAAGTTCTCCATAGAATTAAAAGATCAGACATTTTTTCCCCTTTCTCCATAGAATTTAAAAACAACCACAAAACACATACCTGTGATGTTTGGTTGAAATTGGTCAAGTAGTTTAAGAGGAGATGATGTTTAGAGTTAAAAGTTTAAAGCTAATGACTGACTCCAATGAATGACGAATGACAGACAGAGAACGATCAAATGTAGATCGCCTTGAGCCTCAGGCTCAGGAAATCTTACAATATGTATCTTTGAAACAGCAACACAAGTAGGTCAAAAGTTAATGTCACAACATCAATAAATTTGT
>JASEVX010000009.1:60881026-61086885 GCA_031761405.1 Serripes groenlandicus | reverse complement strand
CTGGCGGCCATGTTTTTCAACGGATTGGAAATATTTGAACACCTTGCACTTCGTGCTTACGTGAACTAAAAAGAACAGTCCTGTACAGTTTGATATGAGCGTTTTTCATTTTATAAAGTACTTATTAGACCCACAACATAGGATTTGGTTGAGTAATTTGTGAAATATTGTAGAAAAAATGCCAGTTTACTGCCCCTATCTAGTCCTCTGGATGTTGTTTGAAGTTTACAGCTCATTTCATCCCACTGCTGATACCCCCTGTTGTCTATCTTGATCAACCAGTCATAATGGTTTGAACAAAATGTGAAGAGGGTCACCAAAGAAACATTGATGATGCTAAAATATCTTGAAATCAGACAAGAGCTTTATTAAGAATGAAATTATAAAGTTTTGTCATTTTGCCCCTTTTCTGATCAACCAATCAATATGTATTGAATTTGTTTTAAAGTGGGTCTCCAAAGGAACATTTTCACCAGATTATATTGGAAACTTAACAAACCTATTCAGAGAAAAGAATTTAAAAGATTGGACATTTTTTCCCCTTTCTGATGCCGTAAGCAAACAAAGTTCTCCATAGAATTAAAAGATCAGACATTTTTTCCCCTTTCTCCATAGAATTTAAAAACAACCACAAAACACATACCTGTGATGTTTGGTTGAAATTGGTCAAGTAGTTTAAGAGGAGATGATGTTTAGAGTTAAAAGTTTAAAGCTAATGACTGACTCCAATGAATGACGAATGACAGACAGAGAACGATCAAATGTAGATCGCCTTGAGCCTCAGGCTCAGGAAATCTTACAATATGTATCTTTGAAACAGCAACACAAGTAGGTCAAAAGTTAATGTCACAACATCAATAAATTTGTTACAACAGAAAAGGACTTGTCACAGGAATAACAGTATCTCCATCTCTTCCCCAAATCCAAAGTTATGGCCAATGTTAATATTTTGCAACAGGCAGACAGAGCAAATACTATATAAACCCAAAATCGATGATTCTTATGGCATGATAATGCAACAACGAAATAAATATACAAATGTTAACCCCTTTCCCACATATAGATGCTTTCTGGTACCTTTCCAGCCGATGACTTTTGAAAACATTTTGACAAAAGGAGAAACCGCTCATTTTACTATTTATTCAAAAGTAAAACTTTCATCAGAAGAGACTTTCCATAAGTTTTCCCTAGATGATTTTAAAGTCATCTGCTGCATATTTATTGTATGTTGGAAAAGGGTGTTAAAACAATATTGAAACATATTTAGAGAAGTTAATCCTTTTACAATGAAAAACAATTAAGTTGTCTAATGCGAAAGATCTCAAATGTTGTCTACAATAGAGAAGATGTTTACCTAGATGCCAGCTTATTTTTCTCCTTCCTGGTTTTATTTCTGGCTGAAGATGGAAGCTCACTAACAGGCACAAAGTCACTAATCTGTTTGTTGATTTTTCTCAGTTGAAGTCCGATCTGACAGAGTCGTTTTGGGTTTGGCACAATGTCATTTCCATCCCCTCGACGAGCTTTGCCTCCGTGTTTTATGGTAATACCGACCCCAACACGGTTACTATTTATAGGATCGAAAACTGGGTCCTCAAAGTCATGCAGGACATGGGGGTCTGCCTCCAATTCAAAATGAACCCGGGTCCCTTTTGGGCCTTTTGACTGGACATTGTATTGCCAGAAATACTGCTTCTCTTTTGAATTCCCAATGAGACTCTCATCTGGATCCAGCATTCCAAGGTCAGTGCCGCCTTCAAAATCTGCAAATATGACAAGTAAATGTTAGCAAAGGTAGGATCAAAACTCAGGACCCCTGGTTCGAGAGTCCTCGTTGTTTCCTACTTAGTTGCTTTACATAAAGTAGGGTTATCAAAACAAACAATGTCATATTCAAGAAACTGATGAATGGTCCCTAAAAGCTGGTCATTTCCACCCAGATAGCCCTTTCCCACTTGCAGACGCATTCCGACGCATTTGCAGCAGACGTCTTTTGAAAACATAGTGACAAAAGAAGAAATTGCACAGAACGTGCAATTTCTCCTTTTGTCACAATGTTTTCCACTTTTTGTCATAGGTTATCCATTTAATTATTGAGATTTTCTATGGTTTGACAGAATACGTTCAAAGTCGTCTGCTGCAGAATTGTCGTATGAGGGAAAGGGATAGTGTCATCAAATTTCAGGCAACATTTCTAGAGATAGAACCTTGACATGTTTTAACCATTTTTGTAGTGTGAAACCTAAAGCTTTTTGCGAAATTATATTGAAATCAGACAAGCATATTAACCCTTTGAAAGTTTCCCACATACGGTACTTCTAAAGCATACAATTTTCAAAACATCTAGAAAGAAATATGGTAAGTCTCTCTAAATAAATGTAAAGCTAATGAGTAGTGTTGAAAACATTGTGATAAAAGGAGAAATTGCTCATCATGAGCAATTTTACCTTTTGTCACAATGTTTTTAAAAGTCGTCCGCTGCTGAGGTGTCAGAAAGTCTGACAAGTTTTGTCATTCAATCCCTTTTAATGCCACCTGGTGGCCATGTTTTTTAATCAATCAATATAGTTTAAAGTTTTGTAGAAGGTACCCAAGGATCCATTGTATGAAATTATTTTGAAATAAAACAAAACAATTCCATAGGAGAAGATTTTTTTTCAACTGACCCCATTTCTGATGCCATCTGGCAGCTTAGTTTTTCGACCAATCAATAAACATGTAGTATCTAAAAGTTACCCATCAAGAGCAATTTCTAATTTTCCAATGACCTTTTCAAAAGAAATTTGCTGCAAAGGTGTCATATATCATTAACCCTTTCCCTCATACGACAATGCTGCAGTAGATGACTTTGAACATATTTTGTCAAAAAATGGAAAATCTTTATAATTGAATGGATAATCTATGACTAAAAGTGGAAAACATTGTGGCAAAAGGAGAAATTGTCACTATGTTTTCAAAAAGCTGTCTGCTGCATAGGCGTCAGAAAGCATCTATATGAGGGAAAGGGTTAACCAGTTGTCTTCTGCTCTTCTGCTCTTCAATCATGTCTTTCAACTTGAAAAGGAAATACAAGAATGTCCAGGTCTTTTCCCCTCAACAGTTTTCTTATTATCCAACAAAACCCCATGATTTAGGTTCTCAAAAAAATTGACTCACTGAGACTATTCTTTTCAGTACTCATAACATAGCATTTGAGGGTCATATAAGGATTTGGGGATGTGAAATACAATTCTTAACCAAATGGATTAACTACAGTTGAAATCATTGTTACGCACCAGTCAGCATACTGAAAAATTAGCAATTTTGGTCAGTGCATTGGTGTTCGCTAAGTGTGTGTCAGCATTCATTACTTATTTGTAGAGCGCCCTGAATTACGCTATCCATTCGTTGTCATTCCCTGTGTGCGTCGGGATTTTTGTGCATGCACGAAAATGTGTGCGGAGCTCTACGCATGAATGTACATGCCAGAAGGATGCCAGACACACACTAAGCACAAATTGGGTATTCGTTGTATGATTGTCGCCTGAGCGAACACCTAGCACACCTAGCGTGCTTCTAATGCATGTCCAGAGAACATGCAGCAAATATGGCCGAGCTGAACGAGTCTCTAGCATGCACGCATTCTTCTAATATGTTCTTAGCATGTAACCATGGGATATATAAACGGGTCCTGCGCATCACTTCTCCTCCGACTGTCATAGGTGATGAGAGAGGTTCCTTCTGATTGTGTCTAGAACCATTTCAGAAGATGGAGGATCCCAACAGGCTGCGACTAACTATACAAATTCAGGGTTCTTCAACATTAAGAGAACCTCATAAAACTGGTACTTCACCAAGTCCATTTTATCAGGAGAAGGAGAAAGAGATGAGGTCAACAGAGGTTCTGCTGTATTTGTATCCAAATGCATTTGGACAGGAAGATTTGTCTATAAAGATCAAAATTACTGACATTACAGTTTGTTATGACAAAAGAAAAAATAACTCATCCTAAGCAATTTCCCCTTTAACAAAATATTTTCAAAAGTCGTCTGTTGCATCTCCATCAAAATGCATTTGGACAGTATGTTTTGACCCAAGCACAGCACAGAATTGATGACATAGCAATTAGTTGTTTACCTGAGTCGGAGTCATCCTCAAGGTCTCTGTCACTGTCTGAATCATCATCCTCGTTTGATGTGAGAGTTATTGCTGAACTCGATGAATCTGGAAAAGAGAGAAAATGGGAAATCTCTATAATTGATAACCTCCGACTAAAAGTGGAAAACATTGTGTCAAAAGGTGAAATTTTGTGCAATTTCTTCTTTTGCCACTATGTTTTCAAATAGCCGTCTGCTGCAGAGGCGTCAGAAAGCGTCTATATGAGGGAAAGGGTTAACTCCCTCATATAGAAGCTTCTGACGCTGCCACTGCAGATTTGTTGAATTTGGGAAACCTGTGCTGCAGCTGCTGAAATAACTAGAACTATCACTGAAGATGATAAAGACCCCCTAAACAGCACCTTGACCTACACCATAACTTAATAAGTAAAAGGGTCATAACTCTGTAAAATAACATGCAATTGTAACCCCTTTAGGATATGCACATCTCCTCTTGGTATAGAAGCTTCATGTAAACTTTTATTGAATTCCACCCAATTGTTTGTAAGAAATGGGCCGGACAAAATATGGCGTCTGGCCTAATAAGTAAAAGGGCCATAACTCTGTAAAATAACATGATATTGTAACCCCTTTAGGAGTCACATCTCCTCTTGGTATAGAAGCTTCATGTAAAGTTTTATTGAATTCCACCCAGTGGTTTGTAAGAAATGGGCCGGACAAAATAAATTTGGCTTCCGATCAACCGACTGACCAACCGACACAGTGACTCCTATATACCCCCTCTTCTTCAAAGGGGGTATAATAATAACTCCAATTTTGAAAAATCATCTGCAGCAATTTTTCATTCTGCCAAAATGTTTTCACATTGATTCAATAAATATACGATCTATATATTTATTCTGGAACTTTTGATAATTTTGCTTAGACGTTTGCTGGAGATTTGTTTATTGTGGAAAAGAGTTATGAATCAAGGAACATGTCTAAACTCTGTAATGGGAAAAGCTAGCATATTTCAAATGTTAAACCCTTTCACACATTCGGACCATATTTAATGGTAGAAAACTTTTAAGACACTGTAGGAAAAGGAGAAATTACTTGTCTTCAACTCATTATTAAAATAATCAAATCAACTCATTATTAACATTCTTTCGCCGATTATGCAAATGTTACATAACTTTATGTTTGTATATACATGTAATTAGTTTCATTTAAGGAAATTGTTGTTTTTCAAATTGGCTGCTGCAGATTTGTTGTCTGTGCCAAAGAGTTAACCCTTTCCCTCATATAGACGCTTTCTGACGCCTCTGCAGCAGACGGCTTTTTGAAAACATAGTGTCAAAAGAAGAAATTGCTTAAAACGAGCATTTTCTCCTTTTGCCACAATGTTTTCCACTTTTAGTCATAGGTTATTCATTCAATTATAGAGATTTTCTATTTTTTGATATATTTTCAAAGTCGTCTGCTGCAGAATTGTCGTATGAGGGAAAGGGTTAACCTACCATAGCGTTTTTTCTCTCCCTCTTGATGTATGTGGGCGTGTATGCACTGTGATCATCCTGAGTCTCCATGTGGAGTTAACCCCTTTCCCACATATACAACAAATCTGCAGCAGATGATTTTGAAAACATACCCGAAAAAAATTGGAAACTCACTTTAAATGAAATAACCATAATTGAATAGAGTTAAAAAATATAGATAAGAGTTGAAATTTATCGTTTTGAGCAATTTCTTCTTTTGTCAACATGTTTACAAATGGCGTCTATATATATGGTTAACCTACCATAGCGTTTTCTCTCCTTTTTCATGTACGTGGGCGTGTATGCACTGAGATCATCCTGAGTCTCCATGTGGATGAACTGCTTTATCTCCTCCCATTTACGGTCCATGCTCTCCAGACCAGCTGAAGTGGAACAACGCTTCCGGGACAGACTCGAAATAGACTTGGGAGGACGAACACCCATATTTTCAGACACAGATCTGGTTCTAGGTACACGCACAAGCGTTTGTAAGGGTCGTCCGTGAAGGAGCTGTTGAAGCGTATTTGTGTCTGATATATCAATACTGGTTTCCGTTTCTTCCATTTGAGACAGTTCCACCTCCTGCGACGTGTCTGTTTGTCGGGGTTCTGACTTGATGGTAAGAGAAGTAAACGACTTCGCACACTGTAAATTGTGGTATGACACACACTCCACCGGTTCTACCTTAACCCTCACTAGATTTGTCGAAATTGTCTCGGAAGAGATTTGACTTGATTCAGACAAATCTGGTCTGGTTGTAAGAGTTTTGTAAGTTTTGTTGTCAGATTGATCACCAGACTCCTGTTTGATCACAGGAGTAGTTTCAAAGTGAACACTCGGGCTGGGTTGCGTATGCATATCAACATCGATCATATTCTGGATATCATCCAACAAATTCAAGTTGAGTTCTGCAAGAGTTAGATTTGTATTGTCACTGGAACTTTCTTTTTTTATGAGAATGTCATCATTCCGTTTTGTCGATGAGGGAACATCCCATACCCCACCGCCGGTGTCACAAATAAAAGCGGACGATATTGTGTGGTCATTCGTCGATGACGACAATGTTGTCACAGACACACTATTTGATAAGTCTTGTGATGTCTCGTACTTTAAATTTAACTCAAAATCGTCCTGTAAGGCGTTTGTGTCTACAAGCCTACATGTACCACTCGTGATACTTGGCATTGTAGACTGCATGTCAATTTTTTCTTGATCATACATATACAGTGAGTTAGGACTGGATGCGTAAATACTGGTTTCAAAAAGATCAGCTGACATTGGAAAATCACAGGTATTCATCTGCGAGTTAAATTCGTCCTGAGGGAAAAATCGTGTCTCCATTTTCTTGTTGTCACTTACTCCTGGCTGGAAATGAATTTATAGTCAGTTAATTCTACATGTATACACCAAATCTGCATCAGAAAACATGTAGGAAAATAACTATGGAAAATCATTACAAAATGTAAGTGTAATTTTTGCATAAAGTTAAAAATATAGTGTAATAAGTTATGAATTAATCATAATGACCATTTTATCATATTGGCGCATTGTTGCCAATACTTCTTGACTTCTGAAGATGTGTGATTATTAAACATTGTTCAAATGGGTTAACCCTTTCCCTCATACGACAATTTAACAGCAGACAACTTTGAACATATTTTGTCAAAAAATAGAAAATCTCTATAATTGAATGGATAACGTTACTATGACTAAAAGTGGAAAACATTGTGGCAAAAGGAAAAATTGCTTGTTTTGAGCAATTTCTTCGTTTGTCACTATGTTTTCTAAAAGCCGTCTGCTGCAGAGGTATCAGAAAGGTGTCTATATGAGGGAAGGGGTTAACAATCAATTCTATGAATAAATGTTTTGAGTCCCCCACCATAGATGGAGAGTTATAACTTTGGCATCATCAATCTTGGTCAGACATTTCTCGCAACCGTATGTGGCTATTTGGTGAACAACCGGCTGCTTAACCCATATATCAATGAATTCTTAAACAGATTTGTCCAGTTTTTAAAAAAGAAGAGTTCATAGCCAATTCTAGGAATCTCATGAGCATGTTGGACAGTCAAGAGCATGGTACCGTAAGAGAGAGCAGGCTGACCTGCAGCACTGCTGACCTGGATCTTTACTGTTGGTACAGGCTTAACAAATAACAGTTCCAGAAGTTTAAGATTTATACAAGGTGACTGCTTAACCCTTTCCCACAAACAATAAATCTGCAGCAGACATCTTCGAAAATATATCGTCAAAAACATGTAAAATCTTCATGAATAAGGGTTTTATTATTAAAAAGAGTTGAACACATTGTGGCTAAAGGAGAAATTAGCCGTTTTGAGCAATTTCCCCTTTTGTCACATTGTTTTTACATGTTGTCTGCAGCAGAGGCGTCAAAAGGCATCTATATGTGGGAAAGGGTTAACAAAGGTTACCCCTATTACAAGTTTCCTCTGTCCTATTTTATCAGTTAACCCTTTCCCTCATATAGACGCTTTCTGACGCCTCTGCAGCAGACGGCTTTTTGAAAACATAGCGACAAAAGAAGAAATTGCACAGAACGTGCAATTTCTCCTTTTGCCACAATGTTTTCCACTTTTTGTCATAGGTCATCCATTCAATTATGGAGATTTTCTATGTTTTGACAAAATACGTTCAAAGTCGTCTGCTGCAGAATTGTCGTATGAGGGAAAGGGAAAGGGTTAATTTATTCTTAACACCAGCACACCAATCAAAATGCTTTTCCTGTAATTTTTAGAGCCAAGGAAGGAAGACACTTTAACTTTCATTTTTTAAGGCTTTGAAATGACCTGACCTCCGATTGAATAAAATTCTCCTGCTCTCTAAGGCAGATGAGGCAACAGAGAAATTCCTCTTTCTGAGCAAATTTGTACATTTTGCCAAAGTGTCTTCAATGGGCGTCTCCTGCAGATGCATTCAAAATGTGAGTCGTCCCGCAAGATAACCAACATTGTGGACTCAGCGTAAAGTATCAATCCGGATCAGCCTAAGCATGCTGCGCAGGCTAACCCATATAGACATTTTTCACCCCCTGTGGATTTTCTGTTTCAGGAATCATTACTCCATACCTCTATCCCCCCGAGACAGAATGTGTCAGCCTGGATTACCCTGCGCGGACTACGCAGGCTGATCTGGATCGATACATTACGCAAAGACCATACTTTTGGTTTTCTCGCAGGATGGCACATGTGTCTGCAGGTTGGAAAGGGTTTAACCCTAACCTAGTTAATTCTTTTAAGTACTCTCAAAAAAGTACTTTGATTTACATTGAGAATGTTATTCAAGAAAGCGTGTTTTATACTAACCCTCTGATCGGCCTTTATGGTGTTCACTGTCATAAAACTTGCTTTACTTCTGTCGTACCCTCTGCTTCTCACAACTGGCGTATTCAATATTGTATTAGATACATCCCCAACACCAGGTGACGCCACTGGGATTTGTCGAGCCTTCTCAAAGTCCTTTAATTTCTGCGTCAGCTGGTGACGGTTATATTCTACTTTAAGTTTTTGTTGTAATAATACCTCCTTTTCTTCGGTAGAACTATAAGAGGGGTTTTGTTTAAGTTTGTACTCAAGCAGTTTGGAAGCTTGAAGGTTTCTGATTAACAACTGTTTAATCAGATCGGTAGGATGAGTATTACGAACAACCTGACCCGCAAATTGACTTGTTGACAAGTTAGTTGACTGAGCTGTTTGCTGTAGTTGTTGTTGTGTGTTTAATGTGCTACCTGTGGGTAATACTAGATCAACTGGTTGTTGACGAAGCTGACTGTTTCGGGTGTATATCCTGTTTTGATGAGAATGAGGCCTGTCCAATGTCCCAGCTGCGGCTACTACCAACGGTGAACGTAAACTAGTGTTTCCTAGGGAAACTTGAGCTGTGGATACAGTCACTAAGGAACTAGTGATGCTTGTATCTGATGACTCCGTCACACTTCCTTTTCTGAAAAAAAAAATATAGAGTAGAGTAATGATACAGAGTAATACAGCCCTGTGAGTGTTTTAACCCTTTCCCTTGTATGGCAATTCTGCAGCAGACGACTTTGAACATATTTTGTCAAAAAATAGAAAATCTCTATAATTGAATGGATAACCTATGACAACAAGATGTGTTTATGAAACACTGATGCCCCCGAATAGCAACATCTAGGTCAAAGTTGAAGGTCGCAAGGTCAAAAATTTTGGTACTGACAGAAAGGTCATGTCACAAGGAATACACATGTGAAATATGGTAGCCGTACCTGTTATGGTTCAAAAGGAGTGGTCAAAGTTAAAGTTTTTTTCGACAGACAGACAGACCAAAAACTAGATGCCCACCGAATCGGTGCTTTCCGGGGGCATAAAAAGTGGAAAACATTGTGGCAAAAGGAGAAATTGCACGTTTTGTGCAATTTCTTCTTTTGTCACTATGTTTTCAAAAAGCCGTCTGCTGCAGAGGCGTCAGAAAGCGTCTATATGAGGGAAAGGGTTAACTTTCCCGTCTTGCAGATGCATTAGCAGCAGCATTGTAGCAAAAGTTTACGATGAAAGTACGACGGACAGAGAGTTAACCCAATAGAGATCACCTTGAGTCTTTGGCTCAGATGATTTGAAAATGCAATATCTGGTACATGATTGAATAGTTATTTCTGTTTAACCCTTTCCCACAGACAACAAATCTGCAGCAGACAACTTTGAAAACATCTCAAACAAAAATTTGGAAATTCTTTATAAACAAAAAGTGTAATAATTTATTTGAGTTGAAAACATGGTGGCAAAAGGAGAAAACATCTCAACAAAAATTTGGAAACTCTTTATAAACGAAAAGTGTAATAATTTATTTGAGTTGAAAACATTGTGGCAAAAGGAGAAATTGCTCATCTTGAGCAATTTCTCCTTTTGTCACGATGTTTTCAAAAGTCGTCTGCTGTAGATGCATCAAAATGCATCTACAGATGGGAAAGGGTTAAACTCACCTTGATATCAATAATTTATTAATCATACACATTAAATGATATATTTGTAAAGCAGATGAGTCTTAACCCTTTCCCTCATACGACAATTCTGCAGCAGACGGCTTTGAACTTATTTGGTAAAAAAGTAGAAAATCTCTATAATTGAATGGATAACCTATGACTAAAAGTGGAAAACATTGTGGCAAAAGGAGAAATTGCACGTTGTGTGCAATTTCTTCTTTTGTCACTATGTTCTCAAATAGCTGTCTGCAGCAGAGGCGTCAGAAAGCGTCTATATGAGGGAAAGGGTTAAAAACACATTGCCGGGTGAATTTGAAATGTATCAAGTATGAAGTTTCACTGAAACAATATCTAGGGGGAGGAAACTTTTCATTTCCTCTTATATATCCAAACCAAACCCTATGTTGTGGGTACTCAAAAGAATCGTCTCAATCAGATGATTCCTTCGAGTATCCACAACATAGGGTTTAAGTGTCAAATAAGAATTTTAGAAAGTAAAATATAACTTATCTAGAGCCAGATCTTTTCACTACAATATCTCTCTTATTATCCAACCAAACCCTATGTTGTGGGTACTCAAATCAATCGTCTAGATTGTATGATTTGTTCGAGTACCCACAACATAGGGTTTAACCCTTTCCTTCCTATAGACCCTTTCTCACGCCTGTGCAGCAGACAGCTTTTCGAAAACATAGTGACAAAAGAAGAAATTGCTCAAAATGAGCAATTTCTCCTTTTGCCACAATGTTTTACACTTTTAGTCATGGGTTATCCATTCAATTAAAGAGATTTTTCTATTTGTTGACAAAATATGTTTAACCCTCATACGACAATTCTGCATCAGACGACCTTGAATTTATTATGTCTAAACATAGAAAATCTCCATAATTGAATGGATAACCTATGACAAAAAGTGGAAAACATTGTGGCAAAAGGAGAAATTGCACGTTTTGTGCAATTTCTTCTTTTGTCACTATCTTTTCAAAAAGCCGTCTGCTTCAGAAAGCGTCTATATGAGGGAAAGGGTTAAAGTATTCTGCTGCAGATTTGTCGTATGAGGGAAAGGGTTAAGTGTCAAATAAAGATTTTAGAAAGTAAAATATACCTTATCTAGGGGTCAGAGTTAGCTTGTGGTACCAGATTGTACCTTTATATATTATCTACTCAATTTTGTACTTTACATAATCAGAGGGCATATTTCGTATTGCTTATGAAATACTTATGGGACATTGAGTGTCCTAGTTAAAACCCTTTCCCTCATACAACAATTCTGCAGCAGACGACTTTGAATATTTTTGTCAATAAATAGAAAATCTCTATAATTGAATAGGTAACCTCGTTTTGAGCAATTTCTTCTTTTGTCACTATGTTTTCAAAAAGCCGTCTGCTGCAGAGACGTCAGAAAGCGTCTATATGAGGGAAAGGGTTAAGACAATGCCCTATATAATGTCCTACTTCTTGACCTGTCAGATGAACTTGCTGAGTCATCTTTGAACATATGAGTATAAGTAATACATGATGAATATTTTGATTCACCTCGATTCAAACAATATTTGAAACAAGAGGGCCATGATATTGCTCACCTGATTGAACAGATTTTGTTTTATTGGGGTTTTATGCCGTTTTCAACATTATTTCAGTTATATCACAGCGACAGTTCACTTATTCATGATCCCTGGGTAAACAAACCAGTACTAGGCTAGAAAATGTGCCTTGACCAAGGGCACTATACCATGACTGTAGTGCCGCGACTGGAGATCTAACCCGGGACAAATCCCCGCTGTTAACCACTCAACCACGGCGGATTCCTTGATTTAATAAACTTCAATAGTTTTCAATGTTTTTATTCTATACATATAAGGAAAACAAGCAACCTCCCCGGTGGCCATATTTTTTAACGGATCAGAATAAATTGAACAACCTTGGCAGAGGGGTCACACAGTGCCAAATTATTTTCAAATCGGGCCAGTGATTTAGTACAAGAAGATTTTTTTAAGTTTTCACCATATAACATATAAGGAAAACAAGCCCCGCCCGCCCCCTGGCGGCCATGTTTTTCATCAGATCAGAATAATTTCAACAACCTTGGTAGAAGGTCCCCCAAGGAACATTTGTACCAAATTATCTTCAAAACGGGCCAGTACTTTTGAACAAGAAGATTTTACAATGCACATATCAAGAAATCAAGCTCCGACCCTTGACGGCCATGTTTTTCAACGGATAGGAATAATTTGAACAATCTTGGTAGAGGGAGCCCCATGGAACATTTGTGCAAAATAACTCTCAAATCGGGCCAATACTTTTGGACAAGATGATTTTTAAAGTTTTGGCAATTTCCCCCTTTTCTGATGCCGCAACAACCAAAGTTCAACTTGGAATTTAATTGTTTGATTAACTTTAAAAGAGGACCACCTAAGAAACATTCCTGTGAAGTTATTATGAAATCAGTCCATTGGTTTAGTAGGTGAAGTCATTTGTAGGAAGTTGTTAACAGATGAAGAGTGATCACAAAAGCTCACCTTGCACTTTGTGCTGAGGTGAGCTAGATCAAAAAATTAGCATAAGGAAGTTAAGTTAAAATTAGGTATATATTATATAATTGTGTATAAAAAGGAAGCTTTTCTTTTAAAGTTACTAGATACTGAGCTGTATGAATAACTTGGATACCCTGCGAAAATAAAACCCGAAAATAAAAAATAAAAAAATAACTCTTTCCATCATAAATAACACAGATGACTTTAGACGCCTCTGCAGCAGACCACTTTTTAAAATATTGTAGGAAACATTATGCTCAAAACAAGCAATTTCTCCTTTTCAGACAAACTTTACAACACTCATGCTCAAATATAAATATCCTTATTGATTGAATTTATATTATGACTTCCTTGTTTGTATGCTAGATAACATTCTTCATTGGGACATAACTAAACCCTTTCCCTCATATAGACGCTTTGTGACGCCTCTGCAGCAGACAGCTTTTTGAAAACATAGTGACAAAAGAAGAAATTGCTCAAAACGAGCAATTTCTACTTTTGCCACAATGTTTTCCACTTTTAGTCATAGGTTATCCATTCAATTATAGAGATTTTCTAATTTTTTGACAAAATATGTTCAAAGTCTTCTGCTGCAGAATTGTCATACGAGGGAAAGGGTTAACCAATACCTTGTATACTTCTTCATTAGACACCCTTTACCCTTAACCGCATGTAATCAAATTCTGACACATTTGCAGCAGACAACTTTTGAAAACATTTTGGCATAAGAAATTGCTATAATGACCTTTTGTCACAATTCTTTCAACTCATTTCAATCTTTATACTTAATCATTTATGAAGATTATCACTGATTTGTTGTATGTGGGGCTGTGTGTTTAATATAAGAAGAAAATATTGTGGAACAAGATGGCCCTTAATCGATCACCGTATAGTAGCAAATGCTACTGCTTATAAAGGTGAAAATTTGTTCAAGAGTGGGAATGAACTGCAAATGAAACAGCTTGATCAGTAAAGGACATTTTGTAATAATGCTGTGACAGGAACGGGGTATAGGTGTAACTACCACTTCTACGGCCTTGTTGTAGAAGCCGGCTTTCATAGCGACGTTGGTAGAGTGGTTGACCTTTCGTAAAAGTTAAGCAGCGTTTATCAAGGTTAGTGCCTGGATGGGTGACCCGCTATGGCTTAACGCCGGTACACGTTAACAATTATAGCAGCGGTGGGATTTTTGGGTTGATATCACCATAATCCCTGGACCACGGGGGTCCCAGTGATTTTACATAGACTCCGCTCTAGTGCTGCTTGTGTTCAGATGTGTGAATTTGGGTCGAGGTCAAGAGAAAGAGGGAGAAATGTAACGGGAACAGGGTATAGGTGCATCTACCACTTCTCAGGCCTTGTCGTAGAGGCCTGCTTTTAAAGCGACGTTGGTAGAGTGGTTAACCTTTTCATAAAATTAAGCAACGTTCATCGCGGTTAGTGCCTGGATGGGTGACCTGCGATGGCTTAACGCCGGTACACGTTACAATGCATTAAATCCTTGAACAATTTTAAATAGGAACACCACAGGAAAATTTCTTTGAAGTTTGGTTGATATCGGACCATCGGTTTAAGAGATGTCGTTTGATGCTAAAAGTTCCTTTGACTTCATTTCTAATGCCCTCTTAGCAGCTATCTTTTACAACCAATCAATATGGCTTGAACAAATTATGTACAGTGTCACTAAAGGAACATTTTTGCTATCTTGAGAGCAGACAAGAACTTTAATGATAATGGAATCTTAAAGTTTTGCCATTTTGCACCTTTTCTGATGCCATCTGGTGGCGATGTTTTCAACCAATCACCATGGCTAGTCAACAAATTTTGTAGAGGGCCACTCAAGGAAAATTTCAACCAAATTATCTTAAAATCAGACAAGCAAATTCAGAGAAGAATTTTAAAGTTAAAGAATTTTCTCCCTTTCTGATGCCGCAGATCCAAAGTTCTGTATAGAATTTATACAATTTTGACAAAGGATCCCCAAAGTAACATTCCTATTAAGTTTGGCTGAAATTGGTCCAGTAAATAAGGAGATGTCATTTAGAGCTAAAATTAATTTTACCCCTTTTCTGATGCCACCTGTATGCTATGTCTTTTCAACCTAGCATCATTGCTTGGACAAATTATGTAGATGGTTACGGTACTTAAGGAACATTTCTACACATTTATCTTGTTTTCATAAGAATGGAATTTTAAAACATTTGTAAATTAATTTGCCCCTTTTCTGATGCCGCCTGACTGCCATGTTTTCAACCAAACAATATGGCTTAAATACTTTTTTAGCAGGTCACCCAAGGAACATTTCTATAAAATTATATTGGAATCCCACAAGCCGATTCAGAGGAAAATAATTTTAAAGATTAGCGGTTTTCCCCCCTTTCTGATGATGCAGCAACCAAAGTTCTTCATAGAATTTAAATCTTTGAATAATTTTGCTGAAACTTGTAGTCTGACATTTCTGTATGGTTATTAACATTTCCATTTATTTAGTTCTAGTCAAATCCATTCTACCATGCCTTAGATTTAGCTTTGGACAGACAGACGGATAACTCCAAACACCAATATCCCATTATCCCATACAACTTCCGAAGGGGATAATAATTTAATAGAGTTAAAAACTTTGTAGCAATTTCTCCTTTTGCTACAATGTTTCAAAAGTTGTCTGCTACAGAGGCTTCAAAATGTGCCTATATGAGGAAAATGGTTAATGCCTCAGTAAATGGAAATGTTATACTGTATTGTCACACAATATTGACCTGTTATGTCATTTTAATCTTATGTTCGTTAATGTACTGTATATTATGATTTATTTCACAATAACCATGTGACACTCTACAGGCCACATTGAACTAGAAATATCACTGAAGGTGATGAATACCCCCAGCTGGTGCCTGACAATGTACATATGTATGAGAAATTCAAGGGGCCATAGCTCATTTAAAAATAATTCCAGTGCAACACGCAGACAATACCTAGATGATAAGACCGGCAAAGGTTTAAAGGACACACGATGTCAGTGTGTACACAAGTTATACATGTTCGAGTGCAACTCTCTGTACATTCTAGAGTCAATAAGCACAATGCTGAAAGTGTAGCCTAATTTAGTTGGAGATCGAGCATTATCATATATGCCTATATTTGTATCAATTGAACAATTTGGCAAATAGAGAAATGGTGCTTTATGAGCATTTTTTGTGTTTGTTTTTGCTCTCAAATTTTTCAAAGCGGTTTAAAAACACTCAATGTAAAGGAACTTAATTGAACAGACCTGTTCAATATCGGACATCATTGAAACAAACCCCAAACTAATGGATACTGTTTTCTCTCCTTTCTATGATCATTTAGTCATTTCTAAAGTGTACACAATATTTTATCTTTATATGGCATAACGACCTGGTGATAAACATGTGATAACCCAAACAATTTAGATTACAAATAACCAAGACAAACATTATAATGAGCTAAAACGGAAGTCTATCGAGTACCAACTAGATTTTTCTTAAATTTGAAATGGCCTAATTTTGAACACATCATGACCAATTTTAGAATGTAACTTAAAAATCACCAAAACAACATTCTGGCAAACTAACATTATTCTACTGTCAAAAGATGCAGCTTTTCTCAAATTTACCCGCATCAGAGTGCACTTTTATTGAAAAGCGCAAGGCCTAACACTACAGTGCCATCAGCGCTTTGATTCATTTAAGAGTTCATGAGAAGATTCATCTCTTATGAATCTCAGTCATGTTCAAAACTGGTTCACATGGGGGTCAAAAACAAAATCACTAGGTCAAATTTTAGCAATACCTTGAGAACACGTACACTAGAGGACACATTTTTCATTCAATCTACATGAAAAATCATCAGAACATTCATCTCCATCAATTCCAAATCAGATTTGAATCTGGGTCATGCAAGGTCCTAAACAAGGTCACAAGGTCAAATATTAGACACTTTTTGAAGAACTGGTATACCAAGCTGTTCCAAGACATGTTATGGAGTGGGGGTTTAGGGACTCAATTCAACAAATTATGTTGTTATATTTTCATTTAAAGAAGTTTTTTTGCCAGGATATTTTCAAAGTTGTCTGCTGCAGATTAATCATATGTGGGAAAGGGTAAAAATGCATCTGCGGCAGAAAACATTGTTGCAAAATGATTGTGTTGCTCATGATGAGCAATTTCTCATTTTATGCAACAATGTTTTTGAATTTAATTATTTTACTTTAATTTATTGAGATTTTTCATATTTTTGCCTGTCCATGGAAAAAAGGTACAATGTGGCATTTCTGAACAATGGAAATTCAGAAGAGTCGGCTGCAATATCTGCTCTGTCTCATCAGAATCTACACACAAGGACAAAAGCTAATTTATCAAGATTGTGTATGTACATGTTATACATGAACAGTGTATATCTTTGCTCAAATTGTGCAAATGTACAGGCTGATCTGAATCTGTCCTGTTCATAAAGGCGACTTGTACCTTTTCCAATTGTTGGGCTTGAATAGAAATAAGGAAGTCAAATTCTAAAAGATTCCTCCATAAATTGAAATGTGGCACATACAGTAAATGTGCATCATACAATGTTCATGAATTACTTTTCACAATACACAATGAATAATTAAGCCATGCAGATGGTTTGTTTTGAAAAGAGAATTTACCCTTTCCCTCATACGACGATTCTGCAGCAGACGACTTTGTACATATTTTGTCCAAAAACAGAAAATCTCTTTAATTGAATGGATAAAAGTGGAAAACATTGTGGCAAAAGGAGAAATAAAATGAGCAATTTCTCCTTTTGCCACAATGTTTTCAAAAAGTCGTCTGCTGCAGAGGTGTCCGAAAGCGTCTGTATATGGGTAAGGAATAATACAATCAGCCAATACTATTACAGAGTTAATCCATTAATCATGAGTAACCAAACATCTAGATATACGGAAGAGTAAACTGCAGTTTTCCCCACATTATTTCTCTTATTTCCATACCAAACATTATGTTATGGGTACTCAAAAGAATCAGCTTACAGCTTACCAACAATTTAGGAATTTACAAAATCAAATACACATTTCATCAAGAGCCCCAAATTCAGTCTTTTAACACATATACAGCAAAGCAAATCTGCAGCAGAAAACTTCGAAAACGTCTAGGAAAAAAATATGAAAATGAAAGTGTAATCATTGAAAGGAGTAGAGAAAGTAGTGGCAAAAAGGAGCAAATGCTCATCATGAGCAAATTTTTTCCTTTGCCACAATGTTTTCATAAGTCGTCTGCTGCAAATGTGTCAGAATGTGTATGCAGGTGCAAAGGGGGTTTATAAACTGCACTACCACAGCACATGTAGGTCAAGATTTTCATAATCAATCATTAGATGACCTTTTGACCTACAGTATTGGACTTGTGCACCAATAACATCATGACTGTTTACCTATACTTTTACCAACCCTTAATTCCATGATGACATGAAAAGAATATTTTGTAAAATAGAAGATGTAGTTTGATTTTGAGTAGGAAATATTGAGAAAAGAGGACAATTTGCTCTTATTGAACAAAATCTTTATTTCACTCAATCCTGCTGTAAAGGTGACATGGCTGTAACCCTTTCCCACATACAGACGCTTTCAGACGCCTCAGCAGCAGACGGCTTTTGAAAAACATTGTTGCTAAAGGAGAAATTGCTCATGATATTAAGCAATTTCACCTGTTACCACAATATATTCATATCTATTCACTGCTGTTTTCAAAGTCGTCAGCTGCAGATTTGCTGTATGTGGGAAAGGGTTAAACCTTCTCCACATGAAGACACAATTAGAAACAGACAACTTTTGAAAACATTGTGACAAAAGCAGAAATTGCTCATCATCCTTTTGCCTCAATTTTTGCGCTCATTTCTTCTCTTCTATCTTTGAACTTTCATTTACAGAGATTTTACATATTTTAACATGGAAGTTTTCAAAGTAGTCAAAGTATTCTCCTGCAGATTTGATGTACAAAGGAAAGGGTTTAGGAATACACACAGAAGTAACATCATCTAGATAGGTATTGTTATTGCCACACAGCAGATTTTCTGTTGTTGTAATTCATTTCATTACTACAGCTTTCCCCCCCCCCCCCCCCTCCCATATGACCCAGTTTTGAGCACTCCCCTCCCCCATCCCATATGACCCAGTTTTGAGGGTCCCCCCCCCCCCCCATATGACCCAGTTTTGAGTCTGGCCAGGATTTGATGGAAATTAATATTCTGATGAACCCTTAGGATGTTTGATGAAAAATGAGGGTTCGAGGGTGTTAATAAGATTTTTCTAAAATTCGACATTGCAACTCAGCTTTTTACTTGACTCAGTTAAAAAGTTTAACAAAGAATTGATTCAGAATTTTCATGCAGATTGGAATTTCAATGGGGCCTGTAGATTGTTCACGAGGTCATTGTGATATAAGCCATGACAACATTATAAGTTAAAGTGCCAGTTACTGGACATACATGTAACTGGTGTTTTTTACACGATCTTAAGAGAAAGTTGCTGTCTGACATGTCTCTATGCACCAACCATGCATGTCTTAGACATGGCACAGATATAAGGAAGGCGCCAAACCAATAATCCTCCCTCCTTTGGAAGTGGATAAAAAAAACTATTGAACCAAATTTACTACTTAAGAGTTAGATTTCTCAGAAAGAAATAGCTATTTACCTGATACAATCATGATTATTGAAGCTTTGTGAAGACAACATTTTATATCATTCTATCAGATATAACACTATTTTTCACTCAATTTTTCCAAGAAGATGTAAAATAACAAATTACTTTCTACTGAAAAGTGAAAGTAGAAACAGGAAAGTGATAAAAGCTTGGTTAACCTTTTCCCTAATGAGATATTTAAAAAGTAATGTTGTCTGCTTTGATCACATTTGTAGGAAAAGGTTTCAATCTGAAAGTGAAAGTGCAATATTGATAATGAGATTAAGTTGAAATAATTGTTGGAAAAGAGTAATTGCTCCTTTCTTAACAATGTTTTCTAAATTATTTGCTGTAAAGGCATCAGATAATAAAATGTTATCTTTAAGAAGGAAAGGGGGTGAAACAAACTTTACATCATGTCTATAAATTCACTTTATACCTCATTTCCAAAAGTATACAATCATTTTCTCAATGTCATTATATTATAATTAGAAATGACAAAGCATTCCGGATTTCCCTGAAGAGTGTAAATCCATTAAAAATTACTGGTTATGTGTCGGAGTGATCTGGCCAGTGTTCTATCAACAATATGTATTCAAGTTATTTTCCAAGCATTCAAATGTATTTTGTCTTTAAAAAACAACACTGAAGTTCACTAAGTACATCCAAATCACTTAAGTATCAATACAAAGAGATAAAGAGGTATCCAAACAAAGGAATAACATTATCATGTTCACAGAAAAGTTGATTTAAATCACCTCTGAGTAGTCAAAATAAAGTTTGTCTATCCAGAGTTAGTTTTATTAAAGAAATAAGAAACAATCTTCTTATATTATCTTAAATATATTTCTAAATATTGTATCCAATCACAATCTCTCATTGCTAAGATAAGTCATACCTGGTGAGTAATATGCTCAATAACTAAAATATATTCATATGATGTTTACATTTTGGACAGGGTGGATGGGGGCGATGTCGTGGGTTAAACGTAACTCTTTGATAAAACATATTTTATATACAATACTAAGAAAAAAGTATAACACCATTCGATTCAGAAGGTCGTCAAGGACGAGTCATAAACATTGATACAAAGCCATTGCCGTCTTCAGTCGTACGGACGGACGGACAGTGAATTGGGCGAATTTATACGGTTACATAAAATAGTGTTTTGGAATTCGAAGAAAGTAAATGTCTTGCAATATAATTAATCGTTAACGTTAGTTCGACGTACGGTAATGAGTATTTTCTTTAGGTTGCGCAACAATTTTTTCAGTCGACAAGAAGGGTCAAAAGTAGGTCACATATGTCACCCCAGAAAACAACTTTATTATAGATCTGTAAGTCTTCCTACCTTGGTAAATCTTGCAATAATCGAGCGACAAGGCCTTTGTCAATTTCCTGATGCGAATCCACAATTTAATTCATTGTAGTCCAATGTATTCAAGATCGTCTATCAATGTTTACATATTCAATATCAATCCAACATGGAGTTTGTTTTGGTTAATACCAGAAATTGCGGGAACTGCTGTCACATGAGAGCCCGTCATACACGTCCTAGATTAGAACCAATGAAATTGGTAGAAACCCTCGAAACCCCACCCCTAAATAATGAACATTAGGGAGAATTAAATAAAGAAAAGTCGAAAATTATCAATGTATGAGAACTTATATTCTTTTTCTCAAATTAAAAAAGTACTTATTATATTTGTACCAAAAGCAGTTTTCAATATTTTGTTCATTTCAAAGAAAAACCGTCGTTCCAAGTGATTTTTCCACTTTAAAAGGAAATGATGAAATAATCTAAAAATAACTATAGTTGAAGGTCGGTCATGTTTTTGTTTTGATCACGCATGGAGAATCTATTTTTAGCAACATCAAACAGCTGATTCTGTGGGTTCTAATCAACCTTTGAGTTCCGAAGTTCGTGTCAATAACCTTTGACCAGAGACATATATCTCTGTGTTTTACTCTCTTTTTTTTATATGTCTCTGCTTTGACTAAAATGAAGATTTTCCTTTTTTTTTTTTTAAATATGTCGTCTGCTTTGAAAAAATATCAGGGATATTGGATGTCTAATTTTAACATGTACATTACAATTGGAAGTGGATAAAATGCTCGCAATGCAGAGGGCGTTATATATATTTCAAGAACGTTATATATATGTATATATGTGAGTGTGTCGCGTTATTGATTAATAAGTACTTAAATCCCTTTTGTCCCATTAACAGTGCCGTACTTGGCAGAGACATATAAACACACGTGTTATTGTTTATATGTCTCTGTACTGGGTCACGTTACTATTTTCGTTTTCTGGCCTTAAGGTGTATGCTACTTTTCAATACACTGTCAGTGAGAGTCAAACGGTTGAAACGGCACTAGAGTGTCATCAGTTGCATTTTTCACTTCTGCAGCAGATGATTGACAACGTTTGGGTAAAGATGGAACATATCTCTTTGACGAAAGTAGTATTATTGACTCAAGTTGAAAACTATCAGAATAAAAGGATACTTATATCTCGGCTGCTAATACGTATAATATTTAGTCCCTGATCACATTGAGCTGTTTTCAATAGTCGTCTGCATGTGGGAAAGGATAAACACCTCGTGGTATATTTCATAGGTCGACCGCTGCACATGGCAAAAGGTTAATATCTCAAGGTTAGCAGTGACATTGTTTATTTTATCGGGCAATAACATTATAAGAAACAAAGCGCTGAAAGCAATGCCGATATAGGTGCATATGTGTATATTGTTTTATTTGGGTTTAATGACGCTTTGAACATTATTTCAATTAATTCACGACGACAGTCACTTATTCATGATCCCTGGATAAACAAACCAGTACTAGACTATGAAATGTGCCTTGTCCAAGGGCACTCCACCATGACCGTTGCGCCGCAACTGTGGATCGAACCTGAGACGTCAGGTTCCAAATCCCTGATGCTAACGGCTCGGCCAGCGGATTCCTGGTTCAGCTGTAAGGTGAAAAGAAATGGCATATAGTTGATATGAACAAACATTGTATCATAGGCCTGTAAACAAATCAAAAAAGTCTGAAACAACACACTTTGCCTGCCAATTAGCAATACCTATTTATCAAAGTTTGAGACATTTCTCATATGTATTACCAACATAAAATCATGAAGGACAAAACGATGAACAAACATCAAAGCATGACAAGCATCCAAGCAGTGACCCTTAAGTATAATATTTCCCACACCTTTGGATACTATATATCCACCACGTATATTGAAATTAAACTGATACATACCAGACAATCAAAAGAATAATTCTTTAAACAGGAATCTTATATAAATCGATCAACCAATCCATCAATTAGGATTTTTTTTATATATTATTTATAATAATCCACATTAATTCATTTTTTGTGTTTAAAAACAAACAAATATAAAAACAGCAACATAAATGGTAAATAAGTTTTAAAATAACTAACACATAATAATTATTGTTGTTGCATCGCCTTTCTCTTTTTTCATCTGCATAATGAACCCATGGGACAGTGTTGGAGTTAACCATTTCCCTGATATTGACGCTTTCTGACGCCTCTGCAGCAGACGGCTTTTTGAAAACATAGTGACAAAAGAAGAAATTGCTCAAAACGAGTAATTTCTCCTTTTGCCACAATGTTTTCCACCTTTAGTCATACATATGTAGGTTATCCATTTAATTATAGAAATTGTCTATTTTTTGACAAAATTTGTTCAAAGTCGTCTGCTGCAGAATTGTCGTATGTGGGAAAGGGTTAAGCCATCTCACAATATGTAAGGCTAAAACTTTAAAGTGCTCATTATCATTAATCTATTGCAGATTAGGACAAATGTGTCTGAAAAGGGAAAAGGGTAAAAGAATGCCTATGTTCTAATATAAAGTATATGGAAATATTTTTTTTTAAACAGGTTTGAAAACATCGCGTGAAAAGTTAGAATTGCTAATTATCAGCAATTGCTCCATTTCCTACAATATTTTCAATATTCGTCTTTTACAGTAGCTGACACGGAAAGTGTTAAGCTATCACGGAAACGATTTAACCCTTTCCAGCTAACATACGCTTTTTGACGTGTTTGAAAACATCGTGACAAAAGGAGACATTGCTTAGCATAGGCAATTACGACTTTTGTCACAACTCTTTAACATAATTATACTTGTATTTGCAGTGATTTCCATATTTTCTGTATAAGTATTCCAAGTCAACTCTTGTAAAATTGTTGGAGTCACAGCACAGTCGACAAATCAGACTGGTCTCGAGGTCCAAAATAATCCAGTGTGTTACACTTGAACCGGCCACGGCAGGTTCGATTTAGGATACAACACGACAACAGAGAAATAATGATAGTTTATACTTTTAATAGGTGTTTGCCTTTACTCATAGCCAAAACAGACAGATATATACAATAATGAGACAATATAGATCATAATAGAGGGAAAATTCAGAGAGAGAGAGAGAAAATTCAGAGAGAGAGAGAGAGAGAGAGAGAGAGAGAGAGAGAGAGAGAGAGAGAGAGAGAGAGAGAGAGAGAGAGAGAGAGAGAGAGAGAGAGAGAGAGCTCAGAGTGGTCAGCATAGTAAGTAAACGTTACCTTTTAAGCTGGCCACAACTTGGCAGAGAACAGAAAGAGACAGGCCTTATATAGTACAGAATACCTTGTGTATACACAAGAACCATGCATACCACAAGTAAAATAAGGCAGGCATACATATAGTAACTAGAAGAGTCATAAGAAAATGTAGAGACATGTATATGTACGGTGGCTTCAAGAAACCGCCCCGTTACACTTGTTAGAACTCCATTGACTCAATAAAGAAAGCGGATGAATTTTGCATTATTTTGTTAACCAATCAAAGCAGTTTGAAGCAGATGACAACCAATCAAAAACTAGACATTTGCGGATTAAGATGAGTGAAGCTTGGTTGCGACCAAATGTTAACTTGTCCAAATACATGCTAGAAATGGGACAGGGGCTTGTAACAATTCTTATCCAGGTAAAGGGTATACACATATTCAAGATTTAGTCCATGTTTTATTGTATAACACAAATCATGTTTTTCTCCCTTTATAATATGAGTCATGTTCAAATCAGTACTCATTGACTGGGTATATAAGTACTATAATTATGTTGGGCGGTAAACATTTAGCCGTGAGAGAGTGAGGGATATTGTGTGATGTGAAGGCGTTTCATTGAAATGGTATTACGGTGAAAGATAAAAAGTTGTTTGGGCGAGTTGGTGTTTTTCATGTCATTTTGAAAATACAATCAGTTGCAAAAGCAAGTGTGAAAAACGCTCTCCCCTTCACCTAAAAACTCGATTACGATCATGATATTTACTAAGATTAAATCTAGACTCTTCAGAAAATAGAACTCGAGCCCACTGCCCTCGTCCTATACGTAAATGAGTCAGTCTGCAAACGAGTAGCCTTATTGATCCCAAGCATGAACGAATAGGTACCCGACCTTGCGTGACGCAATACGATGTGCTTGCCTATACTGTACTTAGTCGCATCGCAGGTGCGTCAACGTTATAACCGTTTTAGTTGTCATCCTAGCTAGGTCTGTCAGATATGTGGCGATCTGCGACACCACCGGTTGTTGGAAACTCTGACGCAAGCGAATTGTTTACCTGTGGCATCCCGATACACTACTAACAATGCTTCGTTGTCACCACGAGAAAGTAAATGTTTGAATTCGCTGATGTTCGCTTAATCTAGGCATCTTTGTAGAGAGCGGATGTGAACTCAAATGTGATTGATCCTTCGTAGAACGCATAGGGTGTGTACCCATATACGTTTCCGGTGATATATACATTTTCATAGACTACACATGACAATCGTGCAAAATTACTTAATACCAATTCAATTAAAATCTATCACAACCGCGTGGTTTAATGGTAGAACGATGGCAAAAATGTACGTAAAAGGTAGTGTACGAAAATCTAGTTAATTATGCAAACACGGCAAAGAATTTAAGATGCACACTTTCTTTTGCAACTGATTGTATGTTTCTAATATATTTGAAGCAGCCAGTTGCTTGGGAAGATTGTCATGTGGAGTACTGGTTTGAGAAAACCAGGAAACACATGAGTAGGTGAACTGGCCGCCGTGATATGAGAAATTGTTAAAAACGTTGTTAAACCCAAATCAATCAATCAATTTGTTACTGTCATTTCAATTTTTTTTTTTATAAATTTGTATTTTTGAAATATTTGGTAAACTTGTACGCTTTTCGATAATTATTTTCCATTGGACTTTTAATAAGGCATTTTAAACATGCAGTCTTCTCGCCTCTCAATTGAAGTAGTTACAGTTATGTGTGAATCAATGTTGAATAGTGTCCACTAAACCTCATTGGTCAAGTGCAGGGACATGGACAATCGTACGGCTACAACCTAAAGGGGAATTAACTATGTACATGTATCAGTTTTGATGATACGTCCGTCGTGATCAAAGTTGACGAACCTTTTGGCTACAATTAATACTATAGAACGCAATATTGAGATCTTCATACTTCCATAGCATTCAAAGCTGTACATAAACAGACCTCACCCTGTAAGTATGCAGTGAATTTCGGTGTCTAGTGATATAACTAAAACAAGAGCACCGCGTACGGCACAGATGCTCGACTGATAGAAAACAGAAACAAGAGGGCCATGATGGCCCTGGATCGCTCACCTTAATTATACAATGTACTACAATGCAAAACACATCTAGACAATTATTCTGAATGTAACCTCCACAGTGTTCACAAGATTTTCCTTCATTTGGCCTAGTGATCTATATTTTTTTACCTGATATGACCCATATTCCAACATGGACTAGATATCATCAAGACAACATTCTGACAAATTTTCAACTTGCTTAAAGTAAAAATGCGGCCTCCGGAGTTTGAACAATATTTTCCTTTATTGACCTTGTTTCTGACCCAATGACCCATATTCGAACTTGACCTAGATATAATTCAGACAAACATTCTGACCAAATTTCAAGCTGCTGAATCAAAAAATGCGGCATCCAAAGTGCATCCAAAGTGTTAACAAGATTTTCCTTCAATTTGGCCTAGTGACCTAGTTTTAGACCCTACATGATCCATATTCAAACTTGGCTTAGATATCATTTAGATAAATATTCTCATAAAATATCAAGCTGCTGTTTCAAAAAATGCGTCTTCTAAAGAGTTAACAAGATGTTCCTTCAATTTGGCCTAGTGACCTAGTTTCTGACCCAATATGACCCATATTCGAACTTGACCTAGATATCTTTTAAGACAAACATTCTGGCAAACTTGTTAAGCAAAAAATGCGGCCTCTAGAGTGTTAACAAGATTTTCCTTCAATTTGACCTAGTGACCTATTTTTTGACCCAACATGACCTTTGATCAAACTTGACTTACATATCATCAAGAAAAACATTCTGATAAAGTTTCATCATGCTCAAGTTAAAAATGCAGTATCAAGAGTGTTAACAAGATTACCCTTCAATTTGGCCTAGTGACCTAGTCCGGAGTTTGAACTATATTTTCCTTTATTGACCTTGTTTCTGACCCAATGACCCATATTCGAACTTGACCTAGATATAATTTAGACAACATTCTGACCAAATTTCAAGCTGCTTAAGCAAAAAATGTGGCATCCAAAGTGTTAACAAGATTTTCCTTCAATTTGACCTAGTGACCCATATTCGATCTTGGCCTAGATATCATTTAGCTCAACATTCTGACCAAATTTCAAGCTGCTGAAGCAAAACATGCGGCTTCTACAGAGTTAACAAGATTTTCCTTCAATTTGGCCTAGTGACCTAGTTTCTGACCCAATATGACCCATATTTAAACTTGACCTATATATTTTTAAGACAAACATTCTGACAAAATGTCAATATGCTCAAGTTGAAAATGTGGCCTCTACAGTGTTAACAAGATTACCCTTCAATTTGGCCTAGTGACCTAGTTTCTGACCCAATATGACCCATATTCGAACTTGACCTAGATATTTTAAAGACAAACATTCTGCCTCTGGAGTGTTAACAAGATTTTCCTTCAATTTGACCTAGTGACCTACTTTTTGACCCAACATGACCCATGTTCGAACTTGACCTACATATCATCAAGACAAACATTCTGATAAAGTTTCAACATGCTCAAGTTGAAAATGTGGCCTCCAGAGTGTTAACAAGATTTCGCTTCAATTTGACCTAGTGACCTCGTTTTTGACCTTATATGGCCCAGTTTCGAACTTGTCCAAGATTTGATGGAGATAAATGTTCTGATACACTTTCATGAAGATTGGATGCAAAATGTAGCCTGTAGAGTGTTAACAAGCTGAAATATTGACGACGCACGACGGACGGACGCCGGACAAAATGTGATCACAATAGCTCACCTTGCACTTTGTGCATAGGTGAGCTAAAAAAGCTGAGCTGAACAAAAACCTTAACTGGACGAACACGCCGCCGCCACAGAAAAAAATCTAAGCTGAACAAAAAACCTTAACTGGACGACCAGGCCGCAGCCGACAACGACGACAGATTTAGTTAAAATGCATTTCAATAATTGTCAGTGGTTGTTTTAAAATATGTGATTTAAATTGTGTAAATGTCAACATCTATATTTCTCTTTCCCTTATATCTGTTTTTGTTTTTATGATGTATTTAATTATCAATTACACAAATTGTTTGCTTATAGTCATTTCTTTGGTTTGTCTATATAACTTAAATGATCTACGTCTTTACATGGCTATCGCAACAAACAACAACCACAAGCATAATTCCAATCTACAGATTGCTTTATTGGTGTTTTAAGTCTTCCCATCATTATTTCAGTTATATCACGGCCACTGTTCTCTTAATCATGATCCCTGGGTGAACAAACCAGTACCAGGCTAGGATATGTGCATTGCCCAAGGCCAATCAACCATGACTGACATGAGTTGGGATTGAACCAGGGGCATTCAGTTAAAAAGCCCAAGCGCTAACGACAATAATCCACATATGGAACATTTACCCAGAAACGGAAAATATTAATCACAAAATATTGCATACAGTTCAAAATGTCTAGCAATTTCTCTGGGGATTTAACGCTTTCCCACATAGACATCTCATCTGCATCAAACATTGCTCACAATGAGCAATTTCTCCTCCCCTCCTACCACAATGGTTTCAACACGATTCACTAATTATACTTCTACTTAAAGGATTTTTCATACTTTTGTCAAGATGTTTTCAAAATTAACTGATTCAGTTTTGTTGCAAGTTGGAAAAGTACAGTATTCCAGTTATACCAAGATGATAATATTCCAGATATACCAAGATGACAGTATTGTAGTTATACCATAATGAAAGTATTCCAGATATACTAAGATGACAATATTCCAGTTATACCAATATGACAATATTCCAGTTATACCAATATGACAGTATTCCAGTTATACCAAGATGGCAATATTCCAGTTATACCATGACACTATTCCAGTTATACCAATATGACAATATTCCAGTTATACCTAGATGACAATATTCCAGTTATACCAAGATGAAAGTATACTTTCATGCTTGATGTCTGCTTCCTGGAGACTTGACCAGTACTTGCGCCATTTTCGTGGAAAAATCCCGAAGTCATAACCCGCTCATCACGGGGCCTGAACCCGAGAGGCCGATGCTCTACCTCTGCACCACTGTCTTCCAGACATATTCAAATTGTCTTGTTTCGACTATCAGCATCGTTGTTATATTTTATCCCAAAACCACCGCATTGCACAAAGGAGGGAAACCATACTGACATTTATAAAGTCCTTGGTTTGATTCAGACCAGGATCAAACTCTTGTTCCCTGACCTCCATATGGATGCTCCAACGACTTCACCACTCAGACCGTATAATATAACTCATTTAACTCTTTCCCATATACAGACACTTTCCAATGCCTTTACAACAGATGACTTTTGATAACTTTGTGGCAAAAGCAGAAATTGCTCGTTTCCAGACAGTAGAAGCATAAGTTGTTATCATCGAGATAAGCAGGAGACTATCAAAACTAGAACTATCACTGAAGATGCAATTGTAACCCCTTTAGGATATGCACATCTCTTGGTATAGAAGCTTCATGTAACATTTTATTGAAGTCCACCCAGTGGTTTGTAAGAAATAGGCCAGACAAAATACCCCCTAAACAGCACCTTGACCTACACCATAATTTAATTAGTAAAAGGGCCATAACTCTGTAAAATATAATGCAATTGTAACCCCTTTAGGATATGCGCATCTCCTCTTGGTATAGAAGCTTCATGTAACAAAGTGGTTTGTAAGAAATAGGCCGGACAACATATGGCTTCCGACAGACTGCCTGACACAGTGACTCCTACATACCCCCTCTTCTTCGAAGGGGGTATAACTATTCAGATTTCCCTGGCCCGACCTTTTATAGTTGAAAAAAAAAAAATATAAACATAACAACAATAAATTCTGAAAAGTGTTTTGGTTTTTCTTCTTACTATTTACTTTTCACAAATATGGCAATACAAGACAAGAACATGTTTCTTTAACGAAGAAACATTTATCCATTTACCCGATATGATATATATGTTTTGAGTTGACCGAATTGCAAACAATTGAAAGTTACTATGCACTTTCTGGAATACGGAAGTATGCTTTTAGTACAGAGTGGAAAATAATGTGGGAAACAGAGAAATTACATTTTTTTTTTTAAATATTTTTTCTCTGTTTTGATATTTTCAGTTCTGTGGAACAAATTTTCTGATGGACAGACATGGCACGTGTAAGGTAATATTTTGCCGTCATTTTATTGAACGGGGGTATTAACACTATAACAACAATAGTTTCACTAAACAAATATCTTTTCAAAATCTTTCTTCAATAACGAATACTGAACACATGTTGTGAGATAATTATATTCAATTAATGACATTAGCATTGACCTTAACACGATAGTTGTCTTCTTTTGTCACAATTTTTTCACCTCTAACAAAATTGCACTTCAGATATTACAACATTTTAAATTTGTTAGACTTTACGTTTTAACCCTTTCACTCATACAGAAGATTTTTAATGCCTCTGCAACAGATGACTTTTGAAATCATTGTATTAAAAGGAGAAATTGCTCATCAAGAGCAATTTCACCATTTGCCAAAATGTTTTCAACTTTATTCAATGAACGTTCTTTCAATTTTCGAGATTTTCCTTTTTTTTTTTTAAATTTCACCTTTTCAAAGTTGTCTGCTGCAGATATGTTGTATGAGTTAACCCTTTCCATCATATGACAATTCTGCAGCAGACGACTTTGAACGTCAAAAAATAGAAAATCTCTATAATTGATTGGATAACCTATGACTAAAAGTGGAAAACATTGCGGCAAAAGGAGAAATTACTTGTTTTGAGCAATTTCTTCTGTTGTCACTATATATTCAAAAAGCCGTCTGCTGCAGAGGAGTCAGAAAGCGTGTATATGAGGGAAAGGGTTAAGACCCATGATACTTTTAGGATTGCCTGCTTTGAAATTGTTGCATGAAAAAACATGTGACTACTTATATTTTGGAGTTTTATTTTTTATCAAAGAATTGAAAACTGCGTAAAAAAGGAGAAATTGCTCTTTTTGAGCAATTTCTCCTTTTCCCAAATGCTTTTAAAATCTGGCTGCTGCACAGGCATAAACTCTGTTTTAACTCTTTCCCTCATATAGACGCTTTCTGACACCTCTGCAGCACTATGTCACTATGTTTTCAAAAAGACGTCTGCTGCAGAGGCATCAGAAAGCGTTTATATGAGGGAAAGAGTTCACTGAATGAACAGATTGTAATATCTGAATTATTGAAAATTAAAATTTGATAGAGACTGGAAAGAGTAAAGAAATGAGTTTGCTGCAGATGTGTAAAAATGAGTCTGAATGTGAAACACAGTTCATGTGATACAGGGAGATACAGCAAGTCTTCAAATCCTTTGACGAAGCTCATAAATATCTCTAATTTGTAAATAATACCCTAATGAAAACAATCATTCAAATAGCACATGACACATTTTAAACTGTTAACGTGATACGAAATATACACAGTGAATATGTTCTTAAACCTTCCCCACTTGTAGACGCTTTCTGACGCTTCTGCAGCAGACAACTTTTGAAAACATTCTGGCAAAAGAAGAAATTGCTTAAACAAGCAATTTTTTCCTTTTGTCACAATGTTTTCAACTCCTTTTTATAATTATTATTTATTTATGTTTTCAAAGTAATCTGCTGCAGATTTTTTGTATGCGGGAAAGGGTTAAAACTTTCTCACAAAGAACGAATCAGCAGCAGAAGACTGCATGTCTGGACAAAGATCTGGAAACTATGTATAAATTTAAAGTCTAAAATTTAACCCTTTCCCACATAAAAAGAGTTGAAAACATTGTGGCAAAAAGAGAAATTGCTCATCTTGAGATTTGTCTGCTTTTGTCAAAATGTTTTCAAAAATCATGTGCAGGAGATGCGTCTGCATGTGGGAAAGGGTTAACACAGCCACAACAAAGGCATTATAATTGGTCTGTATCAGGTGTAGGGATTCCAGTTAAACACTTCTTCAACACAGTCAAGTGTATCTATCGTTTTGACTTTTTTCTCTTTGATTTTCTAACTTTAGTTGGTGAAGCACTACTGACTTCTTCAGGTAGTTCTTGATTTCTAGTACTACGTCTAAGTTGAGGCGGTAAATTATCACCTGGCGATGAGGATGATGATTCTGGACTTCTTGGCCTTTTTCTATGAAGACGCGGGATCGCTCCTTCTTCAGGGGAGGACAGCATCCCCTCATTACTTCCCACTGAGGGAGTCGGGGTGATAGAATCAAGTGGAGACGCTGGTCCCCTTGGTGAAGCTGGAGCTATGTTAGAATCAGGGGACACACTTCTCAGGGAGTTTGGACTTATGGGTGATGGGGGCGTTGAGGGACGACCTCTATTTAATTGGTTAATGTCTGGTGGTGAAGGAGTTAGCTCCCCGGACGAGGGCGGTGATGACGTTGCTAGATTTGCCCGTGGTTTATAGAGCACTGGGGGTGTGTTCCTCTGTACAGGGGGTGATGGTCTTCCCCGCGACATTGGTGGAGGTGAGGGTGATATAGACTCAAACGAGTCACTTTGACTACCTCTTGCTCTACGCCGCGCAAGAGGTGGTGGCGATGGTGTTAATGACTCGGCATGATTTCTCATTCTGACAGGTGGACTTACGGATCTTTCTACCCTCCTTCCTCTATATAACCCTGGGGGAGACGGGCTCTTGTCTTCCCTATACAGTGTACCTCGCTCTGTTATTCCTGTGGGTATGGGAGACTTGGATGCCTCTCTGTATATTCTGGGTGGGGAATACACCGGGCGTCTCTCAGGGGGTGGGGATGGAGAAGTATCCTCTCTGTACAGTGTTCCTCTTTCTGTGATCCCGGTTTTTCCAGGACCATCATGTATGTCGTCAGACTTCTTGTAGTACTCCGAATACTCATCCTCGTACATACCAGAAGCCCTGATTAAAATAAAAATTGTTTGTTATTCTGTGACTTGATTAAACCTTTGCAATTCTAACCTTTTCCCACTTGCAGACGCATTTTGATGCAGTTTCAGTTGTTGACTTTTGAAATAATCATAACTTTGCCACAATGTCTTCAACTTTTATCATTTATAACCCTTTTTTTTTTCCTGAGAGATTTTCTGCATTTCCCCCCAGTTGTTTTTAAAGTTGTCTGCTGCAGGTTTGTTTTATGTGGGAAAGGGTTAACCCTTTCCCTCAAATGACAATTCTGCAGCAGACGACTTTGAACATATTTTGTTAAACAAGAGGCCCATGAGGGCCTATGCTCTACTGGCATTGATCTGGCTTGTTTCAAAAGGAACCAATATGTCATCAATATTCAAATACCATCTAAGTTTGGTGAAGATCAGATGGTAAATGGAAGCTCTATTGTGTTCACAAGCTGTACTATAGCAATTTTGACCATTTCAAGGGCCATAATCCAGCCATGCATGGTTTTTGAAAGAAACCGAGCTTTCATGGATATCTAACTACAGTATAAGTTTGGTTGAGATACAATCAAAAGTGAAGACTGTATCGTGTTAACAAGAAATTGTTTACGGACGGACGGACGCACGCACGCACAGACAACGGACGAATCGCCACGACATAAGCCCTTCTGGCCTTTGGCCAGTATAGCTAAAAATAGAAAATCTCTATAATTGAATGGATAACCTATGACTAAGAGTGGAAAACATTGTGGCAAAAGGAGAACTTGCTCGTTTTGATCAATTTCTTCTTTTGTCACTATGTTTTCAAACAGCCATCTGCTGCAGGGGCATCAGAAAGTGTCTATATGAGGGAAAGGGTTAAGACAGGGGGACCATTTTATTTTCAACAACTAGATCTGTCCAATAGGACAAAATCTCCAACAGCAACAAAGGTAAAATATAACCTTGAACTTTGACTGTAAAATCACTAAGTATATTCAATATGTTATGGTCATTACACATGTGAAGTATCATCATCTATGCCTGAATGGATATTTTCTTAGAACACAGAAAATATTGTTTGATAGTTATCGTGATCTTTTGCCCTACTGACCACCAAATGGCTAAGTGATATTCTTTGAGTCATCATGGTCATTACATGTGTGAAATAAGATCTTCATTGCATGAAAGATGAATCGATTGAGTGGAGTTAAATTCATTTTCAGCATTATTCCAGTAATAACATGAAGTTCATCTTACAATGTGTTACCTAGCTCTCTTGCACAAGACAACTGGCTACCTATCTAAATATAATTTAACCATTGATGCCTCTGCAGCAGAAGACCTTTGAAAACATTGAAGCAAATGGATAAATAGCTTATAATGAGCAGATAATAGTTTTGCTGCATTGCATTCAACTCTTTTCCCTTATCCCTTTCCCCCATACAACAAATCTGCAGCAGACAACTTTGAAAAAATTTAGTAAATTTATGAAAACTCTCTATAAATTTATAAACAGTTTTTTAATAATTTTGAAAACATTTTGGCAAAAGTAGAAATTAAAGTAAAAAGCCTCCAAGGGTTAACCCTTTCCCTCATATAGACGCTTTACTGACGCCTCTGCAGCAGATGGCTTTTTGAAAACATAGTGACAAAAGAAGAAATTGCACAAAACGTGCAATTTCTCCTTTTGCCACAATGTTTTCCACTTTTTGTCATAGGTTATCCATTCAATAATGGAGATTTCCTATGTCTTGACAAAATACGTTCAAAGTCGTTTGCTGCAGAATTGTCGTATGAGGGAAAGGGTTAATATTACAGGTGTAGATAAAGATCTGATTCAAACATAGTGTTTATCATAAATCTCTTGAAATTTTCTGTGACTTTTAGGTAAACAGTGTGGAGATCAGCACAGATTGTTGGATGATCTGTATTTACACCGATTGCAAATGTCACATGATTGGTTATAGTGGTACAATAGTGAAAATACTTACGTTCTAGGCCTACTACCAATGGGTGCTCCCCAGTTTGCACCAGGTGGCATGAACCGTGGAGCCCCAGGGGGATAGAAAGGTTTCCCTGGAGACATGCCTGGTGGGGGTCGAATTGGGGAACCATCTGGACCTACATGGTGGGGTGGGGGATACCAGCCCCTGACAACCCCTCTTGGACCCCTCGGACCCATTGGGGACATACCTCTACCTGGAGGAAATGGTGGGCTGAAATGGAAGATCTAGAACATTTACTATAGAACTTAGACATGAAAACTTTATCCCGAGTGATCATTAAAAGCGTGTACTGATACAAAGGAGTGCATGAGCATGAGTTTGTTATTAGTGGGAACAATAACAAGGGATAAGAATTGTCTTGTATCAAATGATAAATAAATTTAACCCTTTCCCACATAAAACAGATCTGCAGCAGCCAACTTCAAAAATGTCTACTAAAAAATATGGAAAATCTATATAATTACTGAAAACTTTGTAGGAAAGGAGAAATTGCCCATTTTGAGCAATTTTTCCTTTTGTCACAATGTTTTCAAAAGTCGTCTGCTGCAGATGCGTAAAAACGTGTCTACAGGTGGGAAAGGGTTAAATTACATATGATCAAAGAAAGATGATATTATCGCTTGAAACTGATGTAAATAATTATTTTGATGAACGTAGCTGTTTACTGTTCAATCATTACACGGAAACATATATATCTAGGTAGGTAATGGCATAATAATTAATGTCATTTCATATATTCCACTGGCACCAGTATGAGGGAAAAGGTAACAGTACATGTATATGAGCCAAGTCATATGGTAAACAACCTTTGCATTTTTTATATTTACCATAAATGTGCATGCCTGTGAGGTCAGGCAATAACTGCTATTAGGATAATTCAAAATGCTTGGTATGACTAGATCTGGATCTCTACTCATCACAAAGTTTAGGTCAGTTACCCTGCCACATAACTCATATGATAACTTGAACTAATATTAACCCTTTCCCACATGCAGACACCTTTGCAGCAGACGACTCTTGAAAACATTGGGACAAAAGGAAAAATTGCAATTTATCCTATTGCCACAATGTTTTCATCTCTGTTCAATTTTAAAACTTTAATTTAGAGAGGTTTACCATATTTCTAACAAGATGATTTCAAAGATGTCTGCTGCAGAATTGTTGTAAGTGGGAAAGGGTTAAGTAAATTTTGGAAACAAAGTTGTGATTCAAACCCTTTTAACCCTTTCCCTCATATAGACGCTTTCTGACGCCTCTGCAGCAGACGGCTTTTTGAAAACATAGTGACAAAAGAAGAAATTGCACAAAACGTGCAATTTCTCCTTTTGACACAATGTTTTCCACTTTTAGACACACTATAGAGATTTTCCATTTTTTGACAAAATATGTTCAAAGTCGTCTGCTGCAGAATTGTTGTATGAGGGCAAGGGTTAAAAGTCGTCTGCTGCAGAATTGTTGTATGAGGGAAAGGGTTAAAAGTCGTCTGCTGCAGAATTGTTGTATGAGGGAAAGGGTTAACCGTTTTTCTACACAAAGGCACAGTTTGATGTAGCAGACAACTTTTAAAACATTGTGGCAATTTCTCCTTTTTGCCACCATATTTTTTATTCGATTCAATTGCTATACTTTCATTTATAGGGATTTTCAATAGTCAATAAGGTCATCAGTGGCAGATTTGCTGCATATGGAAAAGTATTAACCCATTACTTCACATGACTTCTCAAAGGTCGTCTGCTTTACAACCATCAGACAAAAAGTTCAACAATCTAGAAAACTGAAAGATTTATACTGATAAAGAGTTGAAAATATTGCAATAAAAGGTGAAATTGCTCGTTTTGAGCAATTTCACCTTTTAGAGCAATGTTTTTAAAAGTCATGTTCAAATGTCGTCTGTGTGAAGTAATGGGGTTAAACAAATCCCATATGATATGAGTACTAACCCAGGTCCCATTGGACCTCTTGGACCCATTGGTCCCAATGGCATTCTTGGCCCCATTGGTCCTCCAGGGCCTCGTGGACCAAATGGCATCATGACCTGTCTGGCCCTTTTTGCAGCTTCCCCAAAGTCAACATCTTCCAGTGACCTGGCTTTCCTTCTCCTCTCCCCTTCACTATCTGATAAATTAGATTTACTAGAATAAGAGGATCTTTTGGAAGACACAGAAGAAAAGGACCTTGACCTTGATCTCGACCTTGAACTTTTGGTCCTAGATCTTGACCTACTATAGGATCTAGACCTACTAGACCTTGACCTGGATCTAGATCTTGACCTTGATACCTTTGAGTCACTACTAATGGAAGACAGTGACCTGCTCCGACTTCTTTTCGACTTTCTTCTCCCTTTAGAGGGGGACCTTGAATTGCTGGAATAAGAGTCAGAAGAAATAGATGACCTTGACCCTTTATTTTGTCTCTTTGACCTTCTCCCATGGCGCTTTTCATCCCCAGACTCAGGGGGAGAATTTGGAGGGAGGGGTGCATCATCATTATATCCTGGTGGAGGTGGAAGAGGGGGCAGAGGCGGAGGGGACGGGTCTTTTGGGAGGGGGGGTTGGTCACTTGGAAGAGGAGGAGGCGTGGCAGCGGATCGTCTGGAGAATGAGTGCCGTGGTTTGTACAAATCAGAATTGACATAGCTTTGTCTTGACCCTCCTGCTTTACTGTCCAATTTCTCTCCTTTGTTTTCCGAGCTTCTGAAAAAGACAAATAGTGTATTCCTTTTAACTGTTCAGATTCTATGCTAACAGTGTTTTAACCTCATTTCCAACATACATCAACTCTGTAGCAGATGACTTTGAAAACTATCATGTCAAAAGTTTAAATCTGTGACTATGTGAGCTTTGTCTTTCATTATAGAACCGTTTGTGAAACTTATGTTGGTCTGATCTCGGTCTATTTTCTTAACAGCAGACAACCTCTAAAGACGTTCTAAAATTATTCCTTCATTAAGAGACAGAAGTTACAAAACTTTCCCATACAGTTTCAAAATAACCAGCTTCAGATGCGATCTTTATGGGAACGATTGAATTCCAAGATCTATCCAAACCTTATTTTTCCCCCTAAAAACAAGAGCGCCGCATAGTGAAAGTCAATGCTCGGCTGCTTTTTACAAAAAGGACGAAAAAGAGGCATTTCTGAATAATTATGTGACTTGGTATAAGCATGTGTATTTTTCTTAGGAACATGTGTACTAAGTTTCATTTAAAAATGTTAAAAAGATTTCTAGTTACAGAGGTCCAGATAAGGAGGATTATTCAGCTCTTTTCCCCGTAATTTCTCTCTTATTATTAAAGCAAACCCTATGTTGTGAGTGCTCAAAAGAATCGTCTCACTGAGACGATTCTTTTGAGTACCAACAGCATAGGGTTCGAGGGTCAAATAAATATTTTAGAACATGCAAAACGCCCGTTATCTGGAGCTCTGTAGTTAGGTAAGGTGAAAGTTTTTTGACGCCGCAGACGACGATTCAAAGGGTATCACAATGGCCCGACTTTTCCCCCCCTTTAAAGATAGACTAGCTAATGAAGGGATTTTATGTCAAGGAAGAGCCCTGTGTCAAGTATGACTTGTCTATATTCACCTGATCCTGACCTAAGATGCATGTTTTTATGACCTCTGCAGCAGAAGAATCGTGAAAACATTGAGGTAAATGGCTCATAATGAGCCATTTCTCCTTTTACTTCAAAGTTTTGAATCCTATTAAGTATACTTTCATATAGAGATTTTTTCATATTTTTGCCTGAATGTGTTCAAAGAAGTCTGCTGCAGATTTTTTGTATGTTGGAAAGGGTTTACCCTTTACCTCATTAACCCTTTCCCTCATAAGACAATTCTGCAGCAGTCGACTTCGAACGTATTTTGTCAAAACATAGAAAATCTCCATAATTGAATGGATAACCTATGACAAAAAGTGGAAAACATTGTGACAAAAGGAGAAATTGCACGGTTTGTGCAATTTCTTCTTTTGTTACTATGTTTTCAAAAAGCCGTCTGCTGCAGAGGCGTCAGAAAGCGTCTATATGAGGGAAAGGGTTAAGAAAAAATAATTTTTTTTGAAGTATATTCCTTTGTATGAATATCAGGCTCAGGTCAACATTGTCGAGTTATATTACCTAAGCTGTCGCCCGGAGCCGGCAGCCACTTTCTTAGCTTGTGGTTCAACAGAACTTGATTCGCTTGTGTTTCTTCGACGTCTTTTGTGGGTACCGTCCAGTGAATACTCGCTGACTTCCGATGAGAAACTATGTGAATCATCGTGGATCTTAGTACGAGACCGAGTGACCCTGCCAGAAGTGATATCAGCAGAAGTAACTTCGTACTCGGCGAGACCTTCGATGTAATCAGCATTACCTGTAAAGATAAACATTTACCGGATATTGTTGGTCACATTCAAAATACCCGTAACATTTTTATGGTGATTTTGGTATCCTTGTAAAATCTACAGCTAGATAACTTGCGCTTTGAAATGTAAAATCAAATTCAATCAATTAATTAATGAGATAAGTCCAAGATAACCAATGTTTAAACACGATTGGTGAGAATTATAACAGAGTTAACCCTTTCCCTCATATAGATGCTTTCTGACGCCTGCAGCAGACGACTTTTGAAAACATAGTGACAAAAGAAGAAATTGCTCAAAACAAGCAATTTCTTCTTTTGCCACAATGTTTTCCACTTTTAGTCATAGGTTATCCATTATAGAGATTTTCCAATTTTTGACAAAATATGTTCAAAGTCGTCTGCTGCAGAATTGTGGTATTAGGGAAAGGGTTAAAGGGTACACAAGTGTTACTGCCTTATATATCAGTAAGTACAAGTGTGATGAACATACAGGTAACTCACTGAGGAGTAATCTCTATCTGTTTTCCTTACTTCAATGCATCTATGGCATATTGTGTGCATGGCACACCGTCGCACTGTCAGATTGTCTTAAATCATTGTCTAATTTCATAATTAAGAAACAATTTTATCTAATGCAAAAAGTTACAGTTTTATACCATTAATTTACAGTTTCTGTATTACATTGCTTTATAATGGTCTCTTATAGAACAGGGATGCAATGCAGGTTCATTATAATTATCCAATTTAATGAAACGTGTATATTTTTGAAAGTGCATCAAATCATTTCAAATGAAGACAAGAGCGCAAGCAAACGCCAACATTTGACTGCTTTTATATAAGTCGAAAAAGGGGCAATACTAAATAATTATCACAGCAAGAATTAAGTGACTTGGAAAAGCCATGCATATTATTCCCAGGAACATGTGTACTAAGTTTCATTTGAAAATGTTGAACGGTTTTAGAGTTATGAGGTAAGGTGAAGACGCTGACGATGCCAAGGGTATCACAATACCAAAACTTCAAGCTAAAAATGATATGAAGTTTCGCCTACTTTCAAGTACATCTGAGCAAGAATAAAAAACAACATCTGATAACTTGGAACTACAATTGTCGTAGAGGGTGAAAAACAGAGGATGAAAAGGAGAAAATGCTTCATATAGCAATTTCCCCCTCTCCCACAATGATTTCAAAATGCATTTGCTTCAGAGGCATCATAATGCTAAATATCATGATTTCTGCCTTTAACTGTGTGTTGTTGGTTTATTTTAATCTAACTTATTTCACATTGATTTAGAAACAAGTTCTTACAACATATATTAATAACTCTTGACGTCTGCTTCCTGGACACTTAACCAGTACTCACACCAAAATAAGGGAGAGCTTATAAATTTTGATACTTCTCAAAAGGGTTTAGTTTTATCGGGGTTTTATGCCGTTTTCAACATTATTTCAGCTTTATAATGGCAACAGTTCAAGTATTCATGATCTCTGGATAAACGAACCAGTACTTGGCTAGGAAATGTGCCTTGCCAAAGGCGCTCTACCATAACTGTCGTGCTGCGACTGGGGATTGAGCCAAGGACACCAAGATTCAAATATCCGACACTCACCACTCAACCAAGTGAATCAACCCTGAGACCTTTGGTTCACTAGGCTGGTGTTTTACCTCTGCCCCCACCATACTCTTAACCCTTTCCCTAATATAGACGCTTTCTGATGCCTCTGCAGCAGACAGCTTTTTGAAAACAGTGACAAAAGAAGAAATTGCTCAAAATGAGCAATTTCTCCTTTTGACACAATGTTTTCCACTTTTAGTCATAGGTTATCCATTCAATTATAGAGATTTTCCATTTTTTGACAAAATATGTTCAAAGCCGTCTGCTGCAGAATTGTCGTATGAGGGAAAGGGTTAAGTCATGGAACTCATTAGAATCTTACCATGATGCTGTGTTGTCAGATATTCCCCTCCTTCAGTAATTGTCACTACCTCCGACCCATCGGCCATCATGGACACTTCACTAAACTGCACAGTTTCCATAGTAACCTCTTGATGCTGATCAGTAGGTAATGGAATCTCTAACAAATGCAGCTCCTCATTGTTTAGTTCTACGGTATGCGGCTCTGTACCTTCCGTGGTGATTTCCATTTCGATTGTTTCCTCGATGACCATCGTCTCGTCGTAGCCCTGACCTTGGTAAGCTGTTGGGCTTTTGAACACAAACTCGTCAGACATGTACCTGAACAAAGCAGACAGCTAGAGTTAATTAACCATTTACCTTAAGTGTATTCAGATATACACAATACAGTTACTGTTAACCCTTTACCACATAGAGATGCTTTCTGATGCCTCTGCAGCAGAAAAATTCTGAAAACATTGTGGCAAAAGGAGAAATTGCTCATAATAAGCGAATGCTCGTTTTTGTAAGAATGTTTTAAAGTTTACTCAATAATTGCTCTTTCATTATAGAGTTTCTATATTTTGGACAAAAGTCATCTGGTTAAGATTGACCTTATTCCATCGCAGAACTCAAACGCATTATTAGGGTTGTTATACATAACTTGATATTATTGATTTCAAATAAAGTGTTGCAATACCCCTTACCAAGCTTCAAGGAGTTGTATACAAAATTACAACCAGAATTAATAAAGTGAAAACGGGGCATTATTGTAAATTGTAAGTCAGGGGTCTTGCTTAAGATGCTTAATAAATTATCCAAAATACTTTTGCAAAATTTCAATGCCATATTTCAAGAGGTTACATATATTGTTTAACCAGATTTATTTAAGACAATACAAATGAACAAATAATTGTGTTGCCTTTTAATATGTCAGTAAGTGACAGAAAGATAAACAGATGCAAAGACAGGTGAGAAGTGATCCCTATATGTGTTCCATACACAAAAAGGGGTATTGATTTGTTGGTTGATTACTTGGGGCTTAATGCCATTATCAATAATTTTTAAGTCATGTCATGGCAGCCAGTTCACCTACTCATGTATTTCCTAGCTTTCTCACACAAGTTCTCCACACATAATACTTTCCAAGCAACAGGCTGATTTTTCACATTGGTGAAAGACAAATGAGGCTTGTCACAGTGACTTTTGTCAAACGGAGGAAAGAATGTTGGCCCACCTTTTGGATTCAAACTCACAACCCCTGGATTGAACGCCCGCGTCGCTACCGACTGAGGTATTCAATTATTAAAATATAAATGAGAAGTATGGGACTTGGTCAGAGATGATGTACCTTTTATTTCTTATCCTTTGTCGTCTACCTCTTCGTTCCAATACCTTCTGCTCCTTCAACTCGGCTTTTAATTCAGCTTTAGTTTTTCTCTTTTGTTTGGTTGTCTTTTTATCTGGTGAAGTGATCTCTGACACACTTGTTACGCTTGTATCAGCAGTATTACTGCTGTCAGCGGTGTTACTGCTGTCTGTATTTATACTGGTGTTAATTTCTTCCTTCATCTCCGCTGATCTTTCAGCAAGATTTTCAGTCTGGCTCGTGTCATTTTCTGGTAGTGAGGTCACATTCTTTGCTTCGTCTTCTTCTTCTGTTATGATGTCTTCATCTGAATATAGATTGATTGATTACAGATTGATAAGAGTTAAAACCCTTTCCCTAATACAGATGCATTTCGATGCATCTGCAGCAGACAACTCTCGAAAACATTGTAGCAAAAGGAGAAATTGCTCATTATGAGCAATTTCTCCTTTAGCCACAATATTTCCATATTTTTGAAATAACTATTCTTCATTTTTTGGTGAGTTTCCATATTTTTCCAAAGATATGGAAAAGTCTTAAAAGGCATCTGCTTCTAAAGAATTTGAGAAAAAAGCTTAAGCATATGGAAAACTGGCAATGTAATTTTGACGCAGAGTAATAACCATTGAGAGGAAAGAGGAAATTGCTTGTTTTCAAAATGTGTTTGTAAGTGGGAAAGTGTAAAGTCTGTGCCACCTGTAGACACTTTTTGATGCAGAGGGCTTTTGAAAACATTGTGTCAATGATTTCAACTAACTACTCTAAACACCAAGAAGACATGTACACAGTTTTAATAACAAGAGCTGTCGGAGGACAGCGCGCTCGACTATTCCACCGCTGAGATAATGAACTCTTAATGTAGTTGAATGCAAAACAATAACCACAATTTCTTAAAGGGTGATAGTTTGCATAATATGCAGGATAGAGTTATTTAACTTGATTATTTCATAGGTGTGATGGTTAGGAAGGGTTGTATAACGTTTCAATGGAATGCATCAAGTAGTTAACAAGAAATGGACTCTTAATGTAGTTGCACGCCAACATTTTACCATAATTTCTAAGTAAAAAAAGGACAACAAGTTGCACCATATACAGGATAGAGTTATCTTAATTGGTTGTGTTTATAGTTGTGAAATTGGGAAAGGTTGTATAAAGTTTCAATACAATGCTTCAGATTTTACTGAGATTACTCTCTAAATGTAGTTGCAAAACTTTAACCAGAATTTCTAAGTCCAAAAAGTGCCATAACTTGCATAAAATGGTAGATAGAGTTATCATACTTGATTGTTTACATAGGTGTGATAGTTGGGAAGGGTTGTATAAAGTTTCAATGCAATGCATCAAGTAGTTACTAAGAAATGGTCTCTTAATGTAGTTGCATGCAAAACTTTAACCAGAATTTCTAAGTAAAGAAATGGCCATAACTTGCATAAAATGCAGGATAGAGTTATCTAACTTGATAATCTACACAGGTGTGATAGATGGGTAGGGTTGTAGAAAGTTTCAATGCAATGCATCAAGTAAATACTGAGATATTGACTGTTAATTTAGTTGCACGCAAAACTTTAACCAGAATTTCTAAGTAAAAAAGGGCCATAATTTGTATAAAATGCAGGATAGAGTTATCTAACTTGATAATCTACATAGGTGTGATAGTTTGGTAGGGTTGTAGAAAGTTTCAATGCAATACATGTAGTATTTAGTTCTTGCATGCAAACCTTAACCAAGGTGTGACGTGGACGCCGACGCCAGGGTGAGTAGTATAGCTCTCATATTCTTTGAATAGTCGAGCTAAAAACCTGCCTGTAGTTATGGAGATGCATGCAAGGGCACAGCAAAGCGGGCTATATCTTTGCAAAATAAGATTGGAAATTAATGGAGCTCATCTTCTAATAATGGGGTACAATTATACCAAGTATAAAATGCATAAGTTGAAAAGATTTCTCTAGAATGTGCCAACAAGAGTTTTTGATAATTGTCTCCAGTGACATTGACCTTTGACCTTGAAAGAACTGGTACCATTTTCCATGAAGTGACTTCAACTTTTGAACTCAGACCCTGAAAATCAACAAGAGCACCGCGTACGGCACAGACGCTCAACTGATAGAAAAAAAGCTGAGCTGAACAAAAAACCTTAACCGGACGACCATGCCGCCGGCGTCGACGACACCAGGGTCATGACAATAGCTCTCGTTTTTTCAAAAGTCGAGCTAATAAGGCACATATTCTCATCAGTGGTAGGTTTTTCTCTTAATCATGCTGACAACATGTTGTACTCAAATACGGACGCACAGCAGCAAAGCTTTATCCCCTTCACAATACCTTGCCAGTGGATAATAAGCTTAAAGTATGAAATTAATGCTAAGGTGAGTGAAATATATTAGATTATTCACTATATAGGTAGAAGAGATAAACATGAAAATTAAGAAAATAATTATAAAAGAAACTGACCATAAGACAGCTGGCTCGACTATTCCATCGCTAATTAGTTTAAGGATTGCAAAATTGTGTGTGAAACATATAGGTTACACTGTAATTATTAACAAGAAGAGTGCCAGTTAAGATTTTTGTTTATTTTCAATTAATTTGTGTAAAATTATGCAGGAGTTACAATACTTTCCTATGACAGTGTCTGTTAACCCTTTCCCTCATATAGACGCCTCTGCAGCAGACAGCTTTTTGGAAACATAGTGACAAAAGAAGAAATTGCACAAAACGTGCAATTTCAGTTATTTCTCCTTTTGTTACAATGTTTTCCACTTTTTGCCATAGGTTATCCATTCAATTATGGAGATTTTCTAGGCTTTGACAAAATAAGTTCAAAGTCGTCTGCTGCAGAATTGCCGTATGAGGGAAAGGGTTAACAAGAAGAGTGCCAGTTAAGAATTGTGTTAATTTTCAATTAATTTGTGTAAAAGTATGCAGGAGTTACAATACTTTCCTAAGATAGAGTGTCTGTTAACAACGGAACATTATTTTATGTTTTTACCAACACAAAACACATTGAGTGGATGGTGGGATATGCAATTAATTGGTAATGTAGCTGCATGCAAAACTTTAACCAGAATTTCAAAGTCAAGGGGTATAATTTGCCTTATATTATGCAAGGCAAGATAGTTATCAATCTTGATTATCTACATAGGTTTGATGGTTGTGATGCCTTGTAGACAATTTCAATACATTAAACCCTTTCCCACATACAGACGCTTTCTGACGCCTCTGAAGCAGACAACTTTTGAAAACATTGTGCCTCAATATTTTCAATTCTTTTCAATGATTTAACTTTCATTTATAGAGCATTTTCATAGTTTTGACTATGTTTTCATTGTCGTCTGCTGCAGATTTGTTGTAAGTGGAAAAGTGTTAAGTAGTTACTGAGATATGGACTCTTAATGTAGTTGCATGCAAAACTGCAACCAGAATTTCTAAGTAAAAAAAAGGGCCATAATTTGCAGGATCAAGTTATCTAACTCGACTTGATTATTTACATAGGTGTGATGGTTGGGAAGCCTTGTAGACAGTTTAAATGCAATGCATGTAGTAGTAACTGAGCAGTGGTGTAATATATGTACTTGCACAAAACTCACCGGGTGTACTTTCAGATTCAGCCGTATCTTTATCCACTGTTTTAACTTCAGGTTTCTCAGTTTCAACTTTCGCTGTTAATTCATCTTTAAATTCAAGTTCATTTTCTGTTTTATCTTTATTTAAAGGTTCTTTCATATCTTCTGTTTCCTCCACTAAATCTGTTTTTATTGTCTCTTCAACAATTTGTGATTCATCAACTGTTTCTTGAACTTCAGATTTGTCAGTTACCGTTGTAGCCTTGATATCAGATTCATCAACTGTTTCTTGAACTTCAGATTTGTCAGTAACTGCTGTAGCCTTGACATCAGATTCATCAACTGTTTCTTGAACTACAGATTTGTCAGTTACTGTTGTAGCCTTGACATCAGATTCATCAACTGTTTCTTGAACTTCAGATTTGTCAGTAACTGCTGTAGCCTTGACATCAGATTCATCAACTGTTTCTTGAACTTCAGATTTGTCAGTTACAGTTGTAGCCTTCATATCAGATTCATCAACTGTTTCTTGAACTTCAGATTTGTCAGTTACAGTTGTAGCCTTCATATCAGATTCATCAACTGTTTCTTGAACTTCAGATTTGTCAAATACTGTTGTAGCCTTGATATCAGGTTCATCAACTGTTTCTTGAACTTTAGAATTGCCAGTTATTGTTGTATTCTTGACATCAGATTCATCTGATGTTTGTTTTATATCAGATTTATCATTTATCTCTTGGGCTTCAGATTGATCAGTTACCACTTGGACTTCAGATTTATCCTTTATCTCTTGGACCTCAGATTTATCAGTTATCACTTGAACTTCAGATTTATCAGCTATCAATTGGACTTCAGATTTATCATTTATCTCTTGTACCTCAGATTTATCAATTATTACTTGGACCTCAGATTTATTATTTATAACTGTGATCTCAGATTTTTCAACTATAACTTGGATCTCAGGTTTATCATTTATCTCTTGACCCTTAGATTTATCATTTATAACTGGTACCTCAGATTTATCATTTATAACTGTGATCTCAGATTTTTCATCTATAGCTTGGATCTCGGGTTTATCATTTATCTCTTGGACCTCAGAATTATCATTTATAACTGGTACCTCAGAGTTATCATTTATAACTGTGATCTCAGATTTTTGATCCATTATTTGGATCTCGGGTTTATCATTGATAACCTGAATCTCAGATTTATCATTTATCACTGGGATATCAGATTTATCATTATCTACTTGAATCTCAGATTGGTCATCTATTACTTTTATCTCAGTATGATCAATTACCACTTTGACCTCAGAATTATCTTTTATCACTTTGACCTCAGAATTATCTTTGATCACTTCCTCAACTGTTACTTGAACTTCAGATTTGTGAGGAGGTGTTTGTACATGAGATACATCAGTGATGACCTTTTCTTTTTCTATTTTCTCTTTTTCTGCCTTAGCTCTCTCCAACCGTTCCCGCCTTTGTCTGTTTTTCTCCTCTTCCCTTTCCTTACGTTTTGACTCCAGATCAGCTCTTCTTTGTAGGCGCTTAAGATATCGTTCTTCTTTTTCTACGGCCTATTAAATAAGAAATAAATATGTAAATAACATTATAAAGCCTTATGTAAATAACATTATAAAGCCTTATATAGCGTAACCCTTTCCCACTTACAACAAATATGCAGCAGACTACTTTGGAAACATATATACAAAAACGTGAAAAATTAAATTAATTATTAATTATTAAAAAGAGTTGAAAACATGGTGGCAAAAGGAGAAATTGCTTGTTTTGAGCAATTTCTTCTTTTGCCACAATGTTTTCAAAAGTTGTCTGCTGCAGATGCGTCAAAATGTGTCTACAAGTGGGAAAAGGGTAAGGTTTGTTATGAAAGTTCATGCAATGATTAGAATAGGTTTCCCTTTTCACTCTATAGTAGTATAGTAACCTTCTCCATGATGAAGATGACATTTGAAACCTTTGCAGCAGACAACTTCTGAAAGCATTGTGAGAAAAGGGGAAATTGCTTTTAATAACCACTGTTTACGCCTGTTGGAAATAATTAATTGAAAGTTGATAATCGTAAATTTATGTTCCTTATTTAAATTATTTTAACCCTTAATCCTATATCTCAACAAGAGCTGTCAAAAAACGGCACTGCTTGCAGGTAAAGAAGGGCTTGATAATAAATCATAAATTGAGCCGTCCCACGAGAAAACCAACATTGTGGACTCTGCGTAAAGTATTGATCCGGATCAGCCTAAGCATGCCGCGCAGGCTTACCTGGATAGACACTTTTTACCTCCTGTGGATTTTCTGTTTCAGAAATCATTACTCTATACCTTTATCCCCCTGGGACGTAATGTGTCGGCCCGGATCAGTCTGCACAGAATGCGCAGGCTGACCTGGGTCGGTACATTACGCAGAGGCCATAATGTTGGTCTTCTCGCGGGACGGCTCAATTTATAAATTTTGCTGACTTAACCCTTTCCCACATTATCATAATAAATCTGCAGCACACAACTTTAAACATATCAAGGCAAAAATATTGAAAATCTCTATTATTGCAAGTAAAATTAATGTATAAATTAATTTTCATTAACAACAGCAAACATAAACTTGCCATATGTGAATAATGACAGTATAATTATTGAATACCATACTTGAGTTGAACACATTGTTGCAAAAGGAGAAAACTTTTCTTCTGCTGCATAATTACAATAATGCATCAAAAGGTGGTTGACCCTTTCCCACATACAACAAATCTGCAGCAGACGACCTCGAAAACATCTATGCAAACACATGGAAAAAGTCTCTATAAGTGTAAGTGTAACTAGAACCATCACTGAAGATGATAAAGACCCCCTTGACCTACACCATAACTTAATAAGTAAAAGGGCCATTACTCTGTAAAATAGCATGCAATTGTAACCCCTTTAGGAAATGCACATCTCCTCTTGGTATAGAAGCTTCATGTAAAATTTTATTGAATTCCACCCAGTGGTTTGTAAGAAATAGGCCGGACAAAATATGGCTTCCAACCAACAGACAAACCAACACAGTGACTCCTATATACCCCCTCTACTTCGAAGGGGGTATAATGACTGAAAAAAGTTAGGAAACGTTTTTGCAAATGGAGAAATTGCTTGTTTTGAGCAATTTCTCCTTTTGTCACAATGCTTTCACAAGTCGTTTGCTGCAGAGGCTTCAGAAAGCTACTATATGAGGGAAAGGATTCAACTCAATGTAGTGTCTGTAAACTAAAAGTCTTGTATTCTATTTTTAAATTTTCTTTTAAACCTTTCCCACATACAACAAATTTGCAGCCGACGACTTTGAAAACATTTAAGAAAAACTATGAAACATCTCTATTTATATAAATGAAAGATCAATTATTGAATTAAATTGAAAATACTATGGCAAATGGAATTTTGTTTCACTATGAGCAATTTCTCCTTTTGTCACAGGGTTTTCAAAAGCCGTCTGCTGCAGAGGCGTCAAAATGTTTCTGCAAGTGGGAAAGGGTTAAAAATTAAACCTTAATCAGTTAAATCACTTCTTTAAATGCATAAATACATTTCCTTATACAAATTTTGTAACATTTTTTGTTACCTTTGACCTTTTAAAAAGGGATTAATTGTGTTTTCTAACTAATCTTGTTAACCAGCTATGCAAACAGCTGTGTAAACAATACTGACATCATTAAAGAAAAGTCTTAACACAATGTTTTTTAGAGTTTTTACTGTAACAAACAATCACTGATCAAATTGTCCTTTCATATTAAATTTTAATTAACCTGACTTTGATTTATCAGTTCCTTTACTTATCAAGCGTATTTTGTATAGATGCAATGAGTAAAACACATGACATGAAAGTGTTATCATGGTTACCCGTATTATGCATTTATTGATTTTCTCCCCACCGACCTCTGGTAGCCTATAACATCTATACTCTTAATCTGTGTTTTAACTAAGTCATATATGTTTTGAGTCCTAGAGACAATATCAGAAGAGATTTGAAATGTTGTTCTGGGCAGGTTGAAAATATATATAATCCTTAACAGCATACATACACTTTCTGACGGCTCGGCAGCAGACGACTTTTAACAAGAGGTTCATGATGGCCCTGGATCGCTCACCTGATTTTATTTTTTTTCCACTTCAGCTATATAAGCCCAGCCACCCCTGGTGGCCAAAGTTTCTGACCAATCAACTAGGCTTGAAGGAATCTGATAGAGGGTCACCCTAGGAACATTTCTACAAAATTATTTAAAAATCGGCCTGACACTTTTGGAGGAGGAGATTTTTTAAGTTTTCACTTTAGCCATATAATGCAAAGTAGCCCTGCCCACTGGCGGCCATGTTTTTCAACCAATCAACATGACTTGAAGGAATCTGAAAGTGAGTCACTTAAGGAACATTTCTACAAAATTATTTGAAAATCGGCCTGACACTTTCGGAGAAGAAGATTTTTTAAGTTTTCACTGTAGCCATATAAGGCAAAATAGCCCCGCCCCCCCCTGGCGGCCATGTTTTTCGACCAATCAACATGGCTTGAAGGAATCTGATAGAGGGTCATCCAAGGAACATTTCTACAAAATTATTTGAAAATCTGCCAACCAGTTTGGGAGAAGAAGAATTTTGAAGTTTTTTTCATTTCGTTGCCATGGAAACCAGAATTCTGCATGGATCTCAAAATTTTGAAGGAAATCTGGTGAGGTCATTGAGAGGATGCTTTCTGTGAAGTTTCATCCCAATTGACCCACTGGTTACTGAGGAGAAGAAGTTGACGCACGACGCACAAAAGGCAATCACAATAACTCGCCTTAAGCAAAGCTCAGGTGAGCTAAAAACATTGTGGCTAAAGGAGAAATTGCTCATGATGAGCAATTTCACCATTTGCCACAATGTTTTCAACTCTATTTAATAATCAAACTGTCATTTATGGAAATTTTTCACATTTTTGATAAGACATTTTTAAAGCCTTCTGCTGCAGATTTGGTATATGTTGGAAACGGTTAAAAGAACATGGGTGCATTGCAGTTTACAACTCTAAGGAAGATTCCCTCCATATAGGAGAATCATCAATGCGTATTTTGGGAATTTAAATCTTGACGAGGTTACCCCTCCTTTGAGGTGCCGTTTGCAATAAAAGTTCATGAAGGAAACTAGCTCCACACACCATCTTTGCTGTCTTGACAAATCTTGCATTAAATGCACATATAAAGGTAACTTGAACCACCATGGAAGAGGGAAACCAAAGGATCATGTTAAATGATTTATCCCTTTCTCATTTGAAGACATGTTTTGATGCATCTGCAGCAGACTACTTTCGAAAACAATGTTTCTCATTTCTATTCATTAATTATACTTTTATTTTGAATATCATTACCACAATGTTTTTAAAGTTGTCTTCTGAATATGTGTTGTAACTGGGAAAGGGCTAAACAATAGCCAAGAAATCAACTAATAAAAGATAAGCAGCAGTTTTGAATATTTTCAAAGGGTTTTTTAGAAGCCAAGAGACAAAATTGCTCCTCTATTCATAACCTCAATGATGAAAATGAACTCTAAAAAATAATTAACCTCTTTTCTGATACATATCATATTAATAAACAGATGAAAACATCAGAGAAAGAGGAGCAATTGTTCTTTTACCAACAATGCTTTTAAATGTCGAATGTCTGTATCAGGGAAAGGGTTACAGAGCAAAATGATGGGAAAAACCGAAAAACTGGAACAAAACATTGGTACCTAAACCAAACACAAAAAAAGAACTTAAGATTACTTTGCGTCTTTTCTTATGCTACAAAAAAATACATACATATGAAATCAAATATAAATAAAACAAACTATGAAAGGCAATATATTACGAAATCAAATAGAACTGTCAAAATTACCCCGTTTACAAAAGCATCAACGTTATTTGGGAGATATCACTTGATAGCCTTAACCCTTTCCTTCATATAGACGCTTTCTGATGCCTCTGCAGCAGACAGCTTTTTGAGAACATAGTGACAAAAGAAGAAATTGCACAAAACGTGCAATTTCTTCTTTTGCCACAATGTTTTCCACTTTTTGTCATAGGTTATCCATTCAATTATGGAGATTTTCTATGTTTTGACAAAAAGCGTTCAAAGTCATCTGCTGCAGAATTGTCGTATGAGGGAAAGGGTTAACAGATATTTTCATCAATTAAATCTTACATTCTACAAGTTATGATTATGATGAGTCCATAGTTTATAATTTTAGACTGAAGAGACATGCTTTGAAATTATCTAAGTAACATATGTACCATCTGAAAATGTTGAAGAATTCACAAAATATATTTTGCAACACGAAAAACTGTAAGCCTTTTCTCTTTCTCATAATGTTTTCACAAACAGTCTTATGCAGAGGCATCTCTATTCACTAATAGTTACTTTCGATGATAATACACTTCATTTATATTCATTATATCAAATGTGATTCCCTGAAATCTAGTAGCATTCCCTTCAAGAGTCTTGACAAAGACAGTAAAAATGCCAGTGTGTGAATGAAGACAAGGCATTAAGTCAAAAGAAAGCATGAAGAAATGAAAACGGAAGGATATCATTCAAGCCTCAGCAGCAAAAAACAAACCTTTGGTCAATAAAATTGCATAATTTGCATAATCCACATTTAGGGGTAACCAGGGACTTTTACAAGTGTTTGAATAAACACATGTGTTGCCAACCAATGAGTCAGTTAAATTGAAAGCAAGATGGATCACTTTGTGTCTCCCTGCCAAAGTAGGCGACACAAAAGATATATAAGTGGCTTACCTCCCTAGGCTAGTGTTGATAGCAATATGTGTGATGTACTGAAGTCAGGGTAACTTAAACCTTTCCCACTTACAGACGCAGTTTGACATGTTGGCAGCAGAAAACTTCTGAAAATATTGTGGCTGAAGGAGATATTGCTCAAAAAGAGCAATTTTTCCTTTTGCCCCAATGTTTTCAACTCTATTAGATAATTTTTCTTTCATATATAATTTTTTCTATATCTCTTTACCTTGATGTTTTTAAAGACGTCTGCTGCAGATGTGTTGTAAGTGGGAAAGGGTTAACCATAAGAATTGATTATATTACCCTGGATCACCATGTATCTGAAATTCTGTTGAAAATGGCATAAATCCCCATTCAAACAAGGACAAATTTTTTTTTTTGATGTTTTACTCCATTTTCAACAATATTTCAGTTATATCAAGGTGACAGAACATTTATTCATGATCCCAAGATAACTAACCAATGCAAGTAACTAACCCAGGTAAAACAAGGTCACATTAAGCCTTTCCCACCTGTAGACGCATTTTCAAGCATATGCAGCAGACGAGTTTTGAAAACATTGTGACGAAAGGAGAAATTGCTCAAAACAAGCAATTTCTCCTTTTGCCACAAGGTTTTCAATTTTGTTCAGAAATTATACCTACATATGTATAATTATAGAGATTTTCCACATTTTTGAGTAAACATTTTTAAAGTTGTCTGCTGCAGAATTGTCGTATGTGGGAAAGGGTTAAGCCTGCTGTAGACATATAATGGTTGTAAAAAACATACAATTCTAGCTTTCCGGTCTTCTCGAGTCTCCTCATCATCACTGTCGCTATAGTTATATTGTAGAGACAGGAGTCGTCTGGGTTTGGTAGATGTCTCCTTTCGCTCCTTCACTCGAATCGTTACATCTGTGGACTCTAACACAGTTGTCTGTTTAACTGGACTCAATTCCCCAGGCAATGTGTCGGAAGATTTGCTTTCTTCTAGAGGAACTGCGCCAGTCTCATTTGTCTTTTCTTCTGTCGGGGTCTCAGATCCCATAGACCTGTTTGCTTCTTCAGTTGTATCTGTATAAAAAAATATGGCATAGCCACAAAACAATGTATTAACCCTTTCCCACATACAGACGCCTTTGCAGCAGACAACTTTTTTAAAAACTATTGTGACAATAGAAGAAATTGCTCAAAACAAGCAATTTCTCCTTTTGCCACAATGTTTTCAACTCCTTTTAATTATTAAACTTTCCCTTATAAAGATATATAACATAATCTTGCCCAGATGTTTTCAAAGTCGTCTCCTTTTACATGAGTAATACATACATTTTGATGCACTTGCAGCAGACAACGTTGTAAGAAAAAGATAAATTTTTCATGATTTAAAATTATCCTTTAACAGATATGAAAACATTGCAGTTAATTGAGAAATTGATGCATTTGCATCAGACAAGTTTTAGAAAACACTCATCGAGAGCAATTTCTCCTGTAACTAGAATAATTTCAGAAGTCATCTACTTATATTTTAGTTTTGTTTGTATTCACCACTATTGCTTGTCTGTGATTGGTTTTTTCATAACCTCATAACAAAATTAACCTTGGCGATCGGTACTACTTTTTTACAATGTAAAGTGGGTTTAATACTAGGAATTTTAAAAACAAGAGGGCCAAGATGGCCCTAAATCGATCACCTAATTGATAGTAAATTAGTAGCAAATATTTAACTGCAAATATCTGGAAATTTTTATCAGGGAGTGCAAATGAAACTGAAAGGAGTGGACACTTCTCAAGAAACAGCTTATCAGTAAAGGCCATTTATATCTTGAAATCTAACAAGAACTTTAATAAGAATGGAATTATAAAGTTTTTGTAATTTTGCACCTTTCCTGATGCCGCCTTGCTGCCCTGTTTTTCAACGAAATCAATATGGCTTCAACAGTTTATTTAGAGGGTCACTTAAGAAACATTTCTACCAAATTATCTTGCAATCGCACAAGTAGATTATGTAGGAATAGGATTTTAAAATTTTAGTATTTTTCTCACTTTCTGATGCCGCAGCAACCAAAGTTCTCAATGGAATTTAAATCTTTGAACAATTTTGAAAGAGGACCACCAAAGGAACATTCTTGTGATGTTTTGTGGAAATTGGTCTATTGGAATGGTAGGAGTTGGTTGTCATTTGTAGCTAAAAGTTCAATTTACCCTTTTTGTGATGATGCCTGGTTGATATGATTGTGTAACCAATCAAAACGGCTTAAACAAATTAAAAAGAGGATCATTACAGTAAGATTCGTATTATATTTTCTTAAAATCAGACAAACACTTTCATAAAAATGGAATTTTCAAATTTTGTCATTTTGCCCCTTTTCTGATGCCGCCTGACTGCCATGTTTTTCGACCAATCAGTATGGCTTGAACAATTTTTATAGAGGGTCACCCAAGGAACATTTCTACCAAATTATATTTGAATCTGACAGGCAGATTCAGAGGAGAAGATTTTTAAAGTTTGGACATTTTGTCCCCTTTCTGATGCCGCAGCAACCAAAGTTCTCATTGGAATTTTAATCTTTGAACAATTTTGAAAGAGGACCACCAAAGGAACATTCCTGTGATGTTTTGTGGTAATTGGTCTATTGGAATGGTAGGAGATGGTTGTCATTTGTAGCTAAAAGTTCAATTTACCCCTTTTGTGATGACGCCTGGTTGCTATGATTGTGTAACCAATCAAAACGGCTTAAACAAATTAAAAAGAGGATCATTACAGTAAGATTCATATTATATTTTCTTTAAATCAGACAAGCATTTGCATAAAAATGGAATTTTCAAATTTTGTCATTTTGCCCCTTTTTTGATGTCGCCTAACTGCCATGTTTTTCGACCAATCAGTATGGCTTGAACAATTTTTATAGAGGGTCACCCAATGAACATTTCTACCAAATTATATTCGAATCTGACAGGCAGATTCGGAGGAGAAGATTTTTAAAGTTTGGACCTTTTGCCCCCTTTCTGATGCCGCAGCAACCAAAGTTCTCAATGGAATTTAAATCTTTAAACAACTTTGAAAGAGGCCAACCAGAGGAACAGTCCTGTGATGTTTCACGGAAATTGTCCTTGGAGTTTGGGAGGAGATGATGTTTAAAGCTAAAAGTTAACGCCGGACGGACGACGGACAAAAAGTGATAGGAATAGCTCACCTGAGCCTTTGGCTCTGGTGATCTAAAAATGGGACCGAATACTAGGAAAATGACGTCAAGTCAGCTGTTTGACGTCATAACGCTAGTCATTTGGCGCCAAATAGAAGCAGCAGTAATTTGATTTCTGCTGGCAGTATGTCACACTGTTCGTTTTGCCAATTGCACTATCCAGTTCTATGGAAACAACAATCCTTTCTAAAAGCGAAATAAATCCGTTTAACGCTGTTTAACCTGTTGATTTACTCAAACATTACAGCCTATTGAATGGAATTTTACAAATATTAGGTGTGTCACAAATACTGCCATTTGATAAGTTTAGGCACATAAACAACATGGGGTGACATGGGGATCTAGAAACTTGAAATTACATCATCTTTTATATTCGTCCGTATTATATAATTCTTTATTGGAGATCTGGACACCTATAAAAAATAGTACTAATGTTTGAAGTGCTATATTATGGAAAATGAAGTTGTAAAATGCTATTATGTTTTATTACTCACTGTAATAACCAAATTAATGCTAAATTAAATGAATGGAGAGATTATTTTTCGTTTTCATGGAGGTATGAAAAACCCCACCTGATCACACATTCTAGGTTTCATAGTGTGTGATCAGGTTTTTTTTTTTCATACCTCCATGAAAACAAAAAACAAGAGGGCCATGATGGCCCTGGATCGCTCACCTTAATTATACAATATACTGCAATGCAAAACACATCAAGACAATTATTCTGAATGCAACCTCCACAGTGTTAACAATATTTTCCTTCATTTGGCCTAGTGATCTGTACTTTTTTTACCTGATATGAGCCATATTCCAACATGGACTAGATATCATCAAGACAACATTCTGACAAAGTTTCAACTTGCTCAAAGTAAAAATGCGGCCTCCGGAGTTTGAACAATATTTTCCTTTATTGACCTAGTTTCTGATCCAATATGACCCCTATTCGAACTTGACCTAGATATAATTCAGACAAACATTCTGACCAAATTTCAAGCTGCTGAAGCTAAAAATGTGGCATCAAAAGTATTCACAAGATTTTTCTTCAATTTGATCTAGTGACCTAGTTTTTGACCCAGCATGACCCATATTCTAACTTGGCCTACATATCATCAAGAAAAACATTCTGATAAAGTTTCATCATGCTGAAATTAAAAATGCAGTATCCAGAGTGTTAACAAGTCTTGAGGATTACCCTTCAATTTGGCCTAGTGACCTAGTTTTTTACCCGGCATGACCCATATCCGAACTTGGCCTAGATATCATTCAGACAAACATTCTGACTAAATTTCAAGCTGCTGAAGCAAAAAATAAGGCATCCAAAGTGTTAAAAAGATTTTACTTCAATTTGACATAGTGACCTAGTTTTTGACCCGGCATGACCCATATTCGAACTTGGCCTAGATATCATTCAGCTCAACATTCTGACCAAATTTCAAGCCACTGAAACAAAACATGCTGCTCCTACAGAGTTAACAAGATTTTCCCTCAATTTGGCCTAGTGACCTAGTTTCTGACCCAATATGACCCATATTTGAACTTGACCTAGATATTTTTAAGACAAACATTCTGACCAAATATCAAGCTGCTGAAGCAAAAAATGCGGCATCCAAAGTGTTAACAAGATTTTCCTTCAATTTGATCTAGTGACCTAGTTTTTGACCCGGCATAACCCATATTCGAACTTGACCTAGATATTTTTAAGACAAACATTCTGACAAAATTTCAAACTGCTGAAGCAAAAATTGCGGCCTCTGGAGTGTTAACAAGATTTTCCTTCAATTTGACCTAGTGACCCTACTTTTTGACCCGACGTGACCCATGTTCGAACTTGACCTACATATCATCAAGACAAACATTCTGATAAAGTTTCGACATGCTCAAGTTGAAAATGTGGCCTCCAGAGTGTTAACAAGATTTCCCTTCAATTCGACCTAGTGACCTAGTTTTTGACCTCATATGGCCCAGTTTCGAACTTGTCCAAGAGTTTATGGAGATGATCGTTCTGATAAACTTTCATGAAGATTGGATGCAAAATGTAGCCCGTAGAGTGTTAACAAGCTCAAATGTTGACGACGGACGGACGCCAGACAAAATGTGATCCCAATAGCTCACCTTGCACTTCGTGCATAGGTGAGCTAAATATCTCTCCATTCCTTAAAACACAATTCAATTGTATCTGCATGTGAGAAAAGGTTATTCTTTTCCCACATATTGACGCTTTTGACGTCTATGCGGCAGATGACCATCAAAAACATTGTAGCTAAAGGAGAAGTTGCTCATCATGAACAATGTTTCCAACCCTATTCAGTAATTGAACTATAATGTAAAGAGATTTTTAATATTTTTGCCTAGAGATATAATATAATGCAGATTTGTTGAGTGTGGGAAAGGGTAAAGGTCAAGAATTTACTCACCAGCAGCGCTGACATCGTCCTGCTCCTTCTGAAGCAACAATAGTTTGTTCTCCAATTCCTCCACATCTGAATCGCTACTGGAATTAGTTTCCTCAAAGTTAGACAGGTCACTTGTGTGGACAGAACTTATATGACTGGCTTGGTCCTCTTCAATGTCACTACCTACATCAATATCCTCATCCCAAGCAAACTTGTACCTCTTTGCCTTGTGTAAGAAATTAAAGTAAATTGTTTTCATTTTAACCCTTTTTCACATAGACACTTTCTGACACCTCAGACGTCTTTTGAAAACGTTGTGGTATAAGGAATAATTCCTCATGATGACCAATTTCTCCTTTTGCTACAATGTTTTCAACTTTTTTTCAATTATTATTATTTAATTTAGTGAGAATATCCCAAAGTTTTCAAATGGAATTGTCAAGATTTGTACTTGGAAGTTCATAGACAATTTTAGGAATATCAAGAACAAATGTAGAGTTGGGTAGTCAACAGTATAAAACCTGGTCAGACGGCTTAACAGTCTAAGGGTTAACATGTGAGCATTAACCCTTTCCCATATGCAGACCTATGTGGCTGAGCCTCGGTAGCTCAGTCAGTAGCGATGTGAGCTGTCAATCCAGGGGTTGTGAGTTCAACCCAAGCTCGGCCAACATTCTTTCCAACGTCTGACAAAAGTTAATGCGACAAGCATCCTTGGTCTTCCACCAGTGGGCTAACACAGTCTATGTATGTAGAAAAATTGCTGTGTGTTGTATTGGTTATGAGAAGATGGGAAACACAAGGATAGGTGAACTGGATTGAATTTGTTTTGAAAAACGGTGCTAAACCCCAATCAATCAATCAAACCCTATGTCATGAGATCTCCAATGCATGGTTTCAGAGAGACAATTCTATTGAGTACCCAGATCAGTGAGTTTAGTGAGGTAAAAGGAAGGTACTGTGTGAAAAAGTTCTCCTTACTTAGCCTTTTCCCTGACACAAAAACCCAGAACAGATAACTTAGAAAACACCGCAGCAGCAGACAACTTTTTGAAAACATTGTGACAAAAGAAGAAATTGCTAAAAACAAGCAATTTCATCTTTTACCACAATGTTTTCAAATCTATTCAATATTGATACTTTCTTTATTGGAGTTATTTGATAATCTTAGCGTAGATGATTAAAGTTTCAAAATCTTCTAAGTTGTCTGCTGCAGATTCCTCATATGTGGGAAAGGGATAAAGGGTTAAACCTCTGCAATCAGACAATACCTCTCCAGTGCCTGCGGTGTCCTCGTCCGTCCCATGTTTACTACTTTCCTCCGGCAGTGGGATGTCCTCCATCACAATAATCTCGGTCTCCTGCTCTTCCATAACCATTTCTCCTGCCTTCTCCTCCTCTATATATTCAAACGTCTCTTCCAGGACCTCCTCCGCCTTCTCCTCAAGCTCGTCAGATTCCACCCAATCAGGTTTAAGTTTCTTCCTTATGAGTGTTCCATCAGGTAACATGACTGTGCCTGGAGGAGGCGGTTCTTCTGACGGGGTTGGGAGCCCAAGAAGGGCATTCAGACCTTTGAATGAATTATAAATGAATTAATAAATGTTTGGGGTTGAATTGGGCTTTTGCAGTTAAAGACATTTTACGCGCATAGAAATGATGCTTTTGATGAGAAAGATATGATGGATATAAAATGTATTCAAAAGTTTCCATCATACAACAAATCTGCAGCAGACGACTTGAAAACATCTTGGCAAAAGTAAGAAAAATCTCTGTACATGTAAATGAATGTATAATATTTTAATAGAGTTGAAAGGAGAAATTGCTCAATGTCAGCAATTTCTCTTTTTTTCACAATGTTTACAAAAGTTGTACGCTGCAGAGGCGTCAAAATGTGTCTGTATAAGGGAAATGGTTAAAGTTTAAGGATTAGAAAAATACTTGAGCATCTAACACAGAATACTACAACATTGAAAGAAACATAAATACAAACGACAGAGAAGTGATCTAATATGAGCCTCTGTTAAAAGGCATGTAACAATAAAATGAAACTAGAAATACTGTGAGCAAAGCTCACTAAAGAATACCCCCCGCTCCCCTCCCAAAGCATCGGATACATTGGTAAAGTTTCTACTTTGCTTATCTTCCCTTGGAAGAATCTGAGGAGAAAAATCTTCCTTCATGCATATCTACATATAATGTGTAGCCTTCATATACAGTTTGACTCAGTAGTGCTTACAAGAAATGTAGAGGTATGTGCACAGGAGTCCCTCGCAGGCAACCTCTAAGTTAAATTATCTGCCCTTGGAAGAATCCGAGGCGTATGATCTTCCTTGATGTGTAACCTTCATGTAAAGTTTGACCCAAATCCATTGAGCCATTTAGGAGGAGTAGTGCTTACAAGAGATGTGGAGGTATGTGCACAGGAGTCCCTCGCAGGTAACCTCTAAGTTGAATTATCTGCCCTTGGAAGAATCCGCGGCGTATGATCTTCCTTCATGCATATCTACATATGATGTGTAACCTTCATGTAAAGTTTGAACCAAATCCATTGAGCCGTTTAGGAGGAGTAGTGCTTACAAGAAATGTGGAGGTATGTGCACAGGAGTCCCTCGCAGGTAACCTTTAAGTTAAATTATCTGCCCTTGGAAGAATCCGAGGCGTATGATCTTCCTTCATGCATATCTACATATGATGTGTAACCTTCATGTAAAGTTTGAACCAAATCCATTGAGACGTTTAGGAGGAGTAGTGCTTACAAGAAATGTGGAGGTATGTGCACAGGAGTCCCTCGCAGGTAACCTCTAAGTTGAATTATCTGCCCTTGGAAGAATCCGAGGCATATGATCTTCCTTTATGCATATCTACATATGATGTGTAACCTTCATGTAAAGTTTGACCCAAATCCATTGAGCCGTTTAGGAGGAGTAGTGCTTACAAGAAATGTGGAGGTATGTGCACAGGAGTCCCTCGCAGGTAACCTCTAAGTTGAATTATCTGCCCTTGGAAGAATCCGAGGCGTATGATCTTCCTTCATGCATATCTACATATGATGTGTAACCTTCATGTAAAGTTTGAACCAAATCCATTGAGCCGTTTAGGAGGAGTAGTGCTTACAAGAAATGTGGAGGTATGTGCACAGGAGTCCCTCGCAGGTAACCTCTAAGTTAAATTATCTGCCCTTGGAAGAATCCGAGGCGTATGATCTTCCTTCATGCATATCTACATATGATGTGTAACCTTCATGTAAAGTTTGAACCAAATCCATTGAGACGTTTAGGAGGAGTAGTGCTTACAAGAAATGTGGAGGTATGTGCACAGGAGTCCCTCGCAGGTAACCTCTAAGTTGAATTATCTGCCCTTGGAAGAATCCGAGGCATATGATCTTCCTTTATGCATATCTACATATGATGTGTAACCTTCATGTAAAGTTTGACCCAAATCCATTGAGCCGTTTAGGAGGAGTAGTGCTTAGAAGAAATGTGGAGGTATGTGCACAGGAGTCCCTCGCAGGTAACCTCTAAGTTGAATTATCTGCCCTTGGAAGAATCCGAGGCATATGATCTTCCTTCATGCATATCTACATATGATGTGTAACCTTCATGTAAAGTTTGAACCAAATCCATTGAGCCGTTTAGGAGGAGTAGTGCTTACAAGAAATGTGGAGGTATGTGCACAGGAGTCCCTCGCAGATAACCTCTAAGTTAAATTATCTCCCTTGGAAGAGTCCGAGATGTGTGATCTTCCTTCATGCATATCTACATATGATGTGTAACCTTCATGTAAAGTTTGAACCAAATCCATTGAGCCGTTTAGGAGGAGTAGTGCTTACAAGAAATGTGGACATACGGACAGACAGACAGACAGACAGACGGACAGACGGACAGACAGGGTGATTCCTATATACCCCCCCAAACTTTGTTTGCCGGGGGGTATAACTAATACATTTAAAAAGAGCAAAGAACATGAAATTATGTTACCCTTTTCCCACATGCAAACCAATTATTGAAATTTCTGTAGCAGAAGACTTTTCACCATGAATAATTTCTCCTTTTCAACTCTTTTCAATAAAAAAAAAAAAAATCTCATTCAAAGATATTTTTTTCATTCTTTTGTTTAGATGTTTTCAGAGTCATCTACTGCAGGTTTTTTTTATAAGTCGAAAGTTCATAGAACTATTTGTGAAGAAAGTGAAAGTATATAATATATTAAACAATAATTCAACAGTAAAAGTATACCTTTAGCTGGGGAAGGTTTAGTCATGTTTGTTGTTACAGGCAAAGTGGGAGCAACGCCAGGCGGAAGGAGTAGTCCACCTGCAGCTGCTGGGATAGCTCCACCGGCTGTAGGAATAGTTCCTGCGCCCGAGATGATTGTTCCACCAGGTAAAGTGAGACTGGTGCCTGGGGGAGGGATGGAGAAGTCTTGGTATGGGTTACCAATCTGACTAGAAGGGGGAAACATTGGTGGAAAGCCTGCGTTCATTGATACATTCCATCCCTGAAATAATTGTTTAGATGCTTTAACAGATACTAAATGTAAACAAATTTTCTCAGATCTATGTTTTCAAAGTAAATCGCTGACAGACAGAGGACATAGAATTGACCCCTAGCCATCACCCTGCCAAGGTACTAATATTAATATGTAAAAATATTTTGTTCGGCAGCTTTTCTTTTGTGCCATAGAGATTTGTTGAGTACAAACAAAAATTGCACTGCTTTCCCTTCACCTCTGAGTGCCAAGAAGTTAAGCTGCTACTACTACCAATTTTACCCTTCACCCAAAACAGATATCTTTCAGCATCTCTGCTCTAGATGACATTGTAGACAGTGTGGGAGAAGGAGAAAATGCCCTAGTTAAGCATTTTCCCATAATGTTTTCAATTTTTTTTCAGATATCCAAAAGAAAGAATGGACATGACCAACTTTTAAGTCTCTATATATATGAAGCCTTTGATACAATAATCAGAGGACTAGAGAAGATGGAGTGAACAGGTCTTTTCCCCACAATATTTCTCTTATTACTCAACAAAATCCTATGTTGTGTGTACTCAAAATAATCGTATCACTGAGACGATTCTTTTGAGTAACCACAACATAGGGTTTGAATGTCATATAAGGATTTTAGAACATGAAAAGGGCCCCTTATCTAGAGCTCTAAATATTATAATTATCCTTTATAATATAGCCATTATACAGATTTGATTCAAGGTTCTACTCCTACTCAAGTGTTTTCATATAATGATTATGTGAACCAACAGTGACCTCCTTTAACTTAACCTTCTCCCACACAACAAATTTACAGCAGCCGATTTGGAAATCCTTGAGGCAAAATTGTGGATTTTTTTTTATAAATGACAGTATCATTATTGAATAGAGTTGAAAAAATTGTGGCAAAAGGAGAAATTGCTTGTTTTGAGCAATTTCTTCTTTTGTCATAATGTTTTCAAAAAGTCATCTGCTGCAGAGGCGTCAGAAAGTGTCTATATGTGGGAAAGGGTTTAAGAGTTTTCTGCACACTTATTGAGTAGTCTTATCTTAGTTTGTTTAACTGATGTTTTACCCTATCAACAGTTATTCAGTCATAGCAGTGTTAACTGGATTTATTACCAGTACTGCAGTTAAGTTTATCCTGATACCAGTACATCAGTCTCAACGCACTACTACCCTTTTATTAAGTCTTTGGTATGACCTGACCGACCGAGGAACACACTCTGGTATCATGCTCGTGTGAATGATGCTCTAGCCATTACACCATGGTTACAGTAGTATTTTCTCATAATTAAACAAGACTAAGAGTGATCGAACAGAGAATGGATCTCTATGTGACATTTTTTCAAGGCTGACAAAAACAGAACTGAAATGCAAAATATGTAGACTAAAACTAGAAATATCACTGAAGGTGATGAATACCCCCAGCTGGTGCCTGACAATTTACATATGTATGAGAAATTCAAGGGGCCATAACTCATTTAAAAATAATTCCAGTGCAACACGCCGACAATATGCAAAACTAGGCTTGGTATCAATCATTCTTGTGAAGTTATATTGAATTCTGACTAAGGGTTGCTGAGAAATATCGTTCACAAGAAATGTCTACAGACCAACCGACAAGCGTGACTCCTATATAGCCCCCATATACTACGTATCTGGGGGTATAATTAGACTTTACAGAAGAGCTGCCTTATTCGGGTCAACATTGTTGTTTGCAAAATCGTTTTTTTAACCCTTTCCCACATACAACACATCTGAATCAGAGGACTTTGAAAACATTTTGGCAAAAGGAGTAATTGCTCATTATGAGCAATTTCTCCTTTTGTCACAATAGTTTCAAAAGTCGTTTGCTGCAGGTGTCAGAATGCATCTGTATGTGGAGTAGGGTTAAAATAGTGCCTGGCAGGATATGCAATTGTTGCATCAAATTCCCTAAGTTTATTTAGGCTACAAACAGGATAAACACGACAGACTCACTGGTGGAAGAAAGGGGAAGGATTGCTGACTGAGACCTGGAAATGGTAAAGACGCCGCAGGTGGATTTGGATATGCTAGTTGTTGCTGATACTGCAAGGGGGCGGGACCTAAAATACCAGCTGATGAGGTCGGAGGTATCTGCGGAAACTGGGATGGCGGGGCTGCTGGAGAGCTAGAGGCGATGAATGGCGACGTCTTCACTCCTACAAAGGTAGAATAAAGAAAAATGAGGTCATTATAGCACAAAAAATCATTTAATGCAAACAAAAAAGTATTTCTAAAACAAACCTTATCTGACAATGTCATTTAATTTGTCTAGTTTTACATTGCGTTCTTTATCATATACCTTGTATACATTTTCAGCAGCAATATATGCAAATATCACTTAATACTTTGCTACTTGTAGCGTGAGAAAATTGACACCTCTCTCAACATTTGGTCTTGTAAGTTTTCAATTATTCCACGCTCCTTGTCTTACGATACAAAGCCACATAATGCTACTGCAACATAATATTCCCTATTTATTACGTTCACATCATGAAAAGAAGTTCAATACAACAAATGAAAAACAAGCTTCCATATATATAACTGTTTTGAAATACAGAATTGGATTATAGATATAAATGTATCTGAATAGCCAGTAGCCACTTGACTAAGGCAACCAATTCAGAAGAGGGAAGCGGTTTGTGTGAATATCAGTGGTGGCAGAAGAGTTGCTTCTGATATTGCCAGTTTGTTAGCCACCATTAGCAGCTAGTAAAATAATGGTTCCAAATAAATTCGGGCGAGTATGTTGGGCAGAAAGAATTCGGAATAGTAAACATGCTAAAATAAAAGTGTATCAGAATTGAAAAGTGACTGGCCCTTTCAATAGGGGTGCATATATATAAATATATATATATATAACAAATAAACACTTTTTCTGCAAGGGTATTTTTGTCTCACCTGGAGGGGGTGATGAAAATGTTATACTCATTAGGCTGGCTATTCCTCCAGAGTCTGGCGACTTTAACATCATTTCATGTTGTTCAAGCTGTTTCTGCTTCATTCTGTTGTTTCGCTCCTCCAGACTTATCCCCAAGTGATCACAGGTTACCTCATCAATCTTAGGTTTGATCACCTGTATGATTTTTGGGTTGACAACCTGTTCAATTATCCTCTCCACCCCTTTGTTCAACATGCCAGACCTGGAAAATTTAATTCAGGTCCAGAGCTCTAAATAAAGGGTGTTTTGTGTGTTCTAAATACCTTATTTGACTGTATATCTCAATGTTGTTGGTACTTAACCCTTTCCCTCATATAGACGCTTTCTGACGCCTCTGCAGTAGACGGCTTTTTAAAACATAGTGACAAAAGAAGAAATTGCACAAAACGTGCAATTTCTCCTTTTGCCACAATGTTTTCCACTTTTTGTCATAGGTTATCCATTCAATTATGGAGATTTTCTAGTTTTTGACAAAATACGTTCAAAGTCGTCTGCTGCAGAATTGCCGTATCAGGGAAAGGGAAGAATTCTCTCATTGAGACGATTCTTTTGAGTACCCACATCATAGGGTTTGGTTGAATGATAAGAGAGATATTGTGGGGAAAAGAGCTGTATAGGCCTCCTTTTCTGGACCTCTGCAGGTCTAGATTAGACTTGAATTGATAATTTCTCATTCTGAAATCCTCATTTTACCTCCACATTAAGCTAAATAAAATCAGAATATAATGGTGTTTTACGCAGTTTTCAACAGTATTTTTAAAAGTTAAAAGGTTATCTGCTGCAGAGGCATCAGAACAAGAGCTGTCGGAGGACAGCGCGCTCGACTTTTTTGTGCTTGCCAATAAAACAAACATAACCAAGTACGTTATCATATTATTTATAAGCACTTTATAAGTTGAAAAAGAGTCATAATTCTTACTAAAACCTTTACTGAATTATGCACTCTTGGCTGTTGGTGGAGGTAATGATAGTAAACATATTTTTGTAAGTGTTTAAGCTATATCTCTAATTGTTTTGTAATGATGGAGGTAATGATGATAAATGGTTTTGAAAAAAGTGGGGTGGTACGAAAAACTTAACCAATATTCTAAGGCGAAAAATGGCCATAATTCTTACAAAAACCTTGACTGAGTTATGTACTGTTGTCTGTTGCTGGAGGTAATGATAGTCAAAAAGTGTTGTAAGTTTCAAAGCAATATCTGTAATGGTTTTGAAAAAAAGTAAATTGGTACAAAATAACTTAACCAAAATTCTAAGTTGAAAAAAGGGCCATAATTCATACAAAAATCTTGACAGAGTTATATACTCTAGTCTGTTGATGGAGTTAATGATGGTAAATCGGTACAAAAAACTTAACCAAAATTCTAAGACGAAAAGGGCCATATTTCTTACAAAAACTTAACCAAAATTCTAAGTAAAAAAAAGGGCCATAATTCTTACATAAACCTTGACAGAGTTATGCATACTTTCGTCTGTTGATGGAGGTAATGATGGTGAATAAGTGTTGTAAGCTTCAAAGCAATATCTGAAATGGTTTTGACAAAAAAGGGAATTGGTACAAAAACCTTAACCAAGGTGTGACACCGACGCCAAGGCGAGTAGTATAGCTAGCTTTTTCTTCAAAAAGTCGAGCTAAAAAGTGTAAATTATGTTGTGCTACCCTGACTGCACAACAACATGACCAGGCATCTGTAATACTTACTGGTTGATTTGTCGGCGTAGATTTTCTCTTAACTGGTTTTTGTTCAGCTTTGAACTCCATACTTGCTGGTTTAAGAAACGGGTTACATACGACTCAACTCTTTGTTGCAGATTCTGGTAGGCCGGCTAGGTAAACAAAATGTATTGAAATTCAGCAGTCTTGAAACACAGATTTGAGTTAACTTAAAAGAATCCTTAGGATAATAATGTGTCATTTTAGGTTTATTTTCAAAAATGCAATGACATAATTTGGCTTAGAATCTAGTCTGAATTATTATATCTCAAGTAGGCTGTTGTTTTGGACAATATTTATTTATCCTCATGATGTCAACAGTCATTGAAATTAACTTTAAACAAGAAAATGTGTCCATGGAACACGGATGCCCCGGTTGTTAACTATATTTTAAAACGGACGGACGAACAGTTGGTCCAACCTCAAATTGATACAATTTTTTAAACAATGATATGTTGATTGTCATTTGTGTGAAGTTTCATAATGATAGGACATCAGGTTCACTAAAATCTAACTTGACCAAAAACTTTAACCTGAGAATGGAATGGACGAACAGACAGACGAACAGACGGATGAACAGTTGGTCCAACCTCAAATTGATACAATTTTTTAAACAATGATATGTTGATTGTCATTTGTGTGAAGTTTCATAATGATAGGACATCAGGTTCACTAAAATCTAACTTGACCAAAAACTTTAACCTGAGCGGGACGGACGAACGGACGGACTAACAGACCGGAAAACTATATGCCCCTCATACCTCGTATGCCGGGGCATAAAAATTCACTTGTCCAAATATGCTTATTGATTGGTTATGTTATAATATTACACGTAAAATTGCCCTTGCCAAGGGAGATTTTTCTCTAATCCTGAACCCAAAAGTCAGTTACTGGCTAGGGACCATAGGACAACTGCTAATTTAACAGACTGTGTCAATACGGGAGCCCAGCAGCAATCGTAATTCCATAATTATTAGTTTGTAATAATTATTATTTTGTATTGTTTGTTGTGCTATGAATTTGTAATATTTATTGATGCAATTAAATCCATGAATATTCCCGGGGTCTAATGATTTTGTTTCATGTTGTTGTCTTGTTCGTTGCAGCTTTGGAAATAATTCATCATACCAATTATGAATGTTAAATACATTACAAGTTGTTCTTTATCATGAACATTATACCGCCTGTGTGGTTAAGTGGTAGAGCATCCGCTTCGGGTGTGGGAGGTCGCAGGTTCAATCCCTGGCCACAGCTGCTCACTGTCGACTATCTTTTACACCCCAGCAATCAGACAAAGCCCGAAAGCTACCCAGAAGGAAGCGATGCTTCTGTTCTTTAAACAACGCCTTACATAGTCCCATCAACTACAGAGAACTCGGTATATACGGCTTATCCGCTACGCCACCTAGCAGATTCTCGAGTATTTCCGATCTTTCATGAACAATAACAAAGAAAACCCATAACCAACATTTGTATATACCGGCAATTAAAGTTTATCATACATGCTTCAAAATAATTGTAAGTTATGTCTAATTACCCATTTTGGGCGAATATTTCTGTCCGTAATTAGAATATGCGATGACGTAAAAATCAAATGTAGAATACTGTTGTGTAAAGAAAGAAAAAGCACAATGCTATATGAAAGAACGAAGATATAGGAATCGGGAACAATCAACAAGGTGTCGCCTTCCAATAACCAATTGGGTTAAAGTATGGCACATGATTGAGATGCAAACCCTACGCTAGGTCATTGTTACCCCGTTAAACTTGGAGGCGACGGAGGAGCCGCCTTTTTTAAAAAAAAAGAAGCAAACCTTGGTGTCTACGTCCGCAATGAATTCACGTCTAAACTGATCAAAACTGCCGCCGCTCTTCAGTTTATTCACAATGGATCTGACAAGCTCGGGGTCTATATCTTCTTCTTTAGGCGCCCCAGCTGTCATCCTGAAGTTCTAGTGTTGTGTACGGAAAATCAGAAAAAATCCATGTTTTCGTTCTCAAATTTGTGGAAATTCATCTGGGTCAACAAGCGCTTGTTTCGACAAGGTACGGATTAAACCCCTATATACGTCTGTCGGATTCATGGATGGACGAACGATGGATTTTTTGTAAATATGGATGGATGAATCGATAGCCTAAATGGAATAACGGATTGATGGGCGGATGGACAAGTGAATATTTATTTATATGGATGAATGATTGGAATAATGGATTGACTGATTATTGAAGGAACCAGTGCCCGTATTCACCAATCCGTCTCAAGTTCGATTTTCGGACTCAATCTAAATTATCGAACTCAAGATATATTATACTCAAGACCGTCTTTGAGATAAGTCCGTATTCACCAGCCCGAATAAATTGAAAATTTAATTAAATCTCAGGATTTTCGGACTAAATATTTTGGATGGTCCCAAAGAAACTCCGTAGTTCAAACTTTTAAAAAGCAGGTACAACAACAACAATTAACAGAAGGAGAACAACAACAACAACAAAATAATTTTCTGAAGACAAAATGGAAAGCGAAAAAGAAAATGCTGGTATATTTATCGTCTTATCACGTTTACTACTTTATTTATCTATTTATATGACAGTTAATTGACATGTCAATCGACTGCACGTAAAATAGCAGCTGAGTTGACAACAAACAAAAACCTGTTATTGGTTTTCGCACCCGGCATCTTTTACTAGAAATTCTGAAATCCACTGTCGTTTAGTTATTTACGACTTTACAACATTTGTGTTTGTAGCCTGTTGAACAATTACTGTTTAATGTTCATGGTTGAACGCTGACCACACTATGTCAATAATGAAATTAAGGAGCGTAGACAATTATCTGTCTGTTTCGAAATTTGTTGTAAAAATACAGTACTGACTAGAGTGATGCGAATTACTGTCAAAACGTCGAATGACCCAAACGTCGAATTGATAAACAAGAACAAAATGGGAGTCAAAATGTCGAAAAGGAAAATATATACGGAAATGTAAAGAATAGTTATTATGCTGTTTTTTCAAGTTTTATCGCACAAGGTAGATAATAATACAATTTAATAATATATGTTTAGTCATATACGGAACATTACGGACCACTACATTTTCGAACCTTTTATGTCAATGCAATTATAAAGGAGAAATTAAATAAAAGGGCATTTGAATATATATTCAAATTGAAATAATCGGAATAAACAAGAACACATCAATAAATGATTAACTTTTAATTTTATCTTATATTAAAGCATCATATATTATAACTTATATACATTGTTGAGGTTTTTTTATGGTTTTATTTACAAATTTTTATATTTTTATTTATAGTTCCTCATCGTGTACCCGGTCCGTTGATTTCATTGGCCCCAAGCCAGCGATAAAACTGCAAGTTCTGAGCAGCTGCGACGTTGTCATGTCATCGTCTTCATATCTGCAATAAAATGAAAAAAATATTAGAAAACGAATATTTAACCTATGATTCATAGACATATACAATACAATGTGATATTCTGTCTTGTATTTTATTAATTGATTATTACATCGAAAAGTAGAGTTATGTGTACATGTGGATATGTTTTAGCAAAGACGAAAAGTAAAATAATGCATACCGTTTTGACCGTCACCCGAGTGATGCAGACTTCTCGAAAGTAGGTTTGAAAGAGTTTGTTACCAACTCAGACCAACTGGGTGTTTCTTTTTAAAGCAGATATTTAACCCTTTCACACTTGCAGCTGGGCTCTCGTGAGGGGCAATTTGGACGAAGTGGCTGCCTAAAATTTTGGCCCAAGTTATCGGACACTGCACAGTATAACCCCATGTTGTATCACTTAATTCAGTTCACCTTGAACGTGAAAAGCTTGTCAGAGTGATAACTTGACATTGCCTGCACCCATGGCTCTATATAACTGAGAAATTGTTAAAAACGGCATTAAACATCAATCAATCAAACTTGACATGGAGGCTGGGTGACCGGGGATTGATTTTGATTTTGAGGTCATCAGGTCAAAGGTCAAGGTCACTGACATTGAACCCGAAATCTTGTCTGAGTGATAACTCGACATTGCCTGCACCAATGGCCCTCAAACTTAACATGGAGGCTGGGGGTGACCAGTAGATTTTTATATATACGTCATTCATCTTCCACCAATGGGCTAAGTCTATATGGAAAAGCAGCCAGTTGCTTGGGAAGATTGTTGTGTGGAGTACTGGTTTGAGAAAACCAGGAAATGCATGAGTAGGTGAACTGGCCGCCGTGATATAACTGAGAAATTGTTAAAAAACAGCGTTAAACGCCAATCAATCAATCAAACTTGACATGGAGGCTGGGGATGACTAATAGATGACCCCTATTGATTTTGAGGTCATCAGGTCAAAGGTCAAGGTCACTGACCTTGAACCCGAAATCTTGTCTGAGTGATAACTCGACATTGCCTGCACCAATTGCTCTCAAATTAACATGTAGGCTGGGGGTGACCAGTAGATTTTTATAACTCAATTTGCTCATTCAAATTTACGTTGTATGTTCTTATTCCTTGCAGCCAGGAGGATACATGTTGGCTCGGCCAACTTTCTTTCCGACGATTGACAAAAGTCAATGCGACATACGTCATTCGTCTTCCACCAATGGGCTAAGTCTATGTGGAAAAGCAGCCAGTTGCTTGGGAAGATTGTTGTGTGGAGTACTGGTTTGAGAAAACCAGGAAATGCATGAGTAAGTGAACTGGCCACCGTGATATAACTGAGAAATTGTTAAAAACGGCATTAAACATCAATCAATCAATCAAACTTGACATGGAGGCTTGGGGACTGGGGATTGATTTTGATTTTGAGTTCATCAGGTCAAAGGTCAGGTCACTGACCTTGAACCCGAAATCTTGTCTGAGTGATAACTCGACATTGCCTGGACAAATGGACCTCAAACTTAACATGGAGGCTGGGGGTGACCAGTAGATTTTTATATATATACGTCATTCGTCTTCCACCAATGGGCTAAGTCTATGTGGAAAAGCAGCCAGTTGCTTGGGAAGATTGTTGTGTGGAGTACTGGTTTGAGAAAACCAGGAAATGCATGAGTAGGTGAACTGGCTGCCGTGATATAACTGAGAAATTGTTAAAAACGGCGTTAAACGCCAATCAATCAATCAATCAAACTTGACATGGAGGCTTGGGGACTGGGGATGATTAATACAGTAATAGATGACCCCTATTGATTTAGAGGTCAAAGGTCAAGGTCACGGACATTGAACCCGAAATCGTGTCTGAGTGAATTTAAGTGACTTGAAAGGGCTGATTTGTTAGAAATTTAATACGTCTCTAATCAGGATTATGACATTCCCCGCTTTTTTAGGCTTAATTGTTCACGAGAAATGCGAACCACTCGTCCCCCTCTTTGATCTGGAATTTTTCTTGACATAGACAGCGAAGCTTTACTGGTTGAGTAATTTGTATAATATGATAATGATTTTTATTCATTTGCAGCAATTTGCTGTTGATTTCTAATGATTTTCCAAACATGATCATGACTAGTGTTCAGTGTGCTTGTTTCCCCTTTGCTTCGTCATCATTATTTAAATCGAATCTTTGTTTAAATAAATATGTATCCCAAAAGATTCTGTTAAGGCACAAATATTGATGTTAACCCTTTCCCTCATATAGACTCTTTCTGATGCCTCTGCAGCAGCCGGCTTTTTTGAAAACATAGTGACAAAAGAAGAAATTGCTCACAACAATCAATTTCTACTTTTGCCACAATGTTTTCCCCTTTTAGTCATAGGTTATCCATTCAATTCAAGAGATTTTCCATTTTTTGACAAAACATGTTGAAAGTCATCTGCTGCAGAATTGTCGTATGAGGGAAAGGGTTAAAAGAAATATAATTTCTCCTTTTAGGCTCGCTCCCTTCAGAGGCATCTACAGCAGATAACTGTTGAAAACATTGTTGCAAATGAAGAAATTGTTCATAATGAGCAATTTAATCATTTGCCACAACGTTTTCAACTCTTTGCAGTTATTATACTTTTAATTATAGCTTTTTTTGCATTGAGATATTTTCAAAGTGGTCTGCTGGGGATATGTTGTATGTGGCAGGACTAACACAAACCTAGGAAAGTGGAACAGAGAGAACATTCATTTTAATCATTTTCTGAAAGTTTTTACAACTGTGTTTGGTCTTAACATTGTTCCAGACAATAAAATGTTGATAAAATCAACGTAGCTGGATGTTAATTTTCTCCAATACACTCACTCTATTTACATAGTCTTAGATTGGTTACCTCCCATTTAAAGCACTCCAGATAAACGTAAAAAAACTTAGCAGGTTTAATCCAATTATGGTTAGTTTTTAGCACAAGGTGAGTTATTGGGATCGCCCTTTGTGCGGCATCCCTGCTTCTTTATTTTCTCCACTTTTACCAGTATGTCAATTGTGATGAAACATCTCAGCACAAGCATTGATGTCCTCACAAAAATTCCTTCAAATTCTGGTTTCCATGGCGACCGAAAGAATAAAACTTAAAAAAATTATTCATCCCAAAGCAGTCTACAGATTTTCAATTAATTTTGTACAGATCCTCAAAGCCATATTGATTGGTCTGTTTTGACCTTCTAACTTATTCCTTAAAGCCAAGTTGATTGGTGAACAAATGTGGTTGACAGCCGTTTGGCCTGTTTTGCTTATTATTGAAAGTGAAAACGTTCAAATTTACTCCTCCGAAAGATTCTCCCGTTTTCCAAATAATTTTGTTGAAATGTTCCTAAGGTCAACCTCTATTAGATTCCTCCAGGCCTTGTTGATTGTTTGAAAAACATAGCCGGCAGGGGCAGGACTGTTCTTCTATATATGGCTATAGCAAAATCTCCTTCTCCAAAAGTAACTGGCCAATTTCCAAATTCCAAATAATTTTGTGGAAATGTTCCTTGGGTGACCCTCTACAACATAACTTCAAGCCATGTTAATTGGTAAAAAAAAAAGAGTTTAATTGTGGTTGATATCACAAATCACATTGCATTAATCAGGAGAGCGATCAGGGCCATTATGGCCGGGCTGCCCTCTTGTCATTTAATTTGATCTCTCGGGTATTTTCAAGAATTTTGTGGTCTTAAAGACTACTATTTCTTTTACAGAAAAGAGAACGAATATTATTGCAGCTATTGGTATGGGGTTTGTTTGTGTAGTGATTGGGTTACCATTGTGGTGGAAGACTACAGAAGTATACAGGGTTTCATTGCCTTACTCTGATATTGATGCTCTTGCTGAACAAAAGGTATTTATATTTGAGCCTTTCCACAAGAAAACCAACATTGTGGACTCTTGAAACAGAAAAGTGTCTGATCCGGGTCGATACTTTACGCAGAGTTTTCCCGTAATTCTGCTAATTTATAATTCAATGTTTGATACAGGATTTTCATCCCAGAGGATGTTAACAACAATGTATCAAACACATTTGTTCTGCATAAATTTGTTATAAGCAGGTAAAAATAGTCACTAAATTAATGAGTTATATGATTTCTCGTATTAAATATTCAGTGATAAATAAATTACATATAACATATACGATAGATGGACATAATAATAGTTTCATTACACAAATGAGTTTTGTGACATAACCGATAACATAAAGTGTTAACCCTTTCTCTCATAATATAATAGACGCTTTCTGAAGCCTCTGCAGAAGACAGCTTTTTGAAAACATAGTGACAAAAGAAGAAATTGCTCAAAACAAGCCATTTCTCCTTTTGCCACAATGTTTTCCATTTTTAGTAATAGGTTATCCATTCAATTATAGAGAGTTTCTATTTTTTGACAAAATATGTTCAAACTATCTCACTGTGAATATTTTGATAACATTCGGGACAATAGTGTAAAAGATAACCAGAAGAAATTCTACTCATACATTAAATAGAAGAGACAAAGGAAGGGTAACACACCAAAATTGAAGGTCGACGACATAGTTATAGAACTGCCGACAAAGGCAGTCATTCTAAACAAACAATACACATCAATGTTCACCAGGGAACCCCCAGGTTAGCTGCTGCACATAGACGGACCCCCAGTCCCCCTATGGAAGACATTACATTCACCACTTCCAGGATCGAGAAGCTTCCTCTCAACCTTGACACATCAAAAGCAGCAGGCCCAGATCTTATTCATACAGGCATATATACTGAAACTGACTGCAGCAGAAGTGGCACCCATACTGACTTGTATATTATGTAAAACCATGGAACACATAATCTTCAGTTGAGTTATGAATCCTCTAGAAAATAATAGTTAGTTTTCAGCATGGATTAAGTGCCAAACAGTCCTGGGAAACCCAACTCCTTAGTTAACACAGTGATAGACCTATCCAGAAGAATTGACCACAGACAGACCACGGACCTGCTGATACTAGACTTCAGTAAGGCCTCTTTGACACTGTGCCTCATCGTCGGAACACTATGGGATATCTAGATCAACGAATGGATGGATTAAGTCCTGGTTGTGTCTCCAGTCTCTAAATCATCACCTGTGTCCCTCAAGGAACAGTGCTAGGCCCCCTGATGGTGTTATTGTATATCAACGACATTTCCAACAAGGTTTCTCTATCAACCACTATCAAGTTATTTGCTGATGACTGTCTCTAAGTCTTTAACAGAACTATCAACACAGCCAACGATCAGATACAACTACCTAGACTCACTTTTAGACTGGTCTAAAACATGGCTTATGAAGTTTAACATCCCAGCATGCCACTTACTCTAAATAGCAAGAAAAAGAAATAATATCGATACACAGCACTCCATCAATAATACACCTCTCCGAAGCGTTCTACATCACCAATACCTTGGAGTGGAACTAACTACAGATCTAACATGGAAAACCCACATTATTGTTATCACAAGAAAAGTTCAGAACATACTTAACCTATTTAGAAGATACATCTACAACTGCAACCAGGAAGAAAAGACTTAGGCATTTACCTGGCTAGTAAGACCACACTTCGAGTACTCATCTTCAGTCTGGGATCCACACCACAAACAGGATATTCAAGCACTTGAGAAAGTCCAGCACAAGTTAGCTTGATTTGTTATTGGGAACTCATCCTATCATGACCATGTCACATTTATGATTGACAACCTTAATTGGTAACCCCTCCAAGAAAGACGAAAAACAAGAGAACATCACAGTTCCAAACAGCTGTCAACAACGATATCCAAAAGAAATTCCAGACTATGTTACTCTCTCACATTTTTATGACACTAGAAGACACCACCAGGCATTCATTGAACTTCGTGCGAACAGCTTTCTTCCTAGGACTATCAGAGACCGGAATTCCCTTCCTCAGGACCTGGCGCAGATCACGTCTGTAGACAGATTCACCTCCAGTCTGCAGTCATACACAGCCTATAACAACACAGATGTTTTAATTGGCTTTTTGTTTTTATTGCCATTGGTGGTTTTTACCACTCTGATGGCGTCACTTGCCTGCGATGCATTAACCCTTTCCCTCATATAGACGCTTTCTGACGCCTCTGCAGCAGACAGCTTTTTGAAAACATAGTGACAAAAGAAGAAATTGCACAAAACATGCAATTTCTCCTTTTGCCACAATGTTTTCCACTTTTTGTCATAGGTTATCCATTCAATTATGGAGACTGTCTATGTTTTGACAAAATACGTTCAAAGTCGTCTGCTGCAGAATTGTCATATGAGGGAAAGGGTTAAGCCCTAGACCGTAAAAGAGTACAAGTAGAAGTAGACTGTGATAATTCTTTTGTGTACCTAGAACATACGGTCTGGAGGTAAAGTAAAGCTTCTAGAAGCTTAACCCTTTCCCAAATACAACAAATCTGCAGCATGTGACTTTGAAGACCTCTTTGCAAAAACGTGAAAATTCTCAATATATGAGGGATTGATATTTATATATAGTTGAAAACATTTTGATAAAAGGAGAAATTGCGCATGATGAGCAATTTTTCCTTTTGTCGCAATGTTTTCAAAAGTCGTCTGCTGCAGAGGCGTCTGTATGTGGGAAAGGGTTAAGCTTCTAGAAGCTTTACTTTACCTCAAGACCGTATGTTCTAGGTACACAAAAGAATTATCACAGTCTACTTCTACTTGTACTTTTTTACGGTCTAGGGCTTAACCCTTAACCTTAACTCTCACGTCATCTAGAGCTCTGGAAGTAAAATAAGGCTGCATACATTTTTGAAAGAAAATTTTGTAAACTCGACAAAAGCTTGCTAATATGGAATGAAATAAACCTCTCATTTCTCAGCATTTTATGAGGCGCTTCAGCACTAAGAGGAGATATACAAACTATCAGCTTGTGTAGATTTAACATTTTCTAATCAAATTATAACACTTTGATTTTTTTAATCCACTCAGGAGCATCCATCAGTTTTATAAATGTTCTCTAATATTTTTTGTACAGATTGAGTACAGCACTTCCATCAATGTAATCAGTTTTGTGGACAGTTTATCTGAGACAGATTTAATTCCTATTTCCAAACATCTTATAAAGGAGCTAGGTAGGTAGTATTCACCAGTTTTGTCCTGATAATGTAAATGACCTTTGTCCCTGTGGCTTGGGGACCTAAACGAGAATGGTTCCACAGTCTGGTTTTCTTGAACTTTGAGAGCGCTTAAATGGGTCTGAATGATTGAAGTCAATGCAACGCTTGAGCTCCAGCAGGTGTGGGGGTATTTGTTTCTTACCATATGATTATATTTTAATCTCGATGTATATATAAGGTGTGGGACCAATATCATCTTTCCTGTCTGCCGCAATATGACTTATGTTTTAACCCTTTCCTTCATACGACAATTCTGCAGCAGACGACTTTTAACATATTTTGTCAAAAAATAGAAAATATCTGTAATTGAATGGATAACCTATGACTAAAAGTGGAAAACATTGTGGCAAAAGGAGAAATTGTTATTCAGTGTGATGAAGTGGGTTTACATGTCCACCTCGAGAGCAGGACACTAATGTTCAATCTGGCTGTGCAATACCAAAGGCATAAAAACTTGTAGTTTTGACTTCCTTTCTTGGTGCCCAGGGCTTTGGTTATCCCTTAGTAATTCACTCAGGAAATGCATTGATATAGTTGAAATAATGTTGAAAGTTATATAAACCCTTTCCCACATATAGACACTTCCAGACGCCTCTGCAGCAGATGAGCAAAGGTGAAATTGCTCATAATGAGCAATTTCACCATTTTCCACAATGTTTTTAAATCTATTTAATGATTAAACTTTCATTAATGGAAACTTTTCATATTTTTCATAAGATGTTTTCCAAGTCGTCTGCAACATATTTGTTGTATGTGGGAAAGTGGGGTTAGATACCATTCAAACAAAATGTATTCAAATTTAATTGCAGAGAGTGATCCGAGTTTAGATGTCCAACCATATTACAAAATATCTGTTAGGGAGGCAAGTGGAGAAGAAAGACAGAATATTTCAAGATCTTCTTCAGCTAGTGGTAATTGTTATATTGACCCTTTCCCACCTATCGATGTATTTTGATGCATCTTTAGCAGACGACTTTTGAACCCCTTGTGACAAAAGGAGAAATTGCTCAAAATGAGCAATTTCTCCTTTAGTCGCAATGTTTTCAACTTTTTTCAGTAATTATACCTACAATTATAGAGATTTTCCATATTTTTGAGTAGACATTTTCAAAGTTGTCTGCTACAGATTTGCTGTATGTGGGAAAGGGTTAACAATAGAGAGGAAAATATAAAATTGTAATTAGTTGTCAACTTTCTGTTTCATTTGTTAAAATGCGTTCAAGAAATCCCAGGCTTAACTCAGAACCTGTTGTCCATGAGTTGAACAATCTACCCCATGGATCCTTACAGTAGCAATGCAGTATAAATATTCAGTTTCACAAAAACTTAGCTCTTTCTATATCTTTATATAAAAACAGACCAGAACATAAACCTTTTCCAACATACAGACTCATTTTGAGGCTTCTACAGCAGACGATTTTTTGAAAACATTTTGACACAAGGATAAATTGATCATCACTATCAATTCCTCCTTTTACCACAATGTTTTCAACTCTATTCAATAATCATACCTTATTTTAAGAGAATATTTTATATTTTTCCATATATGATTTAAACTTTGTCTGCTGCAGATTTGTTGGATGTGGGAACGTGATTATTATGAAAAGGCTTAAAAAACAGTTGGAATATCTTCTTGCCGAAATATGCAAAAACTGTCTATACAATTTGCATTAGGATTACTGGATCTATGAATAGAAAACATTATTCAGTCATATTTTATGTGTCGGAAACCTGTACATTCTAGATGCATTAACCCTTTCCCAAATACAACAAATCTGCAGAAGACTTTGAAAAACTTTTATCAAAATTATGGGAACTCTCTAAAATTGAAGAAGCAGTCATTGAATTAAGTTGAAAACTTTGTGGCAAAAGGAGAAGTTGGTAATTTTGAGCAATTTCTCCTTTTTGCCACAATGTGTTCGTAAGTTTTCTACTGCGGAGGGACCAAAAAGCACCGATACATAGGAAAGGGTTAAGATTAATTAAAAAGAGATATCTTATGATCAGGTTGGAATTGGTGTTCATTTTATCGCACAGGCAAACCTTATGAAGATATGATAAATCTGTAGCAGACAACTATCAAAACATTAAGGCAAAACCATGAACAATCTCTTTTAACCCTTTCCCTCATATATACGCTTTCTGACGCCTCTGCAGCAGACGGCTTTTTGAAAACATAGTGACAAAAGAAGGAATTGCACAAAAGGTGCAATTTCTCCTTTTGCCACAATGTTTTCCACTTTTTGTCATAGGTTATCCATTCAATTATGGAGATTTTCTATGTTTTGACAAAATACTTTCAAAGTCGTCTGCTGCAGAATTGTCGTATGAGGGAAAGGGTTGAATGACAGTATAAGCGGTAGAAATTGCTCAAAATGGTGTGTGGAGTACTGTTTCGAGAAAGCCAGGAAAAACACATGAGATTAGCTGCCGTCTGTTTTATATAACTAATACATGTACAGTTAAAAGGTGTTCAATCAATTAATCTGCTAAGAAGACGTTTCATAATTTGTCTGCATGAAGGAAAAGGGTTTATACTACTGGCAAAATAGAAGCTTTTGTATAATGATATGTCGTATACAATAGACCTTGTTAATTTGTATTTCTTTCTTTGTTTTCAGACTTTGAAAAGTCCATGTCTGCGTTGGCAAACCAATATTCTATGATTGTTTTACCGGAAGACAATCCTCTTTCAGTTTCTCAAACAACCCTTGGAGCGAACAGATGTGTTTTCTTTGTGTGTAAAGACAATGGTGAGGTCTTTTATTCTTTCACAAATTCTGTCTTACTTTTTGACATCTTCATAAAAGCTTATCAGAACATTTATCTCCATTTAACCTGGTGAATACTCTAGAAGTCACTCTTTTTATCCAATATATAATTGAAAATTAATGAGAATATTTGACCCCATCCAATTTTGGTTAATTCCGAAACTGGATCACAGGGGGTCAAAAAATAGGTCACTATGTCAAATTTTAATAACATTGTGAACACTCTATAAGTCACAGTCTGCATCAAATCATCATAAAGATAAAACAGATCATCTGTATCAATCAACTTTCTATCAAGTTAGAAAATGGGTCATGTGAGGTTGAAGATTTGGGTCATGAGCTCAAATCTTAATACAACATTATGGAAACTTTGGCGCCGTTTTTTTCTTCCAATCTTTATGACAATTCATCAGAACTTTTGTCTCCACTAAATCTCAATTAATTTCGAAACTGGGTCACATGGGGTCAAACAATAGGTCACCAGATTAACATCTATTAAATACCTGTAAACGCAAATGAAGCCAGTTTTTTCATCCAATGTTTATGAACCTCATCAGAAAATTTGTCTCTTGTCACATTTGAAACTGGATCATGTAGGTTAAAAACCTAGGTCAGTAGGTTAATTTTCTACATTTCATTGACTTGAAGTTTTTTGCATACTGCTACAGTTTAATATGCATTTTTCCAAGGAGGGCGAATCGCGCTCATTCAAAGTTCTTGTCTGCAGTGTTGTCAAAATGTTTTGTTATAACAGATCAAATGAGAAAAGTAACCAATCAGGCTTGGGGTCAGATCAAGGGCAAAACCCTGGAAGGGGGCCCAGGGGAGCAAAACTAACAGATCAAAAAATGATTTTATCAGATGGTTTTGATCAGCAATCAGTTAATTTTGAAAACCCTGTGTCTGCATGTGGGAAAGCGTTAAAAATGTGTCGAAAAAATAAAGTCATGTGTATTTTTGTTTTCAGACATAGAAAATCTATCACTCAGTATTGTAACAACTGTCAAGTCCTCACTCATAAGAGAGGCTACAGTTTTAAAAGGCTATAACACAGCAAGAGGAGAAAGAAACATTCAGGTATACCTTCTTTCACCCTTTCCCACCTGTAGACGCATTTGGATGCCTCTGCTGCAGACGTCTTTTGAAAACACTGTGACAAAAGGAGAAATTGCTCAAAACGAGCAATTTCTCCTTTTGCCACAATGTTTTCAACTCTATTTGATGATTATACCTTTCCCACACATAGACACTTTCTGACGCCTCTGCAGCAGATGACTTCTGGAAACATTGTGGCAAAAGAAATTGCTCAAAACAAGCAATTTCTCCTTCTGCCACAATATTTTCAAATCTTTCAATATTCAATCTGTCATTTATAGAGATTTTCCATATTTTTCCCCAGATGATTTTAAAGTCGTCTGCTACAGATTTGTTGTATGTGGGAAAGGATTAAACTCTCATCTATGAAGCTTTTTTCTCATTTTTGTCCAGATGTTTTCAAAGTCATCTGCTGCAGATTTGTTGTATGTGGGAAAGGGCTTAATACATCATGTAGATAGTTGTTTATTCCCCTATCCTTTGAGGGGATGGTAGGAGGTTATTGACCCTTTCCCACTTACAAGAAAAATCTGCATTATTTGAATAAAGTTGAAAACGTTGTGTCAAAAGGTGACACTTACAATATATCTGCAGCAAATTCTCCTTTTACTGCAGTGTTTTAAAAAGATAACCAGCGATATAACCCAATGCAATTTTGAACTATCCAAAATAGTCAAATAAGCCTTGTCCGCTCTTTAACTTCAATTTTTCTTATTGTATCTTTATCGTACATGCTGTGAATGTCTATGGGCATAAAACCGAGGTTGCAATAATAAAAATACTGATGAATTTTCTTTTTAATAACAGTTCCAGGCTTATGCCTCCCTATCAGTGTATTTTTCAACAGCTTGGCACTTGTTTCTTTTGCCACAATGTTTTCAAAGTCATCTTCGCTGCATATACATCAGAATCATCTGCAGTTTAGAAAGGGTTAATTAATTTCTATTGCCATTTCAGCCAGATAAAGAAACAATGAGGTCAGTAAGGTCACATCCAGGATATGATATAACAATAACCCTGGTCAGTCCAAGACCTGACGTCACAGATGTTCAATGGGACATAGAGAGAGCAGTGGAAGGTGAAACACACTACTTTCTTAGATAATTGAAACGTTTCCAACATATAGACGATTGCTGATGCCTCTGCAGCAGACAACCTTTGAAAACATTGTGACTAAAGGAGAAATTGCTCAAAACAAGCAATTTCTCCTTTTGCTGCAATGTTTTCGATTCTTTTCAATACACATACTCTCATTTAATAAGGTTTTTCATGTTTTTGCCAAAAAATCAAACAAATTTCTCTGCTGCAAATTTGATCTATGTAGGAAAGGGTTAACCCTTGTCCATTTGCAGAAACATTTTGAGGCCGTCACATCAGATGAATCTTGAATACATTGTCACAAATGGAGAAATTGCTAATTATGAGCAATTTCTCCTATTGTCACAATGTTTTCAACGCATTTTAATTATAATTTTTTTTATTTATAAATAGGGATTATCCATAATTCTGCGCTGATATTTTCAATGTTGTCTGCTGCAGATTTGTTGTATGTGGGAAAGGTTAAAATATCATTTTCATGGAATATAGAATAATGTCATATCATCCTATATTATTGTAGCTGTTTACTGCAAACAGGAACCCCAGCTCGGCCAACATTCTTTCCAATGTTTGATAAAAATCAATGTGACAAGCGTCATTTGTCTTCCAACAATGCGCTAACAGTCTATGTGGAAAAGCAGCCAGTTACTTGAAAGGACTGTTGTGTGGAGAACTGGTGTGAGAAAACCAGGAATAGGTGATGCAGTGATATGACTGAAATATTGTTGAAAACAGTGTTTAACCCAAAACAATTTTTGTGTGTTAATTGTCCTCCAGCAAATACACTGCTTCTTCCTTTTGTATTTACAGCATACCTAAACCCATTTTTGTCAAAGCTGGAAGACTATGCTAAAATCAACTTAAAGTCACAGGTAAGTCATCACAAATTTAATCGACTGATTTTGATTGTTAGATACCAAGCAAACAAGTCAATGTCTTCCTCATTGTAAAGACCTTCCTGAACCAGATAGGACCACTAGATCTAATCATCCTTTCCAATGTGAAGCCATATTGTTATACATGCAGTAGACCACTTTTGAAAACATAATGGAAAAAGCAGACATTGCTCAACTTGAGCATTTTCTCCATTCGTCACAATGTTTTTAGTTCTGTTCAAGAGTTATACTTTCATTTCTTTATCTTAAAGAGATTTTCAATGCATGCTGTTTTCAAAGTCATCCCCTACAGATGTGTTGTAAGTCATAAGGGTTATAAGTTAGATTTTGCTCTGCTGTTGACGTTGGTGATGTTGTTTCTATCTTTAACAATATAAAGAATGTTAAAAATTGTGCTTGTTACCTTTTCCCCCGTTTTGTATTCCAAATTATTGAGTAATTTAAGTCCATAGTTTACAAGCTAAAGTTAATAAAGATACAATAAATATGTATATTGTGATAAATGTTGATGTTGAAAGTTAAAATCTTTATTCACTTGCTTTTACCCCCCCCCCCCCCCCCCCTTTTCCCACATTATGAACATTTTGCAATAGACGACTTTGAAAACATCTAGACAAAATTATTGAAAATTTCTATAGATGCAAGTGAAATTATTGTATAGAGTTGAAAACATCATGACAAAAGGAGGAAATTACTCATTGTGACGTTTTGCCTCAATGTTTTCTTAAGTCTTATAAGACGTCAGAAAGAATCTACATTTGGGTAAGGGTTTAGCATATCTTGAGAACAGCATGTTATATCAGGAGTATTTTAACCCTTTCCTTCATATATACGCTTTCTGACGCCTCTGCAGCAGACAGCTTTTTGAAAACATAGTGACAAAAGAAGAAATTGCACAAAACGTGCAATTTCTCCTTTTGCCACAATGTTTTTCTACTTTTTGTCGTAGGTTATCCATTCAATTATGGAGATTTTCGACCTTTTGACAAAATACGTTCAAAGTCATCTGCTGCAGAATTGTCGTATGAGGGAAAGGGTTAAGTATACAGAGAAAAAGAGAAGAAAACAGGTGTTTGGCTCACATTATCTCTTTTACTACTTAATGAAAGCCTATGCTCTGGATAGTCACTCTGTTAAGCCTGTCTGTAATCAGGAAAAGGGTTTGTAATGGAACAAGACGAGCATGCTTCTTTTTTAGACAGCTTCTGTTCATTCCAGGTTTTATATTTCACAAAATTACAAAGTAAACCAAGGAAAGAAAAAGATGCTTTTTACTTTACTATGAGTGATCTCCCATTGATGGTCAATCCTCTTGAATCAAAACTTGGTAAGTTGACACGCTTAGTATAGTCAAATTAAAACCATATATAATGTGGAGCTGCAATAGCTCAGTCAGTTATCATAAGGGTTATCAACCCAGGGCTCAGCCTTTGATTCGTTCCAATGACATACAAAGTTGTTCATCTTGCATGAATGGTCTGAAATAGCCTATGTATGAAGGTGGTCAGTTGCCTATGAAGAATGTTGTGTGAAATGCTGGTACTAGCAAACCAGGAAGCACATGGTAAGGTGAACTGGACACCATGATACATGTATAATTGTTTAAAAATGGCATTAAAATGTAATCAATCTATCAATTGAAGAAGTTGGATGAAGCTGGTGTTATGAGTTTGTTCATTTGTGTGTGTATTGATTATATTTTCACATGCTAAATTTTGAAATTTAATTTTGTATATGGATTTATCATGAACAGTTTTAAGCTAGACTATTCGAAGAATAAGAAGGACTAGTGCAGTCGCTTTTGTGTCGGTGTCAACGTTGCAGCTTTTGTAAAAGTTTTGCATGCAAGGCTTTCTCTCAAAAACCACAAATACTTTTGGTTTGAAACTTCACACATTTATTGCATGTCATCACATGACCTGATAAAGCAAGTCCAATAATTCAACATCAGATTTTTACTAAATTACGTTCTTCTTGGGACATAGAAATACTATCACCTGATAAGGAATTGAACAGATGTTACGATGATTCAGTGCATGCATGTTTGTGGACATTCAATGTCAAAGCAAAACAATCACCCCATACGGCCATATTTTACATTGAATTCACCGAAGACTTATCCAACTTGACTTATTATGTTACTATACTATCAAGCCACTGTCTCAGTAAACACTGTTGACTGTAGTAACAAATGGCCAAAAAGTGCAGTGTGCTGTCTTATGAACAGGTTTTTTTAGCTCACCTATGCACGAAGTGCAAGGTGAGCTATTGTGATCACATTTTGTCCGGCGTCCGGCCGTCGTGCGTCGTCAACATTTCAGCTTGTTAACACTCTACAGGCTACATTTTGCATCCAATCTTCATGAAAGTGTATCAGAACATTCATCTCCATCAAATCTTGGACAAGTTCGAAACTGGGCCATATGAGGTCAAAAACGAGGTCACTAGGTCAAATTGAAGTGAAATCTTGTTAACACTCTGGAGGCCACATTTTCAACTTGAGCATGTTGAAACTTTATCAGAATGTTTGTCTTGATGATATGTAGGTCAAGTTCGAACATGGGTCATGTCGGGTCAAAAAATAGGTCACTAGGTCAAATTGAAGGAAAATCTTGTTAACACTCTAGAGGCCGCAATTTTTGCTTCAGCAGTTTGACATTTTGTCAGAATGTTTGTCTTAAAAATATCTAGGTCAAGTTCGAATATGGGTCATATCGGGTCAGAAACTAGGTCACTAGGCCAAATTGAAGGGTAATCTTGTTAACACTGTAGAGGCCACATTTTCAACTTGAGCATGTTGAAATATTGTCAGAATGTTTATCTAAATGATATCTAAGCCAAGTTCGAATATGGATCATGTAGGGTCAAAAACTAGGTCACTAGGCCAAATTGAAGGAAAATCTTGTTAACACTTTGGATGCCACATTTTTTGCTTCAGCAGCTTGAAATTTGGTCAGAATGTTTGTCTGAATTATATCTAGGTCAAGTTCGAATATGGGTCATATTGGGTCAGAAACTAGGTCACTAGGCCAAATTGAAGGAACATCTTGTTAACTCTGTAGAAGACACATTTTTTGCTACAGCAGCTTGACATTTTATGAGAATGTTTATCTAAATGATATCTAAGCCAAGATCGAATATGGATCATGTAGGGTCAGAAACAAGGTCAATAAAGGAAAATATTGTTCAAACTCCGGAGGCCGCATTTTCACTTTGAGCAAGTTGAAAATTTGTCAGAATGTTGTCTTGATAATATCTAGTCCATGTTGGAATATGAGTCATATCAGGTAAACAAATATAGATCACTAGGCCAAATGAAGGAAAATCTTGTTAACACTGTGGAGGTTGCATTCAGAATAATTGTCCTGATGTATTTTGCATTGTAGTACATTGTATAATTAAGGTGAGCGATCCAGGGCCATCATGGCCCTCTTGTTTAAATTATTGACAAGCATATGATTTGGAACATATTGTTTTACCAACACCTTTCTAGTTTAGATTTTTGAGATAGTCCATTCTTTTCACTAGATATTTACATCTAAATAAAGTTAACAAGCAAAATCTATGTCAACGCTTTGTCTGTTTGCAGGTTCACCAGCATCTACTCAGCCAGACTTGAATTTTCTTGTATATGTTCCAACAAAAGAGCAGTATCCATTGTATATAAAAGATGATGAAGGTAGGGAAATTTGTCTTGTAACCTATATCTTGTTGAGCTCTTGTTTTTCAAAATTCTCCACAATGTAATTTTTTCAAGGATAACCTTTCCCACATACAACAAATCTGAAGCAGATGACTAAAAATATCTAGTTTAAAATGTATTTAATCTTTCCAAATGAAATTTTAATTATTGTTTGTAGAGTTGAAAACATTGTGGCAAAAGCAGAAATTGCTCATCATTAGCAATTTCTTCTTTTGCCACATTGTTTTCAATAATCGCCTGCTGCAGATACGTCAAAGTACAACTGCAAGCGGGAAAGAGTTATGCAACATTAAGAAGGAGTTGCCTACTTTTAAAAGATTTAAAACATCTGCTAATTTGAAAATACATTTTGGGTTCAAGGTCACTGGTAGGAAATTTCATTTCCACTCAATTACGTTTAGTAGGTTAAACTGGTTTTACCAATCTTTCAGGGATAGATAGCATATATTGAGACCTTATTTGGTATGTACATTAGATCTCCTATTGTATGGTTTCAGTTTTAATCTGGTTTTATTGCATAACTGCAGTCTTGTTTTAACCCTTTCCCGAAGACTACAAATCTGCAGCAGATTGATTTGAAAAACATCCAGGTAAAAATATGGAAAATCCCTAGAAATTGATGTGTTATTAATGAATAACGTTGAAAATATTATGGCAAAAGGAGAACTTGGCTGGCTATGATGAGCAATTTCTGCTTTTGTCATAATGTTTTAAGAAGTCGTCTGCTGTATAATCAGCAAAACGCATCAGCAAGTGTAAAATGGTTAAAATATTATTTTTACTTTTCAGGTGATTATGTATCAAGCAACTCTTTTTTGAGTCCACAGTGGGGTGGAGTCTTAATTTACAATGTCCCGCCTCCGTCTAAAAATGACACGCTCCCAATCAGACCAAGTCTGGAAATGAGAAGTGTGATGGAAGTATTTATCTCACAGATTAGATTGCTGCTTAATCTGCACTCACAGGTACACACATCAAGTGTTTGATATTACAGTCAAACTTGTTATAGGCAGTCACCCATCAGAGAGTCAAAATGTGGCTGTTGGACACAGGTGGCTGCTTGATGCAATTCAAATTAAGAAGAAAATGTTGATTTGGTTAATTCTCAAGTGGCTGCTTAACAGAGGTGACAGCTAACATAATTATATCTGTATTATTATGCCTCACATTGTGTATGCAATAAACTGGCGTGCTATAAAAACTGGGAAAAAAATGTATATTCTGTTATATATAGACAAGGGCTAACTTCCTTGTTAACAGGATTTGACCCGTGTTTGTATTTTTAATTGATGAAAAAAAACAAAAAACGGTCAAATAAAGTGCTTTGTGCCAGCATGTAGCTAAATATCTACCCCAAACTTTGGTCACAAGGACTTTATCACCTAACGATCGATTTACGAACAACATACCTAAAATCATAACACTAACGGTGAAATTTGACGATTGGACAACTGTTCTTTCATTTTCTTTAATGTAACTGATTAGAAAACTAAAACTGTATAACTTTATATTGTTTCAGCTCGGTGAAAGTGTGCAAATTCTACCGACTGGCAATCTGGCAATTACTGAATGGGTAAGATGTTTGACTTAACCCTATCCCATCACATCCCGTGTACATACGATTTTTGAACCCTCTGATGCAGATGACTTTGGAAAAAATTGTGGCAGAAGGAGAAAGTGTTCATAATGAGACCTTCTTTAGGCTTTGCCACAGGGTCATTGTCATGCTTAAGAATTAGTTTAAGACTTTGAAATTATCGAGGCAAAAATAAAGAAAATTATTGAATAGTTGGAAACATTGTGGAAAAAGGCGAAATTGCTTTGTCTACTTTTGTCATAATGTTTTCAAAAGTCTTCAAAATGAGTCTGCATATGGTTTTTAACCAGTGTGCTATAATACTTATGTGAAGATATAGCTAGTTTTCCTGGGAAGGATGTTGTTTGAAGTATTGGTGCAAGAATGCTAGGAAACACATAGAGCAGGTGAAATGAAAGCCTTTACAAATATAACTGAAATACTGTTAAAATTGGTGTTTAACTATGATCAATCAACACTATGAGCAATTTAATTGTATCATATTTTCTATAGAGGTTGAATGATGAAATTCTTGAAGCTTTCCTGGGTGATTTTAGAAAAATAATCCTTGCCCAACAAATATGCAAGATTAATATAGATGAAAGTTTCATTATTTAAAAGAGTTGAAAGAAATTTGAGAAGTTGACCATGAGGCTTCATTGTTTCTAAACATCGTTTGCTGCTGATACATCAAAGTGTATCTGCACGTTTGAAAGTGTTAAAGCTTTCTGATGCCTCTGCAGCAGACACATTTTGAAAACATTGTGTTATAAGAAGAAACTGTTTATTATGAGCAATTCCTCCCTTTGCCTCAATGTTTTCAACTCTTTTAGATAATTGCACTTTGATTAGTAGATATTTTCTATATATTTGCTGCAGATGTTTTGTATGATGGAAAGTGTTAACATTATTTCTACAGGAGCTGGACAGTTGGTTAAGAAGTCGATGTGTAGAGAACATAGCTGTATCATCTGCCTCCTTGAAGTCCCTGGCTCAGTTACTTGACAAAATAAGTAACATTGTCATCAATGATGATATAGGACTACAGGTTTGTTGGTTGAATAAGGAGATCATGTTTGTTTTAAGATTGTGAGATTGCAATAAACACCACTGAATTGGTGTATTTCTTCAAAGGATTTATCTTTAACAAAACAGAGTTTACGTATCTTCTCTAATAACATCTGAAAACATCATTGCAAATATATGAAAGATCTGTATAAGCGAAAGTATAAGTTGTAAGTAGAGTTGTAAATATTGTTTCAAAAGAAGATTTTGCTAATGTTGTGCAATTTCTTCTTTCTTTAGAAACAATGTTTCCAAACCATTTGCTGCAGATGGGAAGGGGTTTGACATATTATTAAGTGTAGTAATCAATTCAGAAATACTTTTTGTTATAGAATTTTAAGATGTTTCTTTGCTAATATGGTTAGAAATCAACATAATACAGTTAAAAGATTGGTTTTGCTTGAATAGGTACATGTTGATGCCCTAAAGGTTTCAGGTATATCATAACAACTGATGAATCTATGTTGGGATAAATGAGCCCATCCATGCCAAAAAAGGTACAAGTTTACCTTGCTAACCAGTAGGATCAGATCAGGCTGTTCATCTACACTGTCATATCAGAATCTACACAAGTTGACAGCAGCTTACATTAAGATTACATATTTAAGTTATTTGTGATGGACAGGCTGATCTAGATGTACAATGTTGATTAAACCAACTTGTACCTTTTCATTTGGACTGACTCAAATAATACAGGTATGACTGGTAATTGTGGTAATTTACCGAGAGCTGTTCCAGGACAAAATGTCTTTGGGGAGAGGGACGACAAGCTATTTTTATTTGGTGGGTGGGGGTATTTTTAATTAAAATTAAAATTAAAGCCCAAAAAATAAAAAAAAATTCCTGGAACAGCCCTGAGGAAACAGTGTAATATTACTGAAATGCTGTTGAAAGAGGCATAAAACACCTTTCATTCTTCTGAATAGGTCCATTTATCTGTTGAATCTATGAAGAGGTCTTATAAGCTGTTACAAGATGGAAGTTTGGTGGAAGCATTTGTAGAATCAAGAACAGCTGCTGCAGCAGCAGGTTGGTGATTTATGATTATACCTTTCCCTCATATAACACATATGCAGCAGACTGACATCTAGACAAATAGGTGGAAAACCTCTATAACTGAAAGAAAAACTAATGACCACTCATTTTATGCAGCCTGGTGAATGTTCGGACTTGCAACAAGGAGATTTTCTAACCCTTTCACACATTTAACAAATCAGCAGCAGATGATTTTGAAATCTTTTGTTACAATACACCTTATAGGCCTTGAGGGAATTTGATTGATTAATGAGAAATTAATATTGAAATGAGTTTGAATTTCATTAATTTTATAGGCTAAAAAAACACATCAAAGTGTAGAGGTATGATAATAATGAGTATAACAGTTTAATCTCATTTATTAATTTGCAATTCTTAGTGTTATTGATTCACCCTTTGACTGATATGTAAAGCCTGTGCCAGGCCAGGACTGCAGCCCCATCAACATCGAAGGCTGCTCAAGTCAAATTTTGTGTCTCAATATTTCTTAACTTTACTGTGGACTCTTCCAAATATGAAGCTGGACATGTCCATTTTAAAATCTCGGCATTTATATGGTTAAATGATGTCTGTTTGATGATTGGTTTATGTATATTTTTACTTGCAGAAAAAGCATTTTTTGATCCATCCTTGTTAGAACTACTATATTTTCCAGAAGATCAAAAGTAAGTTTTGATACCTTTCTTACAAAAAATAAGAAATGTTTGACATTACATATTTCTTTCATACATCCAGAATTTCTAGTTTATGATTTGAAAATGTATTATTTTCAGTGAGCATAAAACATAGAGGAAAAAGTGAAATTTACTCAAAATGAGCTATTTCTTCTCTTACAATAATGGTTTCAAAAGTTGTTACTGCACACTTTTATTCATAGAGAAATATAAAGGGTGTAATGAATATCGGTGTAATACTAGTATGGATTTCTGATACATCTAGAGCTTCTTTAGATGTAAGCCTTGCAGAGGTCCAAATAAGGAGGGGTATTCATCTCTTTTTTCCCACAATTTCTCTCTTATTATTAAAGTAAACCCTATGTTGTGGGTACTCTAAAGACTCGTCTCACTGAGACGATTCTTTTGTGTAACCACAACATAGGGCTAGAGGGTCAATTAAGGATTTTAGAAACTGCAAAACGCCCCTAATCTAGAGCTCTGCAGTGTAAGGGTTCATCTCTGGTGAAGCGGTAAGAGCATCCACTTTGATCCCTTGGCGGTTCATACCAAAGACTTTAAAATGGTAGTAAAGGCTTCCCTCTTTGGCACTCAGGGTTATAGGGAGAGCATTAGAACTGATGCATTTGTGTCGGAATAATTAGTACACGTATTAGTAATGCTGTCATTTTTCACCCGGAAACGCAGTGATGTAATGGAAGTACTGTTGAAAATGGCGTTAAACATCGTTCAAACAAAAGGGGGCAGTGAAGACTTCTGGCAGAGGCTCACCAGAGTCTTCAGTGCATGGAGATGTGTGATAGATTGGACTGTGACCAGTCTTAGTTAGTTCACCCTTTCTCACATATAAACGCTTTCTGACGCCTCTGCAGCAGACAACTTTTGAAATCATTGTGGCAAATGGAGAAATTGCTCATGATGAGCAATTTCTCCATTTGCCACAATGATTTAAATTCTATTAAAAAATCATACTATAATTTAAAGAGATTTTCTATATTTTAGACTTAGTAATTTTATTGTCTTCTGCTGCAGATTTTTTGTATGTGGGAAAGGGTTAAAAAAAACATTAACCAGTTCACCTGACCAAGATTTTCTTTGCTTTCTCGCTCCAGTACCTTATTTAACACTCTTCTCAGACAACTGGCTATGTTCGCTTAAGATATCCAACGATGCTAATCACAGTGACTAATAAATTATTTGAAAAAATGATTTGCCAATCCAGGTCTCAAACACATGCACCCTTGATCGATAGCCCTTGGCATTTCCCACTGAATTATCACTGCAACGATTCCCAAAATTGACAGGCCTGGCTTACATAGTATTCAATAATTGACTTCCTTTCAGAGCAAAGGACTAGATAAAGGGGCGTAAACAGGCCTTGCTTCCACGATATCTAGGTTAGCACTAATTTAAACCTATGTTGTGGGTACACAAAAGAATCATCTCACTGAGACGATTCTTTTGAGTACCCACAACATAGGTTTTGGAGGTCAAATAAGGATTTTAAAACATGCAATACGTCCCTTATCTAGAGCGCTGCTTCCTTTGTATCTTTCAGATTTGCCATTTACATTCCGTTGTTTCTCCCGATTAGTTTTCCTGTACTAGCGTCACTGTGGCAGGCCTACAGATGGTACAAGAAACAGAACAAGCCTAAACAAGAATGAGCTCAAATCAAACAAATTATTTATTTTTGATGAATTAGTCTTGACCATGTGCATTTTGGTATACATGTATCACGTTTTCTTTTACAAAAAGAGCGACCTTTTTTTTTTTACAGTGAAACAGAGCGATCTTAATGCCCAGAAATTTATTTTATATGGGTTTTACGTTGTTTTCAACATTATTTCACCTATATCAAGGCAACAGTTCACTTATTCATGATCCCTGGGACATCAATTCAGTACTATGCTAAGAAATGTGCCTTGCCTGAGGGCACTCCAGTCTGACCGCCGTAACGCGACTGGGGCTCGAACCCAGGATGCCGGGTTCTTAATCTTAAGGCTGAGAAACTATAAAACTTTGAAAACATTCTCTCTGCTCAGAAATGAGCTCTATGCTCCAAGTAAGACTGATTCTGATTGGTCAATTTTGAGAAATTTGATCTGACCAATCAGATACTTGAGCACAAATCCAAGCGAAGTAAACTTTTATCGTTTTGGAGCATGATTAAATGATCCTTTATTATGCTGAATTCCTGCAACTAGTCTAACCACCATTGATTATTAACCCTTTCCCACTTAAAATAAATCTGCAGCAGACAATCTTTAAAACAAAAATTGTTAAATATTTCTGTATATGAAAGTAATTATTGAACAGATTTGAAATCATTGTGGCATTGTCAGAGGAAATTGCTCATTATGAGAAAATTCTCCTTTTGCCACTTCGTTTTCAAAAGTCGTCGACTGCAAATACATCATAATGCGTCTGCAGGTGGTAAAAGGTTAAGTTTTGCCATCAATTCACAACGATACAAGGACAGCAAAAAATGATGAACACACTATTACTATTAGACAACACAAATGTGAAGGCTGATCTTGATCATAATTCTTCGCAAATGTAGTACATGTATAAAGCACTTCATACTTGCAAACATAAGTGTTGGTTAAAGTTGTGTATAACTGGATAAATTAAATAATTGAACTCATTTCCTTAATAAATATTCAGGAAACACTGATTAATTTATTCTCTTTTCTCTGTTGTTAATTAATGTATTTTGATACTCCTAGCGAATGTTCAAAGTAACATTCTTTGTGTCGACTGCCTGCCTTGGTAAGGAGACACGTACAGATCACTTCTACAATAATTATCTTTCCTTACTGATATATTGGCAGGCGACACATGTGTTCCCTTTGAACACTCTTGTCTTGTAATGTTCTCTATTCATGAAAAATTACAGATATTGTACCTCTTTTACGACATACGAAAAATCTGCAGCAGATGGCTTAGAACACTCTTTGTCTTGTAATATTATCTTTTCATGAAACAAAACAGATATTGTACTTCTTTCCCACATACAAAACATCTGGAGCAGACGATTTTGAAAACAACTCTTCAATAAATATACTTTTATTTATAAAGATATCCTAAACCTTTTTCAAAGTTGTCTGCTGCTCATTTGTGCATGTTTGAAAGGGGGAGTTTAACCCTTTCCCTCATATAGACGCTTTCTGATGCCTCTGCTGCAGACAGCTTTTTGAAAACATAGTGACAAAAGAAGAAATTGCTCAAAACAAGCAATTTCTCCTTTTGACACAATGTTTACCACTTTTAGTCATAGTTTATCCATTCAATTATAGAGATTTTCTATTTTTTGACAACATATGTTCAAAGTCGTCTGCTGCAAAATTGTCGTATAACGGAAAGGGTTAAAGTGCACTTACATTGCTGCTTATTTGTGTTCACTGAACGGTTTTAAAACATAAAACAATTCTGCAGCAGACAACTTTGAAAACATCCAAGCAAAATCTATCTATAATATATTCAAATGAAATTATAATTATTGAGTAGAGTTGAAAACATTGTGGCAAAAGAAGAAACTGCTAATCATTATGAGCAATTTCTCATTTTAACACAATGGTTTTTTAAGTCGGCGGCTGCAGATGCGTCAAGTCAAAATGCGCATCCATGTAGAAAAAAGGATTAAATGTTGAGTGAGGCATATCTGTTTACTTGCATAATTTATGTTGTATGGAATATATTGATGGTTTGTACTTTATGTATATTTGTTATTCGTTGTGTATAATTTTGATAAAGATACATATAATACTAAATATTGTATACACATTTGTAGTGAGTGTTTATCTATCAATGATTATTCCACCAATACCGGTTTTATAACAAATCTGCAGCAGACGTCTATGAAAAAAACACGAAAATCTCTATAAATGAAAGCATAATAATTGAATACGGTAGAAAAAATGAGACAAAAAGAGAAATTGCTCATCATGAGCAATATCTGCTGGTTGTCACAATGTCTTTTTTTTAACCTGTCTAAACGCAATGGGGTAATAGTAATTTAGTTGCTCATTTTAAGCAATAAAGCTTCTTTTCTCACAATCTGCAGCAGACCATGTTTGAAAATATTAATGCAAAAGGATATTTTGATTGTAACAAGCAATCTCTCCATTTTCCAAAATGATTTTACTTTGTTCTTAACCCTTTCCCTCATATAGACGCTTTCTGACGCCTCTGCAGCAGACAGTTTTTTGAAAACATAGTGACAAAAGAAGAAATTGCTCAAAACGAGCAATTTCTCCTTTTGACACAATGTTTTCGACTTTGAGACATAGGTTATCCATTCAATTATAGAGATTTTCTATTTTTTGACAAAATATGTTTAAAGTCGTCCGCTGCAGAATTGTCGTATGAGGGAAAGGGTTAAAACAAACTGTCATTTGTAAAAGATTTTCAATATGTAAACTAGATGTTTTCAAAGTCTTCTGCTGTGGATGCATCGCGTGTTGGGGTAAATGATATATTGTTTTAAATTCGGAAGATATATCTGGAGAAGAGTTGACCCTTTCCAAATTGCAGACACATTTTGACAGATCTGCTGCAAAACCTTTGAAACCATTGATGCAAAATGAAGCGCTGGTTGAACATGGTTTATGCTTGGGTCACTGGCTTATAGTCACTTACATATAGAGATAATGTTAACTCCTTTACTGCTTGAACCAACTTTGTAAATACTATGACAGCAGTATAGAGCCAGCTCAGTCTGAGCATCTACTTCTTCTTACCACATGCTGTATACTTTTGGCTGCTATTTTTTTTTATATTGGGGTTTTATGCCGCTTTCAACATTATTTCAGTTATATCACAACAACAGTTCACTTATTCATGATCCCTGGGTTAACAAACCAGTACTAGGCTAGGAAATGTGCCTTGCCCAATGGCATTCCGCCATGACCACAGCGCCGCGAATGGGGATCGAACCCCGGTTCCAAACCTCACATCCTAACCACTAGGCCACGGCGGATTAAGTGAATATTCAGATTCAGCTCCACTGCACAGTATTTCATGTATCAAGATGGTCCCTGTTTGTCATGATTCTAACCCAAACCTAAATAAACATGTTATGTGATCGTAATTAAAGTTATTAGATGTAATATTTTCCCAAATGCAGACGCATCTACATCAGACGACTTTTAGCACAAAATGTTCGAATCTATACAACAATGATACTTTCATTTACAAAGATATTTTTTCGTTCATATTTTTTCAAAGTTATCTGTTGCAGAGGTGAAGCCTGTGCCACAAGTTTAGATGCAGGCCAGACGGCGCAAACACTCCACCCGGCCAGGCTCTAAACTGTTGGTTGCTCAACTCGACAATTTCATCGTAATATTCCTAAAATTGGCTATGGACTCTTCCAAATGCAAAGCAAATGTCCAGTTTAAAACTTCACCATTGAATGGATAGAAAAACACCGAAAGTTAGTTTCATTTAAGATGTCTCATATAATAACCAAATTATTCATATTGAATTGCCATTGGCATCAAGAAAATGATGGCCATAGCCACCTGACCGCCCACAAATGCAAGGAAGAAGAAGAAATCCAGGATGCGAGCAACGGCTGGCCATTCCACTTCGATTTCTTTGCCTTTATTTTTACCACACTTGTAGGAGCATATTGTACAATTGATGACGCCCACTATCCGCTGTAACCACCTAGGAACCTGTAAAACAAACAAAACATATTTGACATCTAAAACACAACATAACCCAACGCATATGACGATGGTTAAAACAAGACTGCAGTAAAAGCAATACAAGCCAAGTTTATAAAGGAAACCATACAATAGGAAATATATTGTATATACCAAGCAAGGGATCAATATATGCGTACTACAACTATACCACCGATTCGGACGTTCTACCAATACAAAACCGATTCGGACATTCTACCACTATACCACCGATTCGGACGTTCTATAACTAAACCACCGATTCGGACGTTCTACCAATATACCACCGATTCGGACGTTCTATAAATACACCATCGATTCGGACGTTCTACCAAGGGTGCCAGTGAGTTCGTACCCTGACCAGTTCGTAACCTGTATATTTCGGTGAATTCGTAACCTTGTATAAGTGAGTTCGTAACCTATTGAAAAACATTCGATATATTGTTTTATATGATACTTTTGTTGAATAAAATATTTCGTAGCTTGTCTTTGTATAATTTTTACTTCTATCTGATAAATAATGATATATTTATTTATCCTATTCTTTGTTCTTATTACAATAAAAAATATCCTATTTGATGTGAGAGGTGTGATAATCCTAGATAATTGAGATGACGAGCGGCCTTTTATAAATTAAAGTTGCCGATTTATGTAATAACAGTTTGTGAAAAACAAGAATATTTAATCGAAATGTCTGACTAATTGTTTTAATTGCATTTGTCAGTTTGCTTGATTGGCTGCGTAATTAAATACTTATTTATTAATTAGAGTGATTCTTAGGTATACATAAGATGAGGGAAAAGTAATAATTTCATCAGTGCACTATTAATCAATTATGAGTTCAATATACCCGTGTTTACATTGTTTACGACCGGTTTTAAATCATCACCAGGCTGTAGAGTGCGACTCCTGTAGAAAATGGCAACACCGTGGCTGCGGAAATACAGGTACACTTTTATTCTTATTGAGATATTTCACATTTTTACCAACATGTTTTCAAAGTCGTCTGCTGCAGAATTGTTGCATGTGGGAAAGGGTTAAGAAGAGATAATATTGCCCTTTTTTCAGAAAGTCAATCGTGGTACGGATTTTCCGTCATGTCTCGATTTTGGTCCTGAAAGTATAACTTGTTATAATATTTGGTTGTTCCCCGTTCTAGTTAAAAAAGGAATTTTGAACACTTTGTTTTAAGAAGAGATATTGCCGATAAATAGCAACTTCTCCTTTTATCACAACGTTTTAAGTTGTTCCCCGTTCTAGTTAAAAAAGGAATTGAGAGATATTGCCGATAAATAGTAACTTCTCCTTATAAAACAATATATCGAATGTTTTTCAATAGGTTACGAACTCACTTATACAAGGTTACGAATTCACCGACCATAGGTTACGAATTCACCGAATATACAGGTTACGAACTGGTCAGGGTACGAACTCACTGTAACTCTCTACCAATATACCACCGATTCACAGGTTCTACCAGTATACCACCGATTCGGATGTTCTATAACTACACCACCGATTCGGACGTTCTACAACTACACCATCGATTCGGACGTTCTATAACTACACCACCGATTCGGACGTTCCATAACTACACCATCGATTCGGACGTTCTACCACTACACCGCCGATTCGGACGTTCTACCACTATACCACCAATTCGGACATTCTACCACTACACCATCGATTCGGACGTTCTACAACTACACAACCGATTCGGACGTTCTACCACTACACCATCGATTCGGACGTTCTATCACTACACCACCGATTCGGATGTTCTATAACTACACCACCGATTCGGACGTTCTACCACTACACCACCGATTCGGACGTTCTATCACTACACCACCGATTCGGACGTTCTATCACTACACCACCGATTCGGACGTTCTATCACTACACCATCGATTCGGACGTTCTATCACTACACCACCGATTCGGACGTTCTATCACTACACCACCGATTCGGACGTTCTATCACTACACCATCGATTCGGACGTTCTACCACTACACCATCGATTCGGACGTTCTACCAATATACCACCGATTCACAGGTTCTACCAGTATACCACCGATTCGGACGTTCTATCACTACACCACCGATTCGGACGTTCTATCACTACACCATCGATTCGGACGTTCTACCACTATACCACCGATTCGGACGTTCTATCACTACACCACCGACTCGGACGTTCTACCACTACACCATCGATTCGGACGTTCTACCACTACACCATCGATTCGGACGTTCTACCACTACAAAACCGATTCGGACGTTCTATCACCACACCATCGATTCGGACGTTCTACCACTATACCACCGATTTGGACGTTCTATCACTACACCACCGATTCGGACGTTCTACCACTATACCAACGATTCGGAAGTTCTACCACTATACCCCCGATTCGGACGTTCTACCACTACACAACCGATTCGGACGTTCTATCACCACACCATCGATTCGGACGTTCTACCACTATACCACCGATTCGGACGTTCTACCACTATACCACCGATTCGGACGTTCTACCACTACACAACCGATGCAGACGTTCTATCACTACACCACCGATTTGGACGTTCTACCACTATACCACCGATTCGGATGTTCTACAACTACACCATCGGACGTTCTATAGCTGCACCATCGATTCATTCGGAGTTTCAACATGACCTCCTATCGCAGGACTCTGCTCAAATAAAATGTCAAAAATACCTTATCCTTTGCTGGCTTGTCGTAGATCCGCAGCATTATGATCGATACAATGTTGATAAATACGCTGAAGCACATCATCAGGAACACGTAGTAACACAATAACGACATTGGGCTGGCGATTTGCGGCAGGAAATTCATAGTCGTCTGCAACAGGACCACGAAAGACAGGAAACACGTGATGCAAAAACCTACAATGATTTTGAACACTTTTAGAATAAAAATATTCTTCAACAAAATACTAAGAGATGTTCTATATTTTGCTTACATAATTTGAAAGTCGTCTGTTGTATATTCATTATATGCGTGAAATTAGTTATTTGCCTATATGCAATATAATGACAAAATCGTTAAGTACCCCCAGCAGTATGATCGGGGTAGAGCTAAGTTGAAGGTATCCCTTTTCCACATGCATATGCAATGTGATGCGTTTACAACAAACGATTTTTGAAAAAAAAAATTGAAAAGAAGAAATTTGTCACAATGTTTTCAATTATTCAATAATACTCTTTCGTTTAGAGAAATGTTCCTTTCTTTTTACATGCATGTTTTCAATGTCGTATGGTGCAGATTTATTGACGCCGCGTTGAAGCGCGGCGTCAGCATTGAATAGGTTTTAATTGTGTACCATGGAGTGACGTAATCAAAAAGGGAGCAACCAACATTATTATTGTTAAAGGCGTATGCTACAGTTTTTTTACCAAAAATTTCCCTATCATAGAATTTTATTTATTCTTTGTATTAAATTAGTACATACAATAACTGGTTGAAATAAGAAAAAAAAATATTTGTAATCGATCTAAAAAAAAAATATTGGACTGTCAATGCCATGACCAATTTCATCAGAGGCACAAATATAGGCATTTTGGCCAAAAACCTAAAACACACAAAAAAATTAAAATGAAAACTACAAATCATATTTAAGTTCAAATATAACTTTAAGTATAGAATGCATATCAATATGAAAAAGGAATTTTTGAGAAAAAAAAGGAAAAAGAATATATTAAGCTGTTTCTCAAGGTAGAAATGGTGTCTCATTTACCCCCGAAAAAGTTATAATCATACAAACTTTCCATCCTACATAATAGAATTTTCTGAAATTATCCATAAACACTAAACATCGTTCACTTTAATAAAAAATGCAAAAAAATATATATGTCACCGTACTGCTTTTAGAGTGAAGGGACGTTTTCCTTGCTTTTTCTTGCGTTTTCTTAGAAATACAGCAGTTTTTCTTAAAAAACAGGCCTTGCTTCAAGGAAAATGTCGATTTACCAGAAAAGGAGCACGGTGTCCTATCTTTTTTTTTGCATTTTTTATTAAAGTGAACCATGTTCATTGTTTATGGATAATGACAGAAAATTCTATTATGTAGAATGGTAAATTTCTTAAAAAATCGTATGGCTTTAACTTTTTCACGGGTAAAATGTGACACCATTTCGACCTTGAAAAACAGCTTAATATATTATTTTTCGAATTTGTCTCACAAATTCTCTTTTCATATTGATTTAAATTCTACATATAAAGTTATATATGAACTTTAATATGATTTGTAGTTTTCATTTTAATTTTTTTGTGCGTTTTAGGTTTTCGGCCAAGATGCCTATATTTGTGCCTTAGATGAAATTGGTCATGTCATTGACAGGCCAATATATTTTTTTTAAATCCATAACATATTTTTTTCTTTTCTTATTTCAACTAGTTATTGTATGTACTAGCATAATACAAAGAATAATGAAATTCTATGATTGGGAAATTTTTGGATAAATAACTGTAGCATACGCCTTTAAGAAAAACTCTGTTATATGGTTGAAAGAAGCAATCTTCACGAATCAATAATTTGTATTAACTGATTTAAGAAACAACAAGATACAAAATGCGTATGTCTTCTACCGTTATTACAAACTTTAGGCACATTTAATTTGTATTTAATAACTTTTCCCCAACTTCCAAGGCTACGCTTCTTTTTTTCATAGCTTGGTTTACGGCACTGACCCGATTCATCAAAGCTCAGAAAAAAGTATCTTTTCCCCAACTTCCTAGGCTACGCGTTTTTAATTGTTTGGTTTACGGCACTGACCCGATTCATCAAAGTTCTCTTTTTCCCAACATCCTAGGCTACGCGTTTTTAATTGTTTGGTTTACGGCCCTAAAAGTAAAAGTTTTGGGGGATGTGTTTGCCTATTTATAAAGTTCAGTTGTATTTCTAAACTTTAAACGTTCCTCCCAATACAGTTTGTTCATTCAGACCATTATATTCTTGCTATGTGTTGCCTATATACATGTGAACTTTTTCTTTTAATTTCATAAATGCTTTTTGTTTGTATACTCCCGTTTTTAGCTCCACTGGCTGAAAGCCAGTCGAGCTTATGTCATGGCGAATTGTCCGTCGTGCGTGCGTCTGTGCGTACGTCTGTGCGTACGTCTGTGCGTACTTACCAGAGTACTCTTGTTGGGTAGTGTTTTTTCGTAAATCCCACCACGACCCTTATAAGACACTTTGATAAGTGTTTTTTTTTATATAATTGTCTAATGAGTATCTAATTAGCATATTAATGCTATTTATTCCGTAAAAGAAAGATAATTACGGAATGAACCATGTGCTTGTTGGGTATACCCAAACAAGAGAAGATCAAAGGAAAATACCCAACAAACGCCTTTTGGACGTACGTGCGTCTGTGCGTCTGTGCGTGCGTTAACTTTTCCTTTAAACGACTTCTTCTCCCTAACCACTTGGCCAATTTGGTTGAAACTTCATAGGAAGCATCCTCTCAATGTCCTCTCTTAAATTCCTTCAATTTTTTTGATCCATCCATAATTCTGATTTTCAATAATTTTGTAGAAATATTCCTTGGGTGACCCTTTATTAGATTCCTTCAAGAAATGTTGATTGGGCGAAAAACATGGCCGCCAGGGACGGGGCTATTTTGCCTTATAAAGCTATAGTGAAAACTTAAAAAATCTTCTTCTCCGACCCGAAAGTGTTCAGCCGATTTTCAAATAATTTTGTAGAAATGTTCATTGGGTGACCCTCTATCAGATTCCTTCAAGCCATGTTGATTGGTAAAAAAAACATGGCCGCCAGAGGGCGGGGCTATTTTGCCTATATTGCTAAAGAGAAAACTTTAAAAATCTTCTTCTCCGAAAGTGTTCAGCCGATTTTCAAATTATTTTGTAGAAATGTTCCTTGGGTGACCCTCTATCAGATTTCTTCAGCCATGTTGATTGGTAAAAAAAAATAGCCGCCAAAGGGCGGGGCGGGGCTATTTTGGCTATATGGCTTATAGTGAAAACTTAAAAAAATATTCTCCTCCGAAAGTATCCAGCCGATTTTCAAATAATTTTGTAGAAATGTTTCTTGGGTGACCCTTAATAGATTCATTCAAGAAATTTTGATTGGTTAAAAAACATGGCCGCTAGGGGACGGGCTATTTTGCCTTATATTCCTTCAAGCCATGTTGATTGGTAAAAAAACATGGCCGCTGGAGGGAGGGGCTATTTTGCCTTATATGATAAAGAGAAAACTTAAAAAATCTTCTTCTCCGAAAGTGTCTGGCTGATATTCAAATAATTTTGTAGAAATGTTCCTTGGCTGACCCTCTATCAGATTCCTTCAAGCCATGTTGATTGGTTGAAAAATATGGCTACCAGGGGGTTGGGCTATTTTGCCTTATATGGCTTTAGGGAAAACTTAAAATATCCTCTCATCCGAAAGTGTCGGCCAATTTCAAAATTGTTGAAGAAACATTCCTTGGGTGACACTCTACACGATTCCTTTAAGCCATGGTGGTTGGTAAAAAACATGGCCACCAGGGGGCAGGGCTGTTTGGAGATTTGATTTTTGCCTTATGGCCGTGGAGCGATACTGGCCCTCTTGGGCCTCTTGTTGTTATCATACTTCTGCTAAACTGGAAGGAGAATAGACTCCCCCCCCCCCCCCCCCCCCCCCCCCCCGCTTTCTCTTTCTGCTTTTGATAACCTTTTATTATAGACTATGGTAGCCAGGTGAGCAATATAGGCACATATTGACCTTCTTGTTTAAAATAAAGGGACATTTGGCCGTCTTGTTCAAAATATTTAGATCCTGTTTGTTTGCAGAGATTATTTAAATGTACTAAACTGCATTAAAGTCATGCTTTAAAATCATGCGCGGCGTCTTTGATGCTTTGCATCAAAATTCGTTGTTTGTGTTGAAAAAGTTTATAACACACATGTTATTTTACCCATACGGTTAGCCATTTTCCACGGGCAACAGAAATACTCTATTCCCAGGATTATGATCGGAAGTGCTATGTTAAAAGCATGCGTTCTACATTTAGATGCGTTTGCAACAAACGACTTTTAAAACATTTTGGAAAAAAGACAAAATGCCCATAATAAGCAATTTCTCCTTTTGCCTTAATATTTCCAGCTCTACTCAATAATCATATATCGTAGAAATTCATTCGTCTGTTGCACACATATTGCATGTTGGGAAAGAGTCTAAGTTACTTTACCTATGCGTTCTCCACTTTCCACGGGCAACAGAAAAACGAAGCCGTTGAGAACGCCCAGTAGTATGATCGGGAGGGCTATGTTGAACGTGAAGTAGAGCGGCTGTCGCTGTATCACCATCTCAAACCTGGCGAAGTCAGAACCGCCTTTACTATAAACCGACGACTTGGAACTGATGATGGACCAAATCCCGTTCGGAGAATAATTAGTCTGGTCCCATTCCGATGACGTCACGGTGAGTGTTATCTCTTCCGAAGCGTACCCCCATGCCGTGTAAGTGAATTTTACACCGTCTGTCGATCGAACGGGTAAAACGTCACATCCGGTGAGCAAGCCGCGCGTAAGAGAACTCTTGGTTGCCAAGTTACCAAGTTGTTCGTGGTGTTGTAACTCAGCTTATAGGTATTGTCGCCGATGTTCTTGACGGTGTCGACAGCATTAAGGAGGACTAACGACGGAGACCAGGCTTTGTCGTAATCAATCAACACGGGGGTTGATGACGGCGTAAAAACTGTACACGTTTTCGTCCGACCAGGTCAGCGTCATGCTGCCGCTGATGTCGATTTGTCCAGCCACGGCGTCAAAGCCGTTCAGTGAGTCGAGCGCGATTGACATGGATACTTCTATCGGAGTTGTCTGGTCGGTTTTTGGTATGATGTCGGTCAGGGACGTCCCGCTGTTGTAGTAAAGGTCAAATATCTTCTTGTAGTTATCACGATTCGTCGTATACTGACCAAGACACACGGGCAGTGATGTCAATAAAATGACCAACAGCAACTTAAACTCGTCCCATTTCTGTGCCATATCACACGTCGTAAATGCTCTTAGTTAGAACTGAATGGGAAGAAACTGTTTACGATAATAAATTTTGAAATCCTCGCACAAGAACAATATTGGGAACCTATTTATATAACGATGAAATCTCCAAAATCAACAACCAAGTCGCTTCTCACAAGTTCGATATTTCCAGATATAACTTCTAAAAACATATAAAAGGATCTGATTTAAAATGCACTTTTTCAGAGTATCTATTCCGTAAAATATTACTAACTAAATATAGTTTTATTTTATCTTTCGCTGTCTTTATAACAAACTAGTCAGTCAGTAATTAACCTACTTCGTCAATTTAATTAATGACCCTTTCCCAAATACAGACAATATGCAGCAGACGACTTTGAAAGCATCTGGCAAAAATGAAAAATCTCTATAAATAAAAGTATTATTATTAAATAGTGTTGAAAACATTGCGGGAAAATTGAGAAAATGATAATAATGGGCAATTTCTCTTTTTGCAACACTATTTTCAAAAGTGGTCTGCTGCAGATCCGTCAAAATGCGTCTCCATATGGGGAAAGATTAAACCTTTCCCTCGTATAGACGCTTTCTGACGCCTCTGCAGCAGACGGCTTTTTGAAAACATAGTGACAAAGGAAGAAATTGCTCAAAACGAGCAATTTCTCCTTTTGCCACAATGTTTTCCACTTTTGGTCACAGGTTATCCATTCAATTATAGAGTTTTTGACAAAATATGTCTAGAGTCGTCTGTTGCAGAATTGTTATAAAGGAAAGATTTAAGAAACCGCGACACGGGGATTCCATGTCTTATTGTATATACAGACAGTGGAGACTTGAGTGAGTCTGTGCATACGCATAGTTTCACCAGAGCCTTTACTGTCCGCATATCTTTAGACTAGACATATGGGTAATATCTGATGAAAAGGTAGAGGTGTATCCCTATGAGTTTCAATGTCTTTATTCTTTATGTTATTCCGTTGTCGAGATTCCTTGAGACCTCTTTTCGGCATACACAGACCATATCTGCACATCATATCAAATAATGGTTTTCTTTTGTTTCGTATCCTTACACGAAAGGACGTTGACATGGTCGGATAGCATAACATAACATGGACCAAACAACCGATGCATTTTTGCAAATTTCTTTTGAAACGGGCATTATAATACATACTCGATAAAATATTGTAAATTTTACAAATAATTAGAATTTGTTCATCGTAGCGCCTTAAACACAAGGACATTTATATGACTATTAACCCTTTACCACATATCGACGCTTTTAAACGCCTCTGCAGCAGACGATTTTTGAAAACATTGTTGAAAAGGTGAAATTATGAGCAATTTCCCCATTTGCAATAATGTTTTCAACTTTTTTTAATAATTTAATTGTCATTGATGGAGATATTTAACATTTTTGAAAAGATGATTTCAAAGTCGTCTGCTATAGATTTGTTGTATAGGAAAGGGTTTAATAGGTGACGTTGGTTCATAGTTCCATTTTGGGTACGATTGCGATGACAAAAATGATAATTAATATGAGCCGTTCCATGAGAAAACCGACATTATGGACTCTGCGTAATGTATCGACCAAGATCAGCCTGCGCAGGCTAATCCGGGCCGACACATTCCGTCTCAGGTGGATGGGGGTATAGAGTAATGATTCCTGAAACAGAAAATCCACAGGAGACGAAAAGTGTATGTCCGGGTTAGCCTTCGCGGCATGCTTAGGCTGATCAGGATCGATACTTTACGCAAAGTCTACACTGTTGGTTTTCTCGTGGAACGACTCATATATAAAACGTCCTTTGTTTGCACGTGTATAGGTTTTTTTTTTTAACAGCTTGAACGATATGATACTTCAAAGAGTCGTCTGTTTCAGAACCATATAGAACCCTTTCACGCTTGCAATAAATCTACAGCCACACGACTTTGAAAACATATGGGTAAAAACGTGAAACTCTCCAAAAGTGAGAGCTTGATTATCAAATAGAGGTGAAAATATTTTGTCAAAAGGAGGAATTGCCAATCATGAGCAGTTTCTCAACTTGCCACAATGTTTTCAAAAGTCATACGCTTCAGAAACGTCAAAAGGCGTCTGTATGTCAAAAAGGGTTAAATGCGAAGAAGTATGGTGGTTTTGTTATATAGTTAAACAACGTTATGAAAAGGAACACATTGAAGTATGGGTTGTGTTTCTTTCATCTCTGCAGCAGACGACATTTAAAAACATTGTTGCAAAAGGAGAAATTGCTCATCGTGAGCAATTTCTCATTTTGCCACATTTTTTCAAATCTTGTTTAACCCTTTAAGCGCCAATGGCAATATTGAGCTTTTTTTGCAAACAATACAGATTCAGGTGAGGCAGCTCGTAACGAGCTGTCTCACCTGAAATCTGCATTGTTTGGCTGTAAGTTATAAAGATATTCCAAAAATCCTATAACATGAAAATAGTTTCGTCCGAGTTTGTTAAACAATTCGGCGCTGAAAGGGTTAATAATAATACTTACATTTATTAAAAGTTTAACCAAGATGTGTTCAAAATCGTCTGCTGCAGATTACTTGTATGTGGGAAAGTTACCAGTATTACTGGCCCATTTATCCTCACACCAGCGAGCCAGTCGTAATGCTACCCCCAAAATGCTGAGCGCCAAGGAAGGATGTTACTTCTGTACGAGCAATTTCTCCTTTTGTCACAAAGTTTTCAACTATATCTAATAATTAAACTCTCATTCGTGGAGATTGTTCACATTTGTGCCAGGATGTTTGCAAAGTCGTCTGCTGCAGGTTTGTTCTTTATGGGAAACTTCAAAGGGTTAACCTATGTTTTATACATGTATATTAGATTGATCAAAATAGTGTACATTTAATAATTACTAGATGGATCAATGTATTGCTAGCCTATAAACAAAGGGAAACAAACATGTCTGTTAATAGATGGCAAGGATTGATAGTTCCATTTGGGTGCAATCTCGGTGACAAAAATGTGATTGTTAAATTCATGAGGTAAGCAGGGGCGTAGCTCCCTTTAACGTGCCTACACATTTTTTTCTAAAAATGCCCCAAAATCCAGCTTTCTCACGAGACGGCCTACACATTGATTATGCCAAGCTACGCCCCCGGTAAGTTATATATGTGTACTTAACACAACTTATAACTGTGCACATTTTGATTGAGTATGACTTGTTTATTCATCATATTGTTTACACGAAATTTTGAATATTGGCTTTTGAAGTATACGTGCACAGTTATAAGTATTGCATATATATATATATATATATATATATATATATATATATATATATATATATATGAGCCGCGTAAGGTGATTTTTGGTCTAACTGTCATTTCGGTTCGGCACCATATACATTTATATTGGCCTCAAACTAGTTGGGCTACACTTTTACTTTTTGGTAAAAAGATGTATGTAGGTCTATTATTGAGACCGTCCGTGTGAAACAATACATAGATCCGAGATCGTTTTCTAAGCCACGCGAATCCTCATGCATTACAAACAAACCAACAATTAATCGTTGAAAACTACCCGGTTCTCATGCATCACGTGTTCGTGATGCAGAAACCGCGTTCGGCAATCGAATGTACCGGAGAGAACATATCGATCGTTTTGATTGGTTAAAATATTGCATCGTATTTGCTTATCGGATCTATGAATTACTACACGTCTGCGTTCAAGATTATCCCTGTCCATACATTACTTACATAAAGCTCATTGGAAGCGGATGTCAACGTGTGTAGATTATGATAAGACCGTACAGATGTACATGCTGATCTGACCTACGCTCTTTAGAAATGCAAACTTGTCACTTTTATCATGGTCGGGCTTAACAATTGTTACAGTATATATGCAGACAGTGAGGTCTCTGATGCGACTGTAAGTGAGTACTCACAAAGTCACATGACACTTCACTGTTCGTAATTGAATATAAACTAAACATTATTATCACAATATAGTGTGTGCTCCAGGAAAACCAACATTAACTCCCGTTTCCGCAGACAACATATCTGCAGTTTGAAAAAGAAACATGGTATTACTGTGGGATAAACGACACACAAACCGTAAATTTTATGAATTTTTGACATACGTCATGATGTTTGTAGAAATAAAATGTCAAGATAGGTTAAGTTGTGTTTGGTAGGCCTAATAAAGGCGAAAATTGTAAGAGCCAGTGTAATAGAGTTATCTGTCACATAGATAGAATAGTGTTTAACGCCGCTTTCAATAATTGTTCAGTTATATCTCGGCATTTCCTGGGTAAGTTACCAGTAGATCTACTACTGGTCATTTATCTTGACACCAGCCAGTCAGTCGAAATGCTAGCCCCGCAACCCTGAGCGCCAAGGAGGGAAGTCATTTCTACCATGTTTAAAGTATTTGGTATGACCCGGCCGGGGATCGAACATGCGACCTCCCGCACCCGTGACGTACGCTCTACCACTACACCACCGAGGCGGTCAGACACTATGTAGATATGTGTTTTTATAATGGAATACTCATACTGCCTTGCTACAGAGCTAGCTTTAGTAGCGAAATAGTAGAGTGTTAGCCTCTGGGACAAGAGGTTCCGTGTTCGAGCCCTGACCGGTCGGACTTTTCATTTGAGTTTTACCAGTGCATGTGAAAAGGTACAATTTGACATTTCTGAACAGTGTAAGCTCAGGACTTCTTGTCCACCTGTTCAGTCATAACATAATCTACACAAGTTGACATAATCTTTTAACAACCTTGTGTAAATACTAAATACTCTCTCGAACAGTGCAGATATTGACCAGACTGTGTCAATATAAACCTTTGTTGAACAGTGTAGGTTCAGATCAGCCTGATTCTCAGACGACGTGGCTTTGTTGAACAGTGTAGGTTCAGATCAGCCTGTATATTAGACCAGTCGTATCAGGACGTGGCTTTGTTGAACAGTGTATGTTCAGATCAGCCTGATTCTCAGACGACGTGGGTTTGTTGAACAGTGTAGGTTCAGATCAGCCTGTATATTAGACCAGTCGTATCAGGACGTTGCTTTGTTGGACAGTGTCGGTTCAGATCAGCCTGTATATCAGACCAGTCGTATCAGGACGTGGCTTTGTTGGACAGTGTAGGTTCAGATCAGCCTGTATATCTTCCCAGTCTTATCAGGACATACGCAAATCGACATAATTGTATTCTAATGAGCTTATGTAAATATTATCTGGAACAGATAATACCTGGATCTATACTGTTCACAAAAGCCAACGTGTACCTTTACCTATGTACGGGATCCTGTAATGACGACTACAGTCTATTGTGTCTAAACAGAGGCCAAAACGTCGACTTGTCGACTGTCCAACACGATTAGCCTACATGAATTTAATATCCAAGTCATACCATGGGCAAATCGCCCATCGACAAGTTGGCCACCAGATCCTGCGAGAGTAATGATCCGTATTCAGCAACCATTCATAGTTTGTTCTAATTCTAACTTTGACGGATTAATTTTTCATTTCAAAGTAACACAGCATCTGATACAGGCTAAACCATATATTTGAGTCAATCCAAAAGTGTACATGTAATACTTGTGTTTACTGAGGTGAAGAGTGTTGATCCAGATCAGTCTGTGTATTCGCAAAGTCCACTCAACATATCTCCTTAGAGAAAACAAACATTGTGGACTCTGCGTAAAGTATCGACCCGGATCAGTCTTAGTATGCCGCGCAGGCTTACCCGGGTAGATACTTTTCGCCTCCTGTGGTTTTTCTGTTTCAGGAATCATTACTCTATACCTCTATCCCCCTGATACGGAATGTTTCGGCCCGGATCAGTCTGCGCGGACTGCGCAGGCTGATCTGGGTCGATACATTACGCAGAGGCCATAACGTTTGGTTTTCTCGCGGGACGACTCATATTACTTACATAAGCCCGTTAGAAACTTCTGTCAACTGATGTATGTTCTGATAAAACTGAGCTGGTCGGAACATAAACTGTTCAGAGATGCCAACATGTATCTTGTTCCCGGTAGCTCAGTCGGTAGCGACGCGGGCTGTCAATCCAAAGTTGTGAGTTCTAATCCCGGCTCGGCCAACTTTCTTTCCGAGGATTGACAAAAGTCAATGCGACATGCGTCATTCCTCTTCCACCAATGGGCTAAGTCTATGTGGAAAAGCAGCCAGTTGCTTGGGAAGATTGTTGTGTGGAGTACTGGTGTGAGAAAACCAGGAAATGCATGAGTAGGTGAACTGGCCGCCGTGATATAACTGAGAAATTGTTAAAAACGGCGTTAAATCCCAATCAATCAATGTATCTTGTTCTCATACACTGGCTGAACTGGCTCAATTAATCCTAGATGTTCTAATTTCAGCCCGTTCATGGGAAAATGGTAATATATATATATATATTTTTTTTCAGACAGTGAAGACCCAGATCAGACTGTGTTCACACAGCCTGATTAAGATATACACTGTTCGCATATTACTAAACTAATCTTGTTACAACCCTCTGATAGGACTGACCAGATGTACTGGATGACCTGAACCTACATAATTCAGACGTGTCAAAGTGTACATTTTCTCATGCACTGTCAAGATATGAGCCGAATTACGATAAAACCAACATTAACCAACCCAGGTCAGCCTATTAAAACATGCCGCGCAGCTAACCCGGACAGACACGTTTCGCTTCCTGTTGATTTTCTGATTTAGGAATCATTACTCTATCCCCCCTGATACATTATATACGCACAGTCAATACTGTTGGTTTTCTCACGTAACGGCTCAGCTTACTTACATAATAACTTCTGGTAAGTCTGAACAGGTGAGCAATCTGATCAGAACCTAAACAGTCCAGAAATGCTAACGTGTACCTTTACCCATGGACAGTGTCTAACATAAACCACGACTGGCGATATTTAAAAGGAGGTCTGGTTGTAATGAATGTATATTGTTTTATGGCGCAAGTAGTAAGGGAGGGTAGACCGGGTCATTTTGCAAATGACCCGGTCTACCCTCCTTTGGAGGGTAATTCATCTCCAAAGGAGGGTAGACTGGGTCATGACCCGGTCTACCCTCCTTTTAAAAGGGATTTAAAGAGTAAAGGTATGAAGGGGAACGGGGTCATTTAAATAACTCTGTTATTTTGCGGCTGACCCGGTCTACCCTCCTTTGGAAGGAAATTCGTCTCCAAAGGAGGGTAGACCGGGTCAGCGGGGGAAAAAGGTATGAAGGGGAACGGGGTCATTTAGATAACTCTGTTATTTTACGGCTGCCCGGGTCAGCCGCAAAAGTTGGACTTAGTCGTTTTTTCAATCTGGAGGGTAGACCGGCCCGGTCTACCCTCCTTCGGAAGGTAAATCATCTCCTAAGGAGAGGTAGACTGGGGGATGTCCAAGGAGGGTAGACCGACCTGTCGGTCTAGCTGACCAGTGCATTCCCCAGTCTACCCCTCCTTAGGAGATGATTTACCTTCCGAAGGAGGGTAGACCGGGCCGGTCTACCCTCCTTAATAGGATAGACCGTGGACTTAGTCGTTTTTAGGTCTTTTCTGATGTTGGACTTAGTCGTTTTTCAATGACAAATTTGAAAAAGTTGAACTTTCTAAGAATGTGGTGTGGCCCTAAAAAGGACCGTTTTGTTTTGTTGTGGTGTTAAAGTCGAATGGCATTGACGTACCAATTACCCAGTGAAGTACCTATGAGAACTGCAAGGAGACAGAACTCATAAGTAGCTTTTGCTATCATCACTCTGACTAAATACACCCCATCTGGATAACGAATTGTATCAATTTCCCGAGGTAGTCTCCGATTAACGTATAATTCAGTAAATATATTATACAGTCTACGGCCAACGTCAATTAAATCAATGGAGACTTTTAACACGCCTCTGCATAATTCCATTTTGATATTGAAAAGTGTATGGAATGAAATGACGTTCTGCTATTTATACCGATAGGTCGGATTGACCTACTTTTGACTCAGAATTAAGCTTGACCAATGAAATAACTGAACGTTATTCTATGAAAAGTTGTGGAATACGAACTACTGCATTTACATGTTTTTCATCAATTTTTTTGCAAAGAGATTTAAAAAACAAAAATGTATTTTTTGAACTTTTATTTTATCTTAAGATAAAATATACACAATGACAATTTGAAAAGTTGAAAACTTTTCGAGATATTTGGTAGCCCTTAAAAGGGCTGTTGGGGGTGTTGTGATCTTATAGACAATCTACTATTTCCTCTTCTGGATCTTACAATTGTCAATGTGCTTGGAATGTGCACCTCTTCCACTCACTGTTGGAATTCTGTATGACTCCTCACATGTCTTTTTACGTGGTTGTTTTGGGGTTTTCTCTTTCTGAATCTTAATCTTGTCAATGTGATCGGAATGTTCGCCTTTCCCAGTAACTGTTTGAATTCTGTATGACTCCTCACATACCTTTTTACGTGGTTGTTTTGGAGTTTCATCTGTTGATTTCCTTTTACAAGATGATGGCGATACGCTTCTCTGTTTCATAATAGAGGTGATCTGCTCTATCAAATTTTTCAAAGAATTACTGTTAACGTCAAACTGAATTGGTACCTTTACCGGTGTAGAGATACAGCCTGTTCGTTGATCCGCTATTCTCTCCACATTATGGATCATCTTGTTAACGTTCTTGTTCAAAGATTTTAATTCCTCCAGTATTTTGTTGAATGTCTTCAACTCTGTAACAATCGTGTTCAATGTAGATTTCTGACTGCTGTTAATCTTCCGCATTTCCTCAAAGATGTTCTTTAAATCATCGGTCGGCTGTTGTACAATGGGTTGATAATTCCGCATTCCCTCAAAGATGTTCTTTAAATCATCGCATGGCTGTTGTACAACGGGTTGATATTCAACGGGTTGATAATTCTCTTCTTTCATGCTCATTGTCATAGCCTGTGACAACACATCGTTGTTACCAGTGTCTGGTTGTAGAAAATCGTTCAAGTTGAATTCCATTTTCTCTCACAGAATACACGTCTTTACTCTTTGAAAGTCAAATGTAAAATGTGGCCTTTCTCAGTAAACGCTAAGCGAAGTGTGATACATGACGTCACTTTTGTTTTACGATAACGTCATTATTTGTCTATGATGTCATCATTTTTGGATCCATGTACAGAATTCTACGAATTATGATTTCAAAACAAGAAATACATATATCCTCGAGAGAAAACATATAACAATATTTGATTTTTTTACATCTAAAACAGTTTTCTAGATAAACGGTCTTCTGTTTATAGAACATCATTACTTTTTGTCTGAACATTGTTGATTGTTGTATCAGTCTTTCCCCTATGAGTTCAAGACTTTAAATGATAGGACTGATTTTTTTTCTGTTTATGTATACTGACAAATTGAAGGAAAGTTGAACTTTCTAGTTCTCTGTTTGCCCTGAAAAGGGCATTTTGTTTTGGGGGTTGTTGTAGAACTAATGTTCACAGCCCCCAACTTTTCGACAGGCAGGACACATTGACTGTGCCCGCCTGACGATCCGCTTCACGGCCGAAGCTGAATACCCCGAAGTTGGGTTGAATGGCGGCTCATCGTCATCATCCCAGTTCTCAGACTCCGGGATAGTGTACGAAGTACACCTCTTCGGGGAGTTGCATGGCGTATATGGCACCTCCTCGTCATCGCCCCAATTCTCTGCCTTCTTCTCTGCCGTGTACTTCAGTTGGATTTGAAGCAGCTCCATCTGATCGCTTATAGTTTTCAGCTGAGCTGCCATCAAAGCTACCTGATCTCGGAATTGATCCATGATTTAGTGAAAATGAAATAACTTTAGCGTGGTTTTATACTATTGAGCGCGGACGTGATCTAAACTACCTTTGTGTTAAATCTTTAAAGATTTAAAAAAAGTAGGTCAGTGGGTCAGTAGGTCACTTTTAAACATAATGTTTTTTTCTACTTTGACGATTTATTAACTTAGGTCAGTAGGTTAGTAGGTCATGAAATTATCATTTATATACCACTCTTTCGATTTAAAATTCTATTCTTCAACTATGAACCGATTAGTGAAATTCTTCCGTCGGCTGTTTGGCTGTGAAAAGAAATCAGATAAGAAAATGAAGGAGCTAAAGAAAGATATTGAGCAGATTATGGTTACATTCTATTTAAGACGAGGGTATGATTACCATACTAGGCAACCTGCAGTGAAGATGGGTAATCTCTACCCTGATTTGTCGGAGTTCATACCTTCAACAATGAACTGTGCTTGGCAAGGTAAACTTGTCAAGCAATATCCTTGCTTGAAGTCATCGTTTGAAAATTATTAAACGATGACTTAAGCAGGAAAAAAGTCCTTTTTAGGACTAACAAATATCTCGAAAAGTTTTTAACTTTTTCAAATTGTCATTTTTTACTATTTGGATTATGAAAAAAAACATAATGTATTTTTTGAACTTTTATTTCATCTTAAGATAAAATATACACAATGAAAGTGAATGTCTATACACAATGAGAGAAACAAAAACAGTTCAAAAAGATGTCACTTATATTTTACATTTTTGAAAAAATGAAAATGTCAATTTCCCTTTCTTTTCTTTGTTGGATTTTTGGTCTCTGTGGTACTTTTCCGTTTCCTGGGTTTGATTGGTTTTACCACAATATCTGCCCGGCCGGGTAGCTCAATTGGTAGCGTATCTGACTCGTGATCTGAAGGTCACGGGTTCGATACCCGGTTGCGGCGACATTCTTTCGGGCGATTTTTCATCGCCTCTCACCTCTGATCTATGTGAGAAAGTAGTCAGTGGCTTCGAAAGAATGTTGTGTAAGTACTGGTGTAGGAAAGCCAGGAAAACATGGGTAGGTGCACTGACCGCCGTGATATGACCAAAGCTGTTGAAAGCGGCGTTAAACTCCAAACAAACAAACCACAATATCTGGGCAGATTTTCTGTTTGTGTTTGTCTGTTTTGCAAATAAAACAGTTCTGTTTCTTCAACTTTGTTTTTTCATCGGTTTGAGCATCCATTTTTTCATTGGATTGATCTGATGGTGTTATTTGATCTAAGACAGTTTTTTCATTGGATTGATCTGATGGTGTTATTTGATCTACGACAGTTTTTTTATCGGGTTGATCTGTTTGCGTTACTTGATCCATGATGTCTGGTGTTTTTTTAACTGAAGTAGAGTTCCATTTTTGTTGGTAAGTTCTCAAGCAATATCGATTGTAGTCATTGCAAAAAGATGTAAAAGCTCCAACAAAAATCATGTCTTGCTTCACTATAGGTGTGCGATAAAGGGCTGACTGCATGGTGATATCATGAGTGTGTGGGTTTACATACACAAACTGATATTTTGTAATCTGATTATCTTTCTCTGGACATTTACTGGCCCAGTGATCTTCTTTGTGACAGATAAAACAGAAATTGGGTCTTTTTCCATTTGGTCCATACATGTCGTCGATACTGATTCTGTCAAATACTCTGTGTTTACCAATTCTGTATTTATCGTCCTCTAATGCCTGGAAAGAAGCAAAAGATCCAACATATGCCCCCACATGTCTGATCGGGTAAGTTGTTGGTATGTTAGTGATCTCATATTCATGTGTATATGCGTTTACGTACACATACATTCTTGACATATTTCTAGCCATGCTGAATTAATGATGTTATCACTCTGAATAGTTCAGACTGTATGATACCCAGTACTGATAATTACCCTTCTTTTATAGGAGTATGACAGACAACTGTTATATAACTCATGGATGTCATCCATTTACAATTAGTCTCTAACAAAATGTCGAAGAGAATTGTACCGTATTCAGACAGTAGTGAAAGCGACGACGATGATGATGATGATTTTCCACCAAAACGACGAAAGCATAGAAAACTTGCTATACTTGATTCAGACGATGAGGACTATGAACTTGACTTGATTAAAAAGAAACCTGTAAAAATGATAGAAGAAAACAATGAAGAAGATACATCTGACATTAAACATTTATTTCATCTACAACATTCTTTGAATAAGAAATCTCGTAAATTCAAGACTGAATCGCATGTAATGACTGCAACTTTCAAGAAATTTGAAGAATTACCACCACGAGAATTGATAAAACTGTTTGACAATATTACAGAGGAAATCAAATCAACTTTGAAAACGGAACCTACCGATAAGATTAGAATTACTATTAATCATCCATCTTTAAACATGGGGATTTACATTCCATTTATGAATGCTAGTCAGCTAGAAGGTGTAATCATGTTAAATGAAATTGAAAAAGTATTACAATCAAACACAGAGTTCAGTCTGACCGATGGACGCATGACTTTTATCATTACACACGCTCATCCTTCATCTGGTGATGGAAAGAAAAAGAAGTTGAATTCAACAGAAATTCTGGATTCAAAAATCTTTGCTAAAAACATGCAATCCATTATACAAATCAATAATGACAATGACAGTATGTGTTTTGCAAGAGCTTTAGCAGTTGGTATTTGTCATGTGAATCACCATGACACAGATGACTGGAGATTGAAATGGAATCAAATAAGAAGGTCCGATCGACAACTTCAAAAGAGTGACGCTGAAGACATCCTGATGAAAACAGGGATTTCACCAAATCAATCTTGTGGACTAGACGAGTATAGGATCATACAGACATTTCTCTATGCAGAGGACTATGTTATTAAAGTACACAACCAGCATACTTCTGTAGAGTTCGTCTTTGAACACCCTGTTGTGTACAGACAAAGTAAAGTACTTCATTTGTATTATCATCAAGGTCATTACGACTACATTTCTAGTATAAATGGGTTTTTTGGTTGTAGCTACTATTGTGAGTTCTGTGATGTTGCATATCAAAATCGTGAAAGCCATTCTTGTTTACACAATTGTAAAGCATGCTTTACCATAGGAAAGTGTATGTCATTTGAGACATCAAAACAATGTAAAGATTGTAACAGATTTTTCTATGGTTCAGAATGTTTTCACAATCATAAGATAGTAGTCGGAAAACAGAAGAAATCCATTTGTCAACTTGTGAAATCTTGTTTGAAATGTGGAGGTCAATATAAAGTCAGAAAAGCGCTACACGTTTGTAAAGGTATGAAAAAATGCCGATACTGTCAAAAAATAACTATCTTATCTCATAGGTGTCATATTCAACCTTACAAAAGAAAGTTGAATAAGACAGACGATAAAGCCAGTACTACAGGAAAGAAAAATCCACTGTTTATATTTTATGATTTCGAATGCAAACAAGATACAGGTGTTCATATCCCTAATTACTGTATTGCTCATTATGCATGTGATGAATGCATCAATGAATCTCTTGATTTTCATTGTTCAACTTGTAACACATCATTTTCAAAAGAAAGAGAAGTTGTATTTCAAGGAGTAAATACATTGACTGATTTTTGCAACTGGTTGTTTTCTGATCAACATAAAGGCATCACAGCTATTGCTCACAATTTTAAAGGATATGACGGTCAATTCATTTTACACCAAGTCATTTCACTTGGAGTGAAACTCCCAAAGTTAATCATGAATGGAAACAGTATCATGAAACTGGAATTGAATGGAGTTCGTTTAATTGATTCATTTAATTTCATGAGCTGTGCATTGGCTAAGTTCCCAGATACATTTGGTCTTCATGAAATGAAAAAAGGTTACTTTCCCCATTGGGCAAATACAGATCAGTTCTGTAGTTATGTTGGACCTTATCTTGATGTCAAATATTACAAGCCTGACTCAATGTCTAAAGAAGGAAGAGAAAAATTCATGGTCTGGTATAATGAAAAAGTAGAACAGAGTGTCATTTTTGATTTTCAGAAAGAGATAGAGTCTTATTGTAGGTCTGATGTTGATATCCTTAGACGAGGATGTGGACAATTCAGAAAAGTGTTCATGAAACATGGTGGTATCGATCCGCTTTTAGAGTCAGTTACTATTGCAGATGCTTGCAATAAGGTATGGAGACAGAATTATTTACCAAAAGGTAAAATTGCTATTATTTCAAGTAAGGATCCATCCCAACGTCGTTTTTCTATGAAAGCAATACGGTGGATACAAAGCATAGCTAATGAAAAGAGTATTTACATTCAGCACGCTAGAAATGATGGTGAATTCAGAATTGGTAGATATAGTGTAGATGGTTATCATGAGAAGACAAACACAGTCTATGAATTCCTTGGGGACTTGTATCATGGTTGTCCAGTTTGTTACCCAAAACGAAATCAGTTAAGTCCTATCACTGGTGAGACTATGCAACATTTATACAATAGTACAATGAATCGTCTTGAGGAAATTAAAGTTAAAGGTTTCAATGTTGAAATTATGTGGGAACATGAATTCGATGCTAAGATTAAAAATGACAAAGTCTTCAAATCCAAAATTGACAAGTTGTTTCCCTATTGTGACCCCATTGAGCCAAGAGAGGCTTTGTATGGGGGTCGATGTAATTCAGTGAAAATTACTCATGATATTAATGAAAGTAAGGACAAAGAAATCAAGTACATTGATATTTGTTCTTTGTACCCCTTTGTTTGTAAACACAAATCTTATCCGGTTGGACACCCAAAAGTTATAACCGCTGAGAGTATTGATATGAAAAATATTCGTCAGTATGAAGGATTGATTAAATGCAAAGTTTCACCACCAGATGATTTATTACACCCCGTTTTACCTGTTCATTGCAATAATAAATTGATGTTTCCTCTCTGTATGAAATGTGCACAAGAAAGTTCCAATACTTGCAATCATAATCAGGATGAAAGATCAATGGTTGGAACGTGGATAACATTTGAATTGTTCAAAGCTTTAGACATGGGGTATCAATTGATTCATGTGTATGAAATTTGGCATTTTACTTCGATCTCAAATCAATTCTTTCAAGGGTATGTAGATAACTTCTTGAAAATCAAGCAGGAAGCTAGTGGTTACCCCGGTTGGTGTAAGTCTGATTCGGAAAAGCAGAAGTTCATTCATGATTATGAAAAAGCAGAAGGTGTCAAACTTGACTCATCTTCCATTCAGAAAAATCCAGGTCTTCGATCTTTTGCAAAGATCATGTTGAATTGTCTTTGGGGAAAATTGGCTCAGCGAGAAATCATGAGTCAAACTGAGTACATTAAAGATGCAACAAAGTACTTTGAAATGATGAATAACTCAAATGTTCTTGTGAAACATGTTGAACTATTTGATAATGAGTGTGATTTCATACTGGTGAATTATGAGACCAAGTTAGATCACATTGAAACCCATGCTACAGCCAATGTTATAGTGGGTTCCTATGTGACAGCGTATGCAAGAATGGAACTGTACAGTATCTTAGAAAAATTAAAATCAAGAGTATTGTACTTTGACACAGACAGTTGTATGTACATTCATGATCCATGCTTATGGAATCCACCCATTATTAATAGCAGACTAGGAAAATGGACAGATGAAGAGCCAGATTGTACAATTGTCAAATTCAGAGGACTAGGTCCAAAAAATTATGCTTATGAAATGAAAACAAAAGAAGGAAAAAGAGAAACTAAATGTAAAGTGAAAGGAATCACATTGGATTATAATACCTGTCAATTGATCAACTTTGAAACATTTACACAATGTGCTGAAGATCGTAACACAGAAATAAAAGTGACCTATGCGTGTAGAATTAAAAGACATACCGACAGATCTGTGACAAGTGAAGCTCAAACAAAAACGTACAGATCAGTGTATACAAAAAGAGTAATTGTCAATGATACGGACACTGTTCCATATGGGTACAAAAATCTCTGCGTCAATAATATGAATTGTATAAAAGATGTGAATAAAATAAGATAACTTTATTCTTGTGTTGTTATTTCTTCTCAGACCTTTAAAGAGTTAACATGGATGCCGATATTCAGTCCATATTATTTCAGCACCCCTGTAATATGTATATCACAGGGCCTAGTGGATGTGGAAAAACAGAATTTGTCCATAAACTGATTGAATATAGAAATGATCTGTTCAACATTGTACCAGAAAAAGTGGTATGGTGTTACAAAGAATGGCAACATGCTTACAATGTTATGCAAGAGAAATTCGAAATCATAAAATTCATTGAAGGTATCCCCGACGATGAAAATGAAATTGTAAGTGATGTTGACATTCCACATTTAGTTGTCTTTGATGACATGTTAGGGGAAAAAGATGAAGATAAAATCAAGTTATGGTTTACAAGAAAAGGTCATCATAGGAATGCTAGTGTGATTTATATCACACAAAACATGTTTCAACAGTCCAAGTCGAGCCGAACCATTAGTTTGAATTCAAAATACATGATCTTGTTTCAAAATGTACGTGATAAGAATCAAATAAAGACTTTGGCAAATCAAATGCAAGCACCTCATTTGATAATGGCCTACCAAGATGCTACATCTAAAGATCATGGGTATTTGGTGATTGATTTTCATTCTCGTACTCAAAAGGAGATGAAACTAAGAACGGATATATTTCACAGATGGTTTACACAAAATGAAGATCGTGGACCTATTGTTTATTCTCCACTATAAAACACTTATGATGAGAAGATCAACATTCATTTATCTTGGTCAGGTCTTTGTGTAAACATGGCTATACCACACACTTCAAAGTCAGTGATTCATGCCTTACAAAACCTAAGTCATGAAACCAACAAACATGCCAGAGAAGCTTTACTCAAAGCAGGGTTAAAAGAAATATTAAAATGGTTTACTTTGGCTGCTAAAAACATTGTTGGTCATAAAATCAAATTACCGAAACAGACGGTTACATACATGACGAAACATAAAGATGACATACATAAGTTAGCCAACCCTGAGATTGATGAAGAAGTCAAGCGAAAAATTATTCTTAAACCTGGCGGAGGAGGGTTTCTTGGTGGTGTTATAATTAGAAGCTTGTTACGATGGGACGGAGAAAAGACAGCTCGTAAATTTGGTGTTGACAAACAAAGGAAAAAGCCGTCCAAAAAAAGAAATGACCGATATGTCATCGATGAAAGATTTATTACAATGAGAAAAAAACCCAGAAATAAAACAAAAACAAAAACCAAGAAAAAAGATTTGAAGAAAAAAACACCTAAAAGTCAAAAAAGACAAAAACAAGTTCGGACAATGACACCACGTAAACAAATACAGTTTCAATCTATTCCTTCTTCAAGTGGACTTGGTACTCCTCCATACACAGCATCCCGTGCTACGGACTTGTACGATATTGCACCATTTTCGCCGCTGACAACTGTACCACTTTCATCATCAGCAAGAACAGCTTTAGGTGCTTTGTATTCACGATTTGCATAAAAGTATTGCAATGAAAAGAAATAGATCATTTTACTTCAGACAGAGATAGTGTCAACATGGGTAAACAGAAATCACCACTCATTAGAAAACATGGATCAATGGTAATGGCCATGATACAGTCACCACACAACGTGAGAAAAAAGCTAATAAACGCAGCTAATCGTCCTGTCATTGATTGTGTTTCGGAATGTTGTCACAACGTTTTAAAAGGCAATGTTCATCTGACCAAGGCTCATAAGACTAAGTTACATCCAATCCGTCAACAACTCAGACAAATTGCATCGAAATCGGTTTCCATTAAAAAAAAGAAACGAATTCTTAACCAGAAAGGAGGATTCCTACCGTTGCTTGCAGGAGCCTTATTACCATTGTTAGGAAAAGCTGTTATCGGGGGACTTGGTGGTGTGCTGAAATCACTGTAAGAACAATGTCAGTCAGAAAAATGGTTATTGTACCTTATCAAATCTTAGAGGATATGAAACGTCAAAAACAAAGACCTCGATTACCACCAAATCCACAAGTAGCAGATGTAGTACATCTACAAAATAAGATGTCGGGTATATTGGAAACGTCAGATATGTCAGAAACAGAAAAGGTGCAAAAGTACGGTGAAACTTTATTCAAGTTACAGAACTCATTGAAAAAGGCTCAATCATGGTCACAACCATCACAACAACATACAACTACCCCATCAAATTCTGAACCTAATTCAATGCATGACCGAATATTACAAAGCGTTCCTAAAACCATGCAAAGGAAAGCTGAATTACTTTTAAACATGGTCAAAGATAATGAAAATCTTGTTTGGGATAATCACGGTGTTGTTTCATACAAAGGTAAACGACTTCCTGGCTCAAATATCATTGATTTAATCAATGATTCATTAAGACTTAGAAAAGGTATTGAACCAAGAGGCTGGGAAACTTTTTCAAAGGCTTTACATGAAAGCAACGTACCACAAGAAGTTATTGGTAATCAAGCAAGATGGAAATGGATGCATAAACGAAACATACATGATGATAAAGCCGACGAAAGTGAATCTGATGATTACAGTACTCCTACGAAATCACCACCATCTGCAAAAATGAAAAAACAAGTTCATTTTGATAATGATTACAGTACCCCAAAAAAATCACCATCTTCTGCAAAAATGAAAAAACAAGTTCGAGCAATGACACCCTACACGCAACCTGGTGAAAGAGATCGTCTTAGGGAATTCTACAGAAAAGAATTAACTACCCCTATAAAACAAGAAGCAAGTACTTCAAAACGTCAGACATGGGAACGATATTAAAGAAGAAGCATCAGAAACTTGATTTCGTTTTAAGAAAATTGTATTACAACATAAATAGTTCTGTAGCCTATTCTAGTATTAAGCAACTGTATCATGCTGCTAAGTACGTTTTGAAGGGTGTGAAATATCAGGATGTAAGGGAATGGTTACAAGGAGAAACAACATTTACTTTACATAAACCTATACGTAGACGTTTCAAAAGACGTAGAACTATTGTGGCTGGTATTGATCAACAATGGCAAGCTGATTTAGCAGACATGCAACATTTAGCTAAACAAAATGACAACAAAAAGTATTTACTTTGTGTTATTGATGTATTTTCTAAGTTTTCCTGGGTTGTTCCTATTCCAAATAAAACTGGTAAAACGTTAATTGTTGCATTTCAATCCATACTTCAGAAATCAAAAAGAACCCCGATTTCTTTGCAAACGGATAAAGGTACGGAATTCAAAAACAAAGAATTTCAACAATGGTTAAAACGAAATCGTATTCATTTCTTTACTACTGAAAACCCTGAAACAAAAGCAAGTATTGTTGAAAGATTTCAAAGAACTTTGAAAACACGTATGTGGAAATATTTTACTCACATGAAAACAAAGCGTTACATTGATATTCTTGAAAAATTAGTAAAGAATTACAATAATACTTATCACAGAAGTATCAAATCAAATCCTGTATCTGTTAATCAAACTAATGAAGCTGAAATTTCAGAGAATCTGTACCCTCAGAACCCCGTTTCAAATAAAAAAGCAAAATTCAAAATAGGAAACCGTGTACGAATTAACAAAACAAAACGAACATTTGAAAAAGGTTATCTTCCTAACTGGACACAGGAATTATTTGAAATTGTACATGTAAATAAATCAACTTCTCCAGTAACATATGTCGTTAAAGATTTAGACGGTGAGCAAATCTTGGGCACGTTTTATGAACCTGAATTACAATTCATAAAAGATGATGAAATCTATGAAATTGATTCAGTTCTTGCAAAGCGAACAAGACGTAAAGGTAACAAAATAGTCAGAGAAATAAAGGTTAATTGGAAAGGATATCCTACCAAATTTCAAAGTTGGATTCCAGAATCATATCTTGTTAATAAAAAGTCATGACGCTAGACAAGCGTTCACAGTCTAACATTGAAGTTGGAACAGAAAGTATCGACGATAGTCGATCAACACCGTATAATTGCTGTGGAAATCGTGTTCCTAAAAATCAGTTCACGTACATTTCACAAATCATTGTTATTTATACAATCATTGTAACGTCCATAATACATCTCAGTCTTAGAACAGAAAATCACGAATTGTGGTTAATTCTTTTAAGTAGTTCATTAGGTTATATTCTACCATCACCAGGTTTGAAATATACAAAACAGGGTAAACAAACGTTTGATCTTATTGATGGTAAAAGATGAATTCATTTTATCTTACATTACCGAGTGACAGTTCTATGGATTACTTTTCAAGTAATACACAATGTTGTTTTAAAGTCAAGTTACCGAAAACAATTCATATTGGAAAAGAACAATGGGAAGTTGCATTAGTTCAACTAATTACGCCGTCACAATTTTTAAACATATCTGAGAAAGAAGCAGAATTTGAAATAATCACACGTGATGTAGCATTTCAAAAACTACTTGTTAAATCTACTAAGAAATTGCCACCAGTATTACCAATAGACCATGATGTAACTAATACACCAAACAAGTGGTCAATGAAATTCACTTTTCCAGCGGGGTCTTATTCATCACCATCACATGTGCTGAATGTTATAAATGAAATAATACAAAACATGATAGGTGACATACTAGCATCAAATCAATCTGCTTTGATTATCGAATATTCAAAAAAACCAAAACGTCCAAAACTTGGATTTACTAAAATTATTAAAACAGGGATAAAACTTCATCCATCATTGTTTTTGAAATTCGGTGGATCACCAGAATTCAAAGGTAATACAATTTATCCGGGGAAAAATAGTTTACAAATGTTTAAGTACAATGCAAATATTGATGCAGGATATAATCATTTGTTTATCTATTCAGATATTGTTGAATACTCTATCGTTGGTGATACATTAGCCCCTATACTTCGTGTCGTTCCATTCAAATCATCCAATTCTGATGAAAATAATGATAGTCAACATATCAATCATGAAATAATGAATTTACATTATGTCCCTGTCTCAAAATCGGAATTCGATACAATTCATATCAATATAACTGGTGATTCTGGTTATCCTGTTCATTTTGTTATTGGCAAGACAATCGCAAAGTTACATTTCAGACAGGTTCACTAAAGTGTGGGTTAACCAATACCAAAAATGATGCCTGTATATAGAGGTGTAAAACACCAGTATGGGTATGGACTAGGTTCATTATTTAAATCAGCACTCAGAACCGTTACACCACTACTAAAACCTTTAGTCAAATCTGGATTGAATGCTTTAAAGAAGGAGGGTATTAAACAAGGAATAGGTGCAGCTCAAGATATTTTCTTACATGGAAAAAATCCAAAAGCTGTATTGATATCGCGTGGAAAAGAATCAGTAAAAGATCTGGCACAGAATCTTATAGGTGGAATAAATAAGCCTAAAACGAGACAGTCTCGTCATTTAAAGTCTCGAACTCATAGGGGTAAGATCGTTTCAAAGAGACATAAGAAACATTACAGTAAACCTAGAACTTTAGACGTGTTTGATTAAAGAAACCAGTATTAAAAATGATGCAAAGTGGGTCTTGTGAGTGTAGTAAATCAGAACTGGATGTTCTGTCTGTACCACCAACGATGACAACAATGCAAGAAAGTCAATGGGTTGAGCATTTTCCTGTAGCATCTTTAGGAAACAATTCACCGATAGAATTCATCATTCCATCTCAGACAGAGTGTTGGACAGATTTGTCACAGTCTTATCTGTATGTTAAATTCAAAATTACAAAAGCAGATGGTACTGACTTAGATGCAGATTCTAGTGTTGCCCCAACAAACAATTTTCTTCACAGTATGTTTAGCAGTGTTGATCTGTATTTAAACAATAAATTGGTCAACAGTAATTTGGACACATACCCGTACAGAGCATATATTGAAAATCTTCTGTCATACAATACTGATAGTAAAGCCACCCATCTAAGGGCTAGTGAGCTTTGGATTAAAGACACTGGTGGAACATTCGATGCATTAGCTCATGATGGTGCCAACACTGGATTAAAAAAAAGAATTGAAGAAATAGCAGAAAGCAAAACCACAGAGTTGTGTGGACGAATTCATCTTGATATGTTTCATCAAGAGAAATATTTACCAAATGGTATTGAAATGCGATTAAAGCTCAATAGATCTTCTTCAACCTTCTGTCTTACAGGTAATGCCGGGGCACCACAATCAAAAGTTGTGTTTGAAACAGTTAGTTTCAATGTAAGAAATGTCGAAATACTACCAGTCATTGCAAATGATCTAAATCAAGTCATTGCCCAGCAAAACATGAAAATACCAATTCGTAGAGTTGAAGTTAAAACGTTTACAGTCGGAACTGGTCTTCAGTCTAAAGTTGAAGATCATTTGTTCCAAGGACAATTACCAAAACGTATTTTCATTGGTATGGTACGAAATGATGCTTTAAATGGGCTTTTTACACGAAATCCATTCCATTTTCAACACTTTAATCTGTGTAAACTAAATGTTTCATGTAACGGTCATAGTATTCATAACAGACCATTTGAACCTGATTTCGAACATGGCCTTTTTCTTAAGTCATACCTGTCGCTACACCAGGCTGCCTCGGCTATTGGCGCTAATAAATCATTTGACATAACTAAAACTGAGTTCGAAGCTGGCTATGCATTGTGGGGGTATGATCTGACAGCAGATCAAGGCAGTGAAGAAGGACAGCTACATCCTATAAAAACAGGGAGCCTCAGAATTGAACTTCAGTTTGGTACGGCACTTCCAAGAGTCATCAACGTTATTGTCTTTGCTGAATTCGATAATCAGATAGAAATCAACGGCTTAAGAGAAATCATCACAGATTACTGAAAAAAGAAATCATCACAGATTACTGGAAAAAAGAAATCATGGCCGGTCATGAATTGGCGATTCTACTTAGAGATGAAGCTTTCAAAGTGAAATATTCTTCAGCCGCTGTCAGTGAAAAAAGGAGAAAGGACATTTACAATTCTCTTGAAAAAATCATAATAGATGAATTACAGACACTTATCGCTGAAGAAGTACATAACAATTGCCATGGGTGTCTCATAGATCATCCAAGTCAAATGCAACATCAACTTTGCCTCTTCATGGACAGACATGATCATACAGATATGTTCGTTGCCACAGCAATGCATAGGATTAATCCAAACAAGATCATGGAGAAATGGTATCCTGTAATAGAAGAAATGACACTGAAAGACTCAGAAATTGTAGTAGCCTACAAAATGTGGTTGAATATTAAACAGAATGTTATCAATGGGTTTCCTGATTTATGGATTGAACAGTGGGGTGAGAAAGTCAAACAGGCCTGGGGAAAGTAATGCATACTCATGAAATACAATACATACTGGATCATGGAACTTGGATAAAAAACCTTCATGCACAAGTTTGTGCTAAAGATCAATTACCAAAACAAAAACCAGACAGTGTACAAGCTTACATTGTCAATACAGACTCATCTGACAGATCTGGTGAACATTGGATAGCAGTGATCTTTAACAGAAATGGAGAATCAACATACTTCGATTCATATGGATTACCACCACTCGACACAGAAATTATGAGCTTTATCCACAATAACTCATCATCATGGACATACAACAAACAAGTTATTCAAAGTTTGTTGGGTGTAGTGTGTGGATATTACTGTATATTTGTACTGAATGCAGTAGCGAGAGGAAACAATCTACAGAAATGTCTACAACAAACATTTAGGACAACCGAACATCACAGAAACGATCGAAATGTAACCATTTGGTTCAAACAGATTTATGGAAAAACAATACATGAAAAGACTTTAAAAACTTTATTGTAAAATTTATTGTAAAAACTGTATTGTAAATATGTTGTTCACTGTTCATAGTTCATAGTTCAATAAAAAGTTCATTTAATCATAAATCTTTGTGTTTTTTATTTGATATTCCTAAAAACAATCCATAATATGACATAGCTTACCAGAAAAAAATTGAAAACATGTATTTACACTAGGTTGTACCCCAAAACTTTTCATTGGATGACGTTCGATGCATTTCATTGGTCAAGCTTAATTCTGAGTCAAAAGTAGGTCAATCCGACCTATCGGTATAAATAGCAGAACGTCATTTCATTCCATACACTCCTCGATATCAGCATGGAATTACACAGAGAACTCAGGAATGTTGCAGATGATCTCAGAAATATTCGTCTACGACTCATCAATATTTATCGTCAACTCATAGAAGAACAACCCAGAGAGAATGTTACGCTTCAACACCAACAACCAGATGTGGTGTATTTAGGCATTGAAATGAAAAGAAGAGTTCATTGGGATGGAGAGGGAAAATTGACAGTAACTAAAAGAAGGAGAAACAAGTTCTGTCCAATTTGCAGAGCAAACTTTGGCTGTTGTCATCTGTGAAAACAAAACGGCCCTTTTTAGGGCCACACCACATACTTAGAAAGTTCAACTTTTTCAAATTTGTCATTGAAAAACGACTAAGTCCAACATCAGAAAAGACCTAAAAACGACTAAGTCCACGGTCTATCCTATCAAGGAGGGTAGACCGGCCCGGTCTACCCTCCAGATTGAAAAAACGACTAAGTCCAACTTTTGCGGCTGACCCGGGCAGCCGTAAAATAACAGAGTTATCTAAATGACCCCGTTCCCCTTCATACCTTTTTCCCCCGCTGACCCGGTCTACCCTCCTTTGGAGACGAATTTCCTTCCAAAGGAGGGTAGACCGGGTCAGCCGCAAAATAACAGAGTTATTTAAATGACCCCGTTCCCCTTCATACCTTTACTCTTTAAATCCCTTTTAAAAGGAGGGTAGACCGGGTCATGACCCAGTCTACCCTCCTTTGGAGATGAATTACCCTCCAAAGGAGGGTAGACCGGGTCATTTGCAAAATGACCCGGTCTACCCTCCCTTACTACTGGCGCATCGACAGCTAAGGTCATTTAGCGCGCAAATAAATTTAATTATTCATGATCCCTGGGTAAACAAACCAGTACTAGGCTAGAAAATGTGCCTTGCCCATGGGCACTCCACCATGACCGTAGTGCCGCGACTGGGGATCGAACCCGGGACACCCGGTTTCGAAATCCCCGACTCTAACCACTCGACCACAGCGGATTCCAGGTCTGGTTGTACCTTTGTAACGGCTTTATTGAGTGAGTGAGTGATTGATTTGTTTGATTGATTGATTGATTGATTTGGGATAAACGCCGTTTCAAAAAAAAAATCAGTCATAATACGACGGCCAGTTCGCCTACACATGTGTTTCATGGTTTTCTCACACTAGTACTCCAACCAACATATTCCAAGCAACAGGCTGATTTTCCACATATATACTGTTAGTCCATTGGTGGAAGACGAATGACGCATGTTGCAATGACTTTTGAGTCAAACGTCGGAATAAATATATTGGCCGAGCTGAGGTTTGTACTCACAACCTCTGGATTGACACCCAGTGTCGCTACCGGGTCAGTCTAATATGGATTTCCATAAATAACAACACGTATATATAAACCAATGTACATGTACACTGATAAACCCTTGTTACACATAGGGTCGTGTTACTTGTATACATATGGACCCTACCTCAGTGGTGTAATGGTAGATCGTATAGCTCGGTATGAGAGGTCGCGGGTTCGAACCCCAGCCGGGTCATTCCAAAGAATTTAATAATGGTAGTAATGGCTTTTTCTCCTTGCCGCACGGGATTGTGGGTCTAACTTGTAAGCGGGTAGTAAAATCTCCGGCGAGACTGTGCAGATCGGTGCATGCTGATCAACGTCTTCTCGCTGTCCGCTAGTGCACCAATACACTAATTCGTCTGACGCTACAGCTAATGTTAGCAAGCGTCATGTAACATGTATTTGTTTTATTATTATTGAACGCAGTGCTGGTCAATATCGTTACTTTGTCAGTATATGTCAAGCCCACCTAGAGTTTATTGACTGATCAATCATTTATACAGCGGCTACATGAATGAATATCAATTATTAACCCGTTCCCACAATCAACCATACCCAACTTTCAGTTTCAGCCACTCTAGAAAAGCCGATATATGTTTTATATAGAACAAAGAAGGGCCAATTCACTTTATAATTAATATCTCAAAAAGTAATGGCAACATCCTTTATTAACAAACAAAGTATTGAAGCTTAAACCCTCCCCGATTTTATGATGTATTTTTCATAATTTACAAATAAAAACATTTTAGTCCTTTTTGCAGTTAAAGTAAGTCACCTGTATTCCTTATATGTTCTATATAAAAAAGGTAAAAAATCAATGAAATATTTTTTTAATTACCTAAATAAACACATTTCTAAACAAAATTTGCTTTCTTAACAAGTGGATTAAAACAGTAAATTGTCTCATCTTTCTAAATACATATTCTTTTATGAAATATATTTAACATATTTTGGTCCTTTTTAACTTTTTTTAACAGTACCATAACATTTTTAAAGCATTTTTTTGCGTGAAAATTGATATGTATTGATGTTATAAGAACTTATCGATTCCTACGGTTTAGTTTATTGGGGTCATAACACTCTAGCGTCATAACCCAACAGGCTTATAAAAATAGGTTGTGTTTTATAGTTTTGATGGTTTTAATTTTAAAAGTTTGATTTTTTCACTATAATTTTAATTTTAAATTTACATAAATATATGGCAAACATCTAAAAAAATAAAAGAATTAATTAGATCATAGTATGAAACTATTTTTTATTACTCGATAAATTAAAACATAAAAAGTATTTATTTATTGTAACAGTTTTTATTAATTTGGTTTACAAACAAATAAACGTGTTTGTGTTGTTAACTGTTAGGTATTTATTAAAGCGAAGTAATTGTTTTGTTATGGTTATTGAAAACAAAATAACCTGTTTTTGACACTTAGCACTTGTTTTTTACACTGTGTTTAATTACCACCTAGCGACTATGTCTAGTGTCTTATTTTTACTTTGCTGTCCCTTTTATTCTTCTCTACTATTAATATGATTCTTGTCATCGGCTTACTTTGGTCATCATCGGACCACATTTAAACTGGTTTATGGCTGCCGTTTTTAAATTAGTTTTTCCTATTATTCAGTCAGACTGATGGACACATATCGAGTTAAATGGATATATTATTGAATAAGTTATCGATTTGTATGTTTGCTATGTCAAACGGTTGTAAAATAAGGTAGAAATCGGCCGTTAAAAGTGGGCACGAAATCAATGCGAAAATATCTCAAATATTTGTTTTTGTAAAGAACTGCGTGAAACCAACCCAGACTAATTATAATTATTAAAGGCATTCCACCTTGCTACAATCAACTCGCGATTAAATAATTAAAGAGAAATTTCATTAATCTTGCCTCTGAATACATATCTTTAACCAGGGTCTTTCAAATAGTATAGTACTATTTGAAAGACCCTGCTTTAACTGATTGCGCAATATCTCCTCAGGCTTTAATTTACGCACGACAAACAGTTTAAGGGCTTAGTGAAAGACAGTTGTAACTACAAATCGTTCAAGTTGTAGTTACAACTGTTTGCATACAACCATCTAGTTGACGGTACCCATCTGTACATCGTGAACACACACACATGGCCACTATTTACTTTTTAAACCGACACGCTGTGAATGTAGGATTTGTGGTTATCGATCGGGGAAAAGTGCAAAAATGGGCCTTTTCTTCTGAGCTACTTTGAGCCATTGTCTGCGTTTTTTCTAATCGAGATGAAAATATATAATTGACGGTTCGGATTTTTTTCTAAAGACTATGTTTTGTTTGTAAAATTCCAATTAGATACAGATTACTTTAATTAATAAATAGTCAATTGTTTCCTATATTAGGATTCATTTAACATGTTGTACATATTATGTGGGCAATATTTTAAATATATAAATCCCAGATCCATTTATTATATTAATAATACTATATAGTATCAATCTAATATCATGCATATAGAATCTGTGATATTAATTCTTGCTTTTTTCTATTAAAGTAGCAAAAACGTTACTATATTGTCAGTATTTTAATAATTCTATATTTAACTGATACCCTATTGGTTACAATGAAATATGTATAAAATAAATCCATCGCATCTTTGTTTCTACCAAAGTAATGTAGATAATGCAATTAACACTAATTAACAAAGCCGAGTTATTGAAAAACACCAAATGCTATTAATCAAATGTACAACATTTACCGCTTCTGCATTCTATAAAACATAGCATCATAGTCGACGTCAAAATTAAATGTATATGTTTCTAAATGTAAATGTAAATAAAGAAATACTGAACTAATGTTGTGTTTTTGTTTTTAATATCGTCTAACTCTTAAACTTACAAGAAAAGTACCTTATTATCATTTTTATATTGCAAAAATAAAAAAGTCATTAAACCGCAAATTGTTTACACATGAAATTATATGCCGATCGAGTATCATGTTTAATTTTACTTATTTTACTTAATTCAATTTATATAACAATATTTACAATTTAACAGTGTCTCAATTAGCAAGCATCTCACTTTTAAATAGTTATGTTATTAGTTCAGGCAGCAATACTTAAACTAGAGTAATTCCTCTAATTTAAAATACCCCCGAGGCAGGGCAATAAAACTCGATCAATATCGATTTAACTGGCAATATACATGTCACGCATCGCTGCGTTTTATAGACCGGTACTTAAAGATTATGAACACAGGATTACAAATAAGGAGCGTAACTTTAACGATACAAACATTTGCCCTTAATTGAATTATGTCCCTTGATTTTTGATTAGGTACCGAAAGTTGGACATGAAATCTACAGGCAAACGACTTTGAAAACATGGATAAAAATATGGACAAATTCTACAAATGAAACTAATATTATGGATTAGAGCTGAAAATATTGTGACAAAAGAAGGAAAGGGCATACTATGTGACCGACCAGCAACCTAATTATCAAAATTCGATTTCTTCTCCTTCGCAGTTATTACATTTTTAAAGAGTTTCCGTACTTTTGTATCAAAGTTTTCCAAGTCGTCTGCTGCAGATTTGTTTGATGTGGGAATGATCAATGTCACCATTTGCCACAATGTTTTCGAAAGTCATCTGCTGCAGAGGCGTCAATAAGAATAAGCGTTTGTATGGGGGAAAGGGTTAACACAGTCGTTTTCGAAATCGCCTGCTACATAGGTGTTGCATGATGGAAAGGGTTAAAGCTGGACTTTGTTAAATCTCAAGGATACTTGGTTGACGAAATGGTGCTTAAGGCGAAGATGGAAGGTGTGCAATCTACTTACAACAAATCTGCGGTAGTCGAAATGTAAATATTTCAGCAACATTATTACAATATATATGCTTTTTAAATAAAAGAAAAAATTGAAAGTGAAATATGAAATTAAACAGGGTGGCAAAAAAAGAACTTGTAATGAATTATGTGTTTTTTCCAAATCAGTATGTTGGAGATGTGCTCACTTTCGAACAATGTTTTAATTTCATGCAACACTGTACATAGTCTAGTCTACATTTCTGACATTTGTCAGGTTTTAACTTAATTTTAATGATCTATCAATAGATCTATAACAGTCTTTTATAAAACACAATTAATTTTAAATCACCATACAAGGCAATTATGATAAAACTGGTGAGTAAACGGTCGCCAGGTATGCAGGAAAAAATGAAAGTAGAATGATTACCTTATAAGGAGTTAGGGCGCTAATGTTGCGCATGCGCACTTAAAGTTCACTTCCGTGTATAAAAAGTTTGTACCGAAGACCGGTTGATTGATACAGTTTTTGATTGTAGAATTTGTCTATGAAAAATGGCAGTTGAATCAGAGCGAAGTAAGTACAATTGAAATGTTTAAAGACGATAAGTATTTGTTTCCGCCATGATTTAAACTGCTCTTTCATTTGAATGTTTTGTGAAATCGCGAATCTGTGACTGTCTAATAATCCGGAAGTAGGAAATGGCGAGCGCTCACAGTTCGGTATTTCATCTGTTTAAAGACAAGATTTCCATATTTTCTGCCCAACTGATGTAACTGTTTAAGAGCTTTTTACCTAGAGCTTGATAAATCCAACAATTTGATCGACAATGTCAATGTAATGATGGTTGCCTTCGTTGTCAAATATGTTCGTACACTTTTTTTATGTCAATATTTCGGCGAACAGTCAAACTATAAACAGAGACCTTGACTAGTACCAGCAGTACAAAGATAATCGTTAATCTCTGTTTTACTTTTACGGTTACTATGATATATAAAAACAGCCTATTTGCTTATGTGCATAAAATAGAACTCAGTTTTGCTAACTACTGTGTTGAAAATGAAAGTGCAAATTAACCAGGTCCTGTGCTGATTTTCGCCAAATTGGAAATTATTTTAAAGTTGCGATTTTTTTCCGTGATTCGCGATAACTGGGACTGCTAATACGGGGAAGACAAACTAATGCGATAATCTATATATAGCAATATATGCCTGTCGTTTTTATCGATCGATATTCCGCATTGCCTGTACAAGGTTTACGTATACAAACAGTTTTGTAAAGACGACAAGCAATTGGTGCTTATCGCACTCGTTTCTCTTCGCAGTATTAGTAGTCCCAGGCGATAATAAGTGTCAAAAGGATTTTCTCATAAAAAAAATAACTAAGATTGACCTGTTCAGGAAATCAATTTACGACATACATTGACTGTTTCCGTTAATCTCAGATAAAACACTACCATTAAATACAATGCGGAAACCAGTGACCGCTTTACAATTTTTTTACGACAGTTTTTTTTTATTTTGACAGTTTTATGTATTATGTTGCGAAGTTAAGTGTTAATTGATAGAGTGTTTAATCTTACTGACCAACAACTCTATAAGCTATATTGATACATTAAAGGCCAAAAATATGATAAATTGACAATTATAGGTCCATTAAATAGATCGGCACACTTTTTGAAGTGGATTTCGACGAATGACACGGGCCTTTTTAGATTGAATGACAATGTAAGTTTGTCGTTATTGACTGTGAAAAATATATTTAATTATGGGCGAGTACAAACAATTAGTGGATCCATTGATGAGATTGCATATAAATATTTGTTGGAAACTATGCTCATTGGCAATGACAAAAATGGCTTCTAAACGTCCACTTTATTGAGATTCTTTGAATTCAATTGAAACTATTTATCTAATGTGGCGAAAATAAATGGTTCCTAAAAAAATGAAAGTGCCAATTTTTTTTTCAATTTGGCGAAAGAAAAATCAACCCAGATCAGGCCCCAGTTAACTATTGCCTTGGTGTTTAGAGCATCAAGAGTGAGAGACCAGGGTTAAAGCCCCTTTTAGGTTGTCTTCAGGATAGATATATGCCATCCTGGACATGTGCTGAGGGTTCATTTCATGACAACTAGTCTCAATATATCGACGTTACATATTGCACTGTAGGGTGTGAACAGTCAAACCATAAAATTGTATTCTGAGTGTAGAAACCTAGCCTACTAGTGGACTAATTGACAATAAGAGTTTAAAAAATTGCTGAGGTTCAATTATTCAGTGACGTAGATGTTGATAATTAATAAGTAGTAATATTCTGAAAGATAAACTTATAAATGTTTGTTATTTAACGTGTCATATTTATCAACATTGAAAAAGGAAACATAATAATTAACAGGTTCATGCTTAAAGTCTTAAACCCTTTCGCACATACAACAAATCTGCAGCAGATATGACTTAAAAACATTTAGGCATAAACAATGGTAAACCTCTATGAATGAAGATATAATTACTAAAACAAGTTGAAAACATTGTAGTAAAAGGAGAAATTGCAGGGTTTTAATTTTCCAACGAAAGAACCAATTTTCTTGCCAAAACAACAAACTATTAAAGGAGTCAAGTGGGCTGTTCACCTTTATTTTTTTTAATTCCTACAAAAACATCCGATTTTAAAATGATTTTAACAGATGATTTCCATCCGCAATTGGTTAAAAATGAAAACCCTGATAATTGTCACAATGTTTGCTAAAGGCGTCAGAAAGCATCTATATGAGGTAAAGGGTTAAATAAGGTATAATAAATGTGAGAATATTAATCTTACAATTAATATATAATATATATATATATAGATATAGATATATTATATACAACAAATACAAATATTTATAAATAAAACAAAAGCACTAGACTTAGACACTGTTTATTTAACAGGATTGAATTTCACACTATGTCAGACAAGGTCTCACCAAAGACTTTAACCTTTTCCCACATACAACAAATCTGCAGCAGACTATTTTGAAATCATCATGTCACAAAACATAACATTTTTTGATTGGATATCTAAACCAACTGAACCATAAGCCAATGAAATGTATTATTACAACTAGATATATAAAAAAGGAAGAGGTAACATAAACCATTTGATTAAATTAAACAAGCAAATAGTTCTCATAATTAAATCTTTTTAATAACTAAAAATCTTCTATTAAAGTTGTTTATTGCAGAGACGTCAGAAAGCATCTATATGTGGGAAAGGGTTTAAAAAAGTCGAAATAGCTTTCCTCCTTAGTGCTCAGAGTTGCATGTATAGCATTACAACTGATACTATTAAATGTCTGGGCAAGCTTACCAGGAATACTGGTAATTTACCTCGAAGACACCGAGTATTACTGATATAATTTTGTAAGCAGTTGAAAAACACCTTACAGTTCCTAGCCCAGTACTGTTTTATATATACCATTAAACCCAGGATCATGAATTTAAAGTGAATGCCATGATGTATCATGTTCTTAACACTCTCTCAATCTAGCGGTACATGTATTCAGTCTGTATAATAATACAATAACACAGCACACTTATATTTTATATTCATTTTAGCCCTTCATAACAATGTTATTATAACTAACATAATAAAATGCATTATTCTCTGTGGTTAAAAAAATTGTAAATCTTTATTTCAGAATGCATATTCCCTGCACTTCCCCAGACTGAGAGAGGGAGGTTTATAGTACTTGGGGAAGACACAAGGGCTGTAAAAAGCACTTTCCTGTACTGTTCTGGAAATAATGTATACATCAGAGACATCAATGTAAGTTTTTTACCTTCCCTTTCCCACATACAACAAATCTGCAGCAGACCTCTTTGAAAACATCTAGGAAAAACATATCAAACATAAAATAAACCCTTTCCCAGTCATATAGACGCTTTCTGACGCCTCTGCAGGAGACGGTTATTTTAAAAACATAGTGACAAAAGAAGAAATTGCACAAAACGTGCAATTTCTCCTTTTGCCACAATGTTTTCCACTTTTTAGCTCGCCTATTCGAAGAAATAGGGAAGCTTATGTTATCACGTTGGCGTTGGCGTTGGCGTCCGCGTTGCCAGCTTGGTCAAACCTTTGCGTGCAAGGCCTTTTCTCAGACACTGTGTATGCTGTTGCTTTGAAACTTCACACACTTATTCAGGATCATTAGGGGACCTTGTATGTCAAGTCCCATAACTCTGGAATGGATTTTGACTGAATTGTGCCCCTTTTTGGACTTAGAAATTTGGTCAAACCTTTACGTGCAAGGCCTTTTCTCAGACACTGTGAATGCTGTTGCTTTGAAACTTCACACACTTATTCAGGGTCATTAGGGGACCTTGTATGTCAAGTCCCATAACTCTGGAATGAATTTTGACTGAATTGTGCCCCTTTTTCGACTTAGAATTTTGGTCAAACCTTTGCGTGCAAGGCCTTTTCTCAGACACTGTGTATGCTGTTGCTTTGAAACTTCACACACTTATTCAGGATCATTAGGGGACCTTGTATGTCAAGTCCCATAACTCTGGAATGGATTTTGACTGAATTGTGCCCCTTTTTGGACTTAGAAATTTGGTTAAACCTTTGCGTGCAAGGCCTTTTCTCAGACACTGTGTATGCTGTTGCTTTCAAACTTCACACACTTATTCAGGGTCATTAGGGGGACCTTGTATGTCAAGTCCCATAACTCTGGAATGGATTTTGACTGAGTTGTGCCCCTTTTTCGACTTAGAATTTTGGTCAAACCTTTGCGTGCAAGGCCTTTCCTCAGACACTGTGTATGCTGTTGCTTTGAAACTTCACACACTTATTCAGGATCATTAGGGGACCTTGTATGTCAAGTCCCATAACTCTGGAATGGATTTTGACTGAATTGTGCCCCTTTTTGGACTTAGAAATTTGGTCAAACCTTTGCGTGCAAGGCCTTTTCTCAGACACTGTGTATGCTGTTGCTTTCAAACTTCACACACTTATTAAGGGTCATTAGGGGACCTTGTATGTCAAGTCCCATAACTCTGGAATGGATTTTTTTCAAACATTTGGATTTTTTTCTTTTTCTTTTCTTGTATTTTTCAATTTTGCGTTTAGCTCAACGTTAAAGTTTCGATTTTTTTTTTCTCAATAAGTACTGGTTCTAGGGCTTTCATATTTTTTGGGGTAAAACATTTGTTTTTTGCTGGATTTTGAAAATTGGGCATAGCTTCTTCATATTTTGTTGGATTAATTTCATTTTTTTTTTAATTTTCTTGTATTTTTGAACTTTGAGCATTATTTTTTTATTTTTTATTTTTTTTCTTGAATTTTAGAACTTTGTGTTCAGCTCAATTTTTTTTTTTAAATTTCTTGTATTTTTTTATTTTTTTTTTTTATTATTTCTTGTTTAAAAATAATTGTGTTTAGCTCAATGTTAGAGTTTTGTTTACTTTTTGTCTTTTAACACTTGCCTTGATAGTCAAAGCAGGGGACACAGTGAGACATTTAATTACGCGTAATTCTTGTCTTTCTTTTGTAAATTCAATTTCAACTGAATTATTCCACTTTTGGATTTTGGACTTTATACCCATGCTATAACTGTTCTGAAGTAGGCCCTGATAGACGATATCCCTGATAGGCGAGCTATATTGTCCTCCGACAACTCTTGTTGTCATAGGTTATCCATTCAATTATAGAGACTTTCTACTATCTTACAAAATATGTTCAAAGTCGTCTGCTGCAGAATTGTCGTATCAGGGAAAGGGTTAAGAACACTTTTTTTGAGTACCTACAGCATAGGGTTTCGAGGTCTACCAAGAGCATTCAAATTATTGAGAAAAACATGACTACCGGGGGAGCTTGTTTTTCTTATATGTGTGTGTATAGTGCGAACCATGCCTCCGGAAAACCGAAAATTTGTCGGTCTGGACCGATTTTTATAAACCTAGCTTATAACTATGCTATATATCACTTTGTAAACGAGAACACTAAAATCCTAGTTAGTACGCAAGGTCTTTATCCCTAACACGTTGTTAACCATTCGAAAGAGTCACTTACTGTCACGTAAACAAGATAAGCTGTCCAATAATCGGTCCAGTAGGGTGTGACAATCATGTTATCCTGCGGTGTGATAGTTAATGCATGTGTTAAAGGTCTACTTTAAAATTGTTAATCGGTCCCACTCTGGTCTGCTTGGCTAATTGGTATTTTACTTTTACTTTAGGACCGTTTGTAGTTTTCAAACTGTTACAAACGATCTACTGATTCAAACCACAGGTGCAAGTCTTGTTTTAAATCTAAAAATAGCATTTGACTATATATTGACAAGGTACATTTCCTTTTCAACGGCCAATTTTTAGCTCCACTGGCTGAAAGCCAGTCGAGCTTATGTCATGGCGATTTGTTTGTGGTGCTACGTGCGTGCATTAACTTTTTGCTTCAAACAACTTCTCCTCCCTAACTCCTTGGCCAATTCGGAAACATTTTGGTTTCCATGGCAACCGAAAGAAGAAAAAATAGTGAAAACTTAAAAAATCTTCTTCTCCGAAAGTCTGGCCGATTTTCAAATAATGTTGTAGAAATGTTCCTTGGGTGACCCTCTATCAGATTCCTTCGAACCAAGTTGATTGGTCGAAAAACATGGCCCCTAGGGGGCGGGGCTATTTTGCCTTATATAGCTATAGTGAAAACTTAAAAAATCTTCTCCTCCGAAAGTGTTAAGCCAATTTTCAAATCATTTTGTAGAAATGTTCTTTGGGAGATCCTCTATCAGATTTTTTTAAGCCATGTTGATAGGTCGATTAACATGGCCGCCAGAGGGCGGGGCTATTTTGCCGTATATGGCTATAGTGAAATTTAAAAAAAAATCTTCTCCGAAAGAGTCAGGTTAGTACGAAAGTGCAATGTAAACATGTGTGGTTATGTTCGTCTGCAAATTTTTGGAAAATTCTGATTAAGGACTTTTACATTGATATTATCAAGCGATGACACTGTTATGCAACCATCTATGCAAGGTAACCTGCAATAACATGAAGTTCGTGTATAATTTTTTAAAAAGAGTTCCAACATAATATTTTTCAAAAGCAGGGGGAGAGAGGGGTAACAATTTCACTGGACCGATTGAGATTTCAAAATCTTGTTGTCCAAGGAGACTAAACTAGTACTGGCGTCGTTTGTGTGAAAAAATGCCAAAGTCAGAACCCACTCATCACAGGTCTCGAACCAGGGACCTTTGGTATGACAGACCGACACTCTACCTCTGCACCACTGTCTTCCGCTGTCCTATTTTTAAAAGGGGATTCCAAAAGTACATGAAGATCTGTGACCTGGTCATGTGATCAATTTCCTTAATCTGTAATAAAACAAAGTATTTTTTCTTGATTTTTTTTTCGACCACCTATTTTATCATGTTTTCAACTATCATTTGTGTGTTGCTAAAAGTCTTTTTACCCTTTCCCTCATACAACAATTCTGCAGCAGACGACTGAACATATTTTGTCAAAAAAATAAAAATCTCTAATTGAATGGATAACCTATGACTAAAAGGGAAAACATTGGTGCAAAAGGAGAAATTGCTCGTTTTGAGTAATTTCTTCTTTTGTCACTATGTTTTCAAAAAGCCATCTGACGCAGAGGCGTCAGAAAGTGTCTATATGTGGGAAAGGGGTAAACCAAAAAGTGAAACAGCTAAATATTCAAAAGGAATGATTAACCTTTGACGCATGTGTCTATTTTTAGAAACCTGATGAATGTGACATTTTTAGTGAGCACAGCAAACAAGTATTGGTGGCCAAGTATAACCAAACTGGTTTCTATATTGCATCTGGAGGTAAGCCATTGAACCCGAAGGTTTTGACTCTTAAACCCCTTTCCCCTTTCTATATAAACATAATCTGCAGCAGACGACTTTGGAAACATCTAGGCAAAAGTTAAGATTATCTCTAGAAATATAAGTATTATTATTAAAAAGATGAATTATCAAAAGTCCTTTTCTGCTGAATATAAAATTCTGAACTACAAATCAAAGGAATTGAGACTTGGAAAACTAGTAGTGCTCCTGGAAAATTATACCAGTGAACTAGATAATCTGGTAAACTGATCTGAATGATATCTCTCTTATTACTTAACCCTTTCCCTCATACAACAAAAACCCTTTCCCTCATACAACAATTCTGCAGCAGACGACTGAACATCTTTTGTCAAAAAATAGATAATCTCTATAATTGAATGGATGACCTATGACTAAAAGTGCAAAACATGGTGGCAAATGGAGAAATTACTCGTTTTGAGCAATTTCTTCTTTTGTCACTGTTTTCAAAAAGACTTCTGCTGCAGAGGCGTCAGAAAGCGTCTATATGAGGGAAAGGGTTAACCAAACCCTAAGTTGTGAGTACTCAAAAGAATCCTCTCACTGAGACGATTCCTTTGAATACCAACAACCAAGGGTTTGAATGTCAAGTAAGGATTTTGAAACATGAACAATTTGTCTGATCTAGAGCTCTGTATTCTTAGGGTTGTCAGACCCGGCCGGGTAGCTCAATTGGTAGCGTATCTGACTCGTGATCTGGAAGTTGCGGCGACATTCTTTCGGGCGATGTTTTCCATTGCCTCTCACCTCTGATATATGTGAGAAAGTAGTCAGTGGCTTCGAAAGAATGTTGTGTAAGTACTGGTGTGGGAAAGCCAGGAAAACATGGGTAGGTGCACTGACCGCCGTGATATGACCAAAGATGTTGAAAGCGGCGTTAAACTCCAAACAAACAAACAAACAAATCTTAGGGTTGTCAGCCATTTACCTTACAATGGATTTGTTATTATCAAGCCAAATCCTGTGATGCGGGTACTCAATAGAATCGTCTCATTGAGACTATTAATTTGAATACCCACACCATAGGGTTAGATTGATTGATTGATTGATTGGGGTTTAATGCCGTTTTTAACAATTTCTTAGTTATATCACGACGGCCAGTTCACCTACTCATGCATTTCCTGGTTTTCTCACACCGGTACTCCACACAACAATCTTCGCAAGCAACTGGCTGCTTTTCCACATAGACTTAGCCCATTGGTGGAAGACGAATGACGCATGTCGCATTGACTTTTGTCAATCGTCGGAAAGAAAGTTGGCCGAGCCGGGATTCAAATTCACAACCCCTTGATTGACAGCCCGCATCGCTACCGGGGCTCGGCCCATAGGGTTAGAGGGTCAAATAAGGATTTTAGAATATACAATATGCCAATTATCTAAAGCTCCCATGACATGCCAGAATCTTTGTGTTTTGGGAATATGGATTGTATGTTCTTTTTGCATAGTCTGTTCTTGTAGCTTCTCAGGTGCTGATAGTGTGGGCTTTCAATTAACTAGTCCTGAGTGTGAACTCCCACTCGGTCATTGATTCTTTCTGATGCTTGTCAAGAGACATTTTGATTTGTTTCATTTGCCTTCCACCAATGGACTAAAGATAGACAGTGAGGGAAGGCAGCCAGTTGCAGGGGAATACTGCTGTGTAGAGTACTGGTGTGGGAAAGCCAGGAAGCACTGTGGTTTAATAGGTGAACTGGCCATGATGATTTAACCCTTTCCCACATATATACACTTTCTGACGCCTCTGCAGAAGACGACATTTGAAAACATTGTGTCAAAAGGAGAAATTGCTCAAAACAAGAAATTTCTCCTTTTGCCATAACATTTTCAACTTTTCTCAGTAATTATACCTTCATTTATACTATAGAGGGTTTCGATATTTTAGCAGATGTGTTCAATTTCTTCTGCTGCAGATTTGTTGTATGTGGGAAAGGGTTAACTAAACAAACTGTGGAAAACAATGTCAAACTTCAGTCAACTAACCCATTTCAACATGCAGGCACTTTCTTACTCCTCTTCAACAGAAGTAATTTCAGCAGACGACTTTTGAAAACATTGTAACAAAAGGATAAATTGCTCAAAATGAGCAATTTCTCCTTATTGCCACAATGTTTTCAACTCTTTTCAATATACAAATTTATTAACTATCAGTTATAGAAATATTCCCTATTTTTGTCAAAATGATTTCAAAGAAGTTTGCCGTTAATTTGATGTATGCGAGAAAGAGTTAATAAAACCTTATCTAGAACACTTGCCTCTTGTTTTCATCCTCTAGATCTAAATGGTAAAATCAAGATATGGGATACAGTGAATAAGGAGCATATTGTGAAGACAGAGATCGATGGGCTTGCTTCGCGAATCAACGATATCAGCTGGTCCCCGGATACAGACCTAAGAATGACCAGTATAGCTTTTGGTGGTCATGGGGCAGACAAGTAAGGATAATTATTTTTAGACCCTTTCCTTACATTTTTTACATCTAGTTTCAAAGCTGTTAAACAAAGGAAAAATAAATACCATACCCTTTAAAATCCTTTTCAATTCAAAGTTAATTTGTCCAATTTAAAGAAAATGTAGTAATTTCTCCTTTTGTCAAAGCGCTATCAAAAGAAGTATGCTGCAGATGCGTCAAAATGCATTTGCAAATGCGTAAGAGTGAAATCTATATAAACCTTTATTTTCCCCAAGAAATGAGCTACGTCGTAAATTTAATAATCTCACAGCTGGTAAATTAATGACGTCATTTATTTTGAGCCCTGTGTTTTTCACGTGACAAACAGTTATAGGGCTAATGCATGTCAGTTGTAACTACAGCCTGTACCAGGAGAAATTACAACCGTTAGCATATAACCAAAGAGTCCAACTATTTAAAACCCTTGTGAATTACACACACTTTTAAAAAACTTCGTCAATGCAATAACTTTTGACGCATTTGCAGCAGACAGCTTTTGAAAATATTACAGAAAAGGAGAAACGTGTATTGTCCTATTTAATTCATGCATCATACGCATAATTGTATTAATGATATCAAACTCTTGTGTTTGTTTTACTTTTAACTAATAAACGCAGTCTTTTCAGTAATTAATGACTGCGTCTTATTAAAAACAATGTCAGAAAGGGGGGCGTCTTATAGTAGAGAGAGCGACTTATAACCAAGCTTTTACGGTACTTTTATTTAAAGGGAGTTTCCAATTGTTTTTTGGTATGTTTTCATATGTCGTCTGCTGCAGAATTGCTGTACGTGGGAAGGTTAATGCAGACGACTTATGACAGCTTAATATACCTTCTAACTTGAGCAAAAACCCTGTCTATATCATCTGTTGGTAAATGTTTTCAAATAGCCGTCTGCTGCAGAGGCGTCAGAAAGCGTCTTTATGAGGGAAGGTCTACTTTAACCCTTTCCCTTATACGATAATTCTGCAGCAGATGACTGAACATATGAAAAATAGAAAATCTCTATAATTAAATGGATAACCTATAACTAAAATTGGAAAACATAGTGGCAAAAGGAGAAATTGCTCGTTTTGAGCAATTTCTTCTTTTGTCACTATGTTTTCAAAAAGCTGTCTGCTGCAGAGGCGTCCGAAAGCGTCTATATGAGGGAAAGGGTTAACTGTTATCCTCAAACAAAATGTTGTCATATTGTTTGTGGGGTCAATATCTCTTGGCTGATATAATGTCTGGCAACATCATAACAACATTTAACCCTTTCCCACATACAGCAAATTTGTAGCAGACGACTTTGTAATTGTCTACTCAAAAGTATTGGAAATCTCTATAATTGTAGGTATAATTACTGAAAAAAGTTGAAAACATTGTGGCAAAAGGAGAAATTGCTTGTTTTGAGCAATTTATGCTTTTGTCACGATATTTTCAAAAGTTATGCTGCAGATGCGGGCGGCTATATGTGGGAAAGGGTTAATGCTCATAAACTTTTTACCGATGCAACAAATTTTCAGCAAAAGTTGTATATGCGAACATGAATTTATTATATACAGTGGCTATGGAAGTAGAACATTCAATGTTTTGCCAACATCTCCAGAAAATGAAAAGCAAACATGCAATGCAATATATTCTAAGCAACCACTGATTACCTAAATCCATGTAGTAACACTGTTTAAATGTTTTACAGCAACTATTCTTGACCCCACATTTTATTTTACTCATTTTGTGGAAGAAAAAACAGTTCAAACGGTCATAAATCGGTGCGGAACATATTGTTGTAAATAAAAAGGAGGCAATTTCTTCTTTATGAAAAACCATCATTACTATCAAATCTTGGTGAAGTTCAAAACTTTATAATTATGTAGTCTTAAATACTAGGTCATCAGGTGAAATGTTTGGACAATAGGATAGCTCCATTATTACTCATCTTTCCATTTCTAGGTATGCCCGTGTTGTTACTGCGGACACAGGAAATAACAAAGGAGATATAACTAAACAGAACAAAGCTGTCAACAACGTTGCATATCGGCCAGTCAGGCCGTTTCGCATTGTTACAGCCAGTGAAGATCAATGTTTACATTTTTTTGAAGGACCACCATTTAAATATGTAACTGAAATTCGTGTAAGTAAACATATAAGTTTGAGAGAATTTGGTTGTGTGGTAGCACACTGCTCGGCTCCTGACTGGACTTCTGACTGGTTTCCCTCACTGTGATGGAACTCATCAGAGTTTGTCTTGAACAGAGCCACCTGTAGCCACCCTCCAAATATGGGCATTGTAGCCACCTTGAATCCAGCCTGTCTATTTTTAGAGTCGCGTGCTGTGATCTATGTTTAGATGGTAAGCCACCAGTAGCCTACCTGTCTATTTTTAGCACTTAAGCACAAGGTGCAAGGCGAGCTTTTGTGAACACTCACCGTCCGGCATCCGTCGTCGTTGTCATCGTCTGTCTGTCTGTTAACAATTTCCTACAAATGACTTCTCCTACTAAACCAATGGACAGATTTCAAAATAACTTCACAGGAATGGTCCTAAGGTGGTCCTCTTTTAAAGTTGTTCAAAGAATTTAATTAAAATAAAATTATTTTGCACAAATGTTCCTTGGGGTACCCTCTACCAAGATTGTTCAAATATTTCCGATCCGTTGAAAAACATGGCCGCCAGGGGGCGGAGCTTATTTTCCTTATATGTGCATTGTTAAAACTTTAAATTCTTCTTGTCCAAAAGTACTGGCCCGATTTGAAAATTATTTTGCACAAATCTTCCTTGGGGCACTCTTTACCAAGATTGTTCAAATATTTCCGATCCGTCGGAAAACATGGCCGCCAGGGGGGCGGAGCTTGTATTCCTTATATGTGCATTGTTAAAACATTGAAAATCTTCTTGTCCAAAAGTACTGGCCCGATTTGAAAATCGATAGCAATGGAGCACTGCTGAGCCTCTATTTTTGTCTCAAATGTGTTATTGTAATCACAAAAAATAAATCTGTTGAGCGATCCAGGGCCATCATGGCCCTCTTGTTATAGAGTCACATGCTGTGATCTATTTTTAGATTGTTAGACTATTATTGGATTATTAGCTATCCTATTTGATTATGGGTTGTGTCTTAAACAGGTTGGACGGTTAATGGGTGTTTTCTAAGAGGATGGGTAGGGGTAAGGGAATATATACTTAAGACAATAAGATGTATGTCATGAATGATCAATGATTTACTGTTGTAATTACGATATATAGCGGGAGAGTATACAGCCAATTTCTTATTTAACGTATAAGTTTGTTTAAAGCATTGCTTAACCCTTTCCCTCATACGACAATTCTGCAGCAGACGACTTTGAATATATTTTGTCAAAAAATGGAAAATCTCTAATTGAATGGATAACCTATGACTAAAAGTGGAAAACATTGTGTCAAAAGGAAAAATTGCTCATTTTGAGCAATTTCTTCTTTTGTCTCTATGTTTTCAAAAAGTCGTCTGCTGCAGAGGCGTCAGAAAGCGTCTATATGTGGGAAAGGGTTAAAGCAAAGTTTGTGAGAGTTAATATGATAAATCTCACATCTGCTTGGACGTCCAAATCTGTAAATGGATATCAGTTATAGTAAAAGTGCAATGTTGAGCCAATTTGCACCAATGACACATCTACCAATGATATGTTGCTGTCTGACCTCAGATCAATAGTGTAACATATATCAAGGAAAGACCATACCTCGATGCCAGCTTGGCCAACACACTTTCCAACATTTGACAAAAGTTACTGTGACAAGCGTTATTCGTTTTTCACCAAAGGGCTTACAGTCTATGTGGAAAAGCAGCCAGTTGCTTGGAAAGTATGTTGTGTGGAGTACTGGTGTGAGAAAGCTAGATAACACATATGAGTAGGTGAAATGGCTGCTGTGATATGACTGAAAAATTGTTGAAACTACGATTAACCCTTTCCTTCATATAGACGCTTTCTGACACCTCTGCAGCAGACGGCTTTTTGAAAACATAGTGACAAAAGAAGAAATTACTCAAAACGAGGAATTTCTCCTTTTCCCACAATGTTTTCCACTTTTAGTTTATCCGTTCAATTATAGAGATTTTCTATTTTTTGACAAAAGATGTTCAAAGTCGTCTGCTGAAGAATTTTCGTATGAGGGAAAGGGTTAAGCCCGAATCAATCAATCAACCATAGAATAAGGTTCCAGTTGGCTTTTGTAAACAGTGTAGATCTTGAAGCTTCTGTGTAGAACTTGTGTAGATTTCAAAGTTTTCTATGCAGCTTTCATGTATGTGGGAAAGGGTTAACTAGCGGGGTTTGTCTGTATGGCTTGCACTACTTAAATAACTTGTTAAGACTTTTTCACATACAGCAAGTCTGCAGCAGACAGCTTTGATACCACTGAGGCATAACTATGGAAACTTTCTATAAATTATAGTATAATCATCAAATAGTTTAAACGGATAATGGCTCATTATAGTTTTTCCTATTGCCTCACTGTTTTCAACTTTATTTGATACACATATTTTCATTTATTAAGATGTTGACTACTTTTGACTATCATCAAATAGTTTAAACGGATAATGGCTCATTATAGTTTTTCCTATTGCCTCACTGTTTTCAACTTTATTTGATACACATATTTTCATTTATTAAGATGTTGACTACTTTTGCCTACATTTTTTAAAAGTTTTTTGCTGCAGATAAGTTGTATGTGGGAATGGGTTTTTAAAATGCATTGAAGTGCCCAAAGTCATCAAATGCAAATACAACTATTTTTTAGGATCACAAGAATTTTGTGAACTGTGTGAGATACTCACCTACAGGAGACTATTTTATCTCTGGGGGAGCAGACGGACAGGTAAGAACTTCAGATTTTTTGTCGTCACCACGACGAAGTAGCGTTCGTGAGACTTAGGTGTTGCTTTTCTGGCATCAGCGGCATCAAACATCAACGTTAAAGTTTCTTTTTTTTTGTATTTTTCTCAATAAATGCTAATGCTAGGGCTTTTAAATTTGGATCAAAGATACATCTAGTAACCTTCTTCATATTTATGGTCAAAGGGTATGATGGCGAATCATTTAACCCTTTCCCTCATATAGACGCTTTCTGATGTCTCTGCAGCTTTTTGAAAACATATTGACAAAAGAAGAAACTGCTCAAAACAAGCAATTTCTCCTTTTGCCACAATGTTTTCCACTTTTAGTCATAGGTTAACTTTTTAATTATAGAGATTTTCCATTTTTTGACAAAATATGTTGAAAGTCATCTGCTGCAGAATTGTCGTATGAGGGAAAGGGTTAAAGGTGCTGAACTCGAGATGATGATAAACATTTTGAAACATTGAAACTTCTGCAAATATTGCTAATAGTGACAACAAAGTAAGTTATTAATAATTCAAACTATTTTGGCAGTAGATGTTGAAAAACAGTCAATTGAACTCATGAAAATGTACAACATTTGGCTTACTGGGTATGTTACCCAGTAAAAATGAAGCATAAACAATCAATATTTAGATTTTTATTGATCTCGAAAGTGAAATTTCTCTAATTTTATCTCATAATTATGATTCTAATATTTCAAGAAATGTTTTGAACAGTTTTAAAACTTTGACTATACTATCTATAATCTGGAGTCCAGCATTTTTAATGATGCGTAATTCTTGATTTAATATTGATACCATTAAATATGCTCCTTTCCAAGAAATGTTGGAAACCCTCAGCCTGAGGTCTTGTTCAAATATATATTAAAAAAAATATAAATCTTCTTGTTCAAATTACTAGCATGATTTGAAAAATAATAAAAAACGGCTTTTTGAAAACATGGTGATAAAAGAAGAAATTGCACAAAATGGCAATTTCTCCTTTTGCCACAATGTTTTCCACTTTTTGTCATATGTTATCCATTCAATTATGGAGATTTTCTATGTGTTGACAAAATATGTTCAAAGTCGTCTGCTGCAGAATTGTCGTATGAGGGAAAGGGTTAAGGACAGAGTAGAAAATTCTGTCTTGGACTGGACCCTTTCCAACAGATAGACATGTTCTGACACCTCTGCTGCAGACAACTTTTAAAAACATTGTGGCAAAATGAGCAATTTCTTTCTTTTTCTACAATGTTTTCAACTTTATTCATTAATTGCTTGTTCATTTATAGAGAGTTCCAATATTTTTACAATTTCTGTTAAGTTATCCTGATAAAATCTTCTCAGATCTTCTCTTCTTCCTTTGCATAAGACGTTTAAATTATTGTCTACAAAACTGTTTGCTATAAAACTGGGCAAATAACCCCTATAAATAAATGAGATAGAGAAGCTGTGATTGTGCAGTGTATATGGTCAATTGGAGAGGATCTTTAATGCAGTTTTGTCAATTCTAGTATATGTACAGCTTAGTATTTTACTCTTGATTTAAATAAGATTGCCTAATAGGAGACTTCTCTATTGCCTGAGATTCTTTAATAACTTGTATGTGATTCTCTGAACCTAGGCACTCGTCTTTGATGGAAAAAGTGCTGAGAGAGTGGGAGAACTAGTGGACAGCAAAGTAAAAACAATGGGTGGTCCAGCTAAAGCGCACAGTGGCGGGATATACAGCGTAAGTTACATGAGAGACAGTGACTTGGAGGTAGAATGCTGGCATCCTAATCTATTTGTCCTGGTTGTCATTCCGGGCCATAAGAGCATGATCTACCCACTCTTTCGTGAGGGTATACTTGTTGAGTATCCAGCTAGACTTAGAAGACATGACGAGTGATTAACCCTTTCCCTCATATAGACGCAGAATTGTCGTATGAGGGAAAGGGTTAACCCTTTCTGCAGCAGATGATTTTTTCAATCATTGTGGTAAAAGGAAAAATTGTTCATAATGAGCAATTTCTCCATTTGCCACAATAATTTCAACTCTATTAAATGATCATTTATAGAGATTTTCTATATTTTGGAGTTGATCATTTGAAAGTCGTCTGCTGCAGATTTATTGGGTACTTGCTTTATAGTCAGATGAAATTGGTCAACTGTGTTATATTTGAGGTCTTTGGAAACTGATTGATGATCTTCGTTATAATTGTTTGGTCCTTGTTAATCTAAATTGGTACTGGAAATATCCTTGAAAAGTTCTTGATTTTCAATTTGAAATTAAGCCTGTACTCTGAATTAGTAACAAACAGATATTGATTCTAGCCATTATAACAGTGTAACCTAGCATAACAGCATTTCTGTAAAGCAGCAACTTCTTAAAAGCAACTGTTTAAATTTTCCAACATTTGATGACAAATTTATAGAAAAGGTGGAATTTATATATTTGGTTTAAGGGCATTATGTGAAAAGGAGAAACGGCTAGTTATGTAAATAAAAAGTAATATTATTGAATAGCATTGAAAATATTGTGGCAAAAGGTGGTAATTACTTATCGAGTAATTCGTCCTTGTTACCATGCTTTCAAAGGGTGTCTGCTACAGATGCATCAGAATGTGTCTGCTAGTAAGAAAGCGTTGAGGTTGGTTTTCCTGGAGCACTGATTATTAAGCCTTGTGTCTTTAAATTTCAGGTGAATTTCAGCGAGGATGGGAAAGAGTTCCTGACTGTATCTGGAGATAAGACTGCCAAGATCTGGAATGTGGAGAGTAGGGAGCTATTGGGGTAAGAGCTGTTCAAGTAAAGAAAGGCTTAGGGTTTGGGATGTTGTCTGTATTGTCATTTGTCCATCCGTCGTCAACAATCTGTTTGTTCACACTGTAGACGCTACTATTTCCATCAAATCATCATTTAACATATTCAGTTTGTTTATCATGCTGATTACTTGGCCTATTTGGGTTATGTCAGGCCAAAAACTAGGTCACAAGGTGAAGTTGAATGAAAATCTCATCAATTTGGAAGCCACATTTTTAATTTGAGCATGTTGAAAAGATTTCTTGATGATATAAAGGCTAAGTTTGAATATCGGTAATGTTAGTTTATAAACAAGGTGATTAGGCCAAATTTAAGATTTTTAGCTCGCCTATGCACGAAGTGCAAGGTGAGCTATTGTGATCACATTTTGTCGTGCGTCGTCAAAAATTTTAGCTTGTTAACACTCTACAGGCTACATTTTGCATCCAATCTTCATGAAAGTTTATCAGATGTTTTCATTTCCATCAAATCTTGGACAAAGGGAAATTTTGTTAACACTCTAAAGGCCACATTTTCAACTTGAGCATGTATAAACTTTATCAGAATGTTTGTCTTGATGATATGTAGGTCAAGCTCGAATATGGGTCATATTTGGCCAGAATCTAGGTCACTAGGCCAAATTGAAGGAAAATCTTGTTAACTCTGTTCGAACATGGGTTATTTTGGGTCAAAAAGTAGATCACAAGGTCAAATTGAAGGAAAATTTTATTAACACCCTAGAGGCTGCAATTTTTGTCACAATGTTTGTCTTAAAAATATCTAGGTCAAGTTCAAATATGGCTCATATAAGGTCAGAAACTAGGTCACTAGGCCAAATTGAAGGAAAAATTTGTTAACTGTAGAAGTCACATTCTATGCTTCAGCAGCTTGACATTTAGTTAGAATGTTTGTCTGAATGATAACTAGGCCAAGATTGAATAAGGGTCATGCCGGGTCAAAAACTAGGTTACTAGGCCAAATTGAAGGGTAATCTTGTTAACACTCTAAATGCCACATTTACAACTTGAGCATGTTGAAACTTTATCAGAATGTTTGTCTTGATGATATCTAGGTCAAGCTCGAATATGGGTCATATTTGGCCAGAATCTAGGTCACTAGGCCAAATTGAAGGAAAATCTTGTTAACTCTGTAGAAGACGCTTTTTCGGCTACAGCAGCTTGAAATTTGGTCAGAATTTGTATCTAAATGATATCTAGGCCAAGTTCAAATAACTTGATGAAACCTTATCAGAATATTTGTCTGATGATATGTTAGTCAAGTTCGAACATGGGTAATGTTTGGTCAAAAAGTAGGTCACTAGGTCAAATTGAAGGAAAATCTTGTTAACTCTCTAGAGGCAGCATTTTTTGCTTCAGAAGTTTGAAATTTTGTCAGAATGTCTGTCTTAAAGATATCTAGGTCACGTTTGAATATGGGTCATATTGGGTCAGAAACTAGGTCACTAGGCCAAATTGAAGGAAAATCTTGTTAACTCTGTAGAAGACGCAATTTTTGCTACAGCAGCTTGACAATTGATGAGAATGTTTGTCTGAATTATATCTAGGTCAAGTTCGAATATGGGTCATATTGGGTCAGAAACAAGGTCAATAAAGGAAAATATTGTTCAAACTCCGGAGGCCGCATTTTTACTTTGAGCAAATTGAAACTTTGTTAGCATATTGTCTTGATAATATCTAGTCCATGTTGGAATATGGGTCATATCAGGTGTAAAAAAATATAAACTACTAGGCCAAATGAAGGAAATCTTGTTAACACTGTGAAGGTTGCATTTAGAATAATTGTCTTGATGTGTTTTTAATTGCAGTACATTGTTTAATTTAGGTGAGCGAACTAGGGCCATCATGGCCCTCTTGTTTTTATAAACGCAAGAGGCCGCATTTTTATGCTCTCAATTTTTTTTCGAGACGAGCATAATGTCACTGTATTTTTCAGTTCGGCTTTGGTCAGGGCTATTTCTCAGCAGCTATTGACTTGAATTCAATGACCCTCTTGTTTTTATGTTAGAATTACTTATTTTTTTAGCAATAACCTTTCCTCAGCATTGCTACCGAATAATAATTGCTTTTGATGAGCAATAACCTTTTTCCCCACTTTGATTTTAAATAGAAATTGCTCATTTTGAGCAATCGTTGTGGCAAAGGGAGAAATTGATATTATCATGATTTTTTTTAGCTCTACTGGCCAAAGGCCAGAAGGGCTTATGTCGTGGCGATTTGTCCGTCGTGCGTGCGTGCGTCCGTAAACAATTTCTTGTTAACACGATACAGTCTTCACTTTTGATTGTATCTCAACTAAACTTATATAGTAGTTAGATATCCATGAGAGCTCGGTTCCTTTCGAAAACCAGCCAGATCCGCCCATGCATGACTGGATTATGGCCCTTGAAATGGTCAAAATTGCTATAAAAGAGCTTGTTAACACGATACAGTCTTCTTTTTTTATTGTATCTCAACCAAACTTATACAGTAGTTAGATATCCATGAGAGCTCGGTTCCTTTCGAAAACCAGCCAGATCCGCCCATGCATGACTGGATTATGGCCCTTGAAATTGTCAAAATTGCTATAAAAGAGCTTGTTAACACGATACAGTCTTCACTTTTGATTGTATCTCAACCAAACTTATACAGTAGTTAGATATCCATGAGAGCTCGGTTCCTTTTGAAAACCAGCCAGATCCGCCCATGCATGACTGGATTATGGCCCTTGAAATGGTCAAAATTGCTATAATAGAGCTTGTTAACACGATACAGTCTTCACTTTTGATTGTATCTCAACCAAACTGATACAGTAGTTAGATATCCATGAGAGCTCGGTTCCTTTCGAAAAACATCCGCCCATGCAAGACTGGATTATGGCCCTTGAAATTGTCTAAATTGCTATAATTGAGCATGTGAACACAATAGAGGCTCCATTTACTATCTGATCTTCACCAAACTTAGATAGTAGTTAACTATTGATGAGAGCTTGGTTCCTTTTGAAAATCAGCCAGATCCGCCCATGCAAGACTGGATTATGGTCCATGAAATTGTAAAAATTTCTATAATACAGCTTGTGAACACAAAGGAGCCTCCATTTACTATCCGATCTTCACCATACATACATGCTCTGGATTGAAAATGACCAAAGAACCATACCAGTAGAGCATAGGCCCTCATGGGCCTCTTGTTTTATTTTGAAACAATGTTTTCAAAAATTGTCTGCTTCAGAGGCGCCAGAAAGTATGTGAGAAAGCGTTAGACAATTATAGAATTAAATCAAAATTGTTGTCACAAAAGGGGAAAATGCTCATGATGAGCAATTTCTCTATTTACAACACTGTTTTCAAAATTTGTCTGTTGCAGAGGCAGCGGTATGTGTGATAGGTTTAAACCATAATGGAACCTAGTTTCAGAGGGTTAACAATGGGTAAGGAGATCAATTTGTCTGCTGCAGAGGCACCAGAATGTGTCTGTATGTGGGAAAGGTTTAAACCATAATTGACCCTAATTTCAGAGAGTTTACGATGGGTAAGGATATCAAAGACATGCAGGTGGGTTGTCTGTGGCAGGGGGACAACATTATGTCTGTATCTCTATCTGGATTCATCAACTTCCTGGATAGAAATAATCCAACAGACGGAAAAGGGATACACACTCCATTGAAGATATTAAAGGTATGTACACAGGGCTCGGAATATTAACCCTTTCCCTCATATAGACGCTTTCTGATGCCTTTGCAGCAGACAGCTTTTTGAAAACATAGTAACAAAAGAAGAAATTGCACAAAACGTGCAATTTCTCCTTTTGTGACAATGTTTTCCACTTTTAGTCATAGGTTATCTATTCAATTATAGAGATTTTCCATTATTTGACAAAATATGTTCAAAGTCGTCTGCTGCAGAATTGTCATATGAGGGTTAAAGAGTGATATGGGCAAGGTAAGGTAGTTCTAATCATGATTTTGGTCCCCCAACTCGAAACAAAATGTTGCCATTGATTTCCATGTATTGCTTTGCAATCGGCAAAGTGCAATTCATGCTTATCTGTATGTAGAACCAAGAATTTCGGAAACGGCTAGGTTTGTTCACCCATTTCATCGAAAAGGCTCAATTATGTGCAATTTCTCCTTCGGTCACAATGTTTTCAAAAGTTGCCTGTTGCAGAGGGTTCAAACTGTTGTGGCACTTCTCTTTACTTGTTATCCCAGCCAAAGGTGGATGGGATTTTGGTTTGGCGTCTTCTGTTCATCCATCCATTCATCCAGAGCCATATCTAAGGCATCGATGATTTAATTTGATTAAAACTGTTTGTAAATATTGAGTAGCATAGGGAAGTGCTACCCTCTAAGTTCCATTAACCCTTTCCCTCATGTGACAATTCTGCAGCAGATGACTTTGAACATATTTTGTCAAATAATGGAAAATCTCTATAATTGAATGGATAACCTATAACTAAAAGTGGAAAACATTGTGACAAATGGAGAAATTGCTCGTTTAGAGCAATTTCTCTTTTTGTCACTATGTTTTCAAGAAGCCGTCTGCTGCAGAGGTGTCAGAAAACGTCTATATGTGGGAAAGGGTTAAGAAATGCTCTAGGAACAACAAAATTATGCCCCCTCGAATTTTTAAATACAGGACATTTTAGTTTTAAATTATTTGGAAAGGTAGATAACCCTCTTTTAACCATTTCCCTCATACAATAATTCTGAAGCAGACGACTTTGAACATATTTTGTCAAAAAATAGAAAATCTATATAATTGAATGGAAAACCTATGACTTAAAGTGGAAAACATTGTGACAAAAGGAGAAATTGCTCATTCTGAGCAATTTCTTCTTTTGTCACTATGTTTTAGAAACACCTGTCTCCTGCAGAGGCGTCAAAAAGCGTCTATATGAGGGAAAGGGTTAAATATTTCTTAGTTATCTCCCTCAAATCATTGGTTAGAGGTCATATTTTATAGTCATAAAACTCAAGTCAAGCTCTAAGCTGGGTCATGTGGGATAAACAACTAGGTCTAAACTTGGTCATGTGGGATAAACAACTAGGTCTAAACTGGGTCATGTGGGATAAACAACTAGGTTTAAACTGGGTCATGTGGGATAAACAACTAGGTCTAAACTGGGTCATGTGGGATAAACAACTAGGTCACCAGGTCAACCTGTATTAATCTTGTTGAACACTCAAGAGGTCTCATTTGTCATCAAATTTTGAGGAAAGTTCACCAGAACATCAATTCTAGATTATGTTTGAAGCTGGGTCAGCCTTGGTAAAAAACTTGGTTATTCGATCAAATTGTAGTCAACAAATTTTGTCATTTTTTTCTTTTATTACTTGTATACTAAGATGGTCCAAGCATTCTATTACAATTTTATTTTGAGATTTCAATTCAACGATTTGATTTATAGAATAATGTTTTTCTCTTTCGTTGCAGGGCCACAATAAACCTATAAATAGTATGGCTGTCTCGTTCGACTTGAATAAGCTGTTCAGTGGTAGTGGGGAGATCGTTAACAGCACCAATGAGGCTCTTATCTATATCCTTTCAAGTTCAAACCACAGTTTTCCAAACACATACTTTTCGATGTTTGGCAAAAGTCAATGGGACAAGTCTCATTCGCTTTCCTCCAATGGGCTTAAACTAATTTGATACACATCCTGTTTTGTGAAGTACTGAGAGTGAGAAAGCAAGGAATCACACTTGCTGCTGTGATATGACAAAATAATTGTAGAAAGCAGCATTAAACCCCAATCAATCAATATTCCCTTTCCATTTTCACACCCTTTCCCACATATGGACGTTTTTTGATGCCTCTGCAGCAGAAGGTTTTTGAAGTCATTTCGGCTAAAGGAGAAATTGCTCAAAGAATTTTAAACTTTATTCAATAATGAACAGTTCTTTCATATGTAAAGATTTTCAAGATTTGACCAAATATTTCAAAGTCTTCTGCTGCCAAAACTCAGAACACTGAGTAAGTTTTCAAAGTTGTCTGCTGCCCAAACTCAAAGCATTGAGTACCGGTAAGTTTTTATCTCACCTATGCACAAAGTGCAAGGTGAGCTATTCATGCATAGTGAGCTATCATGAAGATTGGATGCAAAATGTAGCCTGTAGAGTGTTAACAAGCTCAAATGTTGATGACGGACGCTGGACAAAATGTGATCATTAAAGTTCACCAGAACATTCATCTCCATTAAATCTTGGACAAGTTCGAAACTGGGCCATGTGAGGTCAAAAAACTAGGTCACTAGGTCAAATTGAAGGGAAAACTCTGGAGGCCACATTTTCAACATTTTCAACTTGAGCAATTTTTTGTCAGAATGTTGAGCTGAATGATATCTAGGTCAAGTTCGAATATGGGTCATGCCGGGTCGAAAACTAGGTCACTAGGCCAAATTGAAGGGTAATCTTGTTAACACCCTAGAGGCCAAATTTTCAACTTGAACATGTTGAAACTTTTATCAGAATGTTTTTCTTGATTATATGTAAGTCAAGTTCTAACATGGGTCAAAAAATAGGTCACTGGTCGTCTGCTTTCGACGTTGACGTTCTAACCACTGAGGTGGTCCAAGAGCAGAAGTGGTAGGTAGGACAATATATTCCTTAACAAAGATCACTATGTTGGGATTTGACCTCTGCCACTGCGGAGGACATTCAAGGTAAAGGTCACAAGACTGTGGTAATAGACATGACGGTGGTGGGAACTAGTCTTGTCAGTGTCAGCATGGATGATACTCTCCGTTGCACTGATGTGTCTACAGACATGCCAGCATACAAGTAAGTATTGAGCTGCAACTTTTAAGCTGACCTGAGCACTTCTTGCTCAAGTTGAGTTATTGTGGTCGCTTTTTGTCTGTCGTTAAATCAACATCTTCTCTTCTGTACCCAGTGGGTCTATGATGAAACTTCGAAACTTCACAGAAAGCATCCTCTCAATGTTCTAACCAGAATTGCTTCATTTTTAGCTCCACTGGCTGAAAGCCAGTCGAGCTTATGTCATGGCGAATTGTCCGTCGTGCGTGCGTGCGTGCGTTAACTTTTTCCTTTAAACGACTTCTTCTCCCTAACCACTTGGCCAATTTGGTTGAAACTTCATGGGAAGCATCCTCTCAATGTCCTCTACTAAATTCCTTCAATTTTTTTTGATCCATTCAAAATTCTGGTTTCCATGGCAACCGAAAGAAAAAAATAGTGAGAACTTAAAAAATCTTCTTCTCCGAAAGTGTCAGGTCGATTTTCAAATAATTTTGTAGAAATGTTCCTTGGGTGACCCTTTATTAGATTCCTTCAAGAAATTTTGATTGGGCGAAAAACATGGCCGCCAGGGGGCGGGGCTTTTTTGCCTTATATAGCTATAGTGAAAACTTAAATAATCTTCTTCTCAAAAAGTGTTCAGCAGATTTTCAAATAATTATGTAGAAATGTTCCGTGGGTGACCCTCTATCAGATTCCTTCAAGCCATGTTGATTGGTAAAAAAACATGGCCGTCACAGGGCGGGGCTATTTTGCCTATATGGCTAAAGAGCAAACTTAAAAAATCTTCTCCTCCAAAAGTGTCAGGCCGATTTTCAAATAATTTTGTAGAAATGTTCCTTGTGTGAACCTTAATTAGATTCCTTCAAGAAATGTTGATTGGGCGAAAAACATGGCCGCCAGGGGGCGGGGCTTTTTTGCGTTATATAGCTATAGTGAAAACTTAAAACATCTTCTTCTCTGAAAGTGTTCAGCCGATTTTCAAATAATTTTGTAGAAATGTTCATTGGGTGACCCTCTATCAGATTCCTTCAAGCCATGTTGATTGGTCGAAAAACATGGCCGCCAGAGGGCGGGGCTATTTTGACTTATATGACCATAGTGAAAACTTAAAAAATCTTCTCCTCCGAAAGTGTCAGGCATATTTTCAAATAATTTTGCAGAAACATTCCTTTGGTGACACTCTACAAGATTCCTTTAAGCCATGGTGGTTGGTAAAAAAAATAGCCACCACGGGGCAGGGCTGTTTGGAGATTTTATTTATTTTTTATCCATGCAGATTGCTGGTTTCCATGGCAACTGAAAGTTAAAAAACCTAAAAAAACTGGTTGGCTGATTTTTAAATTATTTTGTAGAAAAATTCCTTGTGCGACTCTTATGAGATTACTTCAAGCCATCACTCATGAATAATTATTAACCCTTTCCCACAAATTACAAATCTGAAGCAGACAACTTTGAAAAACATGATGACAAAAACCTGAAAAAACTATGCTGTCCTGTTAAAGCTCAAATATACTTTACCAAATAATGGCACTTTCATTTACTTCCCGGTAGCTAAGTAGGTAGCAACTTGTGCTGTCAATCCAATGGTTGCGAGGTATTACCTTAGATTGGCCAACATTCTTTCTGATGTTTGGGAAAAGTCATTGCAACGAGCATCAATCATCTTCAACCAATGGGCTAACATAACAGTCTATGTGGCAAAGCAGTCAGTTGCTTCGAAAGACTGTTGTGTTATGAGTAATGGTGTATGAAAGCTGTTGTGTTATGAGTAATGGTGTATGAAAGCTGTTGTGTTATGAGTAATGGTGTATGAAAGCTGTTGTGTTATGAGTAATGGTGTTTGAAAGCTGTTGTGTTATGAGTAATGGTGTATGAAAGCCAGGTAACACATGGGTAGTTAAATTAGCCGCTGTGTTATGAACGAAAAAAAATTGAAAACGGGGTCAAACTCCAATCAATCATACCATTCCGCTTAGAACCAGATAACGGGGTGAAATTTAGCAACATACTTTTTCAGAATAAATTGCTGTAGATTTTTGTTATCCACTGTTACCTGATGCAATAATTTAATCCTTTACAGTGGTCATCTTAAGGAAAAACATTGTAGCAGAAAAAGATCTAATATCTGGGCAATTGATTTGTACCATTCTGATATTGTGTCGTTCTGTCTCTCAGTGCTTCAGATGTCCTTTGACATTGTTGTTGGTAGGCTGCATGTTTAATCCTTGGAACACTCTTGCTTTCTAAAGTTGTCTGCTTATCTGCTTTAGTAACGTAATAGGTTGTCAATTTCCAGGAAAGTCTTAACCCTTTCCCCTTGTAGACACATTTTGACATCTGCAGCAGACATCTTAAAAGAATTGTGGCAAAAGGAGAAATTGCTCATAATGAGCAATTACACCTTTTGTCACATTTTTAGCTGATTTTTGAAGAAACAAGAGCTATTGTCATGACCATAGCGTCGTCGGTGGCGGCAGCGGCGTGGTCGTCCGGTTAAGGTTTTTTGTTCAGCTCAGCTTTTTTAGATCACCTAGAGCCAAAGGCTCAAGGTGACCTATTCTGATCACTTTTTGTCCGTCCGGCGTCGTCCGTCGTCCGTCGTTAACATTTAGACATTTAGATCATCTCCTCCTTAACCACTTGACCAATTTCAACCAAACTTCACAGGAATGTTCCTTTGGTGAACCTCTTTCAAAATTGTTCAAAGATTTAAATTCCATCGAGAACTTTGGTTGCCGCGGCAACAGAAAAGGGGAAAATTGCCAAATCTTAAAAAATCTTCTTGTCCAAAAGTACTGGCCCGATATAAAAATTATTTTGCACAAATGTTCCTTGGGGTACCCTCTACCAAGAATGTTCAAATATTTCCGATCCGTTGAAAAACATGGCCGCCAGGGGGCGGAGCTTATTTTCCTTATATGTGCATTGTTAAAACTTTAAAAATCTTCTTGTCCAAAAGTACTGGCCTGATTTGACAATTATTTTGCACAAATGTACATTGGGGCACCCTTTACCAAGATTGTTCAAATATTTCCGATCGGTTGAAAAACATGGCCACCAGGGGGCGGAGCCTGTTTTCCTTATATGTGCATTGTTAAAATTTTAAAAATCTTCTTGTCAAAAAGTACTGGCCCGATTTGAAAATCGTTTTGCACAAATGTTCCTTGGGGCACCCTTTACAAAGATTGTTCACATATTTCCGATCTGTTGAAAAACATGGCCGCCAGAGCGCGGAGCTTGTTTTCCTTATATGTGCATTGTTAAAACTTAAAAAATCTTCTTGTCCAAAAGTACTGGCCCGATTTGAAAATTATTTTGCACAAATGTTCCTTGTGGCACCCTTTACCAAGATTGTTCAAATATTTCCGATCGGTTGAATAACATGGCCGCCAGGGGGCGGAGCTTGATTTCCTTATATGTGCATCGTTAAAATTTTAAAAATCTTCTTGACCAAAAGTACTGGCCCAATTTGAAAATTATTTTGCACAATTGTTCCTTGGGGCACCCTTTACCAAGATTGTTCAAATATTTCCGATCCGTTGAAAAACATGGCCGCCAGGGGGCGGAGCATGTTTTCCTTATACATGCATTGTTAAAACTTAAAAAATCTTCTTGTCCAAAAGTACTGGCCCGATTTGAAAATTATTTTCCACAAATGTTCATTGGGGCACCCTTTACCAAGATTGTTCAAATATTTCCGATCGGTTGAAAAACATGGTCGCCAGGGGGCGGAGCCTGTTTTCCTTATATGTGCATTGTTAAAATTTTAAAAATCTTCTTGACCAAAAGTACTGGCCCAATTTGAAAATTATTTTGCACAAATGTTCCTTGGGGCACCCTTTACCAAGTTTGTTCAAATATTTCCGATCGGTTGAAAAACATGGCCGCCAGGGTTGCTGCAGCATCAGAAAGGGGGCAAAATGTCCAAGCTTTAAAAATCTTTTTCTTTGAATCTGCATGTCTGATTCCATTATAGTTTGGTAGAAATGTTCCTTAGGTGAGCCGCTACAAAGATCGTTCAAGGCATACTGTTTGGTTGAAAAAACATGGCAGTCAGGAGGCATCAGAAAAGGGGCAAAATGACAAAATTTGGAAATTCCATTTTTGTTTAAGTTCTTGTCTGATATTAAGGAAATTGAATATAAATCCTACTTCAGTGATCCTCTACATTTAATTTGTTCAAGCTGTATTTTGATTAGTTACAAAATCATAGCAACCTCGCGTCATCACAAAAGGGGTAAATTGAACTTTTAGCTACAAATGACAACTCCTACCATTCCACTTGACCAATTTCAACGTTACTTCACAGGAATGTTCCTTTGATGGTCCTCTTTCAAAATTGTTCAAATACTTGCATTCTGTGTAGAACCTTTGTTGCTGCAGCATCAGAAATTGAGAAAGCTCTTGTTAGATTTCAAGATAAAAATGGACTATTTCTTTAACTGTGAGTGTTCACTCCTTGCAGTTTCATTTGAACTCCTGATCAAATTTTCACAGATATTTGCAGTTAAATATTTGCTTCTAATTAACTATCATTCAGGTGATCGATTTTAGGGCCATCTTGGCCCTCTTGTTTCTGTTTTCTATCAGTCGAGCGTCTGTGCTGTACACGGTGCTCTTGTTTTAATATGCAGTTTTTTAGCTCACCTAAGCACGAAGTGCAAGGTGAGCTTTTGTGATCACTCACCGTCCGTTGTCGTCGTCGGCAGCGTCTGTTAACAATTTCCTACAAATGACTTCTCCTCCTAAACCAATAGACAGATTTCAAAATAACTTAACAGGAATGGTCCTTAGGTGGTCCTCTTTCAAAGTTGTTCAAGGAAATTAATTCCAAGTGGAACTTTGGTTGCTGCGTCATCAGAAAAGGGGAAAATTGCCAAATCTTAAAAAATCTTCTTGTCCAAAAGTACTAGCCCGATTTGAAAATTATTTTGCACAAATGTTCCTTGGGGTACCCTCTACCAAGATTGTTCAAATATTTCTGATCTGTTGAAAAACATGGCCACCAAGGGGCGGAGCTTATTTTCCTTATATGTGCATTGTTAAAACTTTAAAAATCTTCTTGTCCAAAAGTACTGGCCCGATTTGAAAATTATTTTTCACAAATGTTCCTTGGGACAATCTTTACCAAGATTGTTCAAATATTTCCAATCTGTTGAAAAACATGGGCGCCAGGGGGCGGAGCTTGTTTTCCTTATATGTGCATTGTTAAAACTTTGAAAATTCTTCTTGTCCAAAAGTACTGGCCCGATTTGAAAATAATTTTGCACAAATGTTCCTTGGGGCACCATTTACCAAGATTGTTCAAATATTTTTGATCCGTTGATAAACATGGCCACCAGGGGGCGGAGCTTGTTTTCCTTATATGTGCATTGTTAAAACTTTAAAAATCTTCTTGTCCAAAAGTACTGGCCCGATTTAAACATTAATTTGCACAAATGTTCCTTGGGGCACCCTTTACCAAGATTGTTCAAATATTTTTGATCCTTTGAAAAACATGGCCGCCAGGGGGCGGAGCTTGGTTTCCTTACCTGTGCATTGTTAAAACTTTAAAAATCTTCTTGTCCTAAAGTATTGGCCTAAAAAGAGTAAAAACTTTGAAAACTATTGAAGTTCTATTAAATCAGGTGAGCGATATAGGGCCATCATGGCCCTCGTGTCTATATTTTCAACTATATGTTTTCAAAATCATCTGCTGCAGTTATGTTGTATGTTGGAAAGGATTCATTTGTTATCATTTGTTATCATTTTCTCTTATTGCAGTAACAAAACATGTAAGCTTCCATCCCAGCCAAAAGGTGTCGCTGGCATAGAGGATTCATTCGTGGTTGCCTGCCAAGATCATGTAAATACCAATTTTATTATTAAATCATTAACCCTTTCCCTCATACGACAATTTTGCAGCAGAAGACTTTGAACATATTTTGTCAAAAAATAGAAAATCTCTATAATTGAATGGATAACCTATGACTAAAAGTGGAAAACATTGTGGCAAAAGGAGAAATTGCTTGTTTTAAGCAATTTCTTCTTTTGTCACTGTTTTCAAAAAGCTGTCTGCTGCAGAGGCGTCAGAAAGCGTCTATATGAGGGAAAGGGTTAACCCTTGCCCACATACAGACGCTTTCTCTGCAGCAGAGGACTTTTGTGTACATTGTATGTTGGAAAGGGTTAACATATGAGCCGTTCTGCTAGAAAACCAACATTGTGGACTCTGTGTTAAGTATCGACCCGGATCAGCCTAAGCATGCACTTAGGCTTACCCGGATAGACACTTTTCGCCTCCTGTGGATTTTTGTTTCAGGAATCATTACTCTATATCTCTATCCCCCTGAGACGGAATGTGTTGGCCCGGATCAGTCTATGCGGACTGCGCTGGCCGATCTCGGTCGATACATTAAGCAGAGGCCAGCCATAATACTGTTGGTTTTCTCGTGGGAAGGCTCATTCATATCATATTGTTCACTGGACAAAATTCACCCGATCCTGATTTTATATGAATATGACATACATGTAAGCAAATCTTTTACATTTTTAGCTCGACTTTTCAAGGAATAAGGAGGGCTAATGTATTGGCTTTTGAAGAGGCGTTGCGGCTTTGGTTAAAGTTTTGCATGAAAGGCCTTTTCTCAAAAAACACATATGATATTGCTTTGGAACTTACTGGAAGCCATCTTCTGACCTTGCCTTTTTAGTTCACCTATGCACGAAGTGCAAGGTGAGCTTTTGTGATCACTGTCCGTCCGTCTGTTAACAATTTCCTACAAATTACTTCTTCTACTAAACCAATGGACAGATTTCAAAATAACTTCACAGGAATGGTCCTTAAGTGGTCCCCTTTCAAAGTTGTTCAAAGAATTTAATTCCAAGTAGAACTTTGGTTGCTGCGGCATTAGAAAAGGGGAAAATTGCCAAATCTTAAAAAATCTTCTTGTCCAAATGTGCTGGCCTGATTTGAAAGTTATTTTGCACAAATGTTCCTTAGGGCACCCTCTACCAAGATTGTTCAAATATTTCCGATCCGTTGAAAAACATGGCCGCAAGGGGGCGGGGCTTGTTTTCCTTATATGTGCATTGTTAAAACTTTAAAAAATCTTCTTGTTCAAAAGTACTTGCCAGATTTCAAAATAATTTCACAGAAATGGTCCTTAGGTGGTCCCCTTTCAAAGTTGTTTAAAGAATTTCATTCCAAGTAGAACTTTGGTTGCTGCAGCATCAGAAAAGGGGAAAATTGCCAAATCTTAAAAAATCTTCTTGTTCATAAGTGTTGGCCCGATTTAAAAATTATTTTGCACAAATGTTCCTTGGGGCACCCCCTACCAAGCTTGTTCAAATATTTCCGATCCGTTGAAAAACATGGCCGCAAGGGGGTGGGGCTTGTTTTCCTTATATGTGCATTGTTAAAACTAACTTTTTTGCTAAAAAAATCTTCTTGTCCAAAAGTACTGGCCAGATTTCAAAATAATTTCACAGAAATGGTCCTAAGGTGGTCCCCTTTCAATGTTGTTCAAAGAATTTAATTCCAAGTAGAACTTTGGTTGCTGCGGCATTAGAAAAGGGGAAAATTGCCAAATCTTAAAAAAACTTCTTGTCCAAAAGTGCTGGCCCGATTTAAAAATGATTTTGCACAAAATTTATGTTCCTAAGGGCACCCTCTATGAAGATTGTTTAATTATTTCCGATCCGTTGAAAAACATGGCCGCAACGGGGCGGGGCTTGTTTTCCTTATATGTACATTGCTAAAACTTTAAAAATCTTCTTGTCCAAAAGTACTAGCCAGATTTCAAAATTACTTCACAGGATGGTCCTTAGGTGGTCCCCTTTCAAAATTGTTCAAAGAATTTAATTTCAAGTAGAACTTTGGTTGCTGCGGCATCAGAAAAGGGGAAAATTGCCAAATCTTAAAAAATCTTCTTGTCCAAAAGTGCTGGCTCAATTTGAAAATTATAAAATCTACATGCTTCATAATATGAATCCTATAGATCAGGTGAGCGATCCAGGGCCATCATGGCCCTCTTGTTTGGACTTTCTTCACGCATACTTTTTGGGCGACATCAGATGACAAGTCACATAACTCTGAATTATGCCCCTTTTTGGAAAATTTGGCTTAAGTTCTGCGTGCATTTTTTTTACAAAACACAAATGCTGTTGCTTTACAAACTTCTTTGATGTCATCATCACATGTTCTTGCAGGACAAGTCCAATAATTCATTTGTCTGAATGCAGATAGGATGTTTATTTGGCTTGGTATGTCTGTCATGAAAACTGAATTATGAGATAATTTGAAAAATGTAATATTTTACTTGATGAAACAAAAATGGACATCATTAGACTTTCCAGTTTTTGTAAAGGTCAAGGTCATTCATGAAGGTCAGAAGTAAAAAGTCTTGGGACGTACCTCATAGGGAACTTCTGTAATACCCCAAATACTTCAATAACTTGTAATTATCATTTTTACAAGTTCAAGTTCTCTATTTGCTTAGAATTTTACGTGTTGTTGCAATATATACATAGTAAGCTTTAAAAAGCAGTGAATAAAGTATAGATTAACCCTTTCCCTCATACAACAATTCTGCAGCAGATGACTTTAAACGTATTTTGTCAAAACATAGAAAATCTCCATAATTTAATGGATAACTTATGACAAAAAGTAGAAAACATTGTGGCAAAAGGAGAAATTGCACGTTTTGTGCAATTTCTTCTTTTGGCACTATGTTTTCAAAAAGCCATCTGCTGCAGAGACGTCAGAAAGCGTCTATATTAGGGAAAGGGTTAATAAAAGACATACCAATCGCGTTAAAACCAGACCTAAACTTCCTTAGCTCATATATAAATCTGGTTACTGATCATCTCCATCAAATTGTCGCCTACAAAATCATAAGGTATAAAATAGGTGAGAAGTGGTGATTGACGAGTGCTCTGATTGTATAGAAGCAAGCAATGGCTGTATTGTGCGATTTCACTGAACAAAAAACGAAAACCTGGGTTGTCATCGGATCATCCAGCGAAGAATTTTGGTCTGATTTTAATCAGACTGTGATAAAACTAAACTAAGATTGGTTTATTTTATGAATTTAAAGTAGCACATTGTTCCGATTACTTTCATAACTAAGGTACTATTTTAGATTCTCGTTCTGTATTGGCCATTTATTATGCCCCCTTCGAAGAAGAGGGGTATATATTGCTTTGCACATGTCCGTCGGTCCGTCTGTAGACCAAAGCTTGTCCGAGTGATAACTCAACAATGCCTGGACCTATGGTCCTCAAACTTTACATGGAGGTTGGGCCTGACCAGTAGATGAACCCTATTTATTTTGAGGTCATTGGGTCAAAGGTCAAGGTCACAGTGACCTTGAACACAAAAACCTGTTTTAAGCTTGTCCGAGTGATAACTCGACAATGCGGGGACCTATGGTCCTCAAACTTGACTTGGAGGTTGGGCCTGACCAGTAGATGAACCCTATTTATTTTGAGATCATTGGGTCAAAGGTCAAGGTCACAGTGACCTTGAACACAAAACCTTTTTTAGCTTGTCCAAGTGATAACTCAACAATGGCTGGACCTATGGTCCTTAAACTTGACTTGGAGGTTGGGCCTGACCAGTAGATGAACTCTATTTATTTTCAGTTCATTGGGTCAAGGGTCAAGGTCAGAGTGACCATGAACACAAAACCCTTTTTAGCTCACCTGTGCACGAAGTGCTCAGGGTGAGTTATTGTGATCGCCCTTTGTCCGGCGTCCGTTGTCCGTCGTCCGTCGTCCGTCAACATTTTCTCCTCTGTAACCGGTGGGTCAACTGGGATGAAACTTCACAGAAAGCATCCTCTCAATGTCCTCACCAGAATTCCTTAAAATTTTCGGGATCCATGCAGAATTCTGGTTTCCATGGCAACGAAATGAAAAAACTTCAAAATTCTTAAAAAATCTTCTCCTCCGAAAGTGTCAGGCCGATTTTCAAATAATTTTGTAGAAATGTTCCTCGGGTGACCCTCTATCAGATTCCTTCAAGCCATGTTGATTGGTCGAAAAACATGGCCGCCAGGGGGGGCGGGGCTATTTTTCCTTATATGGCTATAGTGCAAACTTAAAAAATCTTCTTCTCCAAAAGTGTCAGGCCGATTTTCAAATAAATTTGTAGAAATGTTCCTTGGGTGACCCTCTATCAGATTCCTTCAAGCCATGTTGATTGGTCAAAAACATGGCCGCCAGGGGGCGGGGCTATTTTGCCTTTTATGGTTATAGTTCAAACTTAAAAAATCTTCAACATCTTCTCCTCAGTAACCGGTGGGTCAATTGGGATGAAACTTCACAGAAAGCATCCTCTCAATGACCTCACCAGAATTCCTTCAAATTTTTGGGATCCATGCAGAATTCTGGTTTCCATGGCAACGAAACGAAAAAAACTTCAAAATTCTACTTCTCCCTAACTGGTTGGCAGATTTTGAACTTATTTCGTAGAAATGTTCCTTGGGTGACTCTCTATCAGATTCCTTGAAGCCATGTTGATTGGTCGAAAAACATGGCCGCCAGGGGGGCGGGGCTTTTTTGCCTTATATGGCTATAGTGAAAACTTAAAAAATCTTCTCCTCCGAAAGTGTCAGGCCGATTTTCAAATAATTTTGTAGAAATGTTCCTCGGGTGACCCGCTATCAGATTCCTTTAAGCCATGTTGATTGGTCGAAAATCATGGCCGCCAGGGGGGGCGGGGCTTTTTTGCCTTATATAGCTATAGTGCAAACTTAAAAAATCTTCTCCTCCAAAAGTGTCGGGCCGATTTTCAAATAATTTTGTAGAAATGTTCCTTGGATGACCCTCTATCAGATTCCTTCAAGCCATGTTGATTGGTCAAAAAACATGGCCGCCAGGGGGCGGGGCTATTTTGCCTTTTATTGCTATAGTGAAAACTTAAAAAATCTTCTCCTTCAAAAATGTCAGGCCGATTTTCAAATAATTTTGTAGAAATGTTCCTAGGGTGACCCTCTATCAGATTCCTTAAAGCCAAGTTGATTGGTTGGAAACTATGCCCGCCAGATGGCGGGGCTTATATAGCTAAAGTGAACAAAAAAATCAGGTGAGCGATTCCAGGGCCATCATGGCCCTCTTGTTTAAGCTTGTCCGAGTGATAACTCAACAATGCCTGGACCTGGAGGATACATGTTTATCTGCAAATATCAGTCATAATCACAATGTGATTAAGAACTGTACCTACCATCCTCAAACTTTGAATGAACATTGTTCATAATCTTAAAACTGACTCATAGACATCCAATGTGAAAAGACAAATCAGCTGGCATTTCGGTCCATGCAAATTTTACTCAATTGTCCAAATATTCCTGACAACATGGCACTCAGGGGGGGCATAATGTTTGACAAACATCTCTTGTTTGTATATTATGTTTTAGTTTTTGTAACATATTAATGTTATCATTTTTTTCATTAACAGATTGTAGTAGTTAATAACGATTGCGAGATAGTATATATGGTTCAAGTGAAGTTTGTGCCCACCTGTGTTTCAGTAAGCAATGGTGACCAGACTCTAGTAGCTATAGGAGGACAAGCAGTAAGTAACTGTTAGCAGACTACTTTTGAAAAGGAAAATTTGATCAACAAGAGCAATTTTTAGCTAGTCTGTGATACCGTTGGCGGCTTCATCGTCACAAAATTTTAAACCTTACCGTATAACTAAAAAAACAGTTACACATATTTAAATGAGCTTGGTACATATGTTCCTAGTATCAATATGCATATCTATACCAAGTCACATAACTCTAGCTTTAATAATGATCCAGTTATGCACCTTTTTTCATACAAACAGTTTAACTCTGCCCCATAACTAAAAAAACATTCAACATTTTCAAATGAAACTAAGTACACATGCCCCATAAGAAAAAACAGACCAGCGTTGGTGTTCGCTTGCGGCACTCTTGTATCTTTTGCAAAAATGTTTTCAACTCTATAATTATACGCTTTCATCTGTAGAGGTGTTCCATATTTTTGGCTAGCTGTTTTCAGCATTATCTGTTGCATATTGTGTGTAGGGGAATGGGTAAAGTTAGTTTCAAACTATAACAACAACATAATATTATTATTGTCAATTATCCCTTTCCCCATCCAACAAACCTGCAGCAAATGACGTTTAAAGCATCTAGGCAATGAAATGGATAATCTCTTTGAAATTATATTTATTAAATTTCTCCATTTGCCACAACGTTTTCAAAAGATGTCTGATGCAGAGGTGTCAGAATGTGAACTGGCAGGTGTACAAGCTTCCTTTTTCCTGAAACTCTTGAAGGGTACACCGGACAAAAAGTTCTAAAACTTAAAATATTTGATGCATGCTTATCTCCTAACGACTCGAAATATTATGAGATCCGTTGAACTAAACTTGTGAATCAAGCGTTCTGCAAACTTATGAAATTGGTAGAAACCTAGAGTCTATACGATATTGATTTAAAACTATTTCAGAAATCTTTTCAATGTTAATTTATTATGCCACAAAGAGGAGAAAAAAAATTCCCACAAACAAGACGCATCTGCTCTAAACAAATGAAAAGCAAAGGGTTATATTTTCACTCGTGACTATGCCACTCTTGAAAATAACACCTTTGCTTTTCACTCTTATTTCATTCACTAGATCTATTTATATCCCAATTAACACTATTCCTTTCCGATGTACAAGCCAACTGGAGCAGACGACTTTCAAATATCTAGGCACAAATATGGAAAATCTTCACAATTGAAATTGTAATTATACGAGTTAAAGATCGTGTAGCAAAATAAGAAATTGCACATAATGAGCAATTTCTCCTTTGGCGTAAATGTTTTCAAAGTGGTCTGCTGCAGATGAATTAAACTGGGAAAGGGGAACAAAAGACAGAATAATAATCAATGAATTAAATGTTCTCCATCAGCATTTACTGATAGTGCTCGATATGCTTTATCTACCTTTCTCTCATATACCAATTATTCAGCAGATGACTTTGAAAGCACCTAGGTAATACTATGGAAAGTCTCTATCAATAAAAGTTGACTCTTTCCCTCATATAGACGCTTTCGAACGCCTCTGCAGCAGACGGCTTTTTGAAAACATAGTGACAAAAGAAGAAATTGCACAAAACGTGCAATTTCTCCTTTTGCCACAATGTTTTCCACTTTTAGTCATAGGTTATCCATTCAATTATGGAGATTTTCTATGTTTTGACAAAATACGTTCAAAGTCGTCTGCTGCAGAATTTTTGTCGTATGAGGGAAAGGGTTAAGTTAATGAAAAAAGTTGAAAATATTGATAAAAAAGAATAAAGATTGCTCATCATGTGCAATTTCTACTTTTTTTACACTGTATTTGAAATGTTGTCTGCTGCAGAAGAAGAAATTGTCAATAGGTAAGTTTAAACTTTAATTTACATCAATTGCGATACAAGCGTTAAGCTTATATTAATCATGATCGATGTCTGCTTCCTGGAGACATAACCAGTATGTGTGGAAAAGTCCTAAAGGCAGAACCCGCTCATCACGTGATTCGAACCCGGGACCTTTGGTACGAGACTCGGAGAGGCCAACACTCTACCACTGCACCAGTTTCTTTCACAATAGGTTGAAAAGTGTTAAAGTCTAGTCCCTGTTGAATGCTCGAAGTTGATATATGTTTTGTTTTCAACAGGATAGCCATGTTCACATTTTCTCGCTCGCAAACGACACTTTGACCAGCGTCCAAAAGATAGACGCAACAGATGATGTAGTCGATGTTAAATTCTCGCCAGATGGTACCCAGTTAGCTGTGGGTACAGGCAGTAGGAAGTACATCAAGCTGTATGATGTCAAGGATGAATTCGCTGTAAGAACATTTTTCAATAATAATCTTCTGCAGATTTTTAACTTTTTTTCCTGAAATAATAACCCCCTTGAAAAAAATTGCTGTAAGGAAAAGAGTTAACCCTTTCCCTCATACGGCAATTCTGCAGCAGACGACTTTGAACGTATTTTGTTAAAACATAGAAAATCTCAATAATTGAATGGATGACATATGCCTAAATGTGGAAAACATTGTGGCAAAAGGAGAAATTGCACGTTTTGTGCAATTTCTTCTTTTGTCACTATGTTTTCAAAAAGCCGTCCGCTGCAGAGGCGTCAGAAAGCGTCTATATGAGGGAAAGGGTTAACCCGACAAATTCCGACGTGTCTGCAGCAGACGACTTATGAAACTCTTATTCGATAGCGCTTATTTCATTGATGGATACCAATCATTTTTCGCCAAGTCCAGAGACTTTTTGATATATGTGCAGCAGATGAATTCTGCTAACATAGTGGCAAAAGGAATTATTATTCATGAAGAGCTTTTGCTTCAATGTTTTTAGCTCTATCCAAAAGATATAATTTCATTTAAAGAGCTTTTTAGCTCGACTTTGAAAAAACGAGAGCTATTATCATGACCCTGGCGTCGTCCGCGGCGGCGTGGTCGTCCGCGGCGGCGTGGTCGTCCGGTTAAGGTTTTTTTTGTTCAGCTCGGCTTCTTTTTTTTCTGTTTTCTCCCTATCAGTAGAGCGTTTGTGCCGTACGCGGTGCTCTTGTTAGTATTTTTTGTTACATTTTTTCAATGTCGTCTGCTACCATGAAAAGAAGCCTGTAGATTTGATTTGCAGTCGGTCTTTAATGTGACGTAATACATGTCAAAGCATAATTGTTTTTGTTTCTTTTTATTTTAACAGACAATTTATTCAGAAGTCAAGCAGACGGGTCGAATACTTTCCATTGACTGGTGCCCTAATGGCAGATATTTTGCCTCCGGGTCACTTGATTGCACCGTGGTTATTTGGGGAAACAGCAAAGCCAGCATGAACAACTATGTACATTTTATGAAAGGTAAAGTAAAAAAAAATCACCCAAATCATGTCTGGATACAGCAATGGCCAAAGTAACAATATGTTCATCCAGTTAATGAACCCTTTCCCTTATATAGATGCTTTCTGACGCCTCTGCAGCAGACAGCTTTTTAAAAACATAGTGACAAAAGAAGAAAATGCTCAAAACAAGCAATTTCTCCTTTTGCCACAATGTATAAATAGATTTTCATTTAATGTATGACTTGAACACATTGCAGCAAAAGGAGATATTTGCTTATAACGAGAAAATTCCCCTTTTGCCCAAATGCTTTCAATTCCCTTTAAAAATTCAGCTTCCATTTTTAGCTCACCTGTCACGTAGTGACAAGGTGAGCTTTTGTGATCGCCCTTTGTCCGTCATCTGTCGCCAATTTCTTGTGAACACGATCAAGTCTTCATTTATTGTCTTATGATTACCAAACGTATACAGTAGCTAGATATATATGAGAGCATGGTTCCTTTTGAAAACCTGCCAGATCCATTCATGCATGAATGAATTATGGCCCTTTAAAATTGGCAAAATTGTTATCTATTTTTGTGGAGCAATTAAATTAGGACCCTAAAACACTTATTCAGGTGAGCGATATAGGGCCATCATGGCCCTCTTGTTAGATTTTCCATTATTTAGCCTGGATTATTTTTTAAGTTGGTCTGCAACAGACAACTACTGAAAATTTGGTGAGAAAAGGATAAAAGGTTCCAGACTTTATAAATAAGCAGTTATTTCTTTGTTTGTAATATATAGCTCAAAACAAGCAGTTTCTCCTTTTTGTCACAATCTTTTCAAGTTTATTTTTGCAATAAAACCTTCTTTATAGAGTTTCCATCTTTTACCTAGAGGTTTTCAAAGTCATTTGTTACAGATTTCTTGTTGTACTTGCGTAAAGGTAAGGGTCAATAATTCTCATCTATCATTTACAGGTGCTCATGGAAAAGGACAAGTGAAGAAAGTGCGATGGCTATCCGATAGTGTATTGGCTACATGTACGCATGAGGGAAACATTAGACAATTCCAATTTAAAAATCTGCAAGCTACGTGTAAGACGTAATAGGTTCCAGGTCCTCTTTAATATCGTTCTCGACAGGTATGCAAGTGTGACATTCTTGCGGTAAGACTTTTATGGGTTTGTATATCTGTACTTTGATCGAGGTATCAGGTATTGGTATAAGGACATTGAAGACTAGGGCAACATTGTATGCACAGGTTTTGCCTTAACCCTTTCCCTCATATAGATGCTTTCTGATGCCTCTGCGGCAGAAGGCTTTTTGAAAACGGTGACAAAATAAGAAATTGCTCAAAACAAGCAATTTTTCCTTTTGCCACAATGTTTTCCACTTTTAGTCATAGGTTATCCATTCAATTATAGAAATTTTCTCTTTTTTGTCAAAATATGTTTAAAGTTTTTTGCTGCAGAATTGTCGTATGAGGGAAAGGGTTAAATTTTATTGTTCGCATTGCCAATAAGACCCTTTTTCACCTGGTGCCACTTTCCCACATGAAGACGCCTTGACAGCAGACAACTTTTGAAAACATTAGTGTGAAAGGAGAAATTGCTCATCATGAGCGATATCGCCTTTTTCCAAAATGTTTTCAGCTCTATCCAGCAATTATGCTTTCATTTATAGATATTTTTCTCATTTCTGCATTGATGTTTTCAAAGTCGTCTGCTTCAGATTTGTTGTATGTGGGAAAGGGATATAGAGTTTATTTACCATTGAACATTTGATACAGGAGTTCTATCCCAAGTGATATTTAGCCGAGCCCCAGTAGCTCAGTCAGTAGCGAAGCGGGCTGTCAACACAGGGGTAGTGAGTTTGAACCCCAGCTCAGCCAACATTCTTTCTGTTGTTTGACAACAGTGTATGTGGAAAAGCAGCCAGATGCTTGGAAAGATTGTTGTGTGGAGAACTGGTGTGAGAAAGCCAAGAAACACATCAGTAGGGGAACTGGCCACCGTGATTTGACTGAATTTGTTTTGAAAACGGCGTTAAACTCCAATCAATTAATCAACCAGAGTGATATTTATTCATGTGTTACAAACATGTACATGTACTTCTGCACAAGTCTGTTATTGGTAGGTAAATGCACAAGTGATAAGAATTCTAGTATTTAACATTTAATGGTAAATAATAAATTATATATTACTAATACAATTGATAAAAAATTAAGTCATTTCTCGTATCTGACATTATATTTGGGGTAGAAGCATTATCTTCTAGTCAACTGACACCATCAGGAATTATTTCTCACTAGGAAATTATGAATTTTAACTATAAATCTTTGCAGTATATGTAAAATATATGATATATTCAATATATTCAACTTAACCCTTTCCCACATATAGACGCATTTTTACCCATCTGAAGCAGTCGACTTTTAAAAACATTGTGACAAAAAGAGATATTGATCATAATGAGCACATTTCTACCTTTGTCACAATGTTTTCAACTTTATTCAATAACTATACTTTCACTTACAGAGATTTCTCATACTCTTGTTCAGACGCTTTCTAAGTCGTTTGCTGCAGATTTCTTGATTGTGGGAAAGGGTTAAACCTGCTAAACAAGGCCCAAGATGAGTGCAATTTCAGGAAAACTGACATTACGTCTTCAATTTTGTGAGGTTTGTGAACTAAGACCGATCTGTGAATTCCCAGCGAAGAAACATCTTACTGATACAATATTTTTACAGACCTTTTCTTTCATAATGTTTGAGAAAAAGAATTTAACCCTTTCCCTCATACGACAATTCTGCAGCAGACGACTTTGAACGTATTTTGTCAAAAAATGGAAAATCTCTATAATTGAATGGATAACCTATGACTAAAAGTTGAAAACATTGGGTCAAAAGGAGAAAACGTGCAATTTCTTTTCTTTTGTCACTATGTTTTCAAAAAGCCGTCTGCTGCAGAGGCTTTCGAAAGCATTTATATGAGGGAAAGGGTTAACATTGAAATACTGTCTGTAAGAATAAGTTCACTGATCTTTATCTGCACATGGGCCCAATGAGCCCTTGAATGGGAAGAGGTATTAATTGCTGCAGATTTGTTGTATGTGTGAAAGGGTTAATATGCAAATCTATTTACATATCAAACTGTCAATGTTCTGATATTTTAGTGTATCTGTGTGGAATTTATAGTAGTCTAAATGAAATGAATCAACTAGATTAGTGTTCTTTTCTGTTTCATTCCATCTCTTATTTCATATTGGTGATTGTACAAGAATATGTTCAGGGATTAGCCTTCTATATGCTGTCTCTTGAAAAGCACTTTGCTACATGTACACAGGGTTGAAAAGCACTTTGCTACATGTACACAGGGACGTTTTTAACACTTTCCAACAGTTAACAAATCTGCAGCAGGCGACATTAAAAACTGGAAAATCTCTATAAAAAATTCTCCATATGTTGGAAATGTTTACTTTTATGAAAAGTCATGGTTCTTTGATTAACTGGTATGGATTATGAAAGTGAATGCTCAGATTAGCTTGTTAGTGCTCTGACCCTTTACTATTGAAAAATACAAAAAGATAAGTTTCTTATGCAATGTGTGACTGAAATCATGATAAAAATGCTGTTATTGGCGAAAATGACATATAGGAAGACGACACATATTTCTCTGAACATTCTTGTTATGTATGTTGGTTTGATGTGATCTTTATAAATAGAGTTCAACTATACATATATGCAACAACCTTTTCCCTCAAAGGTGTATTCAACTGTTCTATTTGTATTTTTTTTTTTTTTTTAAGATATATCCATTTTTCCTGCCAAACTTTTCTTACCAAAATGTCTGTACTCATTCTTTCATACAACAAATATGCAGCAGACAACTTTGCAAACATGTAAGCAAAACTATGGAAAATCTCTATAAATGTAATTATACCCCCCGGCAAACAAAGTTTGGGGGGGTATATAGGAATCACCCTGTCTGTCCGTCCGTCTGTCGTCTGTCTGTCTGTCTGTCTGTCTGTCTGTCTGTCCGTATGTCCACATTTCTTGTAAGCACTACTCCTCCTAAACGGCTCAATGGATTTGGTTCAAACTTTACATGAAGGTTACACATCATATGTAGATATGCATGAAGGAAGATCACACGCCTCGGACTCTTCCAAGGGGAGATAATTTAACTTAGAGGTTATCTGCGAGGGACTCCTGTGCACATACCTCCACATTTCTTGTAAGCACTACTCCTCCTAAACGGCTCAATGGATTTGGTTCAAATTTTACATGAAGGTTACACATCATATGTAGATATGCATGAAGGAAGATCATACGCCTCGGACTCTTCCAAGGGGAGATAATTCAACTTAGAGGTTATCTGCGAGGGACTCATACCTCCACATTTCTTGTAAGCACTACTACTCCTAAACGGCTCAATGGATTTGGTTCAAACTTTACATGAAGGTTACACATCATATGTAGATATGCATGAAGGAAGATCACACGCCTCGGACTCTTCCAAGGGGAGATAATTTAACTTAGAGGTTATCTGCGAGGGACTCCTGTGCACATACCTCCACATTTCTTGTAAGCACTACTCCTCCTAAACGGCTCAATGGATTTGGTTCAAACTTTACATGAAGGTTACACATCATATGTAGATATGCATGAAGGAAGATCACACGCCTCGGACTCTTCCAAGGGGAGATAATTTAACTTAGAGGTTATCTGCGAGGGACTCCTGTGCACATACCTCCACATTTCTTGTAAGCACTACTCCTCCTAAACGGCTCAATGGATTTGGTTCAAACTTTACATGAAGGTTACACATCATATGTAGATATGCATGAAGGAAGATCACACGCCTCGGACTCTTCCAAGGGGAGATAATTTAACTTAGAGGTTATCTGCGAGGGACTCCTGTGCACATACCTCCACATTTCTTGTAAGCACTACTCCTCCTAAACGGCTCAATGGATTTGGTTCAAACTTTACATGAAGGTTACACATCATATGTAGATATGCATGAAGGAAGATCACACGCCTCGGACTCTTCCAAGGGGAGCGGGGGGTATTCTTCAGTGAGCTTTGCTCACAGTATTTCTAGTTTGTTTTTACTGACTAGAATTGAGAACCTTGTTGCAAATGGAGAACTTGCTAACTATGACCATTTTTTCCTTCTTCACAATATTTTTAAAGGTCGTCTGTTGCAGATGTTACAAAATGGATCTGTAAGTGAGAAAAGGTTTATAAACAGTTACTTTTTTTCACAATTTTATATGTATAGCGGATTCAAACCTCAATCTTCGGTGATGGTTAAAAAATACTAATGGGGGAATTGGTCAATAAACTTGCAGTCTATGATTTCTGCCTTTGTTAGTCTATATTAATTTTATTAAATAATAAATAGTCCACTAAAGCTAAGTTGTTGGTTTTGTTTTTAAGAGTCCACCATTGAGTGTGTATCAGGTTTTGACTTTGTTACAGGATCTTAACATAAATGTATCAAAACTATCCGTTCTCTTGGACCTTTCCTACATTAACCCTTTCCCTCATACGACAATTCTGCAGCAGTCTAAAAGATGGAAAGGGGGGGGGGGGGGGGGGGGGGGGTTTCACTGCATGAGGCAAAAAGCTATCTTTATGCTGTTCTGTTTTTGTAGAGGGATAATGGAGCATAACAGGTTACATCTATAGCACTTCTTAATCCTTCCCCACATACAACAAATCTGAAGCAGACGACTTTAAAATCTCCATTATTCACAGTATAATTATTGGGGGGGGGGTAATGAAAATATTGTGACTAAAGGAGAAAGTGCTCATGAGCAATTTCTGCGTTTGCTGCAGTGTTCTCAAGTCGTCTGCTCCAGATTGGTCAAAACATATCTTATGGTAAACAAGTTGCGTCCCTTGTTCATGATGGACGTTTAAATGACTTCGGGATATTTTGTTTATGTACGTTTTGGGCGAACAGTAAACATACGTTGACAAACATCACAGATCAATTTCGGACAAACATCAGAGGTGTGGGCAGTGCTATCTTGTGGGAGGACTTCATTTTCAGTTAACAGCTGGTGCATACTTCTGTGAGGCCTTTCCCTCATATAGACGCTTTCTGCTGCAGACGGCTTTTTGAAAACATAGTGACAAAAGAAGAAATTGCTCAAAACAAGCTATTTTGCCTTATATGTCTATAGTGAAAACTTAAAAAATATTCTTCTCCGAAAGTGTCTGGCCGATTTTCAAATAATTTTGTAGAAATGTTCCTTAAATGACCTACTTTCAGATTCCTACAAGTCATGTTGATTGGTCGAAAAACATGGCCGCCAGTGGGCAGGGCTACTTTGCATTATATGGCTATAGTGAAAACTTAAAAAATAGCCCCACCCTCTTTAAAGGAAAAAGTTTACGCACGCACGCACGATGGACAATTCGCCATGACATAAGCTCGACTGGCTTTCAGCAAGTGAAGCTAAAAATTGAAGGAATTTAAGAGAGGACATTGAGAGGATGCTTCCTATGAAGTTTCAACCAAATTGGCCAAGTGGTTAGGGAGAAGAAGTCGTTTAAAGGAAAAAGTTAACGCACGCACAGATGCACGCACGACAGACAATTCGCCAGGAAATAAGCTCGACTGGCTTTCAGCCAGTGGAGCTAAAAATGAAGACGATCGAGTTCACAAGCAATTGTTTACGGACGACGGACACCACGCCACAGCATAAGCTCTTCTGGCCTTTAATTTCAATAACCATAATAGGGGTCATTAAATGTAATTATAAACCCTTTCCCTCAAATACACGCTTTCTGACGCCTCTGCAGCAGACGGCTTTTTGAAAACATAGTGAGCAAACAAGAAATTGCTTTCTCCTTTTGCCACAATGTTTTCCACTTTTATAAGTTATCCATTCATTCAATTATAGAGATTTTCCATTTTTTGACAAAATATGTTCAAAGTTGTCTGCTGCAGAATTGCTATGAGGGAAAGGGTTAATGGATTTAAATTGTGGCCTCTTATGTGCTCAGATTTTTAATGAAGAAAAACGTGGCCTCTTCTGTTGTCACAAGGTTTTTCTAAAATTTGACACTGACCTAGTTTTTGACCCAATATGACCCAGATTTAAACCGGACTGGGATTTTGATGGAGATGATTGTTCTGATGATTTTCATGAAGATTGGATAAAAATGTAGAATGTGTTAAGATTTTCTTTCTTAAACTTAAACAAGTTTTTGACCCTATATAACCCCTTTTCTATATAGTTTTAATCAAATCCATCCAACCGTGCCTTAGATATCATTCTGGACTGACAGACGGACAACGCCAAACCAATATCCAATACACTTTGGCAGGTGGATAATAACTATTTGACACTAGAAAGTACAACCTTAAAAACGGGTTTTAAATTATTCTTTTAATAAGTCGTTATACCCTAACAGCGCTGCTGCTAACTCATTACAAAACAATGGTAAATAGTACTAGATACGCATTAACTAAGTAAAAATTATATGTAGATCTACACAAATAAGTGAATTTCCATATGAATAAAACAGGCAAACAATGAGTCTTTTCGTCATAAAAACACATTTTGATGATTTTGCATCAGACTATTTTTGAAAAAAATTGCGGCAAAAGAAGTTGCTCTTTTCAACAACTTTACTTCCATTCAATTCAAATATTTAACGGAAAGAATGTTGGACAAGCTGGGGTTCGAACTCACAACCCCTGGATTGACAGCTCGCGTCACTACCCGACTGAACTACCAGGGTATACTGTACCTTTAGACTAGTTATACAGACTCCACTTTTGTCTTTGTTTAACCATTTCCCACATAGAGATTTTCCACGTTTTTGAGTTTTGACATTTTCCAAATCGTCTGCTGCAGATTTGCTGTATGCGAGGAATGGTTAAACGTAGACAGGGTGGAGTCTGTATAACTTATCTACAGGTACTGTAAATAATAAAATATAAAAATGTTGCAGCTAATACAGTCAAGCAAACCTGCATGAGACACTCCTCACTTCTTAACCCTTTCCCTCATATAGACTCTTTCTGACACCTCTGCAGCAGACAGCTTTTTGAAAACATAGTGACAAAAAAAGAAATTGCTCAAAACAAGCAATTTCTCCTTTTGCCACAATGTTTTCCATTCAATCGTAGAGATTTTTGACAAAATATATTCAAAGTTGTCTGCTGCAGAATTGTCGTATGAGGGAAAGGGTTAATGTCTTTACAAATAGTTCTATTGAAAGCGAGGTTAGAATAGTGCATGAATATAACTTGTGAAAAAAATGTCATAAACACTGATTGCAGATATACATCAGTTACATGTACATAAGCATACGTGTAAATAGAATACATACTAGAACAACAAATCTTCAAAAGGGACTAAATATGAGAACAAAGTGTAAGCCTTTCCCACATGATACAACAGATCTTCAGCAGACGACTTTGAAAACATCTCAGTAACTCGAGTATAAATATTTAATAGGTTTGGAAAACATTGTGACAAAAGTAGAAATCACAATGAGCAATTTCACGATTGCAGTTTGAAATGGTACTGTATACCATTTAGTTGAAGACTTCAAAAACAATTTTTGCAAAATAATGTCCATTCGGATCAGATTCCATTGGTGCACAGAAAGATCTGTATATACACTTGTCATTAATCCTTTCCAACATTGAAATGGTAGGCGAGTCGTCAAGCTCATAACAAAGAGGGATTCAATCCAGGGAGGACGAGGGTTCGAACCCCGGTTCATTTTCTTGATTGATCAAAGCAATTATGTCCTTCATATTCCACAAATGGGTTACATAGACTATGTTGGAAACGAGGGTTCGAACCCCGGTTCATTTTCTTGATTGATCAAAGTAATTATATCCTTCATATTCCACAAATGGGTTACATAGACTATGTTGGAACTTGGAAGGTCGCCAGTTGCCTTGGAAGAATGTTGTATGGATTACTGGTGTGAGAAATACAGAAAAGACATGTTAGATGAACTGGCAACAGTGATATAAGTACCATTGAAAACTTATCCATAATCAATCAAAACTAAAAAAAGTCTTTTGAAAACATAGTGACAAAAGAAGAAATTGCACAAAACGTGCAATTTCTCCTTTTGCCACAATGTTTTCTACTTTTAGTCATAGGTTATCCATTCAATTATGGAGATTTTCTATGTTTTGACAAAATACGTTCAAAGTCGTCGCTGCAGAATTGTCGTATGAGGGAAAGGGTTAAATGAAAGTACAAAATGTATAATTATTGAGTAGAGAGCTCAAAACAACGTGGCAAGTGGAGAAATAATTGCTCCTTTCTCTTTTTGCCAAGATTTTTCCAAAAGTCATCTGATGCAGATGCGTCAAAATGTGTCTGCATGTGGCAAAGGATAAATACATTACGGTTGTTTTTCCCCTGAAGCTCAGCTCAAATTTACATTCTATCATTGTATCTGAACACAAACTGGCTGCTGTCTGGATACCCTGAGTTTGGCATTGGCATGTGGCCAGTCTGCATAGGATTAAAGAAATTGGTAGCTGGCCTCGTTAACCTTGCTTGACCATGTGCATCAGGGGGCATGGGGTTATGCGCCAATTGCATTGGGTTATGCATAGGCTGCAGGAGGTTGTCAGAATCCATTGGTCGCATGTTTTTCATGCTGATTAAATTCTCCGGGTGTAAAGTAGTCACATGTCTTTCGACTGTCTGATCATTATGGAGGTGTGGAACAGTGTTTGTCATGGTGGTGAAGGTTGGATTCGGCGGGGCGGTGTTGTTGGTGACATTACTGGTATTTATGTTACTGGATGCTCTATGCTTCATGTTACCAGTTTTACCAGTACTTTTATCCTGATGTGTTCTCATGTGTTTTATATGATTGGCACTATCAGTGGACCGTTTCCCACATATAGAGCAGGCGTATGGTTTCTCCCCTGTATGTGACCTGGTGTGGATGGACAACTGACCGGAGGTGGTGAATCCCTTAAAACAGTAACTACATTTGAACCGTTTCTCGCCCGTGTGGACCCTGATGTGATTGGTCAGATAATGTGAGCGTGCAAACCGCTTACCACAGTAATTACATATAAAGGGGCGTTCATCACTGTGAACCAACATGTGCTTTTTCAGCCTTATAGCCATTGTGAACTGTCTGTTGCAAACCTCACAGTTGTAATACTTCTTGATAGGCTCGTGTAACATCGCGTGATTTTTAAGTCCCTGTTTTGTACAGAAAGATTTCCCACATTGTTCACAAATGTGGGACACTCTGGATAATGTCCCATCATGCTTTTCTTTGTGTTTCTTCAGCTCCCCTTCTCTGTAAAACGCCTTGTTACAAACATCACACCTGTGAGGGAGCACCTGACCTGTATGCATGAACATATGTCTCATAAGCGAAGGCTTCTGCACAAAACCTTTGTCACAAACCGTACATTTGTGCGGCTTTTCGTCAGCATGAGTTAAGAGATGGTTTTTCAACGTCTGGATCATGGAAAACGCGCGTCCACATGTGGGGCAATTAAAAGGCTTGCTACCTGTATGTCTTCTTTCATGGTTCTGTGTGACGCCACGCCTTGCAAAGTATTTTGGGCAATACATACATTTATAGTATGTTTTACCTTCTTTCTTAAACTTTCCTTTCTCGGATTTCATTCTCAATGCTTTGTTTATGAAATAAGCTCTCATTCTTTGAGTAGATTTGGCATCCTTTAAGGGTCTAGGTTTCTTGGTCTGTTCTTTTTCCACTTTCTCCTCGGTTGTTTCGTTACCAGCAGGTGCATTTAAAAACTCGGCAGCTTCACCCGTCATTTTAAGAAGACTTTCAAGTTCATCAACGGACATATTTTTGTAGGCTTCCTCCAATGACGGATTCACCTCTTCTTTTGATTCTGCCCCACCATTCTGTTCTTGCAATATCTTGGATATCTCATCCTGGAGCAGTTGGGAATTTTCCTCCTGTAATGCTCTGGAATTTCCCTCTGATTTAATCTTTTGGTTTTGTTTTACAGGACAGTCATGGGCTTGCTTCTCTTCTTCAGTTTCAAAAACCTCCAAGCATTTGGCGCAGAAATGTGCAGGGGCATTACCTGTATGACTCTTCATGTGTTTTACCAATAAGGAAGGTCGCAGCAGTTTCTTACCACAGATATTACAGGGAATCAGTTTCTTGGAGAATTCAGTCAGATCTTTGCCCATGTTATGCCCCTCTCTCACCACATGCATCTGTAGTGACTCTTTCCTCATGAATAATTTCCCACAGTCATTGCATTTAAATTTCATTCCATCATGCCTTGCAATGTGTGCTCTGAGGGACACAGGGGTGGAATAGTTTTTACCACACTTTGGGCATGTATATAGTCCTATACTCTTTTTAGCTACCCTTTTACCTTTTCCCTTTTCACTGTCATCATCTGAACTATAATCATGGTTTTTTGACATGTGCTCAGTCAGGAGATATTTCCGTGTGAAGGCTTTGTCACATTCCTGGCATTTATACGCTTTCTCGCCCGTATGCTTACTTAAATGAAGACGAAGGCTGCTTGGTTTATTAAATTTTTTACCACAGTGATCACAGCTTAGCACTTTCATACCAAACAATGATGATGCTAAATGTACGGATGAGTCCCCTGCATTGCCTTCAAATGTATGCTTCAATGTCGCCATATGCCATTTCAGGTTCTCTTTCCTAGTAAAGTACCTATCACAAGCGGGACATTTAAACCCTTTCTCCACTTTGTGGGAATTAAAATGGTCATAATACTCGGTTTTCTTCGTGAATGATTCTCCACATAACTCACATTGCCAAGACTCGTTACTCAATTCTGTTTTATCTCTCTTCTTTCTGTGACCACATGTAGCAATATGTTTCTCTAAAGCATCCTTGCCATTAAACTCTTTTTTGCACTCTTTACAGTTAAATACTTTACCCTTTGTATGCGTCCTACGATGGAGTAGTAAACTACTTGCACGTCGGAATTCTTTCCCGCAATATTCACAAGTTAACAACATTGTTTTCAGCTGGTCTGATTCTGCTGGAATCTCTATGTTAGCACCGTGAACTTTTACAAGATGAACTTTTAGTGATACTGACTGGTTAAACTTGTTGTTACAGATGCTGCATGCGTAATCTGATTTACTCTTACTATCATAAACATGAACCATTTTATGTACTTTAAGCAAACTTGGCTTAGTGAATTGTTTGCCACAGTCACAACATGTATGTAATTTGGCACGGAAATCCTGTAGTTCATTGTTGTTTAAACCTGAGGCAATATCTGTAACAGATCCGTCTAAAGTCACTACATGGTTCTCTTCCAGTATATGCATCAATAGGTTCTTTTTCCTTGTAAATCCTATGTTACATATAAGGCATTTCAATGCTTTACTATCCCTTGAGTGAACTTTGCGATGTTCATTCAATAACTTTTTAGTTTTAAATTCCTTTTCACAGATTTTACAGGTAATATTGCTTGTATCATCACCTTCTGCTTCTTTATTGTTTTCATCATTGTCAATGTGGTCTTCCCCATTTAATTTCGTCTTTAAATCATTCTTGAACACCTGGAATATATGAAATAGAAATTGTTATGCACAAGATGTCTTTAACCTTTTTCCATATACAAATCTAGTCAAAAACTTGGAAAATCTCTAATAAATCAAAAGAAAATATAATTACTAACTAGAATGGAGTGCTCCCCGGAGCACGCGTGTCACCTGCCGGGGCCTTGTCAATTTTTTTTAATTTTAGACAGAAAAGGGGCAATAACTCTGATATAAAAAATATTTGGATTATCCTCCTTTTGTGAACACATCACAAAGATTGATATAAACATTTGTCAGAAATTTCAATCCAATCTTTTGAGAAGAAAAAAAGTAATTTGAAAATATAAATTTTTGACAGAAAAGGGGCAATAACTCTGATATAAAAATATTTGGATTATCCCTCTTTTGTGAACCAATCACACACATTGATATAAACATTTGTCAGAAGTTTCAATGTAATCCTTTGAGTAGAAAAAAAGTAATTTGAAAAAGTAATTTGAAAATTTAAATTTTTGACAGAAAAGGGGCAATAACTCTGATATAAAAATATTTGGATTATCCCTCTTTTGTGAACCAATCACACACATTGATATAAACGTTTGTCAGAAGTTTCAATGTAATCCTTTGAGTAGAAAAAAAGTTATTTGAAAACGTGACGAAAAAAGTGTGAAGACAGACCGATGGACAGGCAGGCAGACAGACAGACGCCGGACAAAATAAAAAAGTAATCCCTAAGTGCCTACCATGCTACGCAGGTGACACAAAAAGGTTGAAAAGTCTTCAACAAAGGCATCAGAAAGCGTAAAAAATACGGGTAAGGGTTAAGACTGTATACTTGGCTGGTTAAAACATGTTGTGTCATTAATTTTTCTACTGCTGCGATGCTTCATTTAACCCTTTCCCACTTGCAGACGCATTCCGACGCATTTGCAGCAGACGCTATTTGAAAACATAGTGACAAAAGAAGAAATTGCACAAAACGTGCAATTTCTCCTTTTGCCACAATGTTTTCCACTTTTTGTCATAGGTTATCCATTCAATTATGGACATTTTCTATGTTTTGACAAAATACGTTCAAAGTCGTCTGCTGCAGAATTGTCGTATGGGGGAAAGAGTTAATCAGTAAAAACTGTGGTCTATGTAATAGCTAGACTTTCAATCAAATCCAACAGAAGTAAGAAGCAGCACTGAAGTACTGAGTATCAAAGGGGAGACATTTCAGTAACCCTTTCACACTTGTTGCCGCATTTTGGTGCATCTGCAGCAGACAACTTTTGTAACAATCTTTTTAATTCTGTTCAATAACTATACTTTCATTCAGAGTTTTTCCATACTTTTGCCCAGGTGTTTAAAAGTCATTTGCTGCAGTGTGTGCACAGATTTGCCATATATGGGAAAAGGTTAAGACAATTTCTAAATCCCAAAACCAGCTACCAAGTTAGTGGTGACGAATCAAAGGATTAACCCTTTCCCTAAATGCTTTAGAAAGAAGACTTTTTTGACAGCATCTCTTAATATGAGTACAATTCTAGAAATGAGGAGAAAACAGTGTGGAGAAAGGAGAAAAAGGGTTAAACAGGAAAGTTTATGAAAAATATATATGCCTGTTTTATGGTAATGATTTAAAACACTGTAATTACTCTTTTCTAAGTGCTACAAGTCTTCAAGACAGTTCAAAGGAACACATGTGTTACCTGCCAATTACTCATTAACCTTTTCCCACTTGCAGATCTATGCATTTTGACATATCAACAGCAGATCGATGGTTTTCATGCAAAACAGTTGTAACTACATCTTGAACATGAAGCCCACAAGATGACTTTGCTCATATTCAATAGCAATCCTTTCATTTCTGAGATTTGACATATATATATTTTCTAGATGCTTTTAAAGACATCAGGGGAGATTTGATGAATGTTAAAAAGGGTGAAGTAAAAGCATGACAGACAAAACAACAGAGAAGAGATCTATATTAGGCTAAATGACACAATAACTGTCAGTAGGTCCAAGTCATTATGAGTTGGTGACAAACACTTACATAATTCGGATCCTCCATATCGTCAGTAGCTTGATCCGATTCACCATCTGACTGATCACTGGAGTGACCAACTGTGTTAAAATAGTCTGTTGTATCATTAGAATTCTCACAGTCATCTTGATACACATCTCCGGTAGCTTTTACCGCTTTAACACTCTCCTTCACCTTCTTGGATTTGGTTTTATTGCGGGACGACTTCTTTTTACTAGGTTTCTTTGAGTGGTTTTTCAGTGCAACAACAGTAGTATCACCTGAAGCTGTTCGAGTTAAAAATATCTATACATTAATAAACCCTTTCCAATATATACAACAAAATAATGATTATCTGCAGAAGTAGACTTTGAAACCATCTGGATGAAAAAAAAGTTGAAAATGTAGATTTTTTTTTTAAAAAGTCATCTACAGCAGATTTGTGTATGTGGGAAAGAGTTAACCCTTTCCCTCATACGACAATTCTGCAGCAGACGACTTTGAACATATTCAAAAAATAGAAAATCTCTTTAATTGAACGGATAACCTATGACTAAAAGTGGAAAACATTGTGTCAAAAGGAGAAAGTGCTTGTTTTGAGCAATTTCTTCCTTTGTCACTATGTTTTCAATAAGCTGTCTGCTGCAGAGGCGTCAGAAAGCGTCTATATGAGGAAAAGGGTTAAAATGGAGAACAAGTTGAAACATACAACAAGTCTGAAGCAGATGACTTTGAAAACATGATTAACAAGAGTACCGCAAACGGTACATAATACGCCCGTCAGGAACTTCTTTGTAAGTTTCCTCTTTGTTTGATATATTGTTTGTTTGTAAAAAGTTAATAAAATCGTTCAGGAATAAGTTGTTAAAGAATAATAGGAAACTATGAAAAATGCATAACTCATGCAGAAATTGACAAATATTCTAAGTCCAAAAAGGGGCATAACTCATTCAAAAATTGACGAAATCCCAGGAAATGTGAACTTAATCTGTGACACATGATTACAAAGCCATATACAAAATGTCAGGTCAATAGCTCAAAGTATGTAGGAAAAAAGTGTGGAAAACCAATATTCTAAGTCCAAAAAGGGGCATAACTCATTCAAAAATTGACGAAATTCGAGGAAATGTGAACTTGATCTGTGACACTTGATTACAAAGCCATATACATAATTTCAGCTGAATACATCAAAGCATGTAGAAAAAAAATGCGGAAAACAAATATTCTAAGTCCAAAAAGGGGCATAACTCATTCAAAAATTGACGAAATCCCAGGAAATGTGAACTTGATCTGTGACACATGATTACAAAGCCATATACAAAATTTCAGGTCAATAGGTCAAAGTATGTAGAAAAAAAGTGCGGAAAACCAATATTCTAAGTCCAAAAAGGGGCATAACTCATTCAAAAATTGACGAAATTCGAGGAAATGTAAACTTGATCTGTGAGACTTGATTACAAAGCCATATACATGATTTCAGCTCAATACAACAAAGCATGTAGAAAACAAGAAACCGCTGAAGACGGTAAGGCCGGATTGTCGGCAATTTGACCTTGAAAATCGACAAACTAAGGTCAAGGTCAAAGTAACAATAGAAATCAATAGAACTTGTTACTGGTTACCTTCAGGCAAAGTTTCAAGTTTGCAACCCTTTCTTGTGCTGAGATTTTGCTTAACCAGAAACTTTAACCATTTTGCCTAACCTAAAACTTTAACCAAAATGTTGACGGACAGACAGACAGACAGACAGACGGACATCGCCAATCTATAGACCGGAATTGCTTAAGCAATCCGGCCAAAAAGTGCGGAAAACAAATATTCTAAGTCCAAAAAGGGGCATAACTCATTCAAAAATTGACGAAATCCCGGGAAATATGAATTTGATCTATGACACATGATTACAAAGTCATATACAAAATTTCAGCTCAATAGCTCAAAGTATGTAAGAAACAAGAAACCGCTGAAGACGGTAAGGCCGGATTGTCGGCAATTTGACCTTGAAAATCGACAAACTAAGGTCAAGGTCAAAGTAACAATAGAAATCAATAGAACTTGTTACTGGTTACCTTCAGGCAAAGTTTCAAGTTTGCAACCCTTTCTTGTGCTGAGATTTTGCTTAACCAGAAACTTTAACCATTTTGCCTAACCTAAAACTTTAACCAAAATGTTGACGGACAGACAGACAGACGGACATCGCCAATCTATAGACCGGAATTGCTTAAGCAATCCGGCCAAAAAGTGCGGAAAACCCGAACGGACGGACGGACGGACGGACATGACGATACCATAATACGTACCGTTTTTAAGAAACGGTCGTATAAAAATTGGAAACTCTTTATAAATGAAAGTACAATACTTGAATCAAGTTGAATCATTGCAATCAAACTGAAGGGAGAAATTACTCATGACAAGCAATTCCTTCTTTTGCCACGATGTTTTCATCAAAGACGTCTGCTACAGATGCTTCAAAATGCGCCTGCAAGTGGGATGGGTTAAGAAGGAAAAAACCCACAATAGAAAATTTGTATCAAGTGTCTATAATTCTATCTGATCCAAAGATAAACACAATTTCAATGATGGTTTTGAATTAGAATCAAGGCTTGCCCATTTATTCTTTCCAATGCTACACAAAAGAAGGTGATCTATGATCAGGAATGGAAATAAGTAATAAATCTCTTCATGTTCAGATAATGAAAACCTATGAACCTAAAACATGAGTCACAATACTATCATTTAAAGAAAAAGGAAGAAATCCTAAACAAATATGAATAATTTTACGAAAAAAATGAAAAGATCATGGGAAAAAAGAAAATTGCTCCTTGTGTGAAATTCTCCTTTTCTAACAATGCTTTTCAAAAATTGTCTGTAGCCTTCTTGTCAAATCTGTGAAAGATAGTCAATCAGCCTTCCACCGAGCCTTGTTACTAAGCAATGTGGGCTGTCAATCAAGGAGTTGTGAGTTCAAACCCAAGGCTGCAAACATTCTTATGAATGTTTGACTGAACTCTGAAATTCAATGTGACAAGTGTCATTCATCTTCCATCAATGGCATAACAGCCTATGTAAAAGGCAGCCAGTTGCTTGGAAAGTGTGGAGTACTGGTGAAAGAAAGCCTTGATATGACTGTAAAATGGTTGAAAACAACATTAAACCGCAATCAATCAACTATCAACCTACCTTTGAGGTGATTGTCTATTTCTGAGATTAATTCATCTACAGTATCTTTTACACGGTCTATTGTCAGACAATCATCAAGAACACACCTTAGGGCCGATTTAACATACTGCAGGAAGATTTGCAAGTCTTCGACAGCTGTCTTGGGGTCCATACCCCCAGACTTTGTGGTTTTCACCCTGGAAAAGAATTCAAATTTATAATGAACACATTTCTCACTTACATCAAAGCTATAGCAGATGACTTTGAAAATATCTTGGTAAAAAATATGAAAAATCTTTGTAAATAAAAGATTAATAATTCTAAAGAGTTGACCATTGTGTCAAGAGAAGGAATTGCTTATCATGAACAATTTCTTCTTTTGCCATGTGCAATTTCATAAAAAGTTGCATGCTGCAGAGGCGTCAAAATGCATCTGTATACTATTAAGGAAAAGGGTTATAAAAACTCTGTTAGCCTTAAAAATTAAATATGCTTATTAAATGTTTTGATACAGTTGTCACTAAACTGGGAAAAGAAGACATTGTTTGTTTGGGTCTTGAGGAAATCACTTATTTTTCCTGCAAAACTCTAGATAAGGGGCGTATTTCACTTGCTGAAATCCTTATTTGAACTTCAAACTCTATATTGTGTGTAGTCAAAAGAACCAACTCAGGGAGATGATCCTTTTGGTACCAGGTGCGTTTTTTGTATTTTGGCTATATGACTTATACCTGTGGAATTGGGAATCGCATAGTTTCTGCAAAATTGGGATTTTTTTCATAAGAAATATATCATCCAAAAAAAAAAATGTTAAACATATTTAACCCTTTCCCTCATATATATGCTTTCTGACGCCTCTGCATCAGATGGCTTTTTGAAAACAGTGACAAAAGAAGAAATTGCTCAAAACAAGCAATTTCTCCTTTTGCCACAATGTTTTCCACTTTTAGTCATAGCTTATCCATTTAATAATAGAGAGGAATCCGCTGTGGTCGAGTGGTTAGCGTCGGGGATTTCGAAACCGGGTGTCCCGGGTTCGATCCCCAGTCGCGGCACTACGGTCATGGTGGAGTGCCCTTGGGCAAGGCACATTTTCTAGCCTAGTACTGGTTTGTTTACCCAGGGATCATGAATAATTAAATTTAAATGCGCGCTAAATGACCTTAGCTGTCGATGCGCCGTAAAACAATATACATTCATTCAATTATAGAGATTTTCTATTTTTTGACAATATGTTCAAAGTCGTCTGCTGCAGAATTGTCGTATGAGGGAAAGGGTTAATTTATTATCTCAAAAACATCCACAATTTCTCAGTCTCGGTAAAATTTACCAGTCCATAATTTGTCATGCAGATAGGTGACTTTCAAGCTTCCTTGTACTCTAAACATTTAAGGAACCTCTTATTGGGAATTTTATTGACAAAATTGGGAAAAAAAATTACTTTTTGCCATTGGGAACATGACCGAATGCTGGCTAAAAAAATCCCCCCAAAATACTCATGGTACCAACAACATAGAATTTACATTACTTATTAGTGAGATATTATTAGACAAAGACCCATTTACTCCTCCTTATCTAGACTTCTGCACAATGATTTTTCGAAGGATGTAACATTGTATGTGGATCGATGCATCAAAAGTTGAATGTATTCTAGCAATGTGGAACTCATGCTCTTCAGCGGATGCCATTTGAAAACTCTGTGATGGCAAAGTAGGAAATTGGTCAAGTAGTAAATCTAGATCAAAGACATATATATCCACATACAATTATGCAGGTTTCTGTAAATGGAATTCAATTTTATATTTTGACTGAACATCCAACAATATATGTAATGTTGAAGTATTGAGACTAATAAATGCCACTATGGACCAGGTTCCACATGCAGATGCTGCAAGTCTGCCATATATCGCTAAGGATTGGTCTTCAGAGATGTGTATCGTCTTCCTATTTTGCTTTTATTAGCTTTCTTTATCTCTTTTCACAACTATTAGTATTAGTTATTAGACATTTTTGCGGATTGACGCGCATACCCAAATGTCTAGGTCCCCATCATGGGTTTGACAATGAAGGCAGATTGAAGTCATAAAACTGGAATCACTTGATACCCAGCAGTTTACCCTGACTATGTTACTAGTGTTAGGTGTCAACTGTAGGGTTATCTGTAATTTGTAAAGCATAAAGGGTTCCCTATGTAAACAGTAAACTACTAGTACTACAGTGTAGTCTACACTCAAAATGTTTTCAGGATGTCTATTAAAAAATGATATTCATCGTTTTCAGAGATATTCCATTTCATTGACTATTTGTTTTCAAAGTCGTCTGCTGAAGAGTTATCGTATGTTGGAAAGGGTTAAACCGTTCAAAATAGTTTAGACTACTTGTAAAACATTTTGTACGTAATCCATTTGTAAACAAGAAGTTTCACGGCCTATTCGTGTCGTCTCCCAGTACAAATCGGCCGTATTCAATGAACATGCATTGTGTTGCACCAACACTATCTATCTATATTTAATATCGGATTCATGTTAGTTGCATTCATGGCTAGAAAACTTCGTGAATAGTCAGCAAATGTAAATATTTCTCCTTACCGTCTTCGCATTATGATTACAAGATGGCGTCGAATATCATCAAGGGAGACAACTTTTTATTTTCTTTGGGTGAATTTCATAGGCAGTGTAGTTCTCACACATTATAAAATGATTTATTTATTTATTTATTTATTGGGGTTTTACGCCGCTTTCAACAATATTTCAGTTATATCACGGCGGCGACAGTTCACTTATTCATGATCCATGGGTAAACAAACCATTATAGGCTAGAACATGTGCCTTGCCCAAGGGCACTCCACCATGAACGTAGTGCCGCGACTAGGGATCGAACCGGGGACACCCAGTTTCGAAATCCCCGACGCTAACCACTCGACCACCGCGAAAATGAAGCCAATGCAAAAGTAAGCAATTACTTGGAGTGTTCCCCCTCAGCATTCAGATCGTTTGTGAAGATTATTAGTTTTTGAAATGTGTGTTAACCCTTTCCGACATACTAGGCCTATGTAGCAGACGACTTTGAAAACATGCAAGCACAGCTACAGACAATCTATGAAAGAGGTGTAGGCCCTAACCTACAACAAGTTGGACGACTACACTTCTATTTTATTTTTTATCCTAAAATAATTAAATGTTTATATTGTCAAGTAATGTTTACTTAAAAGAATGACCATACTGTTGCAGGCTTGCTACTTTAACATATAGGCATAGGAATAGAAATCAAATGGTGAATTAACCCTTTCTTTTCAAATAGATTAAATCTGCAGCAGACGATTTTGAAAGCATCTAGGAAAAAGTATAAAAATTATCATAATTTGAAAATTTGATTGATTGGAGTTAAACGTCTTTTCCAACGGTGGGCTATTTCAGTTAGGCCTATAACAACGGTGACAATTCACCTGACGTGTGTTTTCTGGCTATCTCGCACCTGTACTCCCTTGCAACATTTCCATTAGACTATTTAACCAATTTGTGAAAGACGAATGACGCTTGTCCTCGGAAAGAATGAATGGCCGAGCCAGGGTTCGGACTCACGACCCCTTGATTGATAATCCTCGTTGTTACCAAGTAATCAAGCTATCGTGGCTCGACTTGTTCAGAAGCGTACGATGATTCAAAGGGTTTTAAATTTTGGCAATCATCGGAGTACATTTTGTTCTGCCATGTGCCGAGGATGTGTTCGCATATTCTCACTTATTTCATTGTAGGATGCGAACAGTCAAAATATAAAATCACATCCCGAGTACAGAAACCTGGACTAGTGTTTGCCTGTCGATAGTCTTTTCCCTTTGCTTCACAGATCTGCAGCAGACGGCTTTGAAATCATTTGGGCAACATTTTGGGAAAGCTCAAATACATAAAGTATAATCTTGAATAGATATGGAGACTTTGTAGCAAAAGGAGAAATTGTTCATAATTTTACTACAATGTCTACACAAGTGGTTTGCTGCAGACGCGTGAACATGCGTCACCATGTGGTAATTCTCTATAATTACTGAAATAACTGCGACGTAAAATTAATAATAGTGTAAAAGAGTGTCATTATGATAATTATTGGTAAACTTGTACCTGTTTGTGAAAATCGAACAATTTCTCAAAATAGAACGCGTAATTATGTGTATGAAAATTTGAACAACGGGACGACTTGATGTCGCTATATATCCTCAATCGATCTACAACGGTATAGACGGAAGTTTGTTTGTGTCAAACACAACGCGTTCGTGCTTCGGCGTTATGGTTATCTGAGCAACCAGAACAACTGCTACGTTGTTTTTAAAAGACATTTATATAACAGTTCCGGGAATTGTTTCGAGTTATATTTGAATTATCAAGTGTTCGAGTAACCGCGAGGCCACTGTAGATGCTTGAGTAATTTCATTTATAGTTTGTTTGCATTATTACTGCTATTTCGAATAAGCATAATTTGATATGCGTAGAAGCAAATCAACTACAACATGCTCCAAAATTAAAGTACTATACTCGGTTCTCAGACTTTTTGCTCAACTATCTGATTGGTCCGAATCGAAATAATTCTCCAAACTGACCAATCAGAAGTCATGGTTGAAGTATATAAAGTTACACGATGCAGGAGATTCGATTTTTTTTTTATACAATAATTTAAACAGAAAACGGTATATGTAACAAAGATAACATGCACCATAATGTCAAAAGTATATAATAGAAAAGAAAAAATATCCAAATATCTTGGAGAGAGAAAACAATAGCTGCTCGCCAAATGGCTCTATGCCGAAAGGCGAGGTTAAATAAATCCCACTACAACAACAACATATCAGATTTTTGAAGACACCGAGAGGATAACCAGGGGCGTAGCTCCCTTTAGGCACTGTTGGCACGTGCCTACACATTTTTTCTCAAAATGCCCCAAAATGCAGCTGCGGCGATAGACATCTGCGTAATGTATCGACTAGATCAGCCTGCGCTGTCCGCGCAGACTGATTCGGCCGACACATTCCGTCTTAGGGAGGGATATATGTATAGAGTAGTGATTCCTGAAACAGAAAATCCACAGGAGGCGAAAAGTGTCTATCCGGGTAGGCTTGTGTGGCATGCTTAGGCTGATCCGGGTCGATACTTTACGCAGAGTCCGCAATGTTGATTTTCTCACGAGACGGCCTACACATTGATTATTGCAAAGCTACGCCCCTGATAACGACACAAGTTTTCTCGAAACTTACATCAACACCTGGCTATCATACTAGTTTCGTTGAAGTGTAAAGATGCAGATTGACTACAGATGATTCTATTTTGGGGGACACTGCGAGTTGCAATAAATTACAACGCGTGTGTTCACGTAACCTTTTTAACCCTTTCCCTCATATAGACGCTTTCTGACGCCTCTGCAGCAGACGGCTTTTTGAAAACATAGTGACACAAGTAGAAATTGCGCAAAACAAGACATTTCTCCTTTTGTCACAATGTTTTCCACTTTTAGTCATATATATATATATATATATATAGGTTATCCATTCAATTATAGAGATTTTCTATTTTTTGGACAAAATATGTTCAAAGTCGTCTGCTGCAGAATTGTCGTATGAGGTAAAGGGTTAAAGGTGCTGAATTCCAGATTATAGATATAATTAGTCAAAGTTTCAAAACTGTTTAAAAGTTGTCTTGAAATATTAGAATCATTATTCTGGGATAAAGTTAGAGTTATAATTTCATATTCGAGTACAATAAACATCTAAATATTGATCGTTTATGCTTCATTTTTACTGGGTAGACATACCCAGTCTGCCACATTTTGTACATTTTCATGACATTGACTGCCAAAACAGTTTTGAACAATAAATTACTTACTTTGTTGTCACCATAAGCAATATTTGCAGAAGTTTCAAAATGTTGACCTCCATCTGGAGTTCAGCACCTTTAATCCAAACATGGGTATTCTATTGTGTTGTTCAATGAAGGAGGTATAGAGGAACCTTAATTGCAAAAACATCACAGGTCAGTTTTCTTATGTCCTCGTTCAATTATTATTATTATTATTATTATTATACATGTATCTGCATCAATAAGTCAATGCCCTTTACCTTTATCCTACTTAACCCCCCTTTTCCACATATAGACGATTTATGATTGATTGATTAGGATTTAACGCCGTTTTCAACAATTTTTCAGTCATATCACGGCGACCAGTTCACCTACTCAGGCGTGTTCTGGCTTTCCCACACCAGTACATAATACTTTCTAAGCAACTGGCTGCTTTTCCACATAGACTGTTAAACAGCCCATTGGTGAAAGACGAATGACGCATATCACAGTGACTTTTGTCAAACGTCAGAAAGAATGTTGGCCGAGCTGGGATTCGAACTCACAACCCCTGGATTGACAGCCCATGTCGCTACCGACTGAGCTACCGGCGTACCTGTAACATACCACTTTTGAAAACATTGTGGCAAAATGAGAAATGGCTCATTATGAGAAATCCTTCCTTTTGTCCCAAAGTTTTAAACTTTATTCAATAATTATTCTTTCATTAAATATGGTTTCCGTATGTTTGACTGAATGTTTTCAAAGTCATCTCTTGCAGATGTGTTGTAAGTGGGACATGCGACTATGACTATCTTGTTTTTTTATACTTTCTAACATGACTTTAATTTATTAGATAGTATCGACTACTAAGATTAGACTGCATAAACCTGCAGATACATCTTAGTCGGCATTGTTGGCACCTGCAGTTTAAATTCACACGTATCAAATAACATGCAGATATTGTTTAACACTTCACCCTATGCAGACGCCTTTCGACCAAATAGTTTGCAAAAGGAGAAAACGCCCACAGAGATCAATTTGTTGTCACATTGTGATGATCCCTATTCGATAAAAATAGATCTACGTGCATTTATAGAGAGTTTCCATAATATTGCCCTGGTTTCCCCCCCCCCCCCCCCCCCCCCCCCCCCCCCCCCCCCCCCCCCCCCCCCCCCCCCCCCCCCCCCCCCCCCCAAATCGTCTGTTGCAGATTTGTTGTATCTGTGAAAGGGTTAAAGCCACGTACACTAATGTTTTCATTTCTATTCGAGAATTCTACTTGACTTCATTGAGTTTCCATACTATAGCCCGTGATATTTTGAAAGCCGTCTGCTGCCGATTTGTTGGTGAGGAAAGCCACATGCAACAAATCTGCAGCAGATGACTTTGAAACCATCCTAACAAAAATTTAAAAAATCCTTATAAATGGTAGTTAAATTGCTAAATTGGGTTGAAAACATTGTGGCAAATGGAGAAGCTGCTGCAGAGGCGTCAAAAGGCGTCTATATGTGGGAAAGGGTTAATTAAGTCGCGTACGATGGTGTCAAGGTTCAGATCAATAGAGTCTCATCTCGTGTGCCGCTCCCGGTCATCTATCGGTGAAAAGGTAAGTAGGGCGACTTTGGGAGTCGATATTTCCAATCTATGGATTTCAATTTGAGGCGCAATTGTTTTGAAGGCACGGGATGTGATCTCTTTCATGTTCTAAATGAGTTAATCGATCAACAGACAATTCGGGGTACTGCGTTAATTGTGGAATCTAATGAAGCATTTAGAACAATCGCGGAGCTTCATTGATAAATGGAGTGTTTATTTAAAGCGAGACCTTTTGTAATCAAATATCTATTTGTTTGTGTTTGAATAGAGTTTCACGCACCTTCCAACAGTATATCATTTATATCTCATTGTTAAATTACCCGTTTATCCTTACACCTGCTCATCAGTCGTGATGATATTCCCGTTAACTGAAGCCTCGAGGAGGGAATAAATCCAGTTATACCATGTATGAAATATTTGGTATGAGTATGAGTATGAGTCTTCCGCCCCCGCATGGCGGACTCTCAAACCACTAAACAAACAAACAAGCAAAGTAACCGATACAATTCATTTAGTGTTTTTGTCGTTAACCCTTTTCGCCGTTTCCCATGCTGTCGTTCATATATTTGTCTTTCAGTGAAGCTGGATACGTTTAAGTAGTAACGGCTGACCTCCTCGGCGCTCATGGTTGCGGGGTTAGCATTACGACTGACTGGCTGGTGTCAGGATAAATGGACCAGTAGTACTGGTAATTTACCGAGGAAACGCAGTCATATAACTGACCAATTGTTGAAACCAGGGGCGTAGCTCCCTTTAGGCACTGTAGGCCTACACATTTTTTCTCAAAATGCCCCAACATGCAGCTGCGGCGATAAGCATCTGCGTAACGTACCGACCAGATCAGCCTGCGCTGTCCGCGCAGACTGATCCGGCCGACACATTCCGTCTTAGGGGGATATATGTATAGAGTAGTTATTCCTGAAACAGAAAATCCACAGGAGGCGAAAAGTGTCTATCCGGATACGCTTGTGTGGCATGCTTAGGCTGATCCGGGTCGATACTTTACGCAGAGTCAACACAGTTGATTTTCTCACGAGACGGCCTACACATTGGTTATTGCAAAGCTACGCCCCTGGAAACACCTAAGAATAGAAATCAGAAGATAGATACTATGATCTATTATTCGGACGTGCCATTGCCGTGGCCGTACATTTGAGACACGTCTAGCGATTTGGGGATATAAATGACAATCTGCGTTGATATCCTTTAAATATATAATTGACACTCTGCGTTGATATCCTTTAAATATATAATTGACACTCTGCGTTGATATCCTTTAAATATATAATTGACACTCTACGTTGATATCCTTTAAATATATAATTGACGCTCTGCGTTGATATCCTTTAAATATATTCACACTCTGCGTTGATATCCTTTAAATATACAATTCACACTCTGCGTTGATATCCTTTAAATATATAATTGACACTCTGCGTTGATATCCTTTAAATATATATTTGACACTCTGCGTTGATATTCTTTAAATATATAATTGACGCTCTGCGTTGATATCCTTTAAATATATAATTGACGCTCTGCGTTGATATTCATATAATTGACGCTCTGCGTTGATATTCTTTAAATATATAAGTGACACTCTGCGTTGATATCCTTTAAATATATAATTGACACTCTGCGTTGATATCCTTTAAATATATAATTGACACTCTGCGTTGATATCCTTCAAATATATAATTGACACTCTGCGTTGATATCATGTAAATATATAATTGACACTCTGCGTTGATATCCTTTAAATATATAATTGACACTCTGCGTTGATATCCTTTAAATATATAATTGACACTCTACGTTGATATTCTTTAAATATATAATTGACACTCTGCGTTGATATCCTTTAAATATATAATTGACACTCTGCGTTGATATTCTTTAAATATATAATTGACACTCTGCGTTGATATTCTTTAAATATATAATTGACACTCTGCGTTGATATCCTTTAAATATATAATTGACGCTCTGCGTTGATATTCTTTAAATATATAATTGACACTCTGCGTTGATATCCTTTAAATATATAATTGACACTCTGCTTTGATATCCTTTAAATATATAATTGACACTCTGCGTTGATATCCTTTAAATATATAATTGACACTCTGCGTTGATATCCTTTAAATATATAATTGACACTCTGCGTTGATACGCTTTAAATATATTATTGACGCTCTGCGTTGATATCCTTTAAATATATAATTGACGCTCTGCGTTGATATTCATATAATTGACGCTCTGCGTTGATATTCTTTAAATATATAATTGACACTCTGCGTTGATATCCTTTAAATATATAATTGACACTCTGCGTTGATATTCTTTAAATATATAATTGACACTCTGCGTTGATATCCTTTAAATATATAATTGACGCTCTGCGTTGATATTCTTTAAATATATAATTGACACTCTGCGTTGATATCCTTTAAATATATAATTGACACTCTGCGTTGATATCCTTTAAATATATAATTGACACTCTGCGTTGATATCCTTTAAATATATAATTGACACTCTGCGTTGATATCCTTTAAATATATAATTGACACTCTGCGTTGATATGCTTTAAATATATTATTGACGCTCTGCGTTGATATCCTTTAAATATATAATTGACGCTCTGCGTTGATATTCATATAATTGACGCTCTGCGTTGATATTCTTTAAATATATAATTGACACTCTGCGTTGATATCCTTTAAATATATAATTGACACTCTGCGTTGATATCCTTTAAATATATAATTGACACTCTGCGTTGATATCCTTTAAATATATAATTCACATAACACTAGTGGGGCTACAATTCCAGTTATTTGTTAACCCTTTCCCCCGTACGACATTTCTGCAGCAGACGACTTTGAACGTATTTTGTCAAAACATAGAAAATCTCCATAATTGAATGGATAACCTATGACAAAACGGGGGAAAACATTGTGGCAAAAGGAGAAATTGCACGTTTTGTGCAATTTCTTCTTTTGTCACTATGTTTTCAAAAAGCCGTCTGCTGCAGAGGCGTCAGAAAGCGTCTTTATGAGGGAAAGGGTTAAATGGAGCATTTCAGTATGTATCACGGACGGTGAATACTCAGGTGAGACTCTGCGGTTGCACAGCGTCGCATGAGCCTTCACTGTTCGCATATACATTAAGACACCAAGTCCGTAGACGGAGCTCATTTGAAGATTTATTATATACCTGTACATTTTTCGGCATCAATTCATGCAATTCTAACACGACGGATTACAATTTCGTATCAATTACGATACCAAGTATGGTAATGATACGTCACTGAAGTGTGATGTGACGTCATTGAAATATGCTATTACGTCATTTAAAATGTGGTAGTATGACGTTGTTTATCAATTCTATTTTATTAGTTTATTATGTTATTACTTTATTTCGAATAAAAAAATTTGTATATTTTTCCATTCTGCCTTAAAAGTTGTACATGATTTACAATTAATGGAAAATGATGTTGCAGTAGCGATACATGTTTTAGTATTATCTACTCGAGCTATGGACAATTTGACATCCCTCTCGAGATATCAATTGTCGACGCCCCTTGTAGTACTTTACTAAAAGCCGTATTGCTACTGCAATATAATATTCCCTATTTATTTTTGGATCTATACGTGTCAAAACAGCTCGAAAGTTGTATTTTAGAGCATGACCCTTCAGTAAATTTCTTTCGTGATTTGTCTAAATCGGATTGATTGGGGTTAAATGCCGTTTCAACCAATTTCAAGTCATATTATCTCTCACCACTATTTTACGCAATTTTAAATTAGATGCAAACATTGGAAAGCAAAAAAGATCGCTCACCGACTGCCCTTGGTCTTATGTATTCAAAATGTTCATCTTTATTTGTAAAAAATAATAATTACAAAGATACAAGTCAAACTTATAGTGATACACGTATAGTATATATAAAACAAACGTGACCTACTAATCTTTAGGAATTTTTCGATAATTGGAAGAATTTCGTAAGTTTCAATTAAACCCCAGAAATGTCGCGTACTGCCTATATCATTTGTGGCTGCCATCGTGAAAACCCCTGTTATTAGCGATTTCAACGCTTCGTAGCATTTTGAGATTACTATTTGAAAATCTATCACAGAACGATACAGGTGAATGCTCAACTCTTTGTAACATTTTATCTTGGGATTCCTAAAATTGGACTCTTCAAAAAGCAAAGTCCATTTTAAATAAATAGCCTTGAAAGGACAGAACCTTGGTCGTCCGACCCAAGGCGGACGGACTAATCATTACACAACGGATGTGGTCAAATGGATATGGGCCCCGGTAGCTCACTGACAAGCGTTAGGTTACTCGTCTTCCATCGATGGGCTAACAGTCTATGCGGAAAAGCAGCCAGATGCTTGGAAAGTATGTTATGTGTAGTAGTTCTGGTTTGAGAAAACCAGGAAACACATGGGTAGCCTAGGTGAACTGGTCACGTGATAAGACTGATAACTTGTTGAAAACCGCGCTAAACCCTCATCGCTCAACCAATCAATAACTCCTGCAGCGCGTATTAATACTACTGACGTGCTCGTGTAGTTGATATGCATATCTCGATCAGTAGCTAGCAATACAGATACAGATTAGACTGCACGAATGTTTAGGCTTATCTTCTTTGTCTATATTTTGTTCGCAAATTCCAGTTTATGTCACAAATAAAGACTCCATGGTGTAGATTGATTGATTGATTGATTGGGGTTTAACGCCGTTTAACAATTTCTCAGTTATATCACGGCGGCCAGTTCACCTACTCATGCGTTTCCTGTTTTGCCACACCAGTACACCACACAACATACTTTCCAAGCAACTGGCTGCTTTTCCACATAGACTGTTTAAACAGCACATTGGTGAAAGACGAATGACGCAGGTCACAATGACTTTTGTCAAACGTCGGAGAGAATGTTGGCCGAGCTGGGATTCATACTCACAACCCCTGGATTGACAGTCCGCGTCGCAACCGACTGAGCAACCGGGGCTCGGCTCCATGGTGTAGAGGTAGAGCGTCCGTTTCGGGCGCCAGCGGCAGCGGGTTTGATCCCCGAACGTGTAACACCAAATACTTTCAGCGCCAAAGGCAATATTGAGGTGTTTTTTTTTACAAACAATGCAGATTCAGGTGAGTCAGCTCGTGACGAGCTGTCTCACCAGAAATCAGCATTGTTTGCCTTTTAGTTATAAGAATATTCCAAATTGTTATTTCATGAGACATGGAGACGCCCGATTTTGAACATAGAAGAGTCTATACTTTAAACAATTCGGCGCTGAAAGTGTTAAAATGGTAGAAATGGCCTTTCCTCCTTGGCACCAAGGTTCGTGGTGGTGGTGGTGGGGGGGGGGGGGGGGGGGGGGGGGGGGGGTAAGCATTATAGTTGTGTCGCTTTTCCCGAATAAATGGACCAGTGGTACAGGTAACTGAACAAGGAAAGGCCGTGATATAAGTGAACAATGTTGAAAGCGGTGAAAAACAGCATACACACAAATTAAGTCACACATAAAAGGATTATATAACGTTGCTTAAAGTCGCGTATTGAGGGATACGGCTAACACAAGGGGAAACTGTAATTTCCAGTGGGGGAGGTTATATTTACATTTTGTTACAGAATCAGATTGGGTAAAAAAAAAAAAACAAGACAAAAAACATATCGAGGGCTTGGCGTGAAACGGTTGTAACTAAAAACCTATTTTGAAAACCCTGGTTTAGGGGCCATTTTGACCCCTTTGTAAACAATGCAAATTTAGGTGCCATTGCTCAGAACGAGCAATGGCACCTAAATTTCCATTGTTTACCAGAAAACTGACTTAACGCTTTTAAAGACGTTATGGCTAGGTGATTAACCTTGGTAAAAAAATACCAATTTTAGTTACAACCGTTTCACGCCAAGCCCTCGATATTTGCTGCAAAAGTAAGAAAAAGATGCTACCCTCATAAAATGAGGAAACGGATAATTATCTTTTATCTATTCACTGGTAGTCATGTGACTAAACTGGTAGTCATGTGACTAAATGCTTTAGGGACATTTGGAGGATGTTTCAACAGATGTGAAATCGAACAT
>JASEVX010000009.1:60694211-60880826 GCA_031761405.1 Serripes groenlandicus | reverse complement strand
TCTCTCTCTCTCTCTCTCTCTCTCTCTCTCTCTCTCTCTCTCTCTCTCTCTCTCTCTCTCTCTCTCTCTCTCTCTCTCTCTCTCTCTCTCTCTCTCTCTCTCTCTCTCTCTCTCTCTCTCTCTCTCTTTCGATGATAATTGGAAGATGTACAAAAAGAACAAAAATAAAAGAAGAAAATATACTCATCACTCAAATTTTAATACCTTGTATGAACATGTGTAACAAGTGAACATCATAGGTGATAGAAACGATGTCTGGGCATGTCAGTATGTGTGTGGCCCTTCAATCAATCAAAATCATTTAACCATATTTTGAGTGCCCACACCATAGGGGTTTGATTAGGGCTAGTTATCAGAGAGATATTGACCAGTTCACTAGACCTTATCTAGACTTCTTAAAGCAATATAGTCATGTCAGGAAAACCCCTACCTCGGGAAAACCCCTACCTCGAGTTGTAAAATTTTAATAAACATCTCCCACTTTCAGACGCAAGTTGACGCATCTGAAGCGAATAACTTTTGAAAACATTGTGGCAATGGGCAATTACTCCTTTTGCCACAATGTTTTCAACTCTATTCAATAATTAAACTTTCTTTCATAGATCTCCCTATATCTGGATCTTATCTGTTCGCAACATCGCGTATGGCGGTTTTCCTAACCAATTAATGATTGAAAAAATAACCGATTGATTTAGTTACATTCATTTTATCACTTTATCACTTTAGTCAAGAGATATATAAACACTGTGTTTATATGTCTCTGCTTTAGTACATACTATTATATCAAATGTGTAGCAGATGACTCCTTTGGTCTAGCCTTGCACTGGTTGGTGCTGTGCTTTGGACAAGGAATACACGACGTGTTTGTATCCATTAACTAAATCAGACGACACTGTATACATCTAGGCAAACATATGTAAGATTTATATGACCAAAGAGATTGCCAATTATGAGTGATTTCTCCTTTTGCCTCCATATTTTTAAAAGTGATTTGCTGCAAATGCGTCAAAACTTATCTGCGTGATGGAAAGCTTTAATAATCAAATATCCTCAAAGTGTTCTGACCGCAATTTACATACATACAAGTGTTATGAATAGTCCGAACTTCTCCAAAACAAACTGGATTTTCAATACCGTCTGCACGCGTCAATACCTCCGTGTATTTTTCACAATCATCGGTAAACATCAGAATGTTGTTAGAATCACTCCCACAGACGTACACATATCCGTCATCGGACGCGTACACTGCTTTGGGTCCTTCTAGAACGCTACTGTCGTCCGTACAGCTTTTGAAAACCCTTTGAACTTTTCCTTCAATACTCAGAACTGTGACAGAATCACGGTCGTAATCGGACACGTATAAACGATTGCCGTCCTTTGACACAGACACGTATTCCGGGCAACTAAATAATGGTGTATCGTTTTCAACATTTGTAATTTCTCGAATCTGAGAACCGTCCAAACGAATGATTTGAATGCGTGCAGGTTCCAACATAGTTAAAATAAAACAATTTCCGTCTGGAGAAGTGGCTATACCATAGCACCTGCCGCTTACACTGATCGACCGTTCGACACATATTTCGTCGTCGTGCAAGGAAATTAGAACTATTTTCTGGCGATCTGGTAACGTGATGGCGCTTTTGTGAGTTTTAAATTTGGCGACATCATGCGGTCTTGATGGTAACCGCAACGATGAAAGCACGAGGTCGTATTTCGTGTCAATTAGTTTAGTCATTTGATTATCATAATCAGCAATTAAGATTCTTGAATCAGACATAACAGTTAACCCCGTGACCCATGATTCCTTCATATCGTCCTTTGAACGCACGTTTAAGACTCCATCACGTTTGATGTCCACGGACTTCAATTGCTGTCTTTTCTTTAATTTACCAAACGAATTTATAGAATCAAGTAACGTTTCAAGATTTTTCTCAGCTTCGAAGAAATATTCAGGGACTGTGTCTTCCTCGTAGCACACTCTGCTGCTTCTCTTTTGTTTCTTTATTTCTTTTTCAGCTTTCTTTATGATAACAAAACTTTGTGCATCGTTTTGCGACTGTTGACATTTAACTAATTCGAAGTTGATGTTTTTAAGCTCTTTAACTGTTGCTTCAAACTGGTCACACTTCTTCATGAAACGTTCTGTGCTTTGATCTTTCAGTAATTTTGTTTCCTTCAGTATGTTGTCCTCTAAGCCGTCAATAAGTTTATTGATACGTTTTCTTAAACCTTTTATTTCTTCAGTTACTTGATTGAATAGGTCAATAACTTTACTTATCTTTTGTGTTGTATTGTCCTTTTTTTCTCTACACAACTTAGTTAACTCACTGATTTCCACAATAGTTTCTTTTAAGTTGATATCTAGGGCTTCTCTTTTGACAAAGTTCGGAATATATTCCACACACTTTTTATTGGTGCACTCTATGTGATTTAATGACATGCACACAGAGCACAAAAGTTCTAAATGGTTTGTGCAGTAATACTCCATCACTTTACCAGCATGATTGTCACATAAATCAGTTATTCCATCCACATTTACCACATCTTTAAACGAGTCGGGCAGTCTTCTGTGCTGTCTAACCGACCCGTACCTTTTCAGCCTGACGTTATCGGAATATCGACGCTTGTAATCCACCGTCATTTTCGGGACCTGATCAGGGTCGGTAAAGTCATACGAGGAATATGCTCGCGTCTTTTCTACGTCGTTCGAATCTCGTGGTGTATCCGAACTCATTTCCACCGACATCTTTACAGGTTTTTCTTCGGCGATGCAGTCGTGATTTGATCTCGTCAAAGTAGTGTTTTTACGAGTACATTTCCAGCACGCTACACGTCGACCACTCACAGAATCCGCTTCAGGGGCGTTGCTTTTAGAAGAGATTGCCTTACACTGATGACAATTCGACTCCATAGTGTCTGTCTTGCCTGTCTTGTTTGATGTGACCGTTAATATAAAGTCACTTCCTGAATGTTCTCTTCCTTTTATGTTCGCTGTCCCATTAGTCAAGTTAATCTTGTGTTGAATCATCAGCGGGTAGCTTTATCGCATTTTATCTTCATTTTTAAACCTTTTACCCACGTACATCAATTCTTCAGCAGACGACTTTGAACATATTTTGTCAAAATAAAGAAAATCTCTATAATTGAATGGATAACCTATGACTAAAAGTGGAAAACATTGTGACAAAAGGAGAAATTGCTGCAGATGCGTCAGAAAGCGTCTATATGAGGGAAAGGGTTAAACCCTTTTCCCACGTACATCAAGTATGTAGCAGACGACGTTGAAACACGTCTAGGCAAAATATGGTTAATCTATAAAAATGTAAGTATATTGAATGAATAAAGTGGAAAACATTGTGGCAAACGGAGAACTTTTTCATTAGGAGTAGTTTCACCTTCTGGCACAATGTTTTCAAATGTCGTCTGCTGTGGATTCGTCAAAAAGCGTCCGTCAGGTGGGAAAGGGTTAACTATTTAACATATGCAACGTGAATAGATGTACCTGCACTTAAAACGTTGATGGATTAATTAATCTTTGAAAACGTGAACCGTAGACTTAATCCAGAGGTGACACATTGTGGAAAATTGAGAAATCGATCTTTTTGAGAAATTTCGTCATATTCCAATATGTCTTCAAATGGTGTTTGCTGCAGATGCATTGAAGTTGCCTGTGTCAGGAAATGCTTAATCCTTTCCTATCTACAGACGCATTTTTGTCCCATTTGCAGCAGGTGACTTTTGAAAACAAGAAGAAATCACTCAAAGTGAGCGAGTTCTCCTTTTGCCATAATGTTTCCGGTTCTTATCAGCGGTTATAAATTAATTTATAAAGATTGTTTTTATAACTTTGTCAAGATATTTTCAAATTCGTTTGCTGCAGATTGGTTGTATGCTGTAAATGGTTAAATATGTGGTATCTAAGCTATTGATTGAATTTGACACTTTCGCATGCGGCGAGAAAATGAGCCGTTCCCCGAGAAAACCAACTTTATGAACTCTGCGTAATGTATCGACCCAGATTATTATGTACATGGATAGGCGAAGTAAGCAAGTGTAAATATTTTTTATAAAATATTTAACATTAAAAGTTCCTGCTTCTGTATTGTTTATAAGTCATTAATTGATGAAGGATAAGCTATTTTTAAAGTCATTGTCCTTTTATTTAAATCACAGTCATTGTGTCAACTATACAAACAAATAATGAAAAGATAAAACGGCTTTTCCTTCATATGTTGTTCGGAATCTGCTGTGGTTCGAGTGGTTAGCGTCGGGGATTTGAAACCGGGTGCCCTTGGGCAAGGCCCATTTTCTAGGCTAGTATTTGTTTGTTTACCCAGGGATCATAAATAAGTGAACTGTCGCCGTGATATAACTGAAATAATGTTGAAAGTGGCGTAAAACCCCAATAAAACAATTATATGTTGTTCACACAATAATGTTTGCATACATGTGCTGTTATCTATTAGTGAACGATTAACCCCTTTCCTTATACAGCAAATCCACAGCAGACGACTTATTAAATACCGAGAAAACTATAAATGGAAGAATAATGATTCAATACGACTTCAAAACACTGTGTTTCTCGCCACTTTCAACTGTATCAATTGTTTTCCATTGCCTCTCACCTCTGATCTATGTGAGAAAGTAGTCAGTGGCTTCGAAAGAATGTTGTGTAGGTACTGGTGTGGGAAAGCCAGGAAAACATGGGTAGGTGCACTGACCGCCGTGATATGACCAAAGCTGTTGAAAGCGGCGTTAAACTCCAAACAAACAAAACTGTATCAATTGACTTTAAAACTGGTAGTAATGGCTGCCCTCCTTGGCGCTCAGGGTTGCGTGGGTCACCAGGAGAGCTTATATTTTCAACATGTCCTCGACGGCGCCATTAGCAAAATGTCCAAGTTAGTCGTTAAAATGTATAAAACTGTAAACTGTCAAACCCAAACTCGATGAACTTTACCCCCCTGCGACAGCTCTTGTTATACAAGTTCTTGTACATTTATGGAGTAGTTCCCGTCAAGAACTAACATATTGGTATTGAATAATATAGAACAAGAGTAGGCCGCGCGATTGTAGGTTCGTATCCGTGTACACTATTCCAAAAATGAGCCGTCCCACGAGAAAACCAACAAAATGGCCTCTGCGTAATGTATCGATCCAGATCAGCCTGCGCAGTCTGAGCAGGCTGATCCGGACCGACACATTCCGTCTCAGGGGGATAAAGGTATAGAGTAATGATTCCTGAAACGGAAAATCCACAGGAGGCGAAAAGTGTCTATCCGGTTAAGCCTGCCCGACATGCTTATGCTGCTCTGGGTCGATACTCTACGCAGAGTCCACATTGTTGGTTTTCTCGCGGGACGGGGGATTTCGAAACCGGGTGTCCCGGGTTCGATCCCCAGTCGCGGCACTACGGTCATGGTGGAGTGCCCTTTGGCAAGGCACATTTTCTAGCCTAGTACTGATTTGTTTACCCAGGGATCATGAATAAGTGAACTGTAGCCGTGATATAACTGAAATATTGTTGAAAGCGGCGTAAAACCCCAATAAATAAATAAATTCTCGCGGAACTGCTCAAATGTGTTCAAATCTGTGTGTTGTGTGATAGGCCTTAGTGATTGAAACAATTATATAGCAGGATAAGGATATATCAGTTAATCATTGTTTCAATGTAAAACGTTAAATGTCACTATGTCAATGGCTACACGCGAATTGGTTGTATCTGCGTCTTTAATTATATGTAGTGACGACTGTAGCGAGCCGAGCGTTGATTTTATATATGTATAGATACTTACACATGGTTATGAAACAATATCATGCTTTTTCTACGTACATGTTTTTACAGATAAGATTGTTATTTCATTCAATTGAACTTAGAAAGGTACAATATAACAGTTTACGTAGTCTAATTGTTCATCAAACATGTGTGCATGTCGGCAGATGTGCCGTTATCAATTATCATAGACGCCCATGCATGATATGCACAAATGCCTCTTGTTTCATATGGGAACAATGAAGGCTCAAGCGATTCGACTATTTACATGCAGGATCTCATCGACGCCTTTAACCCTTTGACTGCTGAGTCCGATGTTGTAAAACTCGTGCCACCAGTACAAACACCCCCATACTGTTGGCTGCTTAAATCAACATTTGTATCTTGACAAAACATTGAATTGGTTAACTCTTTCAGCGCCACAGGCAATATTGAGGTTTTTGCAAACAATGCAGATTCAGGTGAGTCAGCTCGTAACGAGCTGTCTCACATGAAATCAGCATTGTTTGCCTTTTAGTTAACAAAATAGTCAAAAACTTTCATAAATTGAGAAATGAACACACCCGATTTTGAACATAGAAGAGTCTACTTTAAACAATTCGGCGCTGAAAGAGTTAATGGTTCTTCCCAAATGCGAAGAGGGACACATCCATTTTAACAATTCAGCATTGAAAGTCTTAATGTCCGTCGAGATTTAGACGAGTCTTATAAATCTGTATTTTCCACGATGAACTCAAACTGTTGCCAGTCTTATTTCACCCTCGCATCCCTTTATCTGACGCCATCAGTTTACACATCCTGCTGTTGCTTTTAGTCTGATTTCCATTAAACATGTCATAAGATGGATTTGAAAAAGAAATTGACATTTTGATCAATTATCCGCACGTTTAGCTTATTGTGTTTCCTAATTGCAGAAGACGGAAACCTCTACATTGCTAAATGGCCTCGGCAACTTCAAGAGCTCTAATACAGGGAGCCAGTCGTGGTCTCGGTCTCCAGTTTTGCCGTGCATTGTTGTCTAAACACCCGGATGGAGGTGTCATCGCCACTTGCCGGAACCCAGACTCAGCCGAGGAATTACACGCGCTAAAGTCGGAACCAGGGCATTCAGACAGACTCCACGTCTTACAAGTGGACGTGACACAAGAGGATATGATCAAAGTATGATTATTCTGAGCTCTGGATAAGGACTAAGGAGTGTTTTTCATGCTCTACAATCCCTATTTGACCTCCAAAACCTGTGTTGTGCGTACTCAAAAGAATCGTCTCAGTGAGACGATTCTTTTGAGTACCCACAACATAGGTTTTAATGAATCTCATGAGTTCACAGAGATATCATGGAAGAAATACCTATTAACTCCTCCTTATCTTGTCCTCTATTTATTACAACCAGACACATGAGCGTCGTGAGATGATAACCAACCGTAAGGCATATGCGACCAGTATATAACCAGACCAGTCAGTACATCCGCGCAGTCTGATCTATTTCTATACTGTTCTATGTGAGTCACATATAGATCCAGAGCAGTCATTGCATCCGCGCAGTCTGGCTCTATACTGATATATGTTAGTTACATATAAAACTTTTAACATTTTCTACACTAAAAACATAAGTTTATGTGTTGATAGGTCTATGTTACAACAGGGCTCCGTAAAACCTTCATAGGAATTGATTATAGGCAATCAAGCTGTGGTAGGCATCAAGCTTTGGTAGTAAGGTACATATGTTGATTTCTTCAATGAAAATCCATAAAACTCTTTGCATAATATGGGATTTACCAAAGTATAATGACCCTTTCCCACACGAAGTTACATTTTTTTGGCATATGCAGCAGACAACTTTTGGAAACAGTGTTGCAAAACGAGAAGGCACGTTAAGGTACGTATAACATGTATGCGGTCAATGAAGACCCTAGTGAGACTATGTTGATGCCTAGGTTCTCGCCTGAGTTGCGTTTGACAAATGAGCCTCCAATAGCGATTTGGGGTCTTAATAAAAGTCCGCTTTGACATCATTTAAAGACTTGTTTGCCTACAGCTAGTGGCTCTGTTATTGCATTCATTCATTCCGTATGAACACATGTTGACCTGAGCCGTCCTGCGAGAAAAACCAACATTATGGCATCTGCGTAATGTATCGAACAGGATCAGCCTGCGCATCCCGCGCAGACTGATCTGGGTCGATACATTCCGTATCAGGGGAATAGAGGTATAGAGTAATGGTTCCTGGAATAAGAAAATCCACAGGAGGCGAAATGTGTCTGCCTGGATTACCATGCGCGGCGTGCTTAGGCTGATCCGGTTTGATACTTTACGCAGAGTCGACAATGTTGGTTTTCTAGCAGGACGGCTCACATGTAGACCTGTCCCTTATGACATATATTTTTTGCAGGACGCTGCTGGTTATGTAGAACATGAATTTGGTAGACTGGATCTGCTCATAAACTGTGGCGCTATTCTTCATCCGAGTGGTCGCGGTGAAACCAGTCTGCGTGACGTCACTATGCAGGTACGTGTAGAAAGGGGTGTATTCAGATTGTCCTAACACACCCAGTACTCTGACATTTGCTAGTTACACTCGGTAATTGTATTGGTGGAATCGGCTATCACACACCCGAGTGCTGGTTGTGTTTGGAAGATCTGAATACATCCATTGGCATGAGATTTACAACAATGACGTTAAATCTTGTTGCGCGTCAGCACGAGTGTGTTATTGGAGGACTAATAGCACCACGAGAGATATAATTGCAGTGTCACAGTTGTGACACATAACTGTATTTATTTCATATACAATGGATACTGAACATTTTAGGTCATAGGCTACTGATACCAAGTGATTATGTTCCATGTGAAGATAAGAAAAAACACCTTAGGTACGATTGTAACTACAAGCTTTGGCATTCGTCACTTTAAATACCTGTTGTACAACAAAACAATAAAAACAACAAAAACTACTTCAACCAACTACTACTAAGTTACTATCTACAACTACTACTACTACTACTACTACAACTACTACAACTACTTCTACTACTACTACTACTACTACTACTACTACTACTACTTCGACTAACGGTTGGTTTTCCTGGAGCACCGCTCAAAAATTGAACACAATAATTATGGATAACCTGTACACCATACACAGTTGGGTTAGGTTTCCGAAATATTTTGGTGTCAGTCTTTTGAAGGATTAAAATTTCCTGATATTAAATGTCAGAAGTATTTATAAAACCCCCGTGTCTTTTTCTTCCATGTGTGCAGTATCATTTTCTTCCTTATTCTCTATGATTGCATGGGTGTATAACAAACGGGAAGAAAATAAATGGGGAACTTTTAGTAAGTCACTTAAACGAAATCAAGACGGACAAAAACCCCGACGGAGAGTAAAGGCCGGCGACACGATAACAGTTGACATTTATAACCAAGTTTGATTACAAAGACTATATACCTTTTCAAGTGACATTCTGATCTAGATAACTATGTACTGGTTGCGAAATAGTATCAAACGTGTCATTGAAACTAACGATAAACGGTATGCACGAGGTATGTTACATGTTTCTATGAGGAAGTGATTACGGTATGCACGAGGTATGTTACACGTTTCTATGAGGAAGATTGATTGAATGGGGTTTAACGCCGTTTTTAACAATTTCTCAGTTATATCACGGCGGCCAGTTCACCTACTCATGCATTTCCTGGTTTTCTCACACCAGTACTCCACACAACAATCTTTCCAAGCAACTGGCTGCTTTTCCACATAGACTTAGCCCATTGGTGGATGACGAATGATGCATGTCGCATTGATCTATGAGGAAGAGTTTACGTTGATGTTAATACAACTGAATACCCCTATCCTACATTTAAACAGGGACGTAGATAAGATCTATGCCCCTGATTTAAACAATAGTATATGTATATACATGTATCCAATGAATTACCGTTTTGTAGAGTTTACGCCTTTTCAATGTTATCAGTCGTTGCCCACTGTTGCAAAAATAGTTAAAAAGCGAACAGCTTGGATTAAACTCATTAAACACATTTTTCGAAATGATGCTATATGTACAATTCGTGATATTGCATTCATTGTTAGTATTTTTTTTGAAATATTATCAGAGGACACTAATTGGAACTAGAACCGTCCGTGTGACCGTGTTGGCCGTGAGTTAACGGCAGGGATTACGTCCCCGTAGTTTGGCTCTGTTTGAAACACTTTGACTTACTGACAGGCGACACATGTGTTCCTTCGAACACTCTTGTTTTATATGAAAGGGTACAATTTGACTTTTGTGAACAGTTTCCGTCCTTCCTCGTTTTATATGAAAAGGTACACGTTGACTTTTGTGAACAGTTTCCGTCCGTCCTTTGGTTATTCTGCAATAATTTATTTTCGTTAATTTCCTTATGAATGCCAGGAAATAAATAAGTGAATTATTCTATACAAAATACAGGTCATTTCGAATTCGTTTACCCTCGGATGGATGGAGTAGTTGCCTTTCGACGACGACAGTTTCATTTATTTATCGGTTTCTGCAAATTTTCTTTATAACGTATTTTGGACAAGATAAAGATCACATTTCGAATTTGGTTGCTATCAGATTGTTCTATGTCCTATCGCCATTTGACTATGAAAACATCACATATCGAGGGTTTGGCGTGAAACGGTTGTAACTAAACACCTATTTTGACTCATTTGTAAACAATGCAAATTTAGGTACCATTGCTCAGATGGAGCAATGGCACCTAAATTTCCATTGTTTACTAAGAAAAATAATTTAACGCTTATAAAGACTGTATGGCGAGGTGATTAACCTTGGTCAAAAAATACGTATTTTAGTTACAACCGTTTCACGCCAAGCCCTCGATATACATTGTGCAATATCGGTTAGCTGTCAGCCGGGGACATTTCTGCAGTTTCAACACATTTATTTCTAAATTATTGTTAAATCATTTTAGGATCTGATCCAGACTTCCAGCACGAATGCATTTGGTCCATTGTTGATGGCGAAACACTTTGGGAAACTTCTTGGCAAGGGATCCGGGACATTTGGGATTCAAACATCGGACGTGAAAATGCAACACGCAGCAGTCCTAATCAACATTTCTGCAAAAGTTGGCTCCATTACCGATAACGGTTTGTAGTTTTTGACATTACGGTGAAATCGAACATGTGATACTTAGAATATATCGTTTACATCGAACCAACTCCTGGAACGGATCTGTCTTTTTAAAATAGAGTAGCAGCATTTCTGATACCACAATCGAGCAATCAGAACTGCTGCTGTAGCGACGCGAGCTGTCAATCCAGGGGTTGTGAGTTTGAAACCAAGCTCGGCCAACATTCTGTCCGATGTTTGACAAAAGTCACTGCGACAAGCGTCATTCGTCCTCCACCAATAGGCTAATAGTCTATGTTGAAAAGCAGCCAATTGCTTTGAAAGAATGTTGTGTGGAGTACCGGTGTGAAAAAGCCAGGAAACACATGAGTAGGTGAACTGGCCGCCGTGATATGACTGAAAAAATATTGAAAACGGCGTTAAACCCCAATCAATCAATCATTTTATAATGAACACTTAAAGCATAACTTAATTGCGAAGCTGACAATACCTACATACATCTAGCATATATCCCCAACAATTCCTCGAAACTTCGATAACTCGAAGTATTTTATGGGTATCTTTCGACTTCGAGTTATCGCGATTCAACTTTAGTATCCAACAATTCCTCGAAACGTCGATAACTCGAAGTATTTTATGGGTACCTTTCGACTTCGAGTTATCGCGATTCAACTTTAGTATCCAACAATTACTCGAAACGTCGATAACTCGAGGTATTTTAAGGGTACCTTTTGACTTCGAGTTTTCGCGATTCAACTTTAGTATCCAACAATTCCTCGAAACGTTGATAACTCGGAAGTATGTTATGGGTACCTTTCGACTTCGAGTTATCACGATTCAACTTTAGTAACAATTGAACGATCCCTTTCGTTTACAGAATTTATCGCAGAAAACTAGATCACAATTAAATACGAGACAGATTTTCTTGGGTACAATAATGTAAAATTAATGAAAACGGTCTTGATATTAACTACTGCTACAACAAAACACGTCGACTGCCTCGGTGGTGTAATGGTAGAGCGTCCGCTTTAGGTGCGGGGGTCCAAGGTTCGACCCCCGGCCAAGTCATATCAAATACTTTTAAAATGAAAGTTTTGGCCCTTCCCGCATTAGGATTTGTCGGGTTAGCACACTTACGATTGAATCGCTGAGGTCAGGATAAATGGACCATCAGGACTGGCAACTAATCAAGGAAATACCGTGTTTGGTTTGTTGAAAGCGGCGTAAATCACCCTACAAATCAAACAAGGAAACAGAAAGAAGTAAATCCCTTCTCTCGTAACAATATATGATTTTGGAAAAATAAAAACACCATGTGACCTTGTCTCTAAATGAGCGGCACTCTGCTAAAACAAACCTTCAAGCTTTTGCGATAAGTATAGATCAAAACCAGCCAGCGTATCCAGGTCATACATGTAAAAGGACATGTAAAAGGACGTGTAAAAGGACCTTTAATGTCTCATTAAATAAAAGAGCAAGTATTGAATAGAGTTGAAAAGACAGTGGCACAAATGAGAACTTGCACACTATATTTTTAGATCACCTAGAGTCAAAGGCTCAAGGTGAGCTATTCTGATCACTTTGTGTCCGTCGTCCGTCGTCCGTCGTCCGGCGTCGTCCGTCGTTAACTTTTAGCTTTAAACATAATCTCCTCCTGAACCACTGGACCAATTTCATCCAAACTTCTCAGGAATGTTCCTTTGGTGGCCCTCTTTCAAAATTGTTCAAAGATTTAAATTCCATTTAGAACTTTGGTTGCTGCGGCATCAGAAAGGGGGCAAAATGTTCGAACTTTAAACATCTTCTCCTCTGAATCTGCATGTCAGATTCCAATATAGTTTGGTAGAAATGTTCTTTGGATGACCCTCTACAAAGATTGTTCAAGGCATACTGTTTGGTTGAAAACATGGCAGTCAGGAGTCATCAAAAAAGGGGCAAAATCGTCCGTTGTTAACTTTTAGCTGTAAACATCATCTCCTCCTAAACCATAGGACCAATTTCATCCAAACTTCACAGGAATGTTTCTTTGGTGGCCCTCTTTCAAAATTGTTCAAAATTTTTAATTCAATGGAGAACTTTGGTTGCTGCGGCATCAGAAAGGGGGCAAAATGTCCAAACTTTAAAAATCTTCTCCCCTGAATCTGCATGTCAGATTCCAATATAGTTTGGTAGAAATGTTCCTTTGGTGATCCTCTACAAAGATTATTCAAGGCATACTGTTTGGTTGAAAAACATGGCAGTCAGTAGGCATCAGAAAAGGGGCAAAAGGACAAAATTTGTAAATTCCATTTTTAGCTCGACTATTCGAAGAATATGAGAGCTTTACTACTCGCCCCAGCGTGGGCGTCGGCGTCGGCGTCCGGTTAAAGTTTTAGGGCAAGTTGGGATTTTCATTCATAAGTATTTGTGCTAGGGCTTTTATATTTGGAATATAGTTACATCTTATACCTTTCTTCACATTGAATGCTAAAGATGCTGAGTGTGACCTTCCTTTTGGGAAAAAAAACATGATTTTCGGGGGTTAAAGTTTTAGGGCAAGTTGGATTTTTTTTTTTTTCTTTTTTTTTTCTCAATAAGTACTTTTGCTAGGGCTTTCATATTTGGAATATAATTACATCTAATACCTTTCTTTATATTGTATGCTGAAGATTCTGAGTTTTACCTACTTTTTGGGGTAAAAGACATGATTTTGGGTGGTTAAAGTTTTAGGGCAAGTTGGCATTTTCATTTAATTTTTTAATTTTTCTCTATAAGAATTTGTGCTAGGGCTTTAATATTTAGAATATAGTTACATCTTATACCTTTCTTCACATTGAATGCTGAAGATGCTGAGTGTGACCTTCTTTTTGGGGTAAAAAACATGATTTTCGGTGGTTAAAGTTTTGGGGCAAGTAGGATTTTATTTTATTTTTTTAACTTTTTCTGAATAAGTACTTGTGCTAGGGCTTTCATATTTGGAAAATAATTACATTTAATACATTTCTTTATATTATATGCTGAAGATGCTGAGTGTGACCTTCTGTTTGCGGTAAAACACATGCTTTTGGGTGGTTAAAGTTTTAGGGCAAGTTGGCTTTTTCATTTAATTTTCTAATTTTTCGAAGTAAGTACTTGTGTTAGGGCTTCCATATTTGGAATATAATTACATGTAATACCTTTCTTCACATTGTATGTTGAAGATGCTGAGTGTGACTTTTAGGGGGTAAAAAACTTTAGATAAATTCTTAATTTTTGGTTACATTTCTTTCTAATTGTGATCATTTATTTATCAAATATAATTCTTCAACATATCAAACGGGTTTTGCATGGTGTCAAACATTTTTTTAAGGTTTTGCTAATTTTGGACTCGGTCAGTTTTAACATTTGTGTTTAGCTCAACGTTAAAGTTACATCATTCAAATCACTTCATACTTCACATATTTGTTAAGGACCATCGTACAATTAGGTTAGATAACTCCAGTGTATCCTAAATATGGAGTAATGGCCCTTGATTGACTTAAAAAAAAATCTTTTTAAATTATATTTAAATGTATGTATATCTATTCAGTTGCTTTTACATATAGAGTATATAATATGATTTAATAGTACTTAAGTGCAATATAATGAAATAGTGCTTTATGTGAATAAGCGGCATGTAGTCGAGCGCGCTGTCCTCCGACAGCTCTTGTTTAAAGTCCTTGTCTGATATTAAGAAAATTGAATAGGAATCTTACTTCAGTGATCATCTACTTAATTTGTTCAAGCCGTATTGATTGGTTACACAATCATAGCAATCTCGCGTCATCACAAAAGGGGTAAATTGAAATTTTAGCTACAAATGACAACTCCTACCATTCCACTTGACCAATTTCAACTTACTTCACAGTAATGTTCCTTTGATGGTCCTCTTTCAAAATTGTTCAAAGACTTAAATTCTGTGTAGAACTTTTGTTGCTGCGGCATCAGAAATTTAGAAAAATACGCAAACTTTAAAAACCTCCATCTCCATAATCCATTTGTCAGATTCCAAGATAATTTGGCAGAAATGTTCTTTTAGTGACTCTCTACAAAAACTGTTCAAGCCATATTGATTTCGTTGACAAACAGGGCAGCAAAGCGGCATCAGGAAAGGTGCAAAATGACAAAATTTTATAATTCCATTCTTATTAAATTTCTTGTTAGATTTCAAGATACAAATGGCTTTTACTGATAAACTATTTCTTTAACTGAGTGTCCACTCCTTGCAGTTTCATTTAAACTCTTGGATCAAATTTTCACACGATATTTGCATTTAAATATTTGCTTCTAATTTACTATCATTCAGGTGATCGATTTAGTGCCATCTTGGCCCTCTTGTTAAAAGTCGTCTGCTGCAGATATTCCAGAATGCGTCTGGCATGTGGGAAAGGGTTAGATGAATATAAAGTGTTTATAATCAAAGTGACACATGTGTCAATATTATCAGAGCGCTAGATATGATGCATACTTCATATTCTCAAATGTTTATTTGACCCGTAAACCCTATGTTGTGGATACTCACTGGGACGATTCGTGTGAGTACCCATAACATAGGGTATGGTTTGATGGACATTGTGTGGGACAAAGACAAGTTTACATAGAGCTCTTTTTGTATTTTCCACCTAGGACTCGGAGGATGGTATGCATACAGAATGTCTAAAACAGCTTTAAACATGGTCACCAAGAACGTAAGTTTGGAATTGGGGCGTGGCCGGAAACGCGTCATCTGCGCTTCGTTACATCCGGGTACTGTGGACACGTCATTATCCAGACCGTATCATAAGAATGTTAAAAACTTATTTTCTACGGAACAAAGTGTGGACAAACTGTTGGATGTGATTAACAGTTTAACCGTTGATGATTCCGGGAAATTCTTTACTTATGATAAGGAGTTGTTACCTTTCTGAGTTAGTTTTTGAGTGCTTCCGTTAACATAACGATATGAAGTGGTTATATCACTGAGTTAGTCATCAGTGCTACCTTTAACCCTTCCACACGTACAATAAATCTGAAGCAGACGACATAGTGACAAAAACCTAAAAATCTCCATAAAAGATAGCTTTATTGTTAAATAAAGTTGAAAAAATTGTGGTCGAAGGTGCAATTGCTCAATTTCACCTTTGGCCACAATGTTTTCAAAAGTTGTCTGCTGCTATTGTTTCAAAAATGCGTCTGCAGGTGGGAAAGGTTTAACGTACGATACGGAGTGGTTATATCTCTTGAGTTAGTCTTGAGTGCTTCTGTAAAACGTAGGATAAATAAATGTTACTTTTGTGAGAAGTTTTTTTTTAAATTCTTATGAAAACAAACGGGAAGGAGGTTTTAAAAGTTTACCTATCAGACATTGTTTCGAGTTCTTCTGAACATTGAGTTACGTTACCCCAACAACGCACCATTGCTAGCTATTTTGCCACAATGTTTTCCAAAGTCGTATGCTGCATATGCATCTAAATTGGTGTGCATGTTGGAAAGTTAAACAGATTATTAGAATACAGATCAAAGTGTGCACTTGTACAGCATAATGATGATCATAACCTTTCTTCACGATTCGAAAGTTGTTAGTGTATACGTTTAAGTACTCCGTACTGTGTTCCGGGAGATCGTATGATGCCATCCTATATTTTGTGTCGATAGCGTTTGGAAAATATTTAAGCTTTGAATTTCTTTTTTGGCCGGATTGCTCTAGCAACTCCGGTCTATAGATTGGCGATGTCCGTCCGTCTGTCTGTCTGTCCGTCAACATTTTGGTTAAAGTTTCAGGTTGAGGCAAAATCTCAGCACTGGAAAGGGTTGCACACTTGAAACTTTGCCTGACCAGTAACAAGTTCTATTGATTTCTATGGTTACTTTGACCTTGGTTTGTCGATTTTCAAGGTCAAATTGCCGACAATCCGGCCTTACCTTCTTCAGCGGTTTCTTGTTTGCTAAATTAAACTCAAATCCGGAGAGTTTGGTGTGCTCGGACAAATCCATTTCATTAATGTCATAGGAAGACATGACAATCTTTATCAGACTTCACGCATATAGACTCGTTTTGACACATATGCATCAAACTTTTCTTTTCGCTACAATGTGTTCAACCCTTTCCAATAATATGAAGATTTTCCATTGTTTCTCCCAGATGTTTTCAATGACGCCGGTCATATAGTTGATGTTGTTAATAAGGGCATCAGATTTCGCGGAGTTGTAAGCTGACCTGGTTGGAATTTCGGGGAAGAATGGATTCCTGTGCTGCGTTAAATCTTCCCTCCACACAACACAACTGCAGCAGACAAATTTGAAAAAAGAGTAGGCGAACATTGCGGTAAAAGAAGAAGTTGTTTATTATTTTGTCACAATATTTTCTACAGTCGTCTGATGCAAATGCGTCAAAATACGTCTTCATGTGGTAATGGTTACCGGTTTCTGCAACCCTTGCCGATGTAAGCATCTTATAATAGTTGACCGGGTGGGGGTGGACTTCCAGTGCTTTTAACCTGTATATAGACAGGGACGTAGATAAGATTAGCTATGTCCCTGATTTAGAGGATATTTCATTAGTGTTTATTTATTATCACTTTCAATAAAGGAGTTGGCGAGCGTCATATTAAGCTTAGTTAACGAGTTTTTAACTTATTTTATTTTACATCGATTGCGAAACAAGCTTTCAGCTTATAGTAATCGCTCTCGATGTCTGTTTCCTGTACTCGCGCCTTTTTTGTGGAACAATCCAAAAGGCAGAACCCGCTCATCGCGGGATTTGAAACGCGGATCTTTGGTACGAGAGGCCGTCGCTCTACTTCTCTGCATCACTGTCTTCCACTAGTTAACGAATGTATTAAAAATTTAAAAGTGATCATTAATAAACACAAATGAGATATTCTATTAAACCCTTTCCCTCATATAGACGCTTTCTGACGCCTCTGCAGCAGACGGCTTTTTGAAAACAGTGACAAAAGAAGAAATTGCTCAAAACGAGCAATTTCTCCTTTTGACACAATGTTTTCCACTTTTAGTCATAGGTTATCCATTCAATTATAGAGATATTCCATTTTTTGGCCGAATTGCTCTAGCAAAACCGGTCTATAGATTGGCGATGTCCGTCTGTCTGTCTGTCTGTTCGTCAACATTTTGGTTAAAGTTTCAGGTTGAGGCAACATCTCAGCACTGAAAAGGGTTACAAACTTGAAACTTTGCCTGAAGGTAACCAGTAACAAATTCTATTGATTTCTATGGTTAATTTGACCTTGACCTTGGTTTTTCGATTTTCAAGGTCAAATTGCCGACAATCCGTCCGCAGCGGTTTCTTGTTGACAAAATATGTTCAAAGTCGTCTGCTGCAGAATTGTCGTACGAGGGAAAGGGTTAACACCTATGAAGCGAGGGCTTTATGTGATAAAATAATAAACGTCGAAGGATTTGAGCAGCCACTATCTTGGACAGTAAGAGATATGTAAAGTAACAGCACGACGGGTAAGAGAAATGCAGTGCGTTCAGTGACTTTACGTTAGCTTAAACCTACCAACCAAATGTTTTATTGATTGGGGTTTATCGCCGCTATCAACATATCAGGACAGTCAGTTCACCAATCCATGTTTATCCGCATTAGTCTTTCCAAGCAACAGTCTGCTTGGAAGACGAATGACGCTTTTCGCATTGACGTTTGTTAATCGTCGGAAAGAATTTTCGTCGAGCTGGGGTTCGAACTCAAAACCCTTGGATTGACAGCCCGTGTCACTACCGACAAATATACAGGGTCTCGGCCTTACTTATCAGATTACAGCTGTTGCATCCCTGGTACAAACCGCGGCCATTTTACTTAACGTGATTCCTTGCTTTATCGTATGACGGATGGTCCAAAGACAATTGACCATGACATACGTTTGTCCGACTTTCAAAAGAGACCAGATCGACCTTCTGCAAAACATTAAAGTTTCTCAAAAATGAAAAAAGAGTATGTTTTCTTTTTGAAACCGAGGCATTTTTCGACAGTTATTAGATTGAATTGGTGATAGATGATATTTATCTTGGAATCAGAAAATATCGTTCACAATCGGTAGAATGTACAATGTAGGCCGATATAATAGCCCGTAATCAAATATTTTTCTTTGAACTTGTGTAGCTAAAATTAAAAATCAAATATAATTTCAGTGTTGAAATATAGATTTATTTCAATAAGAGATTAACAAACAAACAAAATAATAATACCAGAAAAGTAAGGATGATAATAAATAACAAAACCCCTTACCAATATGCAGATACAATTTGATGCATCTGCAGCAGACGTCTTTTGAAAGCATTGTGGCAAAAACAAGAAATTTATCAAAACGTTCTCAGAATTAGGCAATACTTTATATTTCATTTAATCAAGATGTTCTGTATTTTTGCCCAGAAGTCATCTGCTGGATACGCATCAAATTTGTGTCTGTAAGTGGGAAAGGGCTAATGTAGCTGGTCTTGTCAGTGTGACAAAAGGGGATCATTTCTCTGCAGTATGTCTCTCTGTCTATCTGTCTGTCCATAACGCTACTGAATTATTGGCGGACGACACATGTGTTACTTCGAACACTATCATTTCTACAAATGAAATTATTCAAATTTACAGAATATATTCGTATATAGCCATGCTTTTCAACCAATCATCATTGCTTGAAGGAATTTCTTCAGCCAAACAAATTTCGGAGACTCGCCTGAGACTTCACTGAATCCAGATGCTATAAGACGTCAAATCATTAGAACCTGCTCAACTATAAGTATTAGATTTCTATATAGCTACTTGAAAAAAAATAACAATTGATAAAATGAGACAAGAGAAAAAATGTATTATTGTGAACACAGATTAATTTGGAGATCCACACATGCATTTTACAGTTACACAAATCATTTTTTTAAAAACATTCACATACAAAATGTCAATATCAGAAATTGTTAAAATATTTGATTAATGCATTTATCAAAAAAGAAAAGACTTCAATAAGTGCCCACAACAAGGAGGTGTGCTGATCAAGAAACACTGTCAATACATGCCATAACAAGAATGAACAAGCAAACCTCATGTCATCAAAAGTACATGTATACATACATGATTATAATACAATGAAATACACATGTTATCATTAACACTTTCTGACATACAAAAAAACCCAACAGCAGATGACATAAGATCTATATATAGTAGAAAATGTAGATGAAATAATCCTTGTTGAATAGCATTGAAAACATTATGGGAAAAGGAGAAATTGCTAATTTTTGAAGGTCATCTGCTGAAGATGCATTAAAATATGCCTTAATCTGGAAAAGATTTAACCCTTTCCTGCCGAGCCCCGGTAGCTCAGTCGGTAGCAAAGCAGACTGTCAATCCAGGGGTTGTGAGTTTGAATCCCAGCTCGGCCAACATTCTTTCCGACGTTTGACAAAAGTCATTGTGACCTGCGTCAATCGTCTTTCACCAATGAACTGTTTAACAGTCTATGTGGAAAAGCAGCCAGTTGCTTGGAACGCATGTTGTGTGGTGTACCGGTGTGGGAAAACCAGGAAACGTATGAGTAGGTGAACTGGTCGCCGTTATATGACTGAAGAATTGTTGAAAACGGCGTTAAACAATCAATCAATCATTAAACCTTTCCCCCATACGTCAATTCTGCAGCAGACGACTTTGGACATATTTTGCCCAAAAATGAAAACCTATGACTAAAGGTGGAAAACATTGTGGCAAAAGAAGAAATTGCTTGTTTTGAGCAATTTCTTCTTTTGTCACTATGTCTTTAAAAAGCTGTCTGTTGCAGAGGCATCAGAAAGCGTCTATATGAGGGAAAGGGTGAATGAAAATGCATTTAACCCATTTCCCATTTCCTGAAACAAATGATATTTAAAGCCTCTGCATTCTCTTGAAAACATTCTGAGAAAAGGAGAAAATTCTAACAATAATTCAAAGCTATGGATTTATTTATCTTTATACACACAAGTGTCTGTATGAAATATAATTCACGGTTTTCGATGTAATTACACTTCATTATGGATTTCAAAAACCTTGACATGCTATTTGAATAAAAGATAACCCCTTTCCCACATACAGGCAACATGATAAATTGATCATAATGAACTATTTATCCTTTTAACCCTTTCCCTCATATACACGTTTTCTGACGCCTCTGCAGCAGACATATTTTTTAAACATAGCGACAAAAGAAGAAATTGCTCAAAACGAGCAATTTCTCCTTTTGCCACAATGTTTTCCACTTTTAGTCATAGGTTATCCATTCAATTATAGAGATTTTCTATTTGTTGACATACTATGTTCAAAGTCATCTGCTGCAGATTTGTTGTATGAGGGAAAGGGCTAATTTGATAATTTGCACATTAATAGAGTTTCCATCTTTTTAACTTAATGTTTTCAAATGTGCTGCTGCAGATTTGTTATATGTTGGAAAGGATTTACAGAGGCTTTCAACTCAATTCAATAATTATATTTTCATTGATTGAGATTTTCAATAAATTTTGCTACTTTTTTTCAGTCATCTGCTGCAGATTTGTTGTATGAGGGAAAGGGTTAAATCCTTAAATCTTATCCAGGAATACAAAGCTGAGCTATAGGAAACCTTTCAGAAGACTATATGTGTAGATCTGACTACATTTCACATTCCCAAATCCTTATATGACCCTCAAACGCGATATTATGGGTACTCAAAATAATCCTCTCAGTGAAACAATTCTTAAGAGTACCCACAACATAGGGTTTTGTTGAGTCATAAGAGAGATATTGTTCGGACAAGACCAGTTTACTCCTTCTTTTCTTGTCTTCTGTATGCAATCTTTGACATCTCTGTTTGCTTTCCCAATTAATGCAGTTGATTGAAACTATGACACAAATGTTGTCAATGAACTATGTTACACATGAAAGTGTGTAGAAGTCAATTACATACAACAGTTCTGCAATTAGCTGCAATACGCAGCAATATGGCAATCTGTAATACTTAGGAATCAATAAAATGTTGGGAAAATGGAATGGGTAAAGTTTATCATTTAAAATACAAAAGTGTATGTAGGTAAAATTACACATTACATGACTCGATGATTTAAGACTGAGCAGAATACTCTCTCAATCTGTATGGTGAATATGGTGAGCTCAAGGTTTTTCGTATTTTTCACACTGAAGTTTTTACGCACCATTGAATTTAATCGTGAACTCTGTCTTCGTGTGAGTGTGCAGAGAACACTCTTCATCAGCTGCAAGGAGTATTCAACATTTTTGTATATTCACCCTGAAGTTTATACACGACATTCAATTAAATGATGAGCTCTGTCACTTGTCACTGGGCAGAATACACGCTTCAACTGCTGCAACAAATGCTCAACATTTTCGTATTTTCACTTTGAAGTGTATACGCATCATTCAATTAAATCATGAACTTTGTCAATGTCACTGAGCCAAATACACGCTCCTTCTGCTGCAAGCAGTGCTCAACGTCTTTAAAATGTTCACACATTCTTGAATTAAATCATGAACCGAGTTTTCATGTGTTTCAGTAGAGTCTACATCTGCAAAGCGTACTCAAGTTTTGTTTTTACTTTCACTCCCAATGTTTAACAAACGCTTGATTTTAGTCAAGAGCTCTGATCCCATGTGTTATCATTCCTTAGCTTGTTACAAACATGGCCAAACTCATTTAATTGCAATGCCACAACCAACAGTTTGTCAGATAAGCTTAGTTTGCTAGTAACATCCTTTATCACATACCCATCAAATATACGCACACGTTCAACACTGAACCAGAGACATATAAATGTCTCTGACTGAACACAAAATATATCCCCTCAGTGTTTAACACTTTCCAACATGTATACAACATATCTGCAGCAGATGATCCTGAAAACATCTTGGTCAAAACATGAAAGATCTCCATAATTCAAAGTATAATAATAGAATCGGGTTTCAAACATTGTGGCAGAAGGAGAAAGTGCTCAAAACTGGAATCTGCAAAACATTGTGCCAGTCAAATTCAGCATTCAAAATCATCATGAAGTGTTTCTCCATCTTTCCATCTTTTTATACTTTCATTGTTATTGTATATATATATATATATAGAGCTACCAACCAATCCTGTGACATCCTTCAATTATTGAGAATCAATTTCTTCATGTATCACACAATGTCACATATCTTGTTTTAAAGATGAAATGATTTTGAAAAAAATATACGAGCGGCTCTCTTGAAAATCCGTGATCAGTCTCAATCCAGCCCTGCCTGCGTATCCACTCAATTTTATCTGGTTCTACAGTTTTCACCATTAGGTCCCAGAGGCATTCAACGTGATTCTAATAACCAGTTTAATCTTTAACCCTTTCCCACTTACGGACGCTTTCTCATGCTTCTGCAGCAGATGACTTTTGAAAACATATTGGCATTAAAAAAAAAAAGGGCTCAGAGGGAGCAATTTCACCTTTTGCCACCATGTTTTCAACTTCATTCAATGATTAAACTTTCATTTATACATATTTTCCATGTTTTCAAAGTCGTCTGCTGATGTTTTCAGATTTGTTGTATGATGGGAGTGGGTTAATAAATATAGAACCGACATTCAGATAGCTATTTTCTACAATTGTCACAAGAACCAAAAGGTTGGTTTTCCTGGAGCACTGCTCGTATACATTCAGGGGAGAAAAGAAACCATATTTTGTCACAATTATAATCACCATCAAAGTGTTAAAATATGGCTTGAGAAATCAATTAAGTAGAACACATCTGAAAGATTTACAAATGGTATTGAGAACACATTTTTAAACACTATTTAGAACACATCCAAACTGTATTAACCCTTTCCCACATACATGTACAATAAATCTGCAGCAGACGACTTTGAAAACATGGTGACAAAAACCTGAAAAATCTCCATAAAAGATTGTTTAATTGTTAAATTAAGTCGAAAACATTGTGGCCAAATCATCATGAGCAATATCACCTTTGGCCACAAAGTCTTCAAAAGTCGTCTGCTGCCTATCGCGTCAAAAATACGTCTGCAGGTGGGAAAGGAAAAAGAGAATTGAGCACATGGTCTTCATTCTTCGATCCCCATTTCCTCCACTTCAACCTCGATTTCCTCCGTAACATCTCTCGGAGAATCTCTACCGAAACAGTCAAACAAGAAATCTTCCATGCTGTTCAACAAATGTGTTCTTGTGTTTCCCCCGTTTAGCCAATGCTGCTGGTCCGTATATATCTGAAAAATAAATTAATTCTTTAAACCCTTTCCCACATGCAGACGCATTTTGACATACAATGTATCTACAACAGACAACTTTTGTTAATGGATAATTTCTACTTTTGCCTCAAGATCTTCAAAGACCCTGTACAACATAACAAGAAATCTGAAGCAGACAAGTTTAAAAAGATAAGGTGAAAATTTGGCAAAACAAGAAATTGATCATGATAAACAATATTTCTTTTTGCCGAGATGTCTGTTGCAAATGTGCTAAAATATGAATGCGAATTATGTTAGGGATTGAAGAGTCATGTGGCATGGAATACAAATTAATGAGATTTTGAAATTAATGATATTTTATTTTTATCTAACCATTTTCCACTGTTAGTTGTAAATTCCTGAAGGTCAATTTTTGTGTACATATGTCCATTTAGTGATTTACCTGGGAATGATGTCCAAACATATTGGTTACAGAATACTTTGTGAAAATCATTTTTGACAATAATATGAAGAACCATTAACTCTTTCCCTCATACGACAATTCTGCAGCAGACGACTTTGAACATGTTTTGCCAAAAAATAGAAAATCTTTATTCTTGAATGGATAACCTATGACTAAAAGTGGAAAACATTGTGGCAAAAGGAGAAATTGCACGTTTTATGGCAATTTCTTCTTTTGTCACTATGTTTTCAAATAGCGGTCTGCTGCAGAGGCGTCAGAAAGCATCTATATGAGGGAAAGGGTTATTTTTTTCACCTCACTGTAAACATAAAAAGGTTTTTACACAAAGATGGCCTTACCTGTAACCTAAAGTAAACATCCTGGGCGGTTAAAGCCTTGATTAATTGAGCAGAGTTCTGGAAATGGACATTATCTGAAAACACACAAGAGAAAACAAAGTTAGAAATTTGAGTTACACAATACTTATTTTGTTACATTTCCCCTTTGCATGGGTATCTGCAGCAGTCTACTCTTGAAAACATTGTGGCAAAAAGAGAAATTTCTCCATTTGCCACAAGATTTTCAACCTCTTCCGCTTGCAGATGAGTAAACAAGAGGGCCAAGATGGCCCTAAAATCGATCACCTGAATGATAGTTAATTAGAAGCAAATATTTAACTGCAAATATCTGTGAAAATTTGATCAGGAGTTCAAATGAAACTGCAAGGAGTGGAAATAGTCCATTTTTATCTTGAAATCTAACAAGAGCTTTCTCAATTTCTGATGCTGCAGCAACAAAGGTTCTACACAGAATGCAAGTATTTGAACAATTTTGAAAGAGGACCATCAAAGGAACATTCCTGTGAAGTAACATTGAAATTGGTCAAGTGGAATGGTAGGAGTTGTCATTTGTAGCTAAAAGTTCAATTTACCCCTTTTGTGATGACGCGAGGTTGCTATGATTTTGTAACTAATCAAAACAGCTTGAACAAATTAAATGTAGAGGATCACTGAAGTAGGATTTATATTCAATTTCCTTAATATCAGACAAGAACTTTTAAAGCTTGGACATTTTGCCCCCTTTCTGATGCTGCAGCAACCCTGGCGGCCATGTTTTTCAACCGATCGGAAATATTTGAACAATCTTGGTAAAGGGTGCCCCAAGAAACATTTGTGCAAAATAATTTTCAAATTGGGCCAGTACTTTTGGACAAGAAGATTTTTAAAATTTTAACAAAAAAAAACCAAGCTCCTCCTCCTGGCGGCCATGTTTTTCAACCGATCGGAAATATTTGAACAATCTTGGTAAAGGGTGCCCCAAGGAACATTTGTGCAAAATAATTTTCAAATCGGGCCAGTACTTTTGGTCAAGAAGATTTTTAAAATTTTAACAATGCACATATAAGGAAAACAGGCTCCGCCCCCTGGCGGCCATGTTTTTCAACCGATCGGAAATATTTGAACAATCTTGGTAAAGGGTGCCCCAATGAACATTTGTGGAAAATAATTTTCAAATCGGGCAAGTACTTTTGGACAAGAAGATTTTTTAAGTTTTAACAATGCACGTAGAAGGAAAACAAGCTTCGCCCCCTGGCGGCCATGTTTTTCAACGGATCGGAAATATTTGAACAATCTTGGTAAAGGGTGCCCCAAGGAACATTTGTGCAAAATAATTTTCAAATCGGGCCAGTACTTTTGGTCAAGAAGATTTTTAAAATTTTAACAATGCACATATAAGGAAAACAGGCTCCGCCCCCTGGCGGCCATGTTTTTCAACCGATCGGAAATATTTGAACAATCTAGGTAAAGGGTGCCCCAATGAACATTTGTGGAAAATAATTTTCAAATCGGGCCAGTACTTTTGGACAAGAAGTTTTTTTAAGTTTTAACAATGCACGTATAAGGAAAACAAGCTCCGCGCCCTGGCGGCCATGTTTTTCAACGGATCGGGAATATTTGAACAATCTTGGTAAAGGGTGCCCCAAGGAACATTTGTGCAAAATAATTTTCAAATTGGGCCAGTACTTTTTGACAAGAAGATTTTTAAAATTTTAACAATGCACATATAAGGAAAACAGGCTCCACCCCCTGGCGGCCATGTTTTTCAATCGATCGGAAATATTTGAACAATCTTGGTAAAGGGTGCCCCAATCAACATTTGTGGAAAATAATTTTCAAATCGGGCCAGTACTTTTGGACAAGAAGATTTTTTAAGTTTTAACAATGCACATATAAGGAAAACAAGTTCCACGCCCTGGCGGCCATGTTTTTCAACGGATCGGAAATATTTGAACAATCTTCGTAAAGGGTGCCCCAAGGAACATTTGTGCAAAACAATTTTCAAATCGGGCCAGTACTTTTTGACAAGAAGATTTTTAAAATTTTAACAATGCACATATAAGGAAAACAGGCTCCGCCCCCTGGCGGCCATGTTTTTCAACCGATCGGAAATTTTTGAACAATCTTGGTAAAGGGTGCCCCAATGTACATTTGTGCAAAATAATTGTCAAATCGGGCCAGTACTTCTGGACAAGAAGATTTTTAAAGTTTTAACAATGCACATATAAGGAAAATAAGCTCCGCCCCCTGGCGGCCATGTTTTTCAACGGATCGGAAATATTTGAACAATCTTGGTAGAGGGTACCCCAAGGAACATTTGTGCAAAATAATTTTTAAATCGGGCCAGTACTTTTGGACAAGAAGATTTTTTAAGATTTGGCAATTTTCCCCTTTTCTGTTGCCGCGGCAACCAAAGTTCTCGATGGAATTTAAATCTTTGAACAATTTTTAAAGAGGTTCACCAAAGGAACATTCCTGTGAAGTTTGGTTGAAATTGGTCAAGTGGTTAAGGAGGAGATGATCTAAATGTTAACGACGGACGACGACGGACGACGTAAGACGGACAAAAAGTGATCAGAATAGCTCACCTTGAGCCTTTGGCTCTAGGTGATCTAAAAAGGCATATGTATGTGAAAAAGAGGTAAACTTGAAATATAGGATGTAGTTAACTGAGTATTTCTATTAGCCTATTTCTATTAGCCACAATGTTTTCAACACTATTGAATAAAACTAATTTAGATTAACCCTTTCCCTCATAAAGACGCTTTCTGACGCCTCTGCAGCAGACGGCTTTTTGAAAACATAGTGACAAAAGAAGAAATTGCACAAAACGTGCAATTTCTCCTTTTGCCACAATGTTTTCCATTTTTTGTCATAGGTTAACCATTCAATTATGGAGATTTTCTATGTTTTGACAAAATACGTTCAAAGTCGTCTGCTGCAGAATTGTCGTATGAGGGATAGGGTTAAAGAGATCATATATAATCTTTGTTACAAGTCCTCTAATTTGTTGTATGTGGGAAATTTATTTATTTATTGGGGTTTTACGCCGCTTTCAACATTATTTCAGTTATATCACGGCGACAGTTCACTTATTCATGATCCCTGGGTAAACAAACCAGTACTAGGCTAGATTGTCATGAGGAAAATGAACTGCACATATCATACTACTTTAACCCTTTCCCTCATACGACAGTTCTGCAGCAGACAACTTTGAACGTTTTTTGTCAAACAAGAAGGCCATGAGGCCCTGAGGCCCTGGAATCGCTCACCTGAGAATGGGCTATTTAAGACATAACTCTTTCAGCGCCAATGGCAATATGATCAAGACAAAATTTCAAGCTGCTCAAGTCAAAAATGCATTCTGTATACAATTTGGCCTAGTGACTTAGTTGTTGACCTGACCTGACCCATATTCGAACTTACCCTATTTATCAAGACAAATATTCTGACAAAGTTTCAACATGCTCATGCCAAACATGTGGCTTCCAGAGTGTTAACAAGATTTCCCTTAAATTTGGCCTAGTGACCTAGTTTTTGACATGACATGACCCATATTCAAACTTGGCCTAGATATCACCAGGACAAACTTGCTGATAAAGTTTCAACATGCGGCTTCAAGAGTGTTAACAAGATTTTCCTTAAATTTGGCCTAGTGACCTAGTTTTTGAACGGACATGACCCATATTTGAACTTGGCCTAGATATCATCAAGACAAACTTTCTGACAAAGTTTCAACATGCTCAATGTGGCTTCCAGAGTGTTAACAAGATGTTCCTTAAATTTTGTGTAGTGACCTAGTTTTTGACCCAACATGACCTATATTCGAACTGGGCCTAGATTTTATGGAGATATATGTTCTGATAAACTTTCATGAAGATGTGGCCACTAGAGTGTTAACAAGCAAATGTTGACGACGGACGACGAATGACGGACGACGGACAAAAGGCGATCACAAAAACTCACCTTGAGCACTTTGTGCTCTGGTGAGCTAAAAATAGAAAATCTCCATAATTGAATGGATAACCTACGACAAAAAGTGGAAAACATTGTGGCAAAAGGAAAAATTGCACGTTTTGTGCGATTTCTTCTTTTGTCACTATGTTTTCAAAAAGCCGTCTGCTGCAGAGGCGTCAGAAATCGTATATATGAGGGAAAGGGGATAAATACATGTATGTATAACCTTTTCCAATAATTAACAAATAATCCTGCAGACGTTACTTCAAAATTGTCAAAAAATATGGAACATATCGATAAATATAAAGATAATATTGAACAGAGCTAAAAATTGCTCATGAGTAATTTAGCCTTTTGCCAGATTGTGTTCAATTGCAATGTCGTCTGCTGCAGATGACCGAAAGGCATCTGAGTGTGAGAAAGGATTAGCCCTTTCCCTCATACGACAATAGTGCAGCAGTTGACTTTGAACATATTTTGTCAAAAAATAAAACAAGAGGGCCATGAGGCCCTGGAATCGCTCACCTGAGAATTGGCTATTTAAGACTTTACTCTTTCAGCGCCAATGGCAATATCATCAAGACAAACTTTCTGACAAAATTTCAAGCTGCTCAAGTCAAAAATGCAATCTCTATAGTGTTAACTAGATTGTTCTACAATTTAGCCTTGTGACCTAGTTGTTGACCTGACCTGACCTATATACGAACTTGGCCTAGATATCACTAAGACAAACATTATGACGAAGTTTCAACATGCTCAAGCCTAAAATGTGGCTTCCAGAGTGTTAACAACATTTTTCTTAAATTTGGCCTAAAGACCTAGTTTTTGACCCAACATAACCCAGTTTCAAACTTGACCTAGCTATCATCAAGACAAACCTTCTGACAAAGTTTCAACATGCTCAAGTTTAAAATATGGCTTCCAGAGTGTTAATAAGATTTTCCTTCAATTTGGCCTAGTGACCTAGTCGTTGACCCAACATGACCTATATACGAACTTGGCCTAGATATCACTAAGACAAACATTCTGACAAAGTTTCAACATGCTCAAACCTAAAATGTGGCTTCCAGAGTGTTAACAACATTTTTCTTAAATTTGGCCTAAAGACCTAGTTTTTGACCCAACATAACCCAGTTTCAAACTTGACCTAGCTATCATCAAGACAAACCTTCTGACAAAGTTTCAACATGCTCAAGTTTAAAATATGGCTTCCAGAGTGTTAACAAGATTTTCCTTCAATTTGGCCTAGTAACCTAGTTTTTGACCCGACATGACCTATATTCAAACTTGGCATAGACATCACTAAGACAAACATTCTGACAAATTTCAGCATGCTCAAGCAAAAAATGCGGCTTCCAGAGAGTTAACAAGATTTTCCTTAAATTTGGCCTAGTGACCTAGTTTTTAACCCAACATGACCCAGTTTCGAACTTGGCCTAGATATCATCAAGACAAACTTTCTTACAAAGTTTCAACATGCTCAAGCCAAAAATGCGGCTTCCAGAGTGTTAACAAGATTTTCATTAAATTTGGCGTAGTGACCTAGTTTTGGACCCGACATGACCCAGTTTCAAACTTGGCCTAGATATTATGGAGATATATGTTCTGATAAACTTTCATGAAGATTGGATGCAAAATGTTGCCTCTAGAGTGTTAACAAGCAATTGTTGACAACGGACGACGGACCAAAGGCGATCACAAAAACTCACCTTGAGCTCTGGTGAGCTAAAAATTGAATGGTTAATCTATGACTAAAAGTGGAAAACATTGTGGCAAAAGGAGAAATTGCTTGTTTTGAGCAATTTCTGCAGAAAGCGTCTATATGAGGGAAAGGGTTAACACAGCAACTTGAAATGTATGGTGTATTTAACCGGGTATTGTTATGAGGAAAAATGAAATGCACATATAAAATTTGCACATTGTTTAGGACATGAAGCTCGCCTAACTTACCATCCCCTGTTCCATGCACTAACATAAACTTCGTCCTCTTTGATCTAAAATTAGCTGCATACCGAGATATTGTTGCATGCTGAAATGTCAATGAGAAAGAAAATCATTAAAAACATTATTGGTAATGATAATAATTAAGACTTTACTTATAGAGGCTGCAAAGAGGGGCATGCCAAGTCTGCCATTAGGGTCTATGATGTGTTTAAACATTTCAAATCATAGTAATTTTTTGCAACGATTTAGCTATACAACAAAACTGTATCAGAAGATTTTAAAAACATGTAGGTAAAAAAAATGATAAAAAATCCATTAATGAAAGCTCATTATAAATCTTTTGCCTCAAATATTTTCATAAATGTTTTGCAACCCTTTCCCACATACAAAACTTTTGCAGCAGAAGACTTTGAAGACACCAAGGCAAAAATATAGAAAATCCCTATAAATGAACACAGGTGCCGGTCTCGTTTAAAATCTAAAAATAGCATTTGACTATATATCGACAAGGTACATTTCCTTTTCAACAGCCAATTTTTCTGATCGCAATGGCTGTAATTTACCTTAACCCTTTCCCTCATATCGACGCTTTCTGACGCCTCTGCAGCAGACGGCTTTTTGAAAACATAGTTACAAAAGAAGAAATTGCTCAAAACAAACAATTTCTCCTTTTGCAACAATGTTTTCCACCTTTAGTCATAGGTTATCCATTCAATTATAGAGATTTTCTATTTCTTGACAAAATATGTTTAAAGTCGTCGTCTGCAGAATTGTTGTATGTGGGAAAGGGTTAAGATATTTGCGTGGAATTATTATTTTCAAAGATGTTACAGTCAAAGCAAGTTATGTACCAAATTTTATTAGAGTTAATGGAAATTATAAGCGAGATATAGCTTTTAATGTAAAACTACTGCTCGGGACATCACTGAGGTCACGTGAGGTTCGAGTTAAACTCGTAAATCAGATGATTTTACCATTTTTAAGAAGCGTCATCTAATTTTAATGCGCTGCTATCATAGGGTAATTATATCAAAGTGACCTTGACTGATCCGGAGAAATTTGGACGTCATCGATAATGCAAAAAGTAAAAATGGAGGCTTTAATCCAATTAAGAATTCATTTAACATGAAGATTGGGTACAACTGTAAAAGATATTTTAATAAAAACACAAAACTACGCTTTTTTCAAAAGTAAATTTTCTTTTTCTCTCTTGTACGCATCTGAAATGCTGAATAAGGCTCTTTGTCATAAATTGATACAGCAAAATATGTTGAATAATTAAAAACCAAACGTCACCTCAGTGATGTCCCCGGCCGTAGAAAAGGAAATGTACCTTGTCAATATATAGTCAAATGCTATTTTTAGATTTTAAACGAATGAAAGTATAATCATTAAATTGACATAATTCTGGCAAATGGAGAAATTGCTCATTATGAGCAATTTCTCCTGTCGCCACAATGATTTCAAAAGCAGAATGTGTATGCATGTTGGAAAGGGTAAATTTTAGTTTAGGGAGATTATTCAATATCTCCGCAAAGATTTTTTCAAAGTTGTCCTCTGCGGGAAAAGGTTCATTTTTTCGTCCAATGACTTACATTATAGCCTTCTATATTGTCCCCTTCTGTCGGTAATCCCATGTAACGTTCTGTGTAAAATGAATCTGAAATATATCAAAAGAATAATACAGCAGTCGATATAACCAGGTCTATTATTTGCGCAACAATATTGCTCTTATTACTCAATTAACCCTTTCCCTCAGCAGACAGCTTTTTTTTTTGTAAACATAGTGACAAAAGAAGAAATTGCTCAAAATGAGCAATTTCTCTTTTTTGCCACAATGTTTTCCACTTTTAGTCATAGGTTATCCATTAAATTAAAGAGATTTTCTATTATTTGACAAAATATGTTTAAAGTCGTCTACTGCAGAATTGCTGTATGAGGGAAAGGGCTAAACCTGTTGTTGAAGGAATTCAAAACAACCATCTCACTGAGACGATTCTTATGAGTATTTACAACATAGCTTTAGGGTGGGAGCTGGGGAAGGGGCGGTAATATAAGATCAGGGAATACACTTATCTAAATCACTGTAATTTCAGATGGCACAGTGTTTACAAAGAAGCAGAAACCTTAAAGGATGGGTGGATGAACAAATTACAGACAATGCACCAGGACCAAAGTGTGACTGGCTTTCAGCCTGTGGAGCAAAAAACTTTTGAAAATGGTGTTAAACTTCAATCGATCAATCAATATTTAAACACATGATTACCATAATATCTCCAGTCTGTGACAGGAGCCACGGCAACACCACAGCTGTATACATTCTCCAGACGCGACATTACAGACGCTGTCAAAAAGCCTCCATGGGACTGAAATCACAAAGAATAGCGCTTAAATGAAAATTAATCCTTAACCACTTGCAGTCTCAATTTGACACTACTGACACAGATGACATTTGGCCGAAGGTGAAGCTACTCATCATGAGCAATTCCTATTTTTGTCAGAATGTTTTCATTCTAGTAACCCATTACCTGATACAGACACCATATGAACCCTTTGCAGCTCATAATGAGCAATTATTTCTTTTGCCACAATGTTTTTAATTTTATTCAATAATTATACTTTAATTTAAAGGGACCTTTTTACCTAGATGTTTTGAAAGTAAACAAAAGGGCCTTGAGGCCCTCGATCGCTCACTTGAGAATGTGCTATTTAAGACTAAATAAAAGATAAATAATTACAAGACATAAATTGTTTGCCACCTGCAGACGACTTTCAAATTCATTGTGGCAAAAGAAGTTATTGATAATGAGCAATTTGTCCATTTGCCACAATGTTTTCAAATCTATTAATAAATTATATTTTCATGTAAGGTCTTCCATATTATAATGAAAACAAACTCTGACCCCTGGCGGCCATGTTTATCGATAGATCGGAATAATTTGAAAAACTAGGTAGAGGGTAACCAAAGGAACATTTGTGCCAAATTGTTTTCAAATCAGGCCTATGATTTTGGACAAGAAGATTTCTGAAGCTTTAACTTTATATACATAGAAAGGAAAAACAGTCCTGTCCACTGGAGACCATGCTTTTCATTGGATCACAATAAATTGAACAAACTTGGTAGAGGGTCAACCAAGGAACAGTTCTCTTAGACAAGAAGATTTTTAGAGATTTTACTTTTCATACCATATAAGGAAAATGAACCCCACCCCTTGGCAGCCATGTTTTTCAGCGGATTCTAATTATTTGAAGAAATTTGATAGAGGGTCAACAAAGGAACATGTGTGCTAAATCATTTTCAAATCATGCCAGTCCTTTCGGACAAGAAGAGTTTTAAAGTTTTACTACTAATAATAATCAGTATACCATATAAGGAAAACAAGCCCTTCCCCCTGGTGGCAATGTTTTTCAATGGATCGAAATAATTTGAACAAACTTGATAAAGGGTCATCCAAGGGACATTCGTACTAAATTATTTTCAAATCAGGCCAGTTCTTTCGAACAAGAAGATTTTTAAAGTTTTTAATTTATATACCATATAAGGAAATCAAACCCCGCCCCTTGCAACAGATCGGAATTATTTGAACAAACTTGATAGAGGGTCAATAAAGGAACATTTGTGCTTAATTATTTTTCAAATGAGGCCAGTTCTGTTGTTATTGTTGGTTGGTGTTGTTTACCCTCGAACTCGGCATTAATGCCATTTGGCGAGCAGTTCTTTCGGACAAGAAGATTTTTAAAGTTTTGGCATTTTTCCGCCTTTCTGATGACACAGTTCTGAATTTAATTTAATTATATGATTTTTTTAAAGCAAGCCCACCAAAGGAATATTCTTGTGAAGCTTTGTTGCAATGTACCCAGTGGTTTTAGAGGAGAAGTTGTGGACAAGAAGATTTTACTACGGTATATACCATATAAGGAAAACAAGCCCTGCCCTCTGGTGGCCATGTTTTTCAATGGTTCGTAATTATTTGAAAAAAGTTGATAAAGGGCCACCAAGGAACATTTGTACTAAATTATTTCAAATCAGGCCAGTATGATAAGAAGATTTTTAAAGTTTTTAATATATATACTGTATAAGGAAAACAAAACCCCGCCCCCTGGTGGCCATGTTTTTCAACAGATCAAACTTAGTTTAACAAAGTCAATAGTATGTCACCCAAGGAATATTTGTGCTAAATTATTTTCTAATCAGGCTAGTACTATCGGACAAAAAGATTTTTAAAATTTATACAGAAAATGAGCCCCTCCTATTGGCGGAGATGTTTTTCGAAAGAACAAAATAATTTGAAAATTTGTGCCAAATTATTTTTGAACAAATTTTAAAGAGAACCTCCCAAGGAACATTCCTGTGAAGTTTGGCTGCATTAGACCCAATGGTTTAAGAGGAGATGTTGTTTTACCCTTTCCCTCATACGACAATTCTGCAGCAGACGACTTTGAACATATTTTGTCAAAAAATAGAAAATCTCTATAATTGAATGAATAACCTATGACTAAAAGTGGAAAACATTGTGGCAAAAGGAGAAATTGCTCAAAATGAGCAATTTCTACTTTTGTCACTATGCTTTCAAAAAGTCGTCTGCTGCAGAGGTGTCAGAAAGCGTCTATATGAGGGAAAGAAAGGGTTAAAGAAATTGTTGACGACACACGACGGACAAAAGGCGATCACAATAGCTCACCGCGAGCTCTTCGTTCACAGGTGAGCTAAAAAAGGATGAATAATTATGGTTTTAATTGTAGAGTTTTGTCTAGATGTCTTCAATGTTGTTTGCTACAGAATTACTGTATATTGGAAAGGTTAACTATAAGTACAAATAGATAGAAAAACAGATCAAAATTGAAGCTTACCACTCCCCAGATTGCTGTTCTGTTATTCACATAGTGTAAGGACTTGAAATGCCTGTAATGAAAATAAAATAGAGCAAATAAGTATAATGTTGTTTGTGTTTTATTGAGTTTTATGTTGTTTCCAACAGTGTTGCAGTGATATCATGACAATAGAACACAGCCCAGTACTATAGCTATGAATCTTGCCTTGCCCACAGGTTCTCCACCATGACTCCTGCAAGCATTTATCAAACCTGGGCTGGCCGCCTGGTCAATTATATCCAACAGCCCATTTCTGTTAACCCTTTACCTCATATAAACGCTTTCTGACGCCTCTGCAGCAGACGGCTTTTTGAAAACATAGTGACAAAAGAAGAAATTGCACAAAACGTGCAATTTCTCCTTTTGCCACAATGTTTTCCACTTTTAGTCATAGGTTATCCATTCAGTTATAGAGATTTTCTATTTTTTGACAAAATGTGTTCAAAGTCGTCTGCTGCAGAATTATCGTATGAGGGAAAGGGTTAAACAATTTTAATGTGAATAAACACAAATTATAGTTTGCATGATTTGTAGTAAAAACACGGAATGAGGATTTTTCGTAAGAAATGTAAAGATGGTGGTGCAAGGGAACAAACTCAATATGAAATAACATAATTTGTTGAATTAACCTTTTTCTCATTCTGTAGGAAAGTAATGCAATGGTATAGAGAAGTAGGCAACAATATGTGCAAGAAGTTTTCCACATGCAAAAGATCTCTTTAGAAAACAATGAGGTAAAAAGAGGATTTGTTCATTTTGAGAAAATTTCTCAATCTGCCACAATTTTTTCCAATGTATTAAATAATCACACCTTCAAGAAAAGAAAATGTCCATACTTTTGACAAGATATTATAATTGAGAAAGCACTCAATTTTTACAAACAGTTTCTGAATGTTGGAATGATAATACTAACCCTTTCTCACCTACAACAAATTTGCAGCAGATGATTTTGATAACAGTTTTTTGGGGAAATTATCTATAAATGCAAATAAAGCAGAATAGAGTTGAAAGCAGTGTGGCAAAAGGAGAAATTGCTTATCATGAGCAGTTTTTCCTTTTGCCAGAACGATTTCAAATGTGGTCAGCTGCACTTAAGTCAAAAAGCGTCTGCTGGTGGGAAAGGGTTTAGAATAGTTTTTAACCCTTTCCCTCATACCACAAATCTGCAGCAGACGACTTGGAACTTATTTTGTCAAAACATAGAAAATCTCTATAATTGCATGGATAACCTATGACCAAAAGTGGGAAACATTGTGGCTAAAGGAGAAATTGCTTGTTTTGAGCAATTTCTTCTTTTGTCACTATGTTTTCAAAAAGCCGTCTGCTGCAGAGGCGTCAGAAAGCGTATATATGAGGGAAAGGGTTAAGGTTACGTGAATTAGGGTTTTATTGCAAATGCAAACAGGGAAGACTAGGGTGAGCTTGCAGCTTCCACTTACATTTAACCCTTTCCCTCATATAGACGCTTTCTGACGCCTCTGCAGCAGACGGCTTTTTGAAAACATAGTAACAAAAGAAGAAATTGCACAAAACGTGCAATTTCTCCTTTTGTCACAATGTTTTTCCACTTTTAGTGTTAGGTTATCCATTCAATTATAGATTTTCCATTATTTGACAAAATGTGTTCAAAGTCGTCTGCTGCAGAATTATCGTATGATCGAGGGAAAGGGTTAAACAATTTTAATGTGAATAAACACAAATTATAGTTTGCATGATTTGTAGTAAAAACACAGAATGAGGATTTTCTTCCGCTTACATTTAACCCTTTCCCTCATATAGACACTTTCTGACGCCTCTGCAGCAGACGTGCAATTTCTCCTTTTGTCACAATGTTTTCCACTTTTAGTCTTAGGTTATCCTTTCAAATTATAGAGATTTTCCATTATTTGACAAAATATGTTCAAAGTCGTCTGCTGCAGGATTGTCGTATGAATGAAAGGGACTGTCCATGATGAATTAAGCTTCCAACATATCAAATAGAAGTACAGCCCAAGTATTTCCACATAACCCTTTCCCATGAACAGTTTGTTTGTTTGTTTGTTTGGAGTTTAACGCCGCTTTCAACAGCTTTGGTCATATCACGGCGGTCAGTGCACCTACCCATGTTTTCCTGGCTTTCCCACACCAGTACTTACACAACATTCTTTCGAAGCCACTGACTACTTTCTCACATAGATCAGAGGTGAGAGGCAATGGAAAACATCGCCCGAAAGAATGTCGCCGCAACCGGGTATCGAACCCGTGACCTCCAGATCACGAGTCATTCCCATGAACAGAAGCTTCCTCAGATGCCATGCCGTTTAAAAATATTGTTACAAATGGAAAAACTGCTCATAATAAACAAATTCTCCTATTGCCACAATATTTTCAACTCTTTTTTTTAAACTAAACTTTGCATGATTTTAAAGTTGTCTGCTGCAGATATGTTGCATGTGGGAATGGGTGAAAACAACCGCCATTACATGTGATACAAAATGAAGATACTACACAAATGAATTAACCCTTTCCCTCATACGACAATTCTGCAGCAGACAACTTTGAACATATTTTGTCAAAAAATAGAAAATCTCTATAACTGAATGGATAACCTATGACTAAAAGTGGAAAAAACATTGTTGCAAAAGGAGAAATTGCTTGTTTTTAGCAATTTCTTCTTTTGTAACTATGTTTTCAAAAAACTGTCTGCTGCAGAGGCGTCAGAAAGCGTCTATATGAGGAAAAGGGTTAAACTTAACCCATTCTCACATTAGATGCATTTTGATACATCTACAGCAGACCAATTCTTAAAAAATGTTGTGAGCTAATCCACCTTTTGCTACAATGTTTTCAACTCTGTTAATTCATTAACCCTTTCCCTCATACGACAATTCTGCAGCAGACGACTTTGAACGTATTTTGTCAAAACATAGAAAATCTCAATAATTGAATGGATAACCTATGACAAAAAGTGGAAAACATTGTGGCAAAAGGAGAAATTGCACGTTTTGTGTTTTCAAAAAGCTTTCTGCTGCAGAGGCGTCAGAAAGCGTCTATATGAGGGAAAGGGTTAATTCATTAAACTTTCATTTATTCAGATTTTCCATATCTTTGAGTATATATTTTCAGATTCATTCTAATTCAGATTTATCAGCACAGGGGACAGTCTAGACTTGGAACGGCTGATTCATATAATATTTCAGAGAAACTTGCATTCACATAAATATTAATTCTGCAAAAACTAAGACATCTCTCTGAACTCGATATAAATGTTCCATAATGGGGCCAAGCTATTTTAGAAAGAGAGATTGAAGTTATCCAATTCTGATATCGTAATAATCCTTTAATTCCTTTCCCACCAGCAGATACATTTCAACACATCTAATGCAGACAACTTTTTAAAATATTTTGGCAAATGTAGATATTTCTCCTTTTGCCGCAATGTTTTCAACTCTTTCAGATAATTAAGCTTTCGAGTACAAAGATTTTCTCCATCTTTGCCTCAATATGTTCAGCCATCTCCAGGCAATGTTTTGTATGTGGGAAAAGGGTTAACATTAAGGACTGATTCCAGTCTAGGTTTATGAATAGTCTTACCTTCCTGCAGAAATAATGTCATCCACTTCTACAGTGCCAAATCGTTTGTAGTTGGAATGGAGCCAATCATCTCCCCGACCCCCTGTACCCCTGGGGTCAACATAACCTATTATCAGCCCGTGGGCACTGCACTGGAAATGTTCCCAACCCACCTCAAATTTATAGGTGACCTGCTGGGTGTTTGGACTTCCGTAACTGAAAAAGGATTACCAGTAGCTTTTACTTGTAGGTTTGATGGCAATGTCTGGTACTGAATAATGGGTTGTAATTTTCTAGACCCTTTCCCACTAATTATAGACGCATCTTGATATGTCTGCAGCTGACGAATTTTGAAAACATTGGGGCAAAAGAAGAAATTGCTGATCATGATGAGAAATTTTCTCCCTTTGCCACAATGTTTTTAGTTTTATCAAGGAATAATAGTTTCATTTTTATGGACTTTCAATATCTATGCGTAGATATTTTCAAATACGTCTGCTGCAGATTTCTTGTATGTGTGAAAGTGTGAAGATCAAAACCAATCAAACTTTTACCAAATCGAAGATTTAGTAGTCTTTTAATGGATAGTTCATAGTAGACCTGAAAGTGTGCATCAACCACAAATTGAAGCATAATTTCGAGAAACAGTAGAAAAATATATTTGACAAAACAAAAATAATGCTTCAAAATTTAATGATAAGCTTTAACCCTTTAACCTCATACGACAATTCTGCAGCAGACGACTTTGAACATATTTTGTCAAAAAATAGAAAATCTCTATAATTGAATGGATAACCTATGACTAAAAGTGGAAAACATTGTGTCAAAAGGATAAATTGCTCGTTTTGAGCAATTTATTCTTTTGTCACTATGTTTTCAAAAAGCTGTCTGCTGCAAAGGCATCAGAAAGCATCTATATGAGGGAAAGGGTTAAGCTACAAGTCTGGTTTAGCAGGAAAACCAAGTAATCAAATTTGATTATTGTATTATCATGTATAAATTAAGGGACCTTCAGCATCACAAATAATATAACTTAGATTAGTAGTCAGTATGGAAGCTAATCTGTTCAGTGTAATCCTCTTTGCTCTAAATGCTTTATTTTCCACAAACTATTTCTATTTTTACATGGGTGTTCCAACCACCAACCAAACTAGGCATTGCTTATGATCAACATGGTATGATAGCTGTGTTTTCCCGCGGATATTCGAAAAAAAAGATTGACTGAAAATTGTCATTTATTTAAATTCCTTGCAGACATCTGAATTGTTTATGTAGTATTTGGATAATTCTAATTATGCTTTTATGTAACGAAAGTTGAAAACATGGTGTGAAAAAGGGAAATTGCTCATTTCTTTTTCCACAGTGTTTTCAAAAGTTGTCTACATAAAGAATGTGTTCACTTACATCTTCATGAGTAAATTGTATGTTATGATTTCTTCTTCTTTAAGAACTGGAGGTAAAAGTAGTTTTCCCCAAGCAACTGCAAAATAACAAGAATGAACAAATGCATTAGGAACCAACAGCTTAACCCTTTCCCTCATATAGACGCTTTCTGACGCCTCTGCAGCAGACAGCTTTTTGAAAACATAGTGACAAAAGAAGAAATTGCACAAAACGTGCAATTTCTCCTTTTGCCACAATGTTTTCCACTTTTTGTCATAGGTTATCCATTCAATTATGGAGATTTTCTATGTTTTGACAAAATACGTTCAAAGTCGTCTGCTGCAGAATTGTCGTATGAGGGAAAGGGTTAATAGCCAGAGCTCTAGATAAGAGGCGTTTTGCATGATCTAAAATCCTTATTTGACCACCTAACCCTATGTTGTGGGTACTCAAAAGAATTGTCTCAGTGAGACAATTCTTTTGAGTACCCGCAACATAGGGTTTGCTTTAATAATAAGAGAGAAATTGTGGGAAAAAGAGCTGAATACCCCTCCTTATCTGGACCTCTGATAGCATACTGTTTTGTGACTTGATAATAACATTCTACTGCTCTGTGATAAATATAACTTTAGGGTTTGACATTGAAAACACCATAACACTATAAAAGTGTCTGAATAACATGAATGCCTCAGCTTTCAGCAAAAACGTAAATTGCGCAATCTTTAAATCTATGGCATTTTCAAACTTCAATTCTGCTTAGACTAATTTGACAGGAACCAAATTTAAAACTTATCTTTACATGTATCTTGTCATTATACAACTACCCACCAATGAAATATATGCATGCATTGCAAAAAAAATCAGTGGAAACAGAATATTAAATAAAATAATCAAAGTCCACTGGTAATAAATCAATTTACATTAAATTTGGTAGCCAAATTTCGATGGTTTCATGCAAATGGTTATAACTACATTTTGTAACAAGGTTTGCAAGAAGCCAACGGTTTGACCTTGACCTGTATCTCAATCATAACATATTTTTTTACAATTCCTGCATGCATTCAAATATTCAAATGAAAATGATAGGAGACTATCGTAACTTATGATGGTATGAAGGAAAAACTGCAGATGTTAACAGATTTATGTGTATGGTAAGACCAAACAAAGGCTGTTTTAAAATCTTATGAAGCATCAATAACCTTTTAGTCACCTTTGATGCATCTGAAGCAAAATGACTTTAGAAAACATTGTGGTCGAAGGAGAAATCGATAATGTCAAGCCATTTTCTCCATTTGCCACATTTGTTTCAACTATATTCAACAATTATACTATTATTTATAGACATTTTCCACATTTTAAAGCCAAAAAGCTTTCACAGACCTCTGCTGCCAATTTGTAGAATGTGGGAAAGAGTTAACCCTTTCCCTCATACAAAAAAAATCCTGCAGCGGACGACTTTGAACATATTTTGTCAAACAAGAGGGCCATGAGGTCCTGGAATCGCTCACCTGAGAATGGGCTATTTAAGACTTAACTCTTTCAGCGCCAATGGCAATATCATCAAGACAAACTTTCTGACAAAATTTCAAGCTGCTCATGTCAACAAGATTTTCCTTAAATTTGGCCTTGTAACCTAGTTTTTGACCCGACATGACCCATATTCGAACTTGACCTAGATATCACTAAGACAAATTTTCCGACACAGTTTCAACATGCTCAAGCCAAAAATGTGGCTAACAGAGTGTTAACAAGATTTACCTTAAATTTGGCCTAGTGACCTAGTTTTTGACCGGACGTGACCCATATTGGAACTTGGTCTAGATATCACTTAGACAAATATTCTGACAAAGTTTCAACATGCTCAAGTTTAAAATGTGGCTTCCAGAGTGTTAACAAGATTTTCTTTCAACTTGGCCTAGTGACCTAGTTTTTGACCCGACATGACCTATATTCGTACTTGGCCTAGATATCACTAAGACAAACATTCTGACAAAGTTTTAACATGCTCAAGTCAAAAATGTGGCTTCAAAAGTGTTAACAAGATTTTCATTAAATATGGCCTAGTGACCTAGTTTTTGACCCGACATGACCCATATTAGTACTTGGCCTAGATATCATCAAGACAAACTGTCTGACAAAGTTTCAATATGCTCAAGTTTACAATGTGGCTTCCAGAGTGTTAACAAGATTTTCCTTCAATTTGGCCTAGTGACCTATAATCGAACTTGGCCTAGATATCACTAAGACAAACATTCTGACAAAGTTTAAACATGCTCAAGCCAAAAATGCGGCTTCCAGAGTGTTTACAAGATTTTCATTAAATTTGGCCTAGTGACCTAGTTTTTGACCCGATATGATCCATATTCGAACTTGGCCTAGATATCATCAAGACAAAGTTTCTGACAAAGTTTCAACATGCTCAAGTTTAAAATGTGGCTTCCAGAGTGTTAACAAGATTTTCCTTCAATTTAGCCTAGTGACTTAGTTTTTGACCCAACATGACCTATATTCGAACTTGGCCTAGATATCACTAAGACAAACATTCTGACAAAGTTTCAACAAAAATGCGGCTTTCAGAGTGTTAACAAGATTTTCATTAAATTTGGCCTAGTGACCTAGTTTTTGTCCCGACATGACCCAGTTTCGAACTTGGCCTAGATTTGATAGAGATATATGTTCTGATAAACTTTCATGAAGATTGGATGCAAAATGTTGATTCTAAAGTGTTAACAAGCAAATGTTGACGATGAACGACGGACAACTGACGACGGATGACGGACAAAAGGCGATCACAAAAACTCACCTTGTGCTCTGGTGAGCTAAAAATAGAAAATCTCTATAATTGAATGGATAACCCATGACTAAAAGTGGAAAACATTGTGGCAAATGAGAAATTGCTCGTTTTGAGCAATTTCTTCTTTTGTCACTATGTTTTCAAAAAGCCGTCTGCTGCAGAGGCGTCAAGAAAGCATCTATATGAGGGAAAGGATTAATGCTGAAGCTTTACAATTTGTTTTATATTTTTCCCGGTACAGTTCATATAAAATATTAAGACAATAAAAATGTTCAAGAATAATGTATTGTTCTTACACTGTCCATCTCCCAATGGTACTTCTACATATTTAACTCTAGGAATAGCTTTGCCCACCATCATCGTCTTTAGGGCCTTGTTTTCTTCAAGTGTTCTGACTAGAATAAGAAGAAAAAAGAGCAAAATTAAATAAGTAACAAATAATATCGTCAAACGCATTTGTTATGACGCATCTGCAGCAGACGACTTTCCCGACAATATTTTCATTTTAACAAAAAACTTCCAATTTTTAAGATATTTCAGACAATTTCAATGCAGACGCAACACTTAAGATGTCTTAACAGGTAAACAGGTTTACTATTCCTAGATATAACATTTGTTTTCCTCAGATTTTATCAAACCATACAATTCAAATATCATTTTTGCTATTAAAAGGAGAATTCGATGTGATTTGTATCTCGATATTGACACATAACAGTCTGCTGCAAGTCTAATAGCTGGGACTGTTTTGTCTTCGTAAATAAAACAAAAAAACATAAATTTACGCGAGTCAAAATAAAGAAACTGCAAATACTTAAAACACCGGAATATTTATTTCATTTTAGATGTGTCATAACTTAGTGTTTTTAAACAAACGCAATTGTAATATGTTCAAGACATTTAAATTTGTTTTTTTCTAATAATAATTTCTCCTCCCATGTCATTTCCGAAAAGCTATTAAAAATAGAAGTCGCGGGCTTCTGCCCAGTGACTAATTAGTTGGCTGTGTGTATGGTCAACCTACCTTAGAATGGAGATTGATCATAAACAATGAAAGGCTTCAATTATATTTCAATGAAGGACATTCACTTTGTTGACAAAAAAATGCAAGTTATGATACATTTTCACTTGACCCAACCCCTAATGTTCCAATAAGCCCTTTAGTTGATCACTGTTTTTTCAACTACTATAATGTAAGTGTTATGCATAACTGCAGTATGGATTTCCGGCGACATTGATGCGTTGCATCAACTTTCTCTTGTAAGCTCTATTATAAGAATTTCGACAATTCCAATGACCATAATCCAGTCTTGCATGGGCGGATCTGGCTGGTTTGCAAAAGGAATCGAGCTCTCATGGATATCTAACTACTGTATAAGTTTGATTGAGATACAATAAAAACTGAAGACTGTATCGCGTTCACAAGCAATTGTTTACGGACGCACAGACCCATGCACGGACGCACAGACGATGGACACCACGCCACGGCATATTTTCGGCCAGTAGAGCTAAAAATTAGAAGTATGGTTTTGATAAAAAGTTGAAAACATTGTTTTTAAAAGGGAAATATTGGTTTTGAGCATTTACCTTTTTTCCACAATGTTTTCAAAAGTAGTCTGTATCAATAACAAGAGCTGTCGGAGGACAGCGCGCTCGACTATTCCACCACTTATTTAAGTTACTGAGATAATGGACTCTAATGTAGTTGCATGCAAAACATTAACCACAATTTCTTAGTGGGTGATAATTTGCATTATATGCTGGATAGTGTTATTTAACATGATTATTTTCATAGGTGTGATGGTTAGAAAGGGTTTCAATGGAATGCATCAAGTAGTTACTAAGATATTGACTCTTAATGTAGTTTAACGCAAACCTTTAACCATAATTTCTAAGTAAAAAAACGGCAACAATTTGCACCATATACAGGATAGAGTTATCTTAATTGGTTGTGTTTATAGTTGTGCAATTGGGAAAGGTTGTATAAAGTTTCAATGCAATTTTTCAAGTTGTAACTGAGATTACACTCTAAATGTAGTTGCAAAACTTTAACCAGAATTTCTAAGTCCAAAAAGGTCCATAACTTGCATAAAATGCTGGATAGAGTAATCATACTTGATTGTTTACATAGATGTGATGGTTGGTAAGGGCTGTATAAAGTTTCAATGCAATGCATCAAGTAGTTTACTAAGAGATGGTCTCTTTATGTAGTTGCATGCAAAACTTTAACCAGAATTTCTAAGTCCAAAAAGGCCATAACTTGCATAAAATGCAGGATAGAGTTATCATACTTGATAATCTACACAAGTGTGATAGTTGGGTAGGGTTGTAGAAAGTTTCAATGCAATGCATCAAGTATTTACTGAGACATGGACTCTTAATTTAGTTGCACGCAAAACTTTAACCAGAATTTCTAAGAAAAAAAAGGACCATAACTTGCATAAAATGCAGAATAGAGTTATCATACTTGATAATATACACAGGTGTAATAGTTGGGTAGGGTTGTAGAAAGTTTCAATGCAATGCATCAAGTAAATACTGAGATATGGACTCTTAATTTAGTTGCACGCAAAACTTTAACCAGAATTTCTAAGTAAAAAAAGGGCTATAACTTGCATAAAATGCAGGATAGAGTTATCTAACTTGATAATCTACATAGGTGTGATAGTTGGGTAGGGTTGTATAAAGGTTCAATGCAATGCATCAAGTATATACTGAGATATGGACTCTTAATTTAGTTGCACGCAAAACTTTAACCAGAATTTCTAAGTAAATAAAGGGCCATAACTTGCATAAAGTGCAGGATAGAGTTATCTTACTTGATAATCTACATAGGTGTGATAGTTGGGTAGAGTTGTAAAAAGTTTCAATGCAATGCATCAAGTCAATACTGAGATATGGACTCTTAATTTAGTTGCACGCAAAACTTTAACCAGAATTTCTAAGTAAAAAAAGGGCCATAACTTGCATAAAGTGCAGGATAGAGTTATCTTACTTGATAATCTACATAGGTGGGATAGTTGGGTAGGGTTGTAGACAGTTTCAATGCAATGCATCAAGTAAATACTGAGATATGGACTCTTACTTTAGTTGCACGCAAAACTTTAACCAGAATTTCTAAGTAAAAAAGGGCCATAACTTGCATAAAATGCAGGACAGAGTTATCTAACTTGATAATCTACATTGGTGTGATAGTTTGGTAGGGTTGTAGAAAGTTTCAATGCAATACATGTAGTATTTTAGAACTTGCATGCAAAACCTTAACCAAAGTGTGACGTGGACGCCGACGCCGACGACGACGCCGACGCCGACGCCGACGCCAGGGTGAGTAGTATAGCTCTCATATTCTTCGAATAGTCGAGCTAAAAAGGTGTAAACAACATTCAGCTGTGGAATTTAAACTCTTTTCCACCAGACAACAAATCTGCAGCAGATGACTCTAAAACATCTTGCGCAAATATATAAAAAATCTCTAGAAATGAAAGTGTGATTACTGAAAAGAATTATCAGCAATTTCTTCTTTTGCGACAAGGTTTTCAAATGTCGTCTGATGTAGATGCGACAAAATGTGTCTGTTAGCGTGACAAGATTAACCAATTTTTCAGTTTGGATGAGTCTAAGAACAGTTTATCAGGTAAAGGTTCAAAACGTACACAAAAAAATCCTTACCATAAATATCAGGTACCATCATAAGCATATGATGAGGTACGCCGGGACCCAAACAACTCAATACGTAATAATCTGCTGACTTGCTAAAGCTTGCCTCCACATATAAACAATCTTTCGAGATGTCACACGAAATACATTTGGGAGTTCGGAAACCTGCCTTCATTTGCTCTGTCACGGAACTGAAACATGTAATACTCAAATTATTAAAGTCTTCGTAAAAACTAGTAAAAAACATGCATTTTTGTCCTATCCTCTAACCCATCCATTTTTATTCTTCTGCAGAAAACAACAATTTAACCCTTTCCCTCATACGACAATTCTGCAGCAGACGACTTTGAACATATTTTGTCAAATAATGGAAAATCTCTATAATTGAATGAATAACCTATGACTAAAAGTGGAAAACATTGTGACAAAAGGAGAAATTGCACATTTTGTGCAATTTCTTCTTTTGTTAATATGTTTTCAAAAAGCCGTCTGCTGCAGAGGCGTCAGAAAGCGTCTATGAGGGAAAGGGTTATAACATTGTAGCAAACTAAGAAATTATTCATAATGTGCAATTATCTTGTCAATAATTAAACCATCATTTATAGAAATGTTCAATATTCACAATTAGAATTTTAAATGTCATTTGCTGCAGATTTGTTGTGTGTGGAAGGAAAATAGTGTTAATAATGTGTGTTGCTGCAGAGGAAACGAGCGTGTTTGATGTTTGCTATAATTGCAGATCAGCCTGTTCATAACCCTAATGTGTTGATGCAGGGGAAGCAGTGTTTTTGATGTTTGAAAGATCTAGTTCCTCCTGTGATTGCCCTGGCATAACCCTTTCCCTCATATAGACGCTTTCTGAAGCCTCTGCAGCAGACGGCTTTTTGAAAACATAGTAACAAAAGAAGAAATTGCACAAAACGTGCAATTTCTCCTTTTGTCACAATGTTTTCCACTTTTAGTCATAGGTTATCCATTCAATTATAGAGATTTTCCATTATTTGACAAAATACGTTCAAAGTCGTCTGCTGCAGAATTGTCGTATGAGGGAAAGGGTTCATAGTCTGATGGACCTTGATACAATCATCTGTTTGAACATTGAAACACTACCCTTTGAGAAGATTTAAAAAAATCTTTATAAATAAAAGCATAATTATTGATCTCCCACATGATACAACAAATCTGCAGCAGACGACTTTGAAAATGTCTCCTTAAAAATTTGGAAAATCACTATAATTGTATATCCAATTTCTAAACAAGAGGGCCATGATGGCCCTGGATCGCTCACCTTAATTATACAATGTACTATAATGCAAAATACATCAGGACAATTATTCTGAATGCAACCTCCACAGCGTTAACAAGATTTTCCTTCATTTGGCCTAGTGATCTATATTTTTTTACCTGATATGACCCATATTCCAACATGGACTAGATATTATCAAGACAACATTCTGACAAATTTTCAACTTGCTCAAAGTAAAAATGCGGCCTCCGGAGTTTGAACAATATTTTCTTTTATTGACCTTGTTTCTGACCCTACATGATCCATATTCGATCTTGGCTTAGATATCATTTAGATAAACATTCTCATAAAATGTCAAGCTGCTGTAGCAAAAAATGTGTCTTCTACAGAGTTAACAAGATGTTCCTTCAATTTGGCCTAGTGACCTAGTTTCTGACCCAATATGACCCATATTCGAACTTGACCTAGATATAATTCAGACAAACATTCTGACAAAATTTCAAGCTGCTGAAGCAAAAAATGTGGCATCCAAAGTGTTAACAAGATTTTCCTTCAATTTGGCCTAGTGACCTAGTTTTTGACCCCACATGATCCATATTCGAACTTGGCTTAGATATCATTTAGATAAACATTCTCATAAAATGTCAAGCTGCTGTAGCAAAAAATGCGTCTTCTACAGAGTTAACAAGATGTTCCTTCAATTTAGCCTAGTGACCTAGTTTCTGACCCAATATGACCCATATTCGAACTACCTAGATATCTTTAAGACAAACATTCTGACAAAATTTCAAACTGCTGAAGCAAAAATTGCGGCCTCAAGAGTGTTAACAAGATTTTCCTTCAATTTGACCTAGTGACCTATTTTTTGACCCAACATGACCCTTGATTGAACTTGACTTACATATCATCAAGAAAAACATTCTGATAAAGTTTCATCATGCTAAAGTTAAAAATGCAGTATCCAGAGTGTTAACAAGATTACCCTTCAATTTGGCCTAGTGACCTAGTTTTCGACCCCTGCATGACCCATATTCGCACTTGACCTAGATATCATTTAGCTCAACATTCTGACCAAATTTCAAGCTGCTGAAGCAAAACATGCGGCTTCTACAGAGTTAACAAGATTTTCCTTCAATTTGGCCTAGTGACCTAGTTTCTGACCCAATATGACCCATATTTAAACTTGACCTAGATATCTTTAAGACAAACATTCTGACAATATTTCAACATGCTCAAGTTGAAAATGTGGCCTCTACAGTGTTAACAAAATTACCCTTCAATTTGGCCTAGTGACCTAGTTTCTGACCCGATATGACCCATATTCGAACTTGACCTAGATATTTTTAAGACAAACATTCTGACAAAATTTCAAACTGCTGAAGCAAAAATTGCGGCCTCTAGAGTGTTAACAAGATTTTCCTTCAATTTGACCTAGTGACCTATTTTTTGACCCGACATGACCCATGTTCGAACTTGACCTACATATCATCAAGACAAACATTCTGATAAAGTTTCAACATGCTCAAGTTGAAAATGTGGCCTCCAGAGTGTTAACAAGATTTCGCTTCAATTTGACCTAGTGACCTCGTTTTTGACCTCATATGGCCCAGTTTCGAACTTGTCCAAGATTTGATGGAGATGAATGTTCTGATACACTTTCATGAAGATTGGATGCAAAATGTAGCCTGTAGAGTGTTAACAAGCTGAAATGTTGACGACGCACGACGGACGACGCACGACGGACGGACGCCGGACAAAATGTGATCACAATAGCTCACCTTGCACTTCGTGCATAGGTGAGCTAAAAAGTTGAAAACCTGGTGGCAAACAAAAGTCGTCTGCTGCAAATGCGTCAAAATGCATCTACTAGTGGTAAATATTGTCGCTAATGAAGTTATTGCTCATGAAACTAGAATGGAGTGCTCCGCGGAGCACGTGCATCACCTGCACCTGCTCATTGAAAGTGTGACGAAAAAGTGTGACGGACAGACGCCGGACAAAAAAAAAAGTGCCTACCATGCTACGCAGGGTGACACAAAAATCCTCTGTTGCAGATGTGTCAAATATGTTGTACATGTGGGAAAGAGTTCATATCCAATATTCAGAGCGATAACAAGTAAAATTGTCTGCATGTATTGACTTTTAACCCTTTATCTGATATACTCAAATTCTATTGCTTTATTCTACAAACAACGTTGTAGGGAACGATATCACAACTGCTAAATATTGTAACATGTACAAAATATCCTTTTTTATACCACTTTCAACATTTTTTCCGTTATAACAACATCTCCATGGTAAGTTTCCAGTACCACTGGCACCAGTGAATTATTTGTAATGCTCCACAATCCTCAGCTTCAAGGAGGGAGAACCATAACTACCATTTTTAAAGTTTTGCATATTTTTGATACAGTGTCAATAACAATAAGGGAAGAAGAGAAATTGCCTCTGTTCAGCAATTTCTCCTTTTTCCAAAACATTTGCATAAGTGATCTGCTACAAAGGGCATTAGAAGTTCTCTATATTATCCTGATAATTTAAGTTTAATTTTAACATGTATGAGAAGGGTTTGATAACAATCTTTGGTAAGACAGGTTTCCTAGAATATTTTTGCAAAAATTATTGGAAATCTTTTTAAATGAAATTGTAATTGGTGAATAGAGTTGAAAACAAAAGGAGAAATTGCTCATCATAAGCAATTTCTTCTTTTGAAACAATGTTTTCAAAAGTCGTCTGCTTCAAAAGTGTCAAATTACGCCTGCAGGTAATACCCCTATCTCACCATCGCAGGATCGCTCGCGGAGACTCGCGGTATGAGCAGACGCGGTGCACCGCCAGTTTTGTTGACATTGCATGATGTAACAAATTTTTCACGGTGTCTACACGGTGTGTGTACGGAGTCACTACGGTGCGTGGCGGTGTGACTACGGAGTGCGGCGGATCGCTGCGGTTTGATGCGGACTGACTGGAATTTCCTCAATAGCTGCGCATAGCCACGGTGTCACTGCGGAAGGGGCGGTGTGACTACGGAAAGCGGCGGTGTGACTACGGAATGTCGCGGTGGAAGTACGGATTGGGGCGGTGGCAGTACGGCTACTGCGGAACGCTGCGGTGCAACCACGGCAAGAGTACGGTGCGTACGGCAAAAATACGGTGCGTACGAGAAGCGCGTTGTCGATACGGTTGGAGCGGCGGGTTGGGGCGGATTCGGCACCGCGGACTCCGCAGGAGAACTCAGAGGAGGTAGGACTGGCTGGTGCTTCTTCATGTTCATCAGATGTAGGAGGAGAAGGCTTCCTCTTGTTGGACTTTCCTCTCGCTCCTCCTCTCCCTTTTGGCATATTGCACTGTAAAACTTCCAAGGCAAGTTAAAGTTCATATGAGGTGAAGTTGTGATGATGTGATATTATGAAATGAGATGCGATGAGATGCTGCAAGGAGGTGTTGTTCTGCCAATGGTCTGATGTGAAATGATGCGACAAACAAGGCGGCCGCCTTTTATATTCCGCCAGGCAACGAACACTCCGTACTGACACCGTGCAGACACCGTGTTGGCACCGAAGACTCCGTCCTGGCACCGTATACTCCGTGGTGGCTCCGCTGGCACCGTCGACTCCGTAGTGGCACCGTACACACACCGCCAGTAGCTCCGTACTCAACGTACTGCAACCGTGTAGACACCGTAGTGGTACCGTGTATCCAACGCCAGCAACGCAGGAGCAAATGAGTACGGATCGCTGCGGAGTCAGTACGGAGCGTACGGTGCCACTACGGAGCGTACGGTGCCTACACGGTGTTCACGGTGTCTGTACGGTTCAAAGCGCTCCGCAGAAAACCTGCGAAAAAATTGAACATGTTTGCTAATTTCGCAGCTTCTCGCGGTGCCTCGCGGTGCGTACGGTTTGTGGCGGAAGGTGGCGGAGCGTCGGCGGTGTCTACACGGTCCCCAGCGGTTCGCTGCGGTTCTCACACCGCGAGTCTCCGCGAGCGATCCTGCGATGGTGAGATAGGGGTATAAGAACGGAGTTATTAAATTAGGTAGGCAGCTTGTGAAAATGTCTATATGTTGAGTGAATACTGAAATTGTATAGACCTTTATCCCTTTCCCTCATATAGACGCTTTCTGATGCCTCTGCAGCAACTTTTTGAAAACTTGGAGACAAATGAAGGAATTGCTCAAATTCTCCTTTTGTCACCATGTTTTCAACTCTATTTATTTATTGTACTTTCATTTAAAGGGTGTTTCCAATTTTGTTTTTAAAGTCGTCTGCTGCAGATTTGTTGTATGTGGGAAAGGGTTATGAGAGATTTTATCCATTGCCTCTGTGGGAACCTCTATAAACCAGATATAGAGATCCATCCACCCTGACGCGTCACTTGATAAGGTCAATAATAAGCATAATATCGGCTTTTCTATAGTATTTATAACATAATAGTTCCATTGTAAAAATCTTTGTGGTTTTTTGTATTAATCTTCAATGTTGTTTATCTTATACTTATGGATATCAGTTATTTTAGTATGGAGTTTGACCCTTTCACAAATATAGAAGCTTTCTGATGCGTCTGCAGTAGACTACTTTTGAAAACAAGCAATTTCTTCTTTTGCCACAATGTTTTCAACATTTTTTAGAGATTATATATTAATTTTATAGAGTTTTTCAACATTTTTGCCAGATGTTTTCAAAGTCGTCTGCTGCAGATTTGTTGTATATGGGAAAGAGAAGCTTATGGGTTTATTATTGATTCACATAAATTGTGTTAACCCTTTCCCTCATACGACAATTCTGCAGCAGACGACTTTGAACGTATTTTGTCAAAACATAGAAAATCTCTATAATTGAATGGATAACCTATGACAAAAAGTGGAAAACATTGTGACAAAAGGAAAAATTGCACGTTTTGTGCAATTTCTTCTTTTGTTACTATGTTTTCAAAAAGCCGTCTGCTGCAGATTTGTTGTATATGGGAAAGATACCCTCAGCATGTATATATTTGGTATCCAACCTTCGACCTCCCACAAGCAAAGGCCGACGCTCTACCACTACACTATTACTGGTTATAGACTTCACCATAAAATTACTTTGAATAAGTTCCCTTTTTTCCATGAGTTTATCTGCCACATTCAATCACATATTGAGGCATCTGCAGCAGAAAACATTTCAAAAAACCATTATGAACAATTTCTCCTCGTGCTACATAGTTTGAGACTCTATTTAATAATTAGTCTTCCACATAACGAAATGTATCCTATTTGTGCCAAGATGTTCTTAAAGTCGTCTGCTGCAGAAATGTTATAAGTAAGAAATAGTTAAACTTACCTATATAAATGTTTTTCTCTAGGATCTGCCTGTTTTACAGCTGTAAAATATCTGAAAACAACAAAATAAGGTACACAATTTCAGGTCGTAACCCTTTCCCACATATAGAGCCCTCTGAAGCCAAATGCTTTTGAAAACATTGTGGTAAAAGAAGAAATTGCTCAAAACAAGCAATTTCTTCATTTGCCACCATGCATGTTTTCAACTTTTTTCAGCAATTATACCTGCAGTTATAGATATTTTCCATATTTGATCCTGGAAGTATTCGAAGTTATCTGCTGCAGGTTTGCTGTATGTAGGAAAGGGTTAAAATACCCTAAAAAGTAGCTGTGTTCATGCATACTTAAAATTCACCCGATATTTAATTTTATATTCATTTTTGATAAAAAAAAGGCATCACTTGAATTATCAATAGTATATCAATATTATTTTGCAGGAAATTCATATTATCCCCTTCTCACATACATCTTAAGCAGGGTCCAATTCCACCAACATTACTTAGTGCTAAGTAATACTTAAATACTTAAACGCATATTTCATGTTTTTTGTTTCCCTAATAAAAATGGCAAACAATTTCTTTTCTTTTCTTAAAAAAAATTATTTGTCAGCAAGGTAACTATTTATGTCCATTTAGTCATACACTTAAATTTATTTCACAATTCATGTATTACAAAATATTAGGGAAACGAAAATCATGAATTATGCCTTTAAGTTTTTAAGTATTACTTAGCACTAAGTAATGTTGGTGGAATTGGACCCAGATGACTTTGAAAGCATCTGGACAAAAATATATCTTTATGAGCAAGGTCTACTTTTGCCACAATGTTTTCAAAATGCATTTGCAGGTGGGAAAGGTTTATTTTTTCAATTTCCCATCTTCACTCATTGTTATCTAAAATCTTATGTCAACTTCTCTTATATGATCTGTATTATGATTGATTGATTGAAACCACGTTTTTAACAATTTTCCAGTCATATCACAGTTTGTGCACCTACTCATGTGTTTCCTGGCTTTCTCACACCAGTATTCCATACAACTTACTTTCCAAGTAACTGGCTGCTTTTCCACATAGACAGTTATCCCATTGGTGAAAACTGTCCATGTGGAAAAGCAGCCATTTCCTTAGATCTGCATTATGAAAAGGAGAGTATAATTAGATCCCATTAACAAAACTTTATATGAGTCTGTCTGTTCGAATAAGGTACATGTTTGCATTTAGAAGGTTCAGATCAGCCTGTCCGTCTGCTCAGTATTATCAGAATCTACGCAAGTTGACAGAAGTTTCATATAAGCTTATGTAAGTAATTGGTGAAAAATGTAGATCATGATCAGACCATGCCGTTACAAAATACATGTGTATATATATCAAACACAAAACGTCATACAAAAAGGACAATATCTCATAAAGTTTTATCCTTTTTGCAAAGGTTTCTTCCATATCATATGAAAACTTCTGTTACTATTATCTCAATTTTCAAGTCTTTTCATTAGATATTTTGAAAACAAGCAATTTCTCCTTTTGCCACAATGTTTTCCATTTTAAGTCATAGGTTAAATAAATCCATTAAATTATAGAGATTTTCTATTTGTTGACAAAATATGTTCAAAGTCGTCTGCTGCAGATTTGTTGTATGTGGGAAAGAGAAGCTTATGGGTTTATTATTGATTCACATAAATTGCGTTTACCCTTTCCCTCATACGACAATTCTGCAGCAGACGACTTTGAACGTATTTTGTCAAAACATAGAAAATCTCTATAATTGAATGGATAACCTATGACAAAAAGTGGAAAACATTGTGACAAAAGGAGAAATTGCACGTTTTGTGCAATTTCTTCTTTTGTTACTATGTTTTCAAAAAGCCGTCTGCTGCAGAGGCATCAGAAAGCGTCTATATGAGGGAGAAATTACTTATTTTAAGAACACAAGTTGACAATTGATGGATATTTGTCCACATTGGAAATGTCTGGTTTTGCAAATATGATCCCTTTTATAACTCTTCTTCTTAGAACTTTAAACACTTTCCCACATCAAATCCTTTCTGACGCCTCTGCAGCAGACCACTTTTGAAAACATAGTGACAAACAGAGAAATTGCTCATGATGAGCAGTTTTTCCATTTATCAAGGTTAACCATATTTTTGCCCAGATGATTTAGTAGTCATCTACTGTAGATTTGTTGTATGTGGGAAAAGGTTAAGATCAATTAGTTTTGAATTAAAAAGTTAATTACTCACATGAGATGATTTGTATGGTCATATCCTACAATTTCTTTTACCTCCATCCGTCCAGACGTCACAAATATTTTAGCACCTTCTGAATATTTATTCTGTAAATTTCACAATAAATGTAAGACTTATAACCCTTTCCCTGATGCACAGAATTTTTGAAAACACTGTAGAACAAGAGGGCCATGATGGCCCTATATCGCTCTCCTGATTTTTTTTTTTTTCACTTTAGCCATATAAGCCCGGCTGCCTGGCGGCCATAGTTTTCAACCAATCAACATGGCTTGTTGAAATCTGATAAAGGGTCACCCTAGGAATATTTCTACAAAATTATTTGAAAATTGGCCAAACATTTTCAGAGAAGAAGATTTTTTAAGTTTTCACACTTGAAAGCCATATAGGCAAAATAGCCTCGCTCCCTGGCAGCCATGTTTTTCGACCAATCAACATATCTTGAAGGAATCTGATAGTGGGTCACTTAAGGAACATTCTGAGTCTTTATCTTGAAAAATACTGAGAGGTCGTTGACCTTCTCCAGGAGCGAATGTAAAGGTAGAATTTCTAGTTTTCAATATCTGCATCATCCAACAATGTGTCAATATTACCAATGTAAAGGACATGTGACAAATAAATGAAGTTTTTATCACGTTCACAAAGTCAATTATAACTATTTTGCCAATTTTAAAGGGCCATAATTCAGTCATGCATGACGGATCTGGCTGGTTTTCGAAAGGAACTGATCTCTCATAGATATCTAGCTACTGAATAAGTTTGGTAAACATCAAATAATAAATGATGATTTTAACTTGTTCACAAGGTCAATTATAGCAATTTTGCCAATTTTAAAGGGCCATAATCCCGTCATGCATGGATGGATCTGGCTGGTTTTCAAAAGGAACCGAGCTCTCATGTATATCTAGCTACTGAATAGGTTTGGTAAACATCAGATAATAAATGAATACTGTATCGTGTTCACAAGAAATTGTGGATGGACGACGGACAAAGGGCGATCCCAAAAGCTCACCTTGTCACTATGTGACAGGTTAGCTAAAAAGAGGGAAAGAGGAAATTGCTTAAAACAAGCAATTTCTCCTTTTCCAACAAACATTTTCAATTGTGTATCAAAAGTGAGAAGTTTAAATATTGCTAAGATTATCCCTTTACCCTTACTCCATAACCCTTTCAGCATTCCGATGCATTTGCAGCAGACGACTTCTGAAAACATTGTGGCTCTATTTAATGATTAAACTCTCATTTATGGAGATATTTAACATTTTTCCCAATATGCTTTCAAAGTCGTCTTCTGCAGAATTGTTGTATGTGGGAAAGGAATAAGCAACAATGTTCTTCAGTAATTACACTTTGAATTTTGGAGAGTTTTCATTGTTCTTATGCAAATCTTTTCCAAGTCGTTTGCTGCAAATTTGTTGTTTGTGGAAAACTAAGTACAGGAGAATCCGAAGAAACTTTGTCCAGAGTGATCTAGCTAGATATCAAGTTTGGTGGTATTTCTAATGTTCCTATAAATATGATAAATATTTGATATATACCTTTAAATATTCACAGTAAATTTTATAAATATATGATTAAGAACTCTTCAAATTAGAGAACAGCCAACTTTTATGTTTCAGAATTAAAGAAGGATTCGTAACAAGTTTCATTTTTAATTTCATTTAAAAAATGTAGATAACAATATCAAACACAGGACCCTTACAGTTAAATCTATGGTAGCATTTATTTTGGCAATATGTTTGAAATTCCCATGTTCTCCGTCTTTCTGTGGTAATATGACGTAGTAACAATCCCCGCTGGATGCTATAACCGGACTCTGGGACTGCAATAAAAATATGTAAGAATGAACATTATTGATAACCATGTCCAACCAATCTTGCAGCACACAGCTATTTAAAAACATAATGACAAAAGAAAAAATTGCTCAAAACGAGCAATTTCTCCTTTTGCCACAATGTTTTCCACTTTTAGTCATAGGTCATCCATTCAATTAAAAAGATATTCTATTTTTTGACAAATTATGTTCAAAGTCGTCTGCAGATTTGTTGTATGAGGGAAAGGGTTAAAAAAGATCTTAAAACTTAATCAGAAGAAAGTGGTGCAGTGGTAAAGGGCCAGCCTTGCTTATCAAGGTCCAGGGTTCGAATCCTGTTCTGCCATTATGACTTTTCAAAACAAATGGCACTAGTAAATGTTAAGGCTGCAGGAAGCAGACATTGAGTGTGATTTATATCAGCTGAAAGTTTGTTTCTCAATTGATGTATATTAGATAAATGTAAACTAAAGCTCAATGATTATGACAAAAACTAGAACTATCACTGAAGATGATAAATACCCCCAAAACAGCACCTTGATCTACACCATAACTTAATAAGTAAAAACGCCATTAAACTCTGTAAAATAACATGCAATTGTAAGACTTTTAGGATATGCACATCTCCTCTTGGTATAGAAGCTTCATGTAAAATGTTATTGAATTCCACCCAGTGGTTTGTAAGAAATAGGCCGACAAAATATGGCTTCCAACCGACCAACCAACAGCCCGACACAGTCACTCCTATATACCCCTTCGAAGGGGGGTATAACTATAAATAAAAGATAATCACCATATCTATCCAGCCTCTCTCAGCTTCTACTTTATAATTCTGCAAATAAAAAAGCACCATAGTATATCTATACATGTATATCAAAAATTGACGTAATATGATACTTTTTAAAGTTGTTTTCAATCGCCTAATAGATGTAGTAAGAGATTAGGGTTTGATCTCTGGTCAAGTCGTACCAAAAGTTTTAAAAATGGTAGTTGTGGATTCCCTTTCCTGGGGTTGAGGGTTGCGGAGGTAGCATTACAACTCCTGATGTGCTGGTATCATGATAATCTCATCAGCAGTACTGGTAATTCATCCAGGAAACTCCGTGATATAGCTGATATACTGTTCAAAGCTGCATAATATATATAACAAATTTACAGCAGACCACTTTGAAAACTTATATATACAAAAACGTGAAAAATCACCATAAATGAGAGTTAAATTATTAAAAAGAGTTGAAAACATTGTGGCAAAAGGAGAAATTGCTCGTTTTGAGCAATTTCTTCTTTTGCCACAATGTTTTCAAAAGTCGTCTGCTGTAGATGTGTCAAAATGCGTCTGCAGATGGGAAAGGGATAGACACCATTCAAACAAATAAAGTAGAGTCGCTTGCTGTTCTCTTTTTTAAGTTTAACCCTTTCCCACCTACAGGGGCATTATGACGCAATAGCAGCAGACGAATTTTGAAAACATTGTGGCCAAAGGCGGAATTGCTCATGATGAGCAATTTCTCTTCTGGCCACAATGTTTTCAACTTTATTTAACAATTAAGCTATATTTTATGGAGATTTTTGAGGTTTTTGTCACTATGATTTCAAAGTCATCTGCTGCAGATTTGTTGTATGTGGGAAAGGGTTAATGGGACAATCTAATTGATAACCCCCTTTCCAATATACATCAAATCTGCAGCAGACGACTTAGAGGTACCTGTTTGAGTCTCAGACTGGCTGTATGTGATATAACTGTGATCTTGTTGAAAAGGGGCCTAAAACAGCATAAAACAATACAACAAATCAACAAGACGAAATACGTAACAATGTGATTTATTACTTACATCTGTGCAAATGACGGAGCTCGCATGACAGATACTGATGATGGAGTAATTCTGTGGCCGATTTAACCAGGTAATCAACACATGATCTCTGTCCTTCCATGTAACAGTCGTGAAATAATGTTCTCTGAAATATTAAACATTTAACCTTTCCAACATGCAGACACATTTGCAGAACATGCCTTGTGGCAAAAGGAGAAATACATTGGACAGCAATCACCTTGCAGCAGACAGCTTTTGAAAGTATTATGTCAATAGAAGAGATTTCTCATAATGAGCAATTTCTCCTTTAGCAGCAATGCTTTTAACTCTTTTCTAATTACATTCAAAGAGCTTTTTCGATATTTTTGCTGTGACATTTTTCAAGCAAAACAATAGTTATTTGATTCTATTTGATTCTATTTTGGTAGTGTTTGAATTGATAGTTTATAGATGACCCAGAAGGTCCAACCTAATCAGGGCTTGAACCTTAAACTTTTTGGTCTGAAGGCAAATGCTCTAAAATGTCACAACAAAAGTTAGCGATTTAGCAAGGCAGTATAATAGTACCTGTATGCATATACCTTGGATATAGAGATTTGTTTAAGTTTTGCCTCAACACTTTCATAGTCATCTGTATGTGGGAAAGAGTTAATACTAGCTCCAGCAAAAATTCCATTTACACATTTGTGACAAGTGTAAACTGATCCTAATTGACAATGTATACCAAGATATTCTTGAAGCTCTCTGTAACAAACGGGAACAGAGTGCATATACTTAGAATAATCTGCATCAGCCACAAATGCCAATGGTTGGTTTTCAAAGGGCATAACTGATTTCATCAGTGTGTTTCTCAAGATAGAAACAACTTTTATCTAAAAACAACAACAAATAAGAGGGCCATGAGGCCCTGGAATCGCTCACCTGAGAAAGGGCTATTTAAGACTTTACTCTTTCAGCGCCAATGGCAATCTTTCTGACAAAATTTGAGGCTGCTCAAGTCAAAAATGCAATCTCTATAGTGTTAACTAGATTGTTCTACAATTTAGCCTAGCGACCTAGTTGTTGACCTGACCTGACCCATATTCGAACTTGACCTAGATATAACTAAGACAAACATTCTGACAAAGTTTCAACATGCTCTTGAAAGTTAAAAATGTGGCTTCCAGAGTGTTAACAAGATTTTGCTTAAATTTGGCCTAGTGACCTAGTTTTTGACCCGACATAACCTATATTCGAACCTGGCCTAGATATCATCAAGACAAACTTTCTGACAAAGTTTCAACATGCTCAAGTTTAAAATGTCGCTTCAAGAGTGTTAACAAGATTTTCATTAAATTTGGCCTAGTGACCTAGTTTTTGACCCGACATGACCCAGTTTCAAACTTGGCCTAGATTTGATCAAGATATATGTTCTGATAAACTTTCATGAAGATTGGATGCAAAATGTTGCCTCTAGACTGTTAACAAGTAAATGTTGACGACGGACAAGCTAAAAAACCTTCAACTGTCAAGGGGAGATAACTCTTAACCCCTTTCCCACATAAGGCAAATCTGCAGCAGATGAAAGTGTCTACTCAAAGATATGGAAAATCTCTACAATTGTAGGTATAACTAGAACTATCACTAAAGGTGATTAATACCCCCGGCCCAACCCCGACACATATTACATCTCACAGTATTATTTTTGACAATTTGAATATCAGTATCAAAAAGAAATACTAAGATGATATCAAAAAGCAATATACAAATCTAATTTTAAAGAAATTTTGTCAAGAACATTTTCTAATGCATAAAATACAATCCGCATAAAGTAGTATTTCCTCATGAAATGAGTTTTTATTTAGTTTTCTAGTTTCAGAAAACAAACAAACAAGTAAATGAACCACATTCTTTATTCAAAGAGTAACAAGGTTTTTACTGTAAACTACTGAATATTCGCGAGGACCTATTTTCGATATTTTTCATGATTTTGATATTTTGATATTTTAATTTTGAGAATAAGTAGCAGAAGTTTAAATTTCACTTCTGATATATTTTCGCGTCTTGCACATCTACTACTCCTGATTAACATTTATGCCAAGTATGAAGTAAATCAGGTTGAAACTGAAGGAGGAGTACAACAGATTAGATTTTAACAAAAATAAATCCTATTTCAAGGTCAGAGGTGAAGGTCACAGGGACATGAAATTTGCGTCTTGCACATCTACTACTCCTGATTAACATTTATGCCAAGTATCAAGTAAATCAGGTTGAAACTGAAGGAGGAGTACAACAGATTAGATTTTAACAAAAAAAAATCCTATTTCAAGGTCAAGGTCACAGGGACATGAAATTTGCATGTTGCACATCTACTACTCCTGATTAACATGTATGCCAAGTATCAAGTAAATCAGGTTGAAACTGAAGGAGAAGTACAACAGATTAGATTTAAAAAAAAAAAAAAAAATCCTATTTCAAGGTCAGAGGTCAAGGTCACAGGGACAAGAAATTTGCATCTTGCACATCTACTATTCCTGATTAACATTAATGCCAAGAATGAATGCCAAGTATGAAGTAAATCAGGTTGAAACTGAAGGAGGAGTACAAGAGATTAGATTTTAACAAAAAAAAAATCCTATTTCAAGGTCAGAGGTCAAGGTGAAGGTCACAGGGACATGAAATTTGCGTCTTGCACATCTATTACTCCTGATTAACATTTATGCCAAGTATGAATGCCAAGTATGAAGTAAATCAGGTTGAAACTGAAGGAGGAGTACAAGAGATTAGATTTTAACAAAAAAAAAATCCTATTTCAAGGTCAGAGGTCAAGGTGAAGGTCACAGGGACATGGAATTTGCGTCTTGCACATCTACTACTCCTGATTAACATTTATGCCAAGTATCAAGTAAATCAGGTTGAAACTGAAGGAGTACAACAGATTAGATTTTAACAAAAAAAAATCCTATTTCAAGGTCAGAGGTCAAGGTGAAGGTCACAGGGACCTGAAATTTGCGTCTTGCACATCTACTACTCCTGATTAACATTTATGCCAAGTATCAAGTAAATCAGGTAGAAACTGAAGGAGGAGTACAACGGAACAGATTTTGCGGACAGACCGACCGACGGACGGACCGACAGGCTGATTCCAGTATACCCCCTTCAAACTACGTTTGCGGGGGTATAATTATTGAAAAAAGTGGAAAACATAGTGGAAAAAGGAGAAATGAATTGTTTTGAGCAATTTCTTCTTTTGTCACTATGTTTTCAAAAAGTCATCTGCTGCAGAGGCGTCAGAAAGCGTCTTTATGGGGAAAAGGGTTAATTTAAGAGTTTTTTCACATTATTGTCTGGATGCTTTAAGTCTCTCTGCTGCAGATTTGTTGTATGTGGGATTTTTAAGGCTAAACACTTACATTTGTTCAAAGCTTATTGGCGCTTTAATCTGTCTCGTTGTATTTCTCTCAAAGTTGAACAGCTTTAATGTGGCATATGGATTGCGGGTACCAGCCTTCAAATGAAACGTTAGAAAAACATTTACAGACACTTTGGACATCGTTTTGAAACACACATTTATCTTTTGTTGTTATAGCCGAGCCCCGGTAGCTGAAACGGTAGCGACACGGGCTGTCAATCCAGGGGTTGTGAGTTCGAATTCGGCTCATTTCCTGGTTTTCCCCCACCATTACTCCACACAACAATCTTCCCAAGCAACTGGCTGTTTTTCCACATAGACTTAGCCCATTGGTGGAAGAGAAATGACGCATGTCGCATTGACTTTTGTCAATCCTCGGAAAGAAAGTTGGCCGAGCCGGGATTCGAACTCACGACCCCTGGATTGACAGCCCGCGTCGCTACCGACTGAGCTACCGGGGCTCGGCTATACATACTACAAACAACATTTGTTAAAAATGTAAGTCAAGTTCCTCCATTTCTCACAACATTTTTATACTTTGTGTCAAAAGCAAACTTCCTTTATCCTAATCATTTAAAATTATCAAAGGATCACCTAATTGAAGAACATTTCAAAGAAAATAATTTAAACTATTTCTTTTTTTCTTTTTTTTTAAATTTAGGGCTTAACCCCTTTCTGACGCCTCTGCAGCAGACAGCTTTTTGAAAACATAGTAACAAAATAAGAAATTGCACAAAACGTGCAATTTCTCCTTTTGTCACAATGTTTTCCACTTTTAGTCATAGGTTATCCATTCAATTATAGAGATTTTCCATTATTTGACAAAATATGTTCAAAGTTGTCTGCTGCAGAATTGTCGTATGAGGGAAAGGGTTAAATTCTAACAAATCTGCAGCCAACAACTTTGAAAACATCTAGGTAAAAAAATGGAAATTCTAGAACTGAAAGTATTATTTCAGCATGAAGATGAAAACATTGTGGAATGGAGAAATTGCTAATTTTGAAGTTTTTCAAGGCGTCTGCTGTCGGGTTCGTCAAAATGACTCTTCGGGCGGGAAAGGGTTAAGACCCTTTATTTTAATACAAGCAAGTATTGTTACTTGAACTTCAAAAACTTTCAAAACAAAGATCACTCATTGTTACCAACTTCAAAACAAAGATCACTCATTGTTACCACTTTCAAAACAAAGATCACTCATTGTTACCAGTTTCAAAACAAAGATCACTCATTGTTACCGACTTCAAAACAAAGATCACTCATTGTTACCAATTTCAAAACAAAGATCACTCATTGTTACCAACTTCAAAACAAAGATCACTCATTGTTACCAACTTCAAAACAAATATCACTCATTGTTACCAATTTCAAAACAAAGATCACTCATTGTTACCAATTTCAAAACAAAGATCACTCATTGAAACAACTTCAAAACAAAGATCAATCATTGAAACAACTTCAAAACAAAGATCACTCATTGCTTCCAATTTCAAAACATAGATCACTTATTGTTACCAATTTCAAAACAAAGATCACTCATTGAAACAACTTCAAAACAAAGATCACTCATTGTTACCAACTTCAAAACAAAGATCACTCATTGTTACCAACTTCAAAACAAAGATCACTCATTGTTACCAATTTCAAAATAAAGATCACTCATTGAAACAACTTCAATACAAAGATCACTAATTGTTACCAACTTCAAAACAAAGATCACTCATTGTTACCAACTTCAAAACAAAGATCACTCATTGTTACCAATTTCAAAACAAAGATCACTCATTGTTACCGACTTCAAAACAAAGATCACCCATTGTTACCAACTTCAAAACAAATATCACTCATTGTTACCAATTTCAAAACAAAGATCACTCATTGAAACAACTTCAAAACAAAGATGACTCATTGTTCCCAACTTCAAAACAAAGATCACTCATTGTTACCAATTTCAAAACTAAGATCACTCATTGTTACCAACTTCAAAACAAAGATCACTCATTGTTACCAATTTCAAAACTAAGATCACTCATTGTTCCCAATTTCAAAACTAAGATCACTCATTGTTACCAACTTCAAAAACTTAGATCACTCTTTGTTAATTACCAACTTCAAAAACTAATATCACTCATTGTTTCCAACTTCAAAAACAAGAGGACCTTATGGTCCTATATCGCTCACCTGATTTAATCAAACTTAAAAAGTTTTCATTGTTCTTTGTCTATACATATATACGGAAAACAAGCAACACCCCCTGGTGGCCATGTTTATCATCCTATCAAAATAATTTGAAGTCTTAGTAGAGGGGCACCCAAAGAACATTCATGGCAAATGGACAAGAATCTTTTTAAAGTGTTCACCTTAACAAGTCTATGTAAAACAAGTGATCCCCAGGGTGGAGCCATGTTTGACACCAGGGCCATAATAATTTGACCAATCTTGGTAGACTGTCCACTACATGAAGTTAGATTTCAAATATTAAACTTTTAGACAAGATTTTTAAAGTTTTTCCCTGCAGGAGTATATGTAAAACAATTAAGTGACCTGGGTGGGCTGTAATTTGAACAATCTTGGTAGGGGTCCACTAGATGATGCTATATACCAAATATTAAAGGCCTGGGGCCTCTACTTTTAGACAAGAAGATTTTTTAAGTTCTTCTCTATATGAGAAACAATTTTTCTCTACGTAAAACAATAGACCCCAGGGAAGGGTTATTTTGACCCCAGGGCTATAATTTGAACAATCTTGGTAGAGGTCCACTAGATGATGCTACATACCAAATATCAAAGGCCTGGGCCCTCTACTTTTAGACAAGAAGATTTTTATATTTTTTCTCTATATGAGTCTATGTAAAACAATAGACCCCAAGGGAGGGGTCAATTTGACCCCAGGGCTATAATTTGAACAATCTTGGTAGAGGTCCACTAGATGATGCTACATACCCAATATCAGAGGCCTGGGTCCTCTACTTTTAGACTAGATGACGCTACATACCAAATATCAAAGGCCTAGGCCCTCTACTCTTAGACAAGAAGATTTTAAAAGTTTTTTCCCTATATGAGTCTATGAAAAACAAGTGACCCCCAGGGAAGGGTCATTTTTGACCCCAGGGCTATAATTTGAACAATCTTGGTAGAGGTTCACTAGATGATGCTACAAACTAAATATCAAAGGCATGGGCCTTCTACTTTCTGACAAGAAGAGTTTTTAGGTTTTGGTTAATTTCCCCTTTCTTTTTTCCTGTGGCAACCAAAGTTCTGCATGGAATAGAATTCTTTGAACAAGTTTGAAAGAGATCCACCCAAGGAACATTCCTGTAAAATTATTTTGAATTTGGTTAATTGGTTTAGGAGAAGTCGTTTGTAGGAAAATGTGAACGGACAGACAACGACAACGGACGGTGAGCGATCACAAAAGCTCACCTTGCACTTTGTGCATAGGTGAGCTAAAAAAGATCACTCATTGTTACCAATTCAAAAACTAAGATCAATCTTTGTTACCTTAGGATATGGGAGTCTCTTATTCTGCACATATTTCTCTTTATATGGACCATACACAGACATGTCGTATCTGTTAACATCTCTATCATCAAATGATCCGTATACAAGGTAATTCCCATCAGGGGAACTCCATACTGCTCCTGTATCATGCAATACCTCTTCTGTAAATAAAAAAATCATTATGTCTTTTCATCATCATAAAGGGGATTCCAGTTTAAGATTGCATACCAGGACTCCGGAAGTTTTGAAATCTCAAACGGTTTTTTTCCGTCCGGTGTTGGATCGATTGACAATTGCTTTCAGTGATCAACTCGTAATTAGCAAGCTGCGAACACAGTTTGGACGATTATATTGTTTAAGTCACGGTAAGCGAATCTTGAAAAGGGTGTCAGAAGGCGTTGTGTACAAACTACGATTTGATTGTATTCTCGTTAGGGACATATAGCGATTTAGTGAGATTTATAGAAATATCTGGACCGATTTTTTAAAAACTTTTAAGCGTGAAATCGGTCCGGCGAGTTAAAAATTGGTCCAGACTAGCAAATTTTCGTTTTTTTGGAGGCCTGATGCATACTGGTGAAATGCAAGTTGAAAAAATGTCAAATAAAAATTTGGTTACAATTGATATTTTGCCTGCGAAATTTCATGAAGTCTAGTTAAGAGCCACTACTTAAATGGAAAATGGAAGTTGATTTTATAAATAAGCGAATTGAGCGGAATAAAACTGCACTTGTTTAATATGCAGGAAACTAATAAACCCTTTCCCACTTGCAGATCTATTTTGATGCATCTGCAGCAGACGATTATGGAAATGGAGTTAAAATAGAAATTAATCAAAAACAGCAATTTCTCCTTTTGCCACATTCTTTCCAACTCCATTTAATGATTATAATTTCAATTAAACAGATCCTTCATGTTTTTGCGTAGAAAATATCAGTCATCTGCCGCAAATAACACTGAAAACATTAGAACAAATATATGAAAAGTCTGTATAAATGAAAGTGAAATTAAAATTAGAGTTTGAAACATTTTGACAAAGAAATTCTAATAATGACCGATTTCAACTTTTGTCCCTAGGTTTTCAAAAGTCGTCTGCTGCAGATGCATCAAAATGCGTTGGCAAGTGGGAGTGGGTTAAAAATGTGAACCAACCTTCATACAACCAATCAGCTACTCCGTTATAGATTTCATCTTTAGCACCATCATAGGTAAGCTGTTGATAGTTTGTACTTTCTATATCTCGCAAATAATAAATATTATTATACTGTACTACAATCTGAAAATAAACAAGAATACAAAACTTAACCCTATCTCTCATGTAGGTTCTTTCTGACGCCTCAGAAGCAGAAAACTTTTGAAATCATAGTGGCAAATGGAGAAATTGCTCATCATGAGCAATTTCACCATTTGTCACAATGATTAAAACTCTATTCAACAATCATACAATTGTTTATAGAGATTTTCTATTTTTGGGCTTTATAATTTCAAAGTCGTGTGCTGCAGATCTATTGTATGTGGGAAAGGGTTTATCCTGTTCCCATATAGAACTCATCTACAGTAGAATAACTTCAAACATTTTTAGGCCAAAATAGGTAAAATCTCTTTAAATGAAGTTATTATTATTGAATAGAGTTGAAAACATTTCGGCAAATGGAGCCATTGCTCATTATAAACAATTTCTCATTTTGCCATAATGTATTCAAAAGTGTTTTGCTGTTGATACATCAAAGTGCTTTTGTAAATGCGAGAGGAAAAGAAAATACATGAGATCAAAATTGGTGGGGGTTGCCTAATATTGTTGCTCAGATAGATTATTTATAGGTGGTCAAAGGTCAAGGCCAAAGGGACGCTATTTTGTATGGGACACTCCCCAAGCTGTAGATGTATTTATTCACCAGGATACATATATGCACAACAGACTGATCCGGGCCGACACATTCCTTCTTAGGGGGATAGAGGTATAGAGTAATGATTCCTGAAAGAGAAAATCCACAGGAGGCAAAAAGTGTCTGTCTGGGTTAGCCTGCGCGGCATGCTTAGGCTGATCAGGGTTGATACTTTACGCAGAGTCCACAATGTTGGTTTTCTCGAGGGACGGCTCATACGTTGGTGTGTTCATAATTTACGAGATTAAGCTTGAACTAGATTAGAGGAATCTAAGGTCAAAGTCAAAGTCACAATGACCCAATTTCAGATTGATGCGTTGCCCTGTATGTTTAATTTGATTCATACAACAATAGTAATGCCTGAGTGAGTAAAATAGCCCTCATTACTCTTTGAGTAGTCAAGCCAAAAATATACTCCCAGTTGAGACGAGTCGAAATACTTATATACCAGTCACCTCTACTCTGGTCAAATAAGTTATTTAGTATCGCAGGCAAAGTTATCACCCTGAGCGATGTCGACTTAGTGACAAAACATTCAAAATGCTTTTTGATGATAAAATGCGATAAAACCAGTTTAACAGCTCACTTAAAAAGATTTGATCGAGTAATGAACAAACTGTTTAAATCTGACAATACAGCCAAGCATTTTGTATGATTTCATTATATGAAATTATTGTCATCAAGATAATAAAGAAGATCCATACAAACCACAGATATGTTTTTGAGCCATTTATATTTTGCTTTTTTTCCAGTAATCTATTACTTCATGAATACTGGCAGTACATTATTTGAAAGATATTCAATTAATTATGCTCAAATTGCTCATAATCATAATTAATTGATTGCTTTCAAATAATGCAAAATGGGGGAGGGGTTGTGATATAATTAAAATACTGTATAAAATGGTGTTAAACTCAAATCAATCAGTCTGGGGTTAAACACCCCCTTCCCCCCACCCCCCTTTCCTACATACAACAAATCTGCAGAGGACGTCTTGTAAAAATATGTTAAATATCTATAAATGAGAATTTAATCTTTTAAAAGAGTTGAAAACATGGTGGCAAAAGGAGAAATTGCTCCTTTTGGCACAATGTTTTCAAAAGTCGTCTGCTGTAGAGGCGTCAGAAAGCATCCGTATAAATTGCTCATGATGAAGCAGTGTTTTCAACTTTATTTGATAATTCAATTAATTAACTCTCATTTATTGGGATTTTTCACACTTTTGCCAAGACGTTTTCAAAATTGTCTGTTGCAGATTTGTTGTATGTGGGAAGGGGTTAGAGGAGCAGACCTGATAAAAACAAAGGGAACTTACTAAACTGTGACCTTTGGGAGTCCAAGTTACATACTGGAATGAATTATCTTGGAGATCATGATGGGCTAACTCAGGACCTATCAACTCTACTGGAAATCTGAAATAAGATAATTTACAACAACCATATATTTCCTTATCCCTTTCCCACCTATAGACGCAATTTGACGCATCTGCATCAGACGACTTTTGAAAACATTGTGACAAAATAAGAAATTGCTCAAAACAAGCAATTTCTCCTTTTGCCACAATGTTTTCAACTTTTTTCAGTAATTATATCTGCAGCATTTCCTGGGTAAGTAACCAGTAATATTAATTCATTAAACACTGCTTTAGACATTTTTTCAGTTATATCACAGCATTTCCTGGGTAAGCTTAAGTAACCAGTAATATTAATTCATTAAACACTGCTTTAGACATTTTTTCAGTTATATCACAGCATTTCCTGGGTAAGCTTAAGTAACCAGTAATATTAATTCATTAAACACTGCTTTAGACATTTTTTCAGTTATATCACAGCATTTCCTGGGTAAGCTTAAGTAACCAGTAATATTAATTCATTAAACACTGCTTTAGACATTTTTTCAGTTATATCACAGCATTTCCTGGGTAAGATTAAGTAACCAGTACTATTAATTCATTAAACACTGCTTTAGACATTTTTTCAGTTATATCACAGCATTTCCTGGGTAAGTAACCAGTAATATTAATTCATTAAACACTGCTTTAGACATTTTTTCAGTTATATCACAGCATTTCCTGGGTAAGTAACCAGTAATATTAATTCATCTAACACTGCTTTAGACATTTTTTCAATTATATCACAGCATTTCCTGGGTAAGCTTAAGTAACCAGTAATATTAATTCATTAAACACTGCTTTAGACATTTTTTCAGTTATATCACAGCATTTCCTGGGTAAGCTTAAGTAACCAGTAATATTAATTCATTATATCTGTAATCAGCATGTTAGTTACGATGATTACCCCACAATCTTAAGAGCAAAACTGGGTTTTTTCCCTTGATTATCCATATTTTTCTTTTTTTCCCCCAGATGGTTGTTACAATATTTGGCATCTGCACTAGCTGTTTAACCCTTTCCTACATGCAAATATACCTGGATGCATCAGTGGCGGATGATCTGAGAAGTGCTAATCTATATTATGCCCCAACCATTTCAAAGTGGGGGGCATTAAAAAGGAAACTAACGCTTACTCACAGGCATAAACAATATATTAACCCTTTCTCAAATACAAATAACAAATCTAAAAATCTGAAAACATCTTAGCAAAAATATGATAAATCTCTATAAATAAAAGTAGAATTATTTAAAAAAAAAACGAAAAAATTGTGGATAAAGGAGAAATTGCTCATTATGTTTTCAAAAAACATCTGGTGCAGATGCATCAAAATGCGTCTATAAGTGGGAAAGGTTAATACCCTTTCCCTCATACGACAATTCAGCAGCAGACGACTTTGAACTTATTTTGTCAAAAAGTAGAAAATCTCTATAATTGAATGGATAACCTACGACTAAAAGTGGAAAACATTGTGTCAAAAGTTGAAATTACTCCTCTTGAGCAATTTCTTCTTTTGTCACTTTGTTTTCAAAAAGCCGTCTGCTGCAGAGGTGTCAGAAAGCGTCTATATGAGGGAAAGGGTTAAGCCTTTTCAACATTTTGACACATTTGCTACAAATTGTGGTACAAGGATTGACCATTCCATTATATTAGACTGTTTACCTTTTCCCACTTGTATACAATAAATCTGCAGCAGACGACTTTGAAAACATCCTCGCAAAATATTGAGAAATCTCCATAAATGGATGTTCTATTATTAAATAGAGTTAAAAACATTGTGGTAAATGGAACAGGAGGCCCAAGAGGGTCAGTATCGCTCCACAGCATTAGGCAAAAATTAAATCTCCAAACAGCCCCGCCCCCTGGTGGCCAGGTTTTTTGACCAATCAACATGGCTTGGAGGAATCGGATAGAGGGTCACCCTAGGAACTTTTCTAGAAAATTATTTGAAAATCAGCCTGACACTTTCGGTGAAGAAGATTTTTTTAGTTTTTACTATAGACATATAGGGCAAAATAGCCCTGCCCCCTGGCGGCCATAGTTTTCAACCAATCTACATGGCTTAAAGGAATCTGATAGAAGGTCACCCTAGGAACATTTCTACAACATTTTTTGGAAATCAGCCTGACACTTTCGAAGGAGAAGATTTTTCACTATAGCCATATAAGGCTAAATAGCTCGGCCCTCTGGCGGCCATGTTTTTCGACCAATCAACATGGCTTGAAGGAATCTGATAGAGGGTCACCCTAGGAACATTTCTACAAAATTATTTGAAAATCAGCCCGACACTTTTGGAGAAGATGATTTTTTAAGTTTTCACTATAGCCATATAAGGCAAAATAGCCCCGCCCCCTGGTGGCCATGTTTTTCGACCAATCAACTTGGCTTGAAGGAATCTGATAGAGGAACAATTCTACAAAATTATTTGGAAATCGGCCTGACACTTTCGGAGGAGAAGATTTTTTATATTTTCACTATAGCCATAATATTATGATATGGCAAAAAAATAGCCCCACCCTCTAGATCTGGCGGCCATGTATTTTCGACCAACCAACATGGCTTGAATGAATCTGTTAGAGGTTCTCCCATGGAACATTTCTACAAAATCATTTGAAAATTGGCCCGACACTTACAGAGGAGAAGATTTTTTAAGTTTTCACTATAGCCATATAAGGCAAAATAGCTCCGCCCTCTGGTGGCCATGTTTTTCGACCAATCAACATGGCTTGAAGGAATCTGATAGAGGGTCTCCCAAGGAACATTTCTACAATTTTTTTGAAAATCTGCCTGTCACACTTTTGGAGGAGAAGATTTTTTTGAGTTTACACTATTTTAACTTTCGGTTGCCATGGAAACCAGATTGTGCATGAATCCAACAAATTTGAAGGAATTTAGGAGAGGATGCTTCCTATGAATTTTAGTTTCATCCGAATTAGCAAAGTGGTTAGGGAGATGTTGTTTGAAGCAAAAAGTTAACGCACGCACAACGGACAATTCGCCAGCTTTATTATTATCGACATAAGCTCGACTGGCTTTCAGCAAGTGGAGCTAAAAATTGCTCAGTAGGAGCAATTTCTATATTTGCAACAATGTTTTCAAAATTCTTCTGCTGCAGATTTGTCAGAATGCATCTACAAGTGGGAAAGGGTAAAATAGCAAATACAAACTTTCTTGCATCATTGGACAGAATAGGAAAGGGAACAAATAATTTTATACTACAATTGTATTAACCCTTTCCCTTAACGCTTTCTGAGCAGACGTGGTTTTTTGAAAACATAGTGACAAAAGAAGAAATTGCTCAAAACAAGTAATTTCTCCTTTTGCCACAATGTTTTCCACTTTTAGTCATAGGTTATCCATTCAATTATGGAGATTTTCTATGTTTTGCCAAAATACATTCAAAGTCGTTTGCTGTAGAATTGTCGTATGAGGGAAAGGGTTAACAAGAATACAATACTTACTTCAGCTCTGTATTGAAAATTTTATATCTAGCTAGGTTTGAATGTCTATATATCTGAAAAGAAATATTTTAGAAGTCTAAATACCTAAAGCATAATATATGATTGTCTATATATCTGAAAAGAAATATAAGAAGGTCTAAATACCTAAAGCATAACATCTAAATGTCCATATACCTTAAAAATTGTAATATTTGAAGGTCTAAATACCTAAAGCATTATTTATGAATGTCTATATATCTGAAACGAAATATTTGAGAAGTCTAAATGCATGACGTAAAGCATAATATCTGAATGTCTATATACCTGAAAAGAAATGTTTGAATGTATATATGAGCCGTTTCACTAGAAAACCAACATTATGGAATCTGTATAATGTATAAACCCAGATTAGAATGCATGTATAGAGTAATGATTCCTGAAACAGAAAATCCACAGCAGGCGAAAAGTGTCTGTCTGGGTTAGCCTGCGCGGCATGCTGTTGGTTTTCTCATGGAATGGCTCATATGTTGTCTCTCCAGTTGGGCATTATTTAAAGTGAAAGTGGGGAAACACTTGATTTTGAGATGAATAGGGTAGAAACCATTGGGGGATAAAAATGCTCGTTTTGAGCAATTGAATCTTCAAATGTCATCTGCTGAAGAGACACAAGACACTCATCTGTAATTCCCTTTCCAACATAAAGCCAATAAACAGCAGATGACTTTTGAAAACATCTAGACAAAATTATGGACTTTTTTTTTCTAAATGTAAGTATATAATATATAATTACTGGTTAAAAACATAGCAAACGGAGAAATTGCTTGTTTTGAGCAATTTCTCCTTTTGTCACAATGTTTTGAAAAGTCATCTGCTGCAGAGGCATCAGAAAGCATCTTTATGAGGGAAAGGGTGAATGACAGAACACCTATCAATAGTTGTTTGTTGACAAGAGCACTTACTAGGCTGGCCTAAATGCATTATCTGTGGGCACTTCATCACGACCAATGCTAGAGCGATAAAACCTGGGATGCATTGTCTCAAATCAAGCTTGCTTATCTGTTATGGATAATGCATTATGCATATCTGCAGGTAGACAAATCTTGAAAGCATTGTGTCAAAAGTGGAGAAATTGCTCATGATCTCATGATGAGCAGTTTTTACTTTTGCCACAATGTTTTCAAATCCACCCAACTACATGTAATAAACTTCTGATTTTCCAAATTCTGTCTGCATATTTGTTGTATGCAGGAAAGAGTAAACAAAATGATAAGAAGTATTTAGTATTAACCCCGACATGTTTGCAGCACTTTATATAGGACTTAAATTGTTTTGGGGCAATTTCTCCATTTGTCACAATACTTTAAACTTTATCCAATAATATTACTTTCATTTATTGTGAGTTTACATATGTTTTTGCTAGTTGCTTGCAAACTCGGTCTTCTGCAGAGTTTTTATATGTGGAAAAGTGTAAAGTCCCCAATAAGTTCCAGAGAACATTGATGTCATGTGTAGATCATAAAAAAACAAGATGTGTTTGTGAAACACTGATGCCCCCGAATGGCAACATCTAGGTCAAAGGTCAAGGTCGCAAGGTCAAAAATGTTGGTACTGACAGAAAGGTCATGTCACAAGGAATACACATGTGGAATATGGTAGCCGAACCTGTTATGGTTCAAAAGTAGTGGTCAAGGTTAAGTTTTTTTCGAGAATGGCAACATCAAGGTCACAAGGTGAAAAAATTTGGTACTGACAGAAAGGTCATGTCACAAGGTATACACATGTGAAATATGGTAGCCGTACCTGTTATGGTTCAAAAGTAGTGGTCAAGGTTAAAGTTCTTTTCGAGAATGGCAACATCTAGGTCAAAGGTCAAGGTTGCAAGGTGAAACATTTTGGTACTGACAGAAAGGTCATGTCACAAGGAATACACATGTGAAATATGGTAGCCTTACCTGTTATGGTTCAAAAGAAGTGGTCAAGGTTAAAGTTTTTTTTCGAGAATGGCAACATCTAGGTCAAAGGTCAAGGTCGCAAGGTCAAAAATGTTGGTCAAGGTTAAAGTTTTTTTCGTGCAGACAGACAGACAGACGTGCAGACAGGCCAAAAAAACTAGATGCCCACTGAATCGGTGATTCCGGGGGCATAAAAAAGATAAATATGCAGGAAGATGCTTATTATTATTCATATTTCGACAATGATTATCATTGATACATAACAGACTGTCATTCTACCAATAATCAAAACAAATATTAACCCTTTCCCTCATACGACAATTCTGCAGCAGACTACTTTGAACGTATTTTGTCAAAACATAGAAAATCTCCATAATTGAATAGACAATCTATGACTAAAAGTGGAAAACATTGTGGCAAAAGGAGAAATTGCACGTTTTGTGCAATTTCTTCTTTTATCACTATGTTTTCAAAAAGCCGTCTGCTGCAGAGCCGTCCGAAAGCATTTATATGAGGGAAAGGGTTAAGCCATCTGTCAAAAGATTGTACTTTGTAAAACAGACAAGGTCTATATTATAGCTTCATTATGCATCATTCACAGACAAAGGAAATTTACCTTATAAGTGGGTTATTTTAGTTTTTACTCCCCTCCCTTTCCAATCTGCAGATGCATTTTGAAAGCATTGTGGCAAAAGTATAAATGACTGATCATGAGTAATTTCTCTTTTAGCCACAATCTTTTCAACAAAATTAATACTCTTTCAAAAATTGAAGTTTTCTTTAAGGTTGCCTATAATTCGTTTCGATTTATGCTGCAGAATTGTTCTATATGGGAAAAGATTTATTAGAATCAGTCAGCAGCTCACTCCCTTAACCGCTTGGGAAGATTGTTGTGTGGAGTACTGGTGTGAGAAAACCAGGAAACACATGTGTAGGTGAACTGGCCGCCGTGATATGACTGAGAAATTGTTAAAAATGGCGTTAAACCCCAATCAATCAATCAATCAATCACTCCCTTATGATAACCCTTTCCCTCATACGACAATTCTACAGCGGATGACTTTGAACATATTTTGTAAAAAAAAAGTAAATCTCTATAATTGAATGGATAGTGACCTATGACTAAAAGTGGAAAACATTATGGCAAAAGGAGAAATTGCTTGTTTTGAGCAATTTCTTCTTTTGTTACTATGTTTTCAAAATGCCATCTGCTGTAGAGGCGTCAGAAAAGTGTTAACCCTTTCCCTCGTACAACAATTTGGTAAAAATATGGCTAATCTTTTTAAATAAAGAGTAATTCTATGAGGAAAAAGTTATCTGCTACAAATGCAATAAAATATGTCTGAAGATGGTTAGAAGATTATAAATACGTTGCCATGTCTTGAGATTAGTTATTCTAAACTACTTATCACTATTCCACATACAAGAAATATACAGCAGACGACTTTGAAAAAATACCCCGAAACTTTTTGGAAACTCCCTTTAAATGAAAGTACAATAATTAATAGAGTTGACGACAAAAGGAGAAATTGCTTAAAATTTCTCCTTTTGCCAAGATGTTTTCAAAAGTTGTATGCTGCAGAGGCTTCAGAAAGCGTCCATATGTGGGAAAGGGTTAATTAAATCTTATACCCACTAGCATTTTCAGAAGTATGAGTCTCTATGTTTAACAAGATAATATTATCTTCAGCAGTCAACTCTGAAAACATCTTGTCAAAACTATGGAAAATCTCTGCTAATGCAACTCCTATGTATCTGCTCAATTATGGAGTATAGTTGAAAAAATTGTTTTCAAAAGTTGTCTGCTGCCAATTCATGAGCAAGTTTGAAAAAAGTTAAACCTTTCCCGCATATAAACGCTTTCTGACGCCTCTGCAGCAGACAACTTTTGAAAACAAAAATATAAAAAATCCCTATAAATGAGGGTATATTTACTGAAAAATGTTTATCTTATTGAAGAAAAAGGAGAAATTGCTCGTTTTGAGCAATTTCTCCTTTTTCTTCAATAAGATAAACATTTTTCAGTAAATATACCCTCATTTATAGGGATTTTTTATATTTTTGTCCACATGTTTCCAAAGTAGTCTGCTTAGATTTGTTGTATACATGTGGGAATGGGTTAAAATGAAAGGCATTATAAAGTTTTACCCTTTCCCTCATACAAAAATTCTGCAGCAGACAACTTTGATTATATTTTGTAAAAAGATGGCAAATCTATTTAATTGAATTGATAACCTATGACTAGAAGTGGAAAACATGGCAAAAGGAGAAATTGCTTGTTTTGAGCAATTTCTTCTTTTGTGTCAGACACTAAGTTTTCGGAAAGCCGTCTGCTGCAGAGGCATCAGAAAGCATCTATATGAGGGATGGGGTTAACAACAAAACAAGGTACAAGAAGTATGACATCTTCCAGACAAATTTGATGTAAATTACCATTATAAGGTAACCAATGCCAATCTGATTGAGACAAACCAAATCTTGTTATGCAACAGATTTCATAGAATTTAGTATTTATGACATGGACTTAATAGTTTTACCTGATATGCTATTTTAACCCTTTCCCACATACAAAAGATCTGCAACAGATATGACATTGCAAAAACATGGAAAATCCCTATTAGTAAAAGTATCATTATTGAAATATAGTTAAAAACATTGAGAGCAATTTCTTCTTTTGCAACAAAAGTCGTCTGCATGTTGGAAAGGGTAAAGAGTTGCCAGCTTTTAAAAATGCCTGATGCAAAGAATGTATCGTCTGAAAAATGAAAGCTTTATTTGGAGACAGAGTTAAGAATTGTTTGTATGAACAGAAAAATGCTCAATTTGAGCAATTTCTTCTATTTCCACTAAGTTTCCTTAAGTTGTCTGATGTACAGGTGTCAAGTGGTGCAGGAAAGGATGTAAAAAAAAGTTTTGAGATAGCCAGTCTATGTACAAGAGGGCCATGATGGCCCTGGATCCCTCACCTGATTCGTTTTTTTCAATTTAACTATATAAGCCCCGCCCCCTCAGCGGCCATAGTTTCCGACCAATCAACTTGGCTTGAACGATTCTGATACAGGGTCACCCTAGGAACATTTCTTCAAAATTATTTGAAAATCAGCCTGACACTTTTGGAGGAGAAGATTTTTTAAGTTTTCACTATAGCCATATAAGGAAAAATAGCGCTGTCCAATGGCGGCCATGTTTTTTGACCAATCCACATGGCTTGAAGGAATCTGAAATTGGGTCACTAAAGGAACATTTCTACAAAATTATGTGAAAATCGGCCTGACACTTTCGGAGGAGAAGATTTTTTAAGTTTTCACTACAGCCATATAAGGCAAAATAGCCCCGCCCCCCCCCCCCCCCCCCCCCCCCTGGCGGCCATGTTTTTCGACCAATCAACATGGCTTTAAGGAATCTCATAGAGGGTCATCCAAGGAACATTTCTACAAAATTATTTGAAGATCGACCTGACACTTTCGGAGGAGAAGATTTTTTAAGTTTTCACTATAGCCATATAAGGCAAAATAGCCCCGCCCCCCCTGGCGGCCATGTTTTTTAACCAATCAACATGGCTTGAATGAATCTGATAGAAGGTCATCCAAGGAACATTTCTACAAAATTATTTGAAAATCGGCCTGACACTTTCGGAGGAGAAGATTTTTTAAGTTTTCACTTTAGCCATATAAGGCAAAATAGCCCCGCCCCCCACTGGCGGCCATGTTTTTCGACCAATCAACATGGCTTTAAGGAATCTCATAGAGGGTCATCCAAGGAACATTTCTACAAAATTATTTGAAAATCAGCCTGACACTTTCGGAGGAGAAGATTTTTTAAGTTTTCACTATATCCATATAACGCAAAATAGCCCCGCCCCCCTGGCGGCCATGTTTTTCAACCAATCAACATGACTTGAAGGAATCTGATAGAGGGTCATCCAAGGAACATTTCTACAAAATTATTTGATTTTTTAAGTTTTCACTATAGCCATATAAGGCAAAATAGCCCCGCCCCCCCCTGGCGGCCATGGTTTTCGACCAATCAACATGGCTTTAAGGAATCTCATAGAGGGTCATCCAAGGAACATTTCTACAAAATTATTTGAAGATCGACCTGACACTTTCGGAGGAGAAGATTTTTTAAGTTTTCACTATAGCCATATCAGGCAAAATAGCCCCGCCCCCCTGGCGGCCATGTTTTTTAACCAATCAACATGGCTTGAAGGAATCTGATAGAGGGTCATCCAAGGAACATTTCTACAAAATTATTTGAAAATCAGCCAGGAACTTTCAGAGGAGAAGATTTTTTAAGTTTTCACTATAGCCATATAACGCAAAATAGCCCCGCCCCCCTGGTGGCCATGTTTTTTGACCAATCAACATGGCTTGAAGGAATCTAAAGTGGGTCACTTAAGGAACATTTCTACAAAATTATTTGAATATCGGCCTGACACTTTCGGAGAAGAAGATTTTTTAATCGCCGGACAAAAGGCGATCACAATAACTCACCTTGAGCAAAGCTCAGGTGAGCTAAAAACAGGCCATAAAGCATCCTTATGTCTCTTTTTATGTCCATCCACTTATAATTCCTCTTGCAAAGGGAAGGTAAATTATATTGTAATCATGAGCTATCTAGCTTAGCCAAAGATTTTACAGAATTACTATATATAAGCTGTTTTTTCACGAAAATCAATCATGAAGCCATTTGCGACCAGTGTAGACCCAGATGAACCTGCACATTCACACTTTTTAATAACAAGTCACAGATTCACATATCATGTCTGGATTATGTTGGACAGATAGATCCTCAAATAGATTATTTCGCAAAACCTGTCAGAATGCACCCAATGATTTTATTTCCTGGAGCTCATTTTGTATATTCACTGGTTATTCCAAACCTTTTTCACATACAACAAATATGCAGCAGACATCTTTGAGAAAACCTTGTCAAATATATTGACAATCTCTTTCAATGTAAGCATATTTATTGAAAAGAGGTGAAAACCTTTCGGCAAAATATGACCTATTTCTCCTCATGTCAATATGTTTTTAAAAGTCGTTAGCTGCAGAGCCATTATGCAGAAGCATGTGGGAAAGGACAGACAAGTAAATTTCTATGGATATGTGGCCATAAATCAGGGTGAATCGTATTATATTTACAACAAAATTGCAGATATATCTATTGCAAAATTGTAGATAAATAATATTATACTAATAGCACAATTGTTAAACCTTTCCAACATACGACAAATTGCTCATCATGAACAATTTCTCCTTTGACCACACTGTTTTCAAAAGGTGTCTGCTGCAGAGTCATCAGAAAGTGTCTATATGTGGGAAAGGTTTAACACATTTCAAGGTTAACTTATGGTCTCCAGGTCATGGAAAGGGTTGTTCAAATGGGATAAAACGTCCAAGGTATCCTGATGATGCATTTAATAAGATTCTAGCAATTGTCTGTGTGTCGCTACAATCAAACTTCATTAATCCTTTCTCACAAACAACAAATCTGCAACAGATGACTTTGAAAACAATTACAGGGGTGCGTAAATCCACTGTCCTCGTCCGACATGGGTAATTTTATGGTCAGGCAAGTAGGATTTCCCTGTTGACTTGTCCGCGGGCAACTTGAAATAAAAAGAAATGCAACTGATACACGATAACTGAAGTGTAACTAATGCCTACACACTTATTACAAGTCATAGATTAATCTAATAATCAAGTAAAGAAAAAATTGTATTGATGAAAAACTGGGTCACTCGAAATCCGGGTAACTTTATAGATCGGTCTCCTACAGTACGAAATAACAGACTTATTGTTGAACACTTTCCTATTTTACTTAGATTTTGCGCATGCCTGTCTAGCTATGAACAATACGAACATTACATGATAATTCAAATCAGAAAAACAAATATTTCGTGAGGTATTCATCTTTGAAATCGAGTCAATACGAAGGACCCCATCATTCGGCATTCTTGGTTCTTATCGCTAAAGATGAATCGGCACTAAAATTCATTGATTTTAAATAGAAGACAATTTGTTAATCAATACGCACACAAATTAAAATTCAACCATTGTTTACCTCGCATCATAATTTTGTTTTGTTCACGTCTGCATGACATTAAGATTTGCATTCAATCTCCTTTGCAGAGTTTTCGTTCCTTACACTCACTCTCATTTATGTGAATGTAATGATAGCCGATAGTGTAAGAGAGTGATTTGCATTGTCTGCAAATTGTATGGATCAGGTTTTTTTAAATAAAAAAAAAAGGCACTAATAAGCCAGAAAAAAAAGTTAAAAAGTGATAGATGAATAAAGAATATGATATGAAAGTAAAACATTTGCAAACTGACAGACTGTTACAAGCAAGATCAGCTCACTGTACAGTAAGTCTATCACTCAAAATAAGAAAATATGGAAAAATGCGGACAAGTTGAATGTTAGCAGACAAGTAAATTTTCATATCTTACTTGCCCATGGACTAGTAGATTTTTTTATACATTTCCACACCCCTGAATTACCCCAAACCAAATGGAAACTCCCTTTAAATGAAAGTACACTAATTGAATAAAGTTGAAAACATGGTGACAAAAGGAGAAATTGATCGTTTTGGGCAATTTCTTCTTTTGTCGCCATGTTTTCAAAAAGCTGTCTGCTGCAGAGGCATCAGAAAGTGTCTATATGAGGGAAAGGGTTAATAAGATTGTAGCAATTGTCTGTGTGCTGCTACAATCAAACTTCATTAATAAATGAACCCTCTTAGACAAAATGGGGGGTTGTTATATCGAGAGTGGGTTCAAACTCATGAACCCTGGGTTTATAAACTATTGATGGATTGATTGATTGGGGTTTAATGCCGTTTTTAACAATTTCTAAGTCATATCACGGCGGCCAGTTCACCTACTCATATGTTTCCTGGTTTTCGCACACCAGTACTCCACACAACAATCCTCACAAGCAACTGGCGTCTTTTCCACATAGACTTAGCCAATTGGTGGAAGAGAAATGACGCATGTCGCAATGACTTTTGTCAAACGTCAGAAAGAAAGTTGGTACAGAACACAAATTTTGACCTTTATTACTTCTTATTTCATTAACCCTTTCCCTCATATAGACGCTTTCTGCATGGCGCCTCTGCAGCAGACGGCTTTTTGAAAACATGGTAGACAAAAGAGGAAATTGCTCAAAACAAGCAATTTCTCCTTCTGTCACCATGTTTTCAACTCTATTCAATGATTGTACATTCATTTAAAGGGAGTTTCCAATTTATTCCGGGAATATTTTCAAAGTCGTCTGCTGCAGATTTGTTGCATGTGGGAAAGGGTCAAATATCAATCTGTTTTATCTCAATGTCTAAAAGCTTTTCTAATCATATATTTGTCATAATAAATGTCTTATTTCACGGTTTTACTCATATTGAACCATTTCAGCGGTGAATTTTAAAAATGGATTTGTCCAGCTTTGCACACTGAAGATCCCATAGCCACTTTTTGAAATATCAAGATAAAAATATTGAGTTTAGCAGCCTCAATCCACGTTAGAGTTTGTTCAAACATAATGGATATCCCAGCTTGTCTAATCCATACTGTCATATGTTCTATAATTTTTCTTTACAATCATTTTACATTTTTTTTTCATAAATAGGTAGCACCTATAGATATATTATGTAATAGAATGACTTTCATAACAAAGATAATCTACATACATTTCAAGAATTGAAAGGCTAATTTCTGGTTAACCCTTTCCCTCATACAACAATTCTGCAGCAGACGACATTGAACATATTTTGTCAAAAAATGGAAAAATCTCTATAATTGAATGGATTACCTATGACTAAAAGTGGAAAACATTGTGGCAAAAGGAGAAATTGCTCGTATTGAGCAATTTCTTCTTTTGTCACTATGTTTTCAAAAAGCCGTCTGCTGCAGGTGTTATAATTTTTCGTCTATATGAGGGAAAGGGTTAAAGGGGGGGTCATGATCTTGTCATACTTACTTGATCGATGTCATATGGTAAGAGGACATATTTCCCGTCAGCAGACACATGGTACTTGTCCGTGTCCAATGCTCTCTGCAAAATAAATGGAGGTGAAGTTATTAACCGTTTCTCACATGCAGTTAACTACTTTAAGAAATATTGGGGAAAAAGGAAAAATTATTCATGAGCAGTAGGTGAGGTGACTGTATGCAAAATTTCTATAAAATGAAATTATTATGAAAATATTGTTTTTGAATAAAGTTGAAAACATTGTGGCAAAAAGGAGACATTGCAGAAGCGCCAAAATGTGTCTACAAGTGAGAAAAGGCATTAAATGTATTATCTTTAACTGGTAAAAATTAAATAACTTACCGAGCTCTAGATACAGAGCGTTTTGCTTGTTCTAAAATCCTTATTTTATCCTCTAACCCTATGTTGTTGGTTACTCAAAAGAATCGTATCAAAGAGACAATTCTTTTGAGTACCCACAACATAAGGTTTGGTTGGATGATAAGAGAGATATTGGTGGGGAAAAGACCTGTTAAAACCCTCTGAACTTACAAATGTAATATTATCCATGATAACTGTGGTAGAATTATCATTACAATCAAACATGACAACCGAGCCTTCTGTTGATCGGTAGAGTACTCTGTCTCCTGTAAAGAGATCCAAACAAAAACATTTAATTCCCTGAAATCATCTTTTAACCCTTTCCCTCATATAGACGCTTTCTGACGCCTGTGCAGCAGACAGCATTGAAAACATAGTGACAAAAGAAGAAATTGCACAAAACGTGCAATTTCTCCTTTTGCCCACAATGTTTTCCACTTTTTGTCATAGTTTATCCATTCAATTATGGAGATTTTCTATGTTTTGACAAAATACTTTCAAAGTCGTCTGCTGCAGAATTGCATGGTTAAAAGTCCTCATAAATTATCAATTTTTATGTTCTCAACATTGTCTTCAGATCTTTTCCCAAGTAATTGCAATCAAAAGAAGACAACTTAATCATTGCATCAGGTAGAATGTTAAAATGTATGTTAACAAACATGTTAAGAAATAATTATTAAAATGAAATTTGACAGACGACGGACGACGGACAAAGGGCGATCACAAAAGCTCACCTTGGCACTACGTGAAAAGAGCGTAACATTCAATAACCTAAATTACCACACCCATATGCATTTTGACACATTGAAAGCAGATGACTACTTAAAACACTGTGGAACAAGATGTGTTTGTGAAACACTGATGCCCCCGAATGGCAACATCTAGGTCAAAGGTCAAGGTCGCAAGGTCAAAAATGTTGGTACTGACAGAAAGGTCATGTCACAAGGAATACACATGTGAAATATGGTAGCCGTACCTGTTATGGTTCAAAAGTAGTGGTCAAGGTTAAAGTTTTTTTCGACAAAGAGACAGACAGACAGGCCAAAAACAAGATGCCCACCGAATCGGTGATTCCGGGGGCATAAAAAGGAGAAATTTATCATATTTAACAATTTTTCTTCTTCCACAATGTTATCAACTGTATCCAATAAATGTAAGTTCATTTATAGAGATTTTTTCCATTATTATATATGACTAAAGGTTTTCAAATTTGTCCGATGCAGATTTGTTGTATCTTGAAAAGGGTCAATATGAAATGATCCTTACATTAAGAACTTAAAATATATATCTTTGATTGCTGAACAAGAAATCACAAACCAACATTTCATGTCGTCAGATACTATTTATTTTTCAGAAAAAAACTTGAAAAATGCAGCCGTACAAAATCATTCCGAAAATGTATTTTACAAGAGTGCCAAACTGTCACAAAAGATGCCCGTCAGGGAGGCGTTACTCTGTAACGACTACAGTGGTCTGGCCAGTCTTTTATCACAATCAAGGTTTTATGGCAATAAACATTCACAGCAAGTTGAATGAAGATTGGATAAGAACTATTGAAGTTAAAGAGCAACAAGGTCTATTTTGCAAATTTTGGAACATTCAAGGGCCACATTAAGATCTTGACCTAGAGATTATACCCATAAACATTTAAACAAGATTGGTGAAAATCAAATAAAAACTGGTTGGTTTAGAGATCGGACAAGGCTAATTTGGCCAATTTTGGATAGTTAAAAGGGCCATAACTCAAAAGTGCATTGGACCATTTCACTGGTTATTAAATTTGACCTAGACATTATACCCAAAAAACATGTTCTTCAGGATTTGTGAAGATCAGATGAAAACTGTTTCAGCTGACAACATGCGCAAGTTCCTGCTGCAGGTGTTCCCATAAGGCCAGTGCTAATATGGGCGTATGAAAAGGATTGGGAACTGTTCTTTCCTCTTTTGATTATATACATGTAAGTATAAATTAAATATTATGATTATGACACTTTATTATATATTCATCTATATAAAGTCTAGCATCCAAGGTGTTTTTTTGTTGATGTTAATAATTTTCAAATCACATCATTCTGTTAGAATATGTTTTTGATTTTAAAATATTTGTAAATGAACATGGTTTCTACTGGGGAAAAAAAGAAAGAAAAAAAGACATGTTTCTTACCATTTCTCCAGTTAGGTTTAAATGGTCGTGGATTAAATTTCCCTTTAACAAGGTCTTTAAACAAGAGTTTTTGCCCCCGATACTCATCTGTCTCCTCTGAAATGACAATGTCAATGTACCCATTATATTACATACTGCATAGATTTATAGATATATGCAGGGATGTGAAAAATCATTCATAATTTCCTTTGCAGCAAATGACTTCTGGAAACATCGTTGTGTAACCCAGCTGAACAGGGCTCAAACTCAGGATCTCTTGTCCCGTAGGCAAACACTTTACCATGTAGCTATAAAAGCTAGCTCTATAATCAGCAAGGCAGTATAAGTATCCCCTTATACAAACACATAGCTACAGAATTATTGTCTATCTATGGGACAGACCACTATATATATACTTCATACTCCCCTTCGTCCTCGAATCATTCAATTTACTTCAACTACTACTCTATCTCACATCACTGCCGGTTATTTACGTTGGGCGCCAATGATGTGAGATAGAGAAGTAGTTGAACTAAAGTTTTTGCAATGAGAGAAATTAAACAATGAGCAATAATTGCTGCTTTTGCATTATTATTATTAGTTTTGACTATATGTGTTCAAAGTCCTCTGCTGCAGAACTGTTGTACATCATGTATATGGGAACAGGTAATGAACAGTTTGTGAAGCACCTTGAATTCCTCCAGGTGACAAAGTTTTCTAAAAAAAAAGGCAAAGGGGATTGTAACAAGAATTTGTTTGTATAGGTCAATGCACATGCTTTATATGAAAGAATTATCACCTACAGATTAAAAGTTATTGCCAATGTTAAAGCTTTAACCCTTTCTGACGCCTATGCAGCAGACGACTTTTGAAGCAATTTTTCACTTTTGCCACAATGTTTTCAACTTTTTACAACAATTTTTGTCCCATTTATATATCATGTCCCTTTTTTTGACTGGATGTTTCTAAGCCCTCTGCTGCAGATTTGTTGCATGTGAGAAATGGTTAAAAAATTAGGTCATTTGTCAATGTCAGGCAAATAACCAGGATAATTCATGTTTTTAAAATGATGTTAGGAATGCATAGCATAACAGGGTTTACTGTTAACCCTTTCCCATGTATTTGACATGTCTGCAGAAGACAACTTTTGAAACGTTGTAACAGAAGGAGAAATTGTTCATGATGACCAATTTCTCTTTTCGACACAATGTTTTCAAATCTATTTAATAAATATACATCATGTACTTTCACTGATAGAGATTTTCCCTATTTTTTGCTTAGATGTTGACAAAGTTGTCTACTGCAGATTTATGGCATGTGGGAAAGCGTTAGTGCGACCAGTGTATAGGACCATATCAAGCATGAATACTTTTCTTCAATGATAGCTTATTGTACCCTTTCCCACTTGCAGACACATTTTGACACAATAACAGCAGAAGACCTTTAAAAAACATAGTGACACAAAAGGAGAAAAAGCTCATACCGAGCAATCTCTCCATTTGCCACAATGTTACAACTATATTCAATAATAATACTGTCAAATAGTGAGATTTCCCATACGTTTTCAGTCAATTTTGTCCCAGATGTTTTCATAGTCGTTTGCCGCAGATTTGCATCCTCGGAACCCAGGCTATTCATAACATATATGATACCCTGGGCAAATTGGCTAGCGAAACTTCGTAAAGCATGCACCTCGATTTTCTCCGTAATTACGAGGGGTGTTCGGAAAGTTTCGGGACAAGTGCCGTAACATTCTTTTTTTTTAAATATGTGTACACAATTCTTTCAACATACATAGCTCTATATAACTAGCGTCTTATTTTTAATTTTGTAATTGTAATTGCTTTTGAAAATGAATAAATGGTATATAAAGCTATGTATGTTTAAAGAATTGTGTACAATTATTAAAAAATAAGAATGTTAAGGCACTTGTCCCGATACTTTCCGAACACCCCTCGTACACTGTTATTACTGTACATCGCGTAAAATTTGTAGCATGCAACCAATCAAGCGGCTGGATTTCACCTCATGAATTATTCATAACTACGAAGTTTCGCTAGCCAATTTGCCCAGGGTATCATATATGTTATGAATAGCCTGGGTTCCGAGGATGCAGATTTGTTGTATGTTAGTAATTTAGGGTCCAATGGGAAAGGTACAAATTTGCTTTTGTATGAAACGGTGTGGTTTCAGCTCTACACTGTTCACATATGAGCTAGTGTTCCGCAAGAAATCTAACATTGTGGACTCTGCAAAAAGTATCGACCCAGATCAGCCTTCAAGCATGGCTAACCTGGACAGACATTATTCGCCTCCTGTGGATTTTCTGTTTCAGGAATCATTACTCTATACCTCTATCCCCCTGAGATGGAATGTGTCTGCCAGGATTAGCCTGCACGGAGTGCGCAGGCTGATCTGGGTCGATAAAATATGCAGAATCCATAATGTTGGTTTTCTCATGGAACGGCTCATATTCACTTACACAAGCTTTTTAGATACTTCCATCAACTTTCATAGCTTCTGTACAAAAGATGGACAAGGTGATCTGATACTACACTGTTCAAAAATTCCAATTTGTTTCTTTTATTGCATGGACCAGTTCATATAAGGTTGTATTAGCAGGGTGGATCGACCTATACCCAAGGATGGGCTCATTAACCCTTTTCCTCATATAGACGCTTTCTGACACCTGAGATCTGCAGCAGACGGCTTTTTGAAAACAAAGCGACAAAAGAAGAAATTGCTCATCCATTCAATTATAGAGACTTTCCATTTTTGACAATATATGTTCAAAGTCATCTGCTGCAGAATTGTTGTATGAGGGAAAGGGTTAACTCTTTGATTTATACAGAGAAGAACTTAAAAAGAAGATGAGAAATCAAAATAGCTTTGACCTTAACAGAGCTCTAGATAAGCAGCATTTTGCATGTTCTTAAATCGTTATTTGACCCTTAAATCCTATGTTGTGTGTACTCAAAAGAATTGTCTCAGTGAGTACCCACATCATAGGGATTAGTTGGATACTAAGAGAGATATTATGGGGGAAAGAGCTGAATACCCTCTGTATCTGGACCTCTCCTCTAATGTCATTTCCCTGTTTAACATGTAATTTAGTCGTGACAAAAGCTAACAGCTAACAAGCTTGAAATGGTTATCTAATTTTCATTCTAATGTTTTTTCTTTAACTTTTTCCCACATTCAACAAATCTGCAGCAGATGTCTTTTAAAAGAACTAGGAAATGTATTGTAGATCTCTATAAATGAAATTTAATTACTGAAAAAATGTGGAAAACATTGTAGACAAAGGAGAAATTTCTACCTTTCTCAACATCTTTTTAAAAGTCAAGTGCTGCAGAGGCGTCAGAATCTTGTTTCTGTATGTTGTCAAGGGTTTAAAAACATGTTTTTTGATGTTCAAAATCAGCAACAAATAACAAATATAGTTGACAAACGCAATAAATAAATGGATTTCTGATATAACAGATTAAATTCCATAACATTTTCAAAATGAGAGAAAATAAAATTCTGCTGAAGAGAGGAGCAAAAATGGTAGGTTATGAGGCAGATACAAAGCAGCTATTTAAAAGCCCTACATTTCACATTGGTTCACAAATAAATCAATGGCAGTTGCTTCTAATACCCCTTTCACACATGCAGACGCTTTTTGACGCATTTGAAGCAGACTACTTTTCATAATATTGTTTTCAAAATGAGAAATTGCTCATGATAAGCAAGTTCTCCTTTTACCACAGTGTTTTCAATTATTAGTCGCCGGGCAGAAGCCCGCGACTTCTATTTTTAATAGGTTTTCTGAAATCACATGGGAGGGGGGATTATTATTAGAAAGAAACACATTTAGATGTCTTGAACATATTACAATTGTGTTTGTTTAAAAACACTAAGTAATGACACATCTAAAATGAAATCAATATTCCGATGTTTTAAGTATTTTCAGTTTCTTTATTTTGACTCGCATTTATGTTTTTTTTTGTTTTATTTACGAAGACAAAACAGTCCCTATTAGCTAGACTGGTATACTTTATTTTACACTATATACTACATGTAATCAAAAGGCGATAACTACAAACCTTTACGTCGCAGTATAATTTGTTTACTTACGCGCACCTGCGTGACTCGCGAATACCAACTGCGTAGATCAATCTCCTTTGCAGAGAGCCGCTCTTTACACTCACTTACAAATAGTAAATTATAGGTGATTTAAAATGTTTATTTGGTTCGAAACAAATGAAGAAAAGAACAAACCGAGATAAAACTGGTTTTAATGGAAAAAATGACTTTGAACGAACACTCTCTGACTATAAAGAGAGTTTCAAGAACGACACCTCTGCGAATAAGAAATAATCGGGTCTTTCGTACAAAATTATTTCGTCCTTGACAATTTTAAATGTGTTATTTAATTCCCTAAAGGCATATTGATTCCGATCTGCATATTGTTATGCATCATTGACACAAGGGCGCTCATCATAATATAATTTTAAAACATGAGTAGTTTGTTATTTTCATTATAAAAAAAGGAAGGAAAGAATTGAAACAAGAAATATGTGAGCTACTCACTCACTCACTCACTCAGCTGCTCACTAGTGATACCCCCGCTCATGTTTTGAAAGACATATGTGATGGTGGGGTAAAGGGCCATAACTCCGTGAAAAATCATCCAACCGGAACGCAAACACGATATGCGCATCTACACTTGGTGGTGATCCTTCCTATGAAGTTTCATAAAATTCCAAAAAGCGGTTGCAGAGAAATAGCCCGGAAATGAATTTAGTCATACATAGCCTGATGGTGGAGTAAAGGGCCATAACTCTGTGAAAAATAATCCAACCGGAACGCAAACACGATATGCGCATCTACACTTGGTGGTGATCCTTCCTATGAAGTTTCATAAAATTCCAAAAAGCGGTTGCAGAGAAATAGCCCGGAAATGAATTTAGTCATACATAGCCTGATGGTGGGGTAAAGGGCCATAACTCCGTGAAAAAAAATCCAACCGGAACGCAAACACGATATGCGCATCTACACTTGGTGGTGATCCTTCCTATGAAGTTTCATCAAATTCCAAAAAGCGGTTGCAGAGAAATAGCCCGGAAATGAATTTAGTCATACATAGGGGTAAAGGGCCATAACTCCGTGAAAAATAATCCAACCGGAACGCAAACACGATATGCGCATCTACACTTGGTGGTGATCCTTCCTATGAAGTTTCATCAAATTCCAAAAAGCAGTTGCAGAGAAATAGCCCGGAAATGAATTTAGTCATACAAAGGGCTAAAGGGCCATAACTCCGTGAAAAATAATCCAACCGGAACGCAAACACGATATGCGCATCTACACTTGGTGGTGATCCTTCCTATGAAGTTTCATCAAATTCCAAAAAGCGGTTGCAGAGAAATAGCCCGGAAACGAAAGTGTTACGGACGGATGGACGGAAGGACGGAAGGACGGAAGGACGGACATGGGTAAAACAGTATACCCCCCCTTTCCTTCGGAACCGGGGGTATAATAAATTAACATGTTGTAGGGCTAAGTTTATGTTCGAAATTAAGTTTAAATTATTCAACAATTTCAATGAGATTTAACTGTTTAGTTGATATTATATTTCGAAGGTGGTCTAATTTATAAATATTGGACTACATTTCAACATTTGTTAAAGTATGATATAATTAGGATGCCAAGCTAATATCATTTTGAGAAAAAGAGAAAACTCATGTCTTCAGCGATTTAACCCTTATCTCATTGTTTTAAAAGTAGATTGCTGCAAAGGTGTCCACTGTTGACTTTAAAAGAGGAATTTAGGTAAAATCACGTGCTATTGCATGCAAGTCCTAAATTGTCTGTTTTGTGGTTTTATTGAAAAATAATAATATTCAAATATTCTGACAAACATCTTGAAAAGTGTATGTGGAATTCACAAATCTTATAATTATTCCTTAATGAAAGCACTGTATACATACTAAGACTAATGATTGGCAAGATTACTCATTTCCATTACTGTTTATGATCAATAATTAGTTGGTTGTGTGTATGGTCAACCTACTTTGGAATGGAGATTGATCATAAACAATGAAAGGCTTCAATTATCATTCACTTCGTTGACAAAACAATGCAAGTTATGATACATTTTCACTTGACCCCAACCCTGATGTTCCAATATGCCCCTCAGTTGATAACTGTTTATTCAACTACTATAATGTTAGTGTTATGCATAACTGCACTATGGATATCCGGCGACATTGATGCGTTGCATCAACTTTCTCTTGTATACAATTATATACAATTATTATACTTTCATAGAGATTTTCTACATTTTTGACTGAATTCATTCAATTTAAGTCTTCTGCTACAGATTTGTTGTATGGGGGAAAGGGTTAATACAAAGAGACAAAAAAAAATAAGACCTGCATTTTACATTGCAAACAGATTAATCAATTACAGTTAAAGATGCATTTTACATTAAAATTCGTTAATTGCTCATGTTTTATCCATTTCCCACATATAGTAATTTCTGAAGCCTCTGCAGCAGAAAACTTTTTGAAAACATTGTGACCAAAGAAGAAATTGCTCAGAATAAGCAATTTCTCCTTTTGCCTCAATGTTTTCAACACTTTTCAATAGAGATTTTCCACACTTTTGCTTCGATGATTTTTAAGTCGTCTGCTGCAGATTTTTTGTATGTGGGAAAGGTTAACCATTAACAACATACAGATTCATTTTAACGTATCTTTAGCAGGAGACTTCTGAAAGCATTGTCACAAAAGGAGAAATTTCTCATCATCATGAATTATTGTCTAGTATCAGATTTAATATTAGTTATGATATGACACTTGATGAAAAACTGATTTAAGTTTCATTATGAGATAGAATTATGAGCAAATTATGTCTCAATGTCTCAGTACAAATGATCATTATATTGAGTTTAAAACATTGTTGCAAAAGGAGAAATTGCATATCATGAGCATTTTCTCATTTTTCCAAAAATGTTTTCAAAAGTCATATAATGCAGATATGTCGTGGTAGTAGACATATCTGTCTGCATGTTGGAAATGATTAATACACTTAACCCTTTTTCTTACATACAACAAATCTGGATGAGATGACTAAGAAAACTAATCTTAGTAATGCACCAGTCAATTGTAACCACGGCCCCCCCAGGTCCAGGGAATAGACTTTCGGTTTCTCGTTTATTGGACTCAACCGAGGTCTTAATCCATAGCATGTTTCAGACAGACTCGATTCACGTTATTATGCCGTTTATATCCTTGACAGCTATCGCAACGATAGAAAAAAACATACCTATAATTATTATTATATTAAAATTTATGCAGCTTACCTCTTTACCACTTTAATCTATCAAAATTCAATTCACAACGGCGAAAAATTTGAAATCTGTAACAAATTTGTTTCCGGTTAAATAAATTAGACGAAATCGGTAAAAAAAAATGAAAGAAATAGCGCCCAAACTTGTTTGAATAAGATATATAACCATTTCGTTAAATATCCATTTTGGTATACTTTATCAACAGTATACCCACAATACCGTATTCGGTTATCCTCAGTTCAAATCGACCACATTGTGCGTTATTTAACGTCAGGCCTCTAAGACGTGGATTAAAAAGAGATTAAAACACATAAAAACGTGAGTAAAACCGTTTGTGTTAACTTTTACATTATTTACGCCAGATTCGACCCTTGAAGCGGCGGAATTTTTTTGCATGTTTTGGTACAGGATATTAAGGACTAAGTTAAATATAGATTTTTGGAAAACCGAGATTATAGGAAAATAGAATGGACTTCGATTTACCGACATTGTGTCCATAGGGACGCACAGATGTTATTTTTGGGGGTCATGTGCATCATGGAAAACCCTGCGGCCCATTCCCCGCTATTTTCGGCGCAAAAACAAAACCACCGCATTCACTCGGCACTGCGGGGCCACCTGGAAGGTAAAAACTCGGCCCATTTCCCCTGCTATCCCCGGTATACCCCCGGACCTGGGGGGGCTGTGGTTACAATTGACTGGTGCATAATACATGTAATATGAAAAATCTGTAATTTCTCCTTTTGTCACAATGTTTTCAAAAGTCGTCGGCCTCACAGTAGTTAGAAAGTGTTTGTAAGTGGGAAAGGGTTAAAAGTTATAGACAGGTAATTTTGGGGCTGCTTTATACAAGTTTGATACTTAGCCCTTTGACTACTGAAACTAAATTATATATAGTCAATGGCAATGGACTCTTGGACATAATGTAAAGCTGGACATGTCCATTTTTGAAGGATTTAGCCCTTTCCCATTTGCAAATATTGGCCACATCAATAGCAGACAGCTTTTGCCACAATTTGTTCAACTCTATTCAATACTTTTTCATTATTATACCTTCAGTTAGAGATTTTTTCATGTTTTTGCCTATGTTTTCAACTGTTGCATCTGTTGCAGATTTGCCGTAATGTAGGAAAGAGTTGATACTGTAACTGCTTACAATAATAATAAATCAAGTTTGAAAAGCTTACTTGGCGTGGCGAGTACAATGGCAGTAACAATTAGCCCCAAAACAGTCAATATGACCAACAAAGCTATGAGAATTCCCTTCCAGTTACGCTGCTCCGAAGTGTTACCAACTAATTCCTGAAAAAATATAAATAAGAAAATGTTACTACGGTAAATTTCTCCTTTTTCAGTTCTAAATATAACAAGTACCTAAATATGCTATTCCAGTTTTCTTATGATGCTTTCTTCCATAAATGTTGTTGAAGATGACGACCATACAATAGTTTTAACCATTTCCAAAATAGTCTATATCTGCAGCAGATGACTTTGAAAACATCTAGACGAAAATATAGCAAATCTCTATAAATGATAAAATTAATAGAATATATAATCATTGAAAACTCTATAAATTATCAAATTGTTAGAATCATTATTGAACAGTTAAAAGTATTGTGAGAAAAGAAGAAATTTATCATTATGAGCAATTTCTTTATTTTTCCGATCTTTTCAAAATTCGTTTGCTCCAGATGTGTCAACGAAGTTGAAAGAAAGGGTTAATAGAACTTTTTTCCCGACTTATTACATCATTTATTATTTGATATTCATGAAATGTTTTATAAGCGATAAACATACAAATGGGCAATTCAAACGATATGGAAATCGTTTTAAAGGGTTCCATAGCCTTTTATATATATCCATCAATCCATAGGACCTGACGACACCCCACGTCTGATACAGATACTAGTTTTTAGTTTTTCTGTCCAATGATATTGCGCAATACAACTCAAGTTCTTGAATTAAGTGACTAACTTATATGTTTAAACAAGAGCACCGCGTACGGCACAGACGCTCGACTGATAGAAAACAGAAAAAAAGCTGAGCTGAACAAAAAACCTGAACCGGACGACCATGCCGCTTCCGCCGCCACTAGACGACCATGCCGACAACGACGCCAGGGTCATGACAATAGCTCTGGTTTTTTCAAAAGTCCAGCTAAAAATGCATTGTTTTTTCCAAACAAACTACATTTTTGAAAGCATCTAAGCAAAACTAGAACTATCACTGAAGATGATAAATACCCCCTAAACAGCACCTTGACCTACACCATAACTTAATAAGTAAAAAGGCCATAACTCTGTAAAATAACATGCAATTGTAACCCCTTTAGGTTATGCACATCTCCTCTTGGTATAGAAGCTTCAAGCACAATTTTATTGAATTCCACCCAGTGGTTTGTAAGAAATAGGCCAGACAAAATATGGCTTCTGACCGACAAACAGACAGACAGACAGACAGCCCGACACAGTGACTCCTATATATCCCCTCTTCTTCGAAGGGGGTATTATTATGAAAAATCTTAATAAATGATTTAGTTTAAACTTATTTATTTTACATCGATTGCGAAACAAGCTTTAACTGGTTATATTAATCACGCTTGATGTCTCATTGCTTCCTGGAAACTTAACCAGTACTCGCGCCATTTGTGTGGAAAAATCCCAAAGGCAGAACCTGCTCATCACAGGATTCGAACCCGGGACCTTTGGTACAAGAGGCCGACGCTCTACCTCTGTACCAATGATTTATTGAATGAAGTTGAAAGTCATCTAATGCAGACACATTTCAAATTGTATGTGGGAAAGGATAAGTCATCTGGGAAATCGGTTTGACAATTTTGATGTACTGTCTAATAAAGAGCAACATGCAATCTGCTTTCGAAACTGTTGTGTAATTAGGAATCAATTAGTATTCCAAAGTTGACATCCCCAATGGGATTTAGTCAAAAGTTTTATCATGTAATCTCCGATATTTTTTTTTTTTTTTTTTGGGGAAAAATATTCATATGACATGAAGTATGTAGGAGATATTGCCTTGACTTGATTTTTTTTTATTAACCCCTTTCCCTCATATGACAAACTTGCAACAGAAAACTGTGTAAATGTAATGGGAAATATGAAAAATCTCACAAATGTTCAAAATGTTATTATGATAAAGAGTTGAAGCACTGTGGCATATATAGTAATAATGCTCATTTTTCTATTGCCATAATGTTATAAAAAGTGCTCTACAGCAGGTGTGTCAAAATGAGTCTGCATGTGGAAAAACTGGTTAAATCCTATCCAAAATGGAGACAACTTCGAAAAATATAAAGCAATCTAAATTAAATACTGTGAATTATCCCTTTCCCTCATACAGCAAATGTGCAGCAGATGATTATGAAAATATTTTGTCAAACATGGAAAATCTCTATAGTTTAATGGATAACCTATGACTAAAAGTGGAAAACATTGTGGCAAAAGGAGAAATTGCTCATTTTGAGCAATTTTACTTTTGTCACTATGTTTTCAAAAAGCCATTCTGCTGCAGAGGCATCAGAAAGCGTCTATATGAGGGAAAGATTTGAAACTATAATTCTTGAATAGAGCTGAAAACATTATGCAAAAAAGTTGTTTTCAACGGTATCTCAAATTATCTTTCAATTATGACGAAATGACACTTTTTCTCAAAAAAGTTCTTTATCAACAAGAGGGCCATGATGTCATGCCAACAACAATAACTGACATTTTGCGGTCAGGTAAGCTTATAATTTACAAGCCCTGAAGTCTCAGGACCAGTATAGCTCCATGGACTGCCACATTAAGGTTACATAATAAAACAACCGACGCCCTATCATGTCTGTCTTTTGTCAAATTAATATGACTTACAAGGTCAACAAAGAAATGTTTATGTACCAGTTAGTATTTCAAAATCAGACATTAAGTTTCTTAGTGGGAAATCATTTTCTAAATCAAATACACTCTGGGCATATTGAAGGATAAAAACAGCCCCGCCCCCTGGCCGCCATGTGACCAAACAACATGGCTTGAAGAAGTCGGGTAGAGGTTCACCCAAGGAACATGTCTCCAAAATTATTTTATAATCAGTCTGATATTTTTGGAAAAGGATGTTGCTATAGTCATATTAGGTAAAACTGGAGGCCAATTTTGTTGATTGGTAAAAAAACATGGCTCTCAGAGGGCAGGGCTGTTTTACCTCATATGACTACAAGAGAAAGTTGATCATGATGCAAGGCATCAATGTCGCCGGATATCCATAGTGCAGTTATCAACTGAGGGGCATATTGGAACATCAGGGGTGGGGTCAAGTGAAAATGTATCATAACTTGCATTGTTTTGTCAACGAAGTGAATGATAATTGAAGCCTTTCATTGTTTATGATCAATCTCCATTCCAAAGTAGGTTGACAATACGCACAACCAACTAATTATTGATCATAAACAGTAATGGAAATGAGTAATCTTGCCAATCATTAGTCTTAGTACGTATACAGTGCTTTCATTAAGGAATAAGTATAAGATTTGTGAATTCCACATACACTTTTCAAGATGTTTGTCAGAATATTTGAATTTTATTATTTTCAATAAAACCACAAAACGGACAATTTAGGATTTGCATGCAATAGCACGTCATTTTACCTTTCCTCTATTAAAGTCAACAGTGGACACCTTTGCAGCAATCTACTTTTAAAACAATGAGATAAGGGTTAAATCGCTAAAGACATGAGTTTTCTCTTTTTCTCAAAATGATATTAGCTTGGCATCCTAATTATATCATACTTTAACAAATGTTGAAATGTAGTCCAATATTTATAAATTAGACCACCTTCGAAATATAATATCAACTAAACAGTTAAATCTCATTGAAATTGTTGTATAATTTAAACTTAATTTCGAACATAAACTGAGCCCTACCCTGTACAACATGTTAATTTATTTTAATTCTTTCCTTTCTTTTTTATAATGAAAATAACAAACTACTCATGTTTTAAAATTATATTGCGCTCTTGTGTCAATGATGAATAACAATATGCAGATCGGAAGCAATATGCCTTTAGGGAATTAAATGACACATTTAAAATTGTCAAGGACAAACTAATTTTGTACGAAAGACCCGATTCTTTCTTATTCGCAGAGGTGTCGTTCTTGAAACTCTCTTTATAGGCAGAGAGTATTCGTTCAAAGTAATTTTTCTATTAAAACCAGTTTTATCTCGGTTTGTTCTTTTCTTTATTTGTTTCGAACCAAATAAACATTTTAAATCACCTTTGTAAGTGAGTGTAAAGAGCGGCTCTCTGCAAAGGAGATTGATCTACGCAGTTGGTATTTGCGAGTATGTAAAAATATTAGACTGTGCGACGTAAAGGTTTGTAGTTATCGCCTTTTGATTACATGTAGTATATGGTGTAAAATAAAGTATACCAGTCTAGCTAATAGGGACTGTTTTGTCATCGTAAATAAAACAAAAAAACATAAATGCGAGTCAAAATAAAGAAACTGAAAATATCTAAAACATCGGAATATTTATTTCATTTTAGATGTGTCATTATTTAGTGTTTTTAAACAAACACAATTGTAATATGTTCAAGACATCTAAATGTGTTTCTTTCTAATAATAATCCCCCTCCCATGTCATTTCCGAAAACCTAATAAAAATAGAAGTCGCGGCGACTAATTATAAACACTCACTTGAAATCTATTCCGAAAGTATAATCAGACTGATATTAAAATAATTTTGTAGAGGGTCACCCAAGGAACATTTGTTAATGTTTCTATTGCGTATTGACAATAACCATATTTATAAGGCAAAACAGCCACACACACCCTGGCGGATATTTTTTTTCGACCTATCAACATGGCTTGAAGGATTCCCTTTTTAAATAGAAGATCACCTTTTTTAAAGTTGCTTTTCTTTTGGTAGCCATGTAAACCAAAATTTTACATGGATCAAAACAATTTAAAGTATTTTGGTTAGGACATAGAGAAGGGTGATTTCTGTGAATTTTCACCAAATTGACCCATTGGTTACATAGGAGAAGATGTTGTAGGACGATAGATGATGCACGACAGTTAATGGACAAAGGGCGATCAAAACAACTGACCTTGAGCACTTCTTCCTCAGCCTCAGCTAAGCTTAAAACAGAAAACTCTATAATATCATCACGTTAATAGCTTAGTTTGAACCCTTTCCTACATACAACAAATCTGACTTGAAAATATCAATGCAAAAACCACATTTTGGCAAAATAAAATGTTTTTGCTCATTCTGAGAAAATAAGGAATGCTTGTAGCGTTGCTTCTTTGATAATAACGTAGTACTGCAGTGTGTAGTGATTGTCTCAAACTTTAAAGTATTGCATCATCAGAAAGGGTCAACACTACATTAATTAACCCCTTTCCCACCTGCAGACACATTTTGACGCAATAGCAGCAGACGACTTTTAAAAACATTGTGGCTAAAGGTGAAATTGCTGCTCATGATGAGCAATTTCTCCTTTGGCAACAATGTTTTCACTTTTATCTAACAATTAAGCTATCTTTAATGGAGACTTTTCAGGTTTTTGTGACTATTATGTTTTCAAAGTCGTCAGATTTTATTTTTATAATATACAACCAATCTAAACAACTCAAGATTTAATTTAAAGGAAAAAGTCAGTATCATATTAATTTGCCCTTTGCCACATATTACAGCATAACTACAGCATTCAACTTTGAAAACATGGGGGATAATACTACTGAAAATCTGTATACATGAAAGCAAAATTAATGAGTAGAGTTGAAATCATTGTTGAAATAGCAATTTCTTCTTTTGCTTCAATGTTTTCAAATGAACTTCTACAGATGCTTCAAAGCAGCTGTCTGAGACATATATACAATTTTTCAACCCTCAAACTCTATGTCTGTGATGCTCAAAATAAAAATCTGAGTGAGACAATTCTACTGAGCACTCTGGTCTCACAACATAGAAGTTTTGTAAATTTACCATCAATTCCTCCCTTATGTTCACCATTATGATTATTCCTTTAATTCCTTAAATCACTCTGTTTGTCTACTCTACAAGCTTAAAACTGACTTCTTCACCAGCAAACTATGACCATATATATGACAAAACATCATAGATATTATCTTATCATCATAATTTCCGTATAATAAAAAAACATCAAACGATGAGGAACCATAATAATAGGAAGTAATTTCAGCAAAGGATGGTCTGATATTATATTAGATAAACAATCACACTTATTAGTCGCCGGGCAGAAGCCCGCGACTTCTATTTTTAATAGGTTTTCGGAAATCACATGGGAGGGGGGATTATTATTAGAAAGAAACACATTTAGATGTCTTGAACATATTACAATTGTGTTTGTTTAAAAACACTAAGTAATGACACATCTAAAATGAAATAAATATTCCGATGTTTTAGTTTCTTTATTTTGACTCGCATTTATGTTTTTTTGTTTATATACTATAAAGAGAGTTTCAAGAACGACACATCTGCGAATAAAAAAGAATCGGGTCTTTCGTACAAAATTATTTCTTCCTTGACAATTTTAAATGTGTCATTTAATTCCCTAAAGGCATATTGCTTCCGATCTGCATATTGTTATGCATCATTGACACAAGGGCGCTCATCATAATATAATTTTAAAACATGAGTAGTTTGTTATTTTCATTATAAAAAAGGAAGGAAAGAATTTTCGACCAATCAACATGGCTTGAAGGAATCTGATAGAGGGTCATCCAAGGAACATTTTTACAAAATTATTTGAAAATCAGCCAGACACTTTCGGAGGAGAAGATGTTTTAAGTTTTCACTTTGGCCATATAAGCCAAAATAGCCCCGCCCCCTGGCGGCCAAGTTTTTTGACCAATCAACATGGCTTGAAGGAATCTAATAGAGGGTCACCCAAGGAACATTTCTACAAAATTATTTAAAAATCGGCCCGACACTTATGGAGGAGAAGATTTTTTAAGTTTTCACTATAGCCATATAAGGTAAAATAGCCCCGCCCCCCCTGGCGGCCATGTTTTTCGACCAATCAACATGGCTTGAAGGAATCTGATAGAGGGTCATCTAAGGAACATTTCTACAAAATTATTTGAAAATCTGCCAACCAGTTTGGGAGAAGAAGAATTTTGAAGTTTTTTCGGTTTCGTTGCCATGGAAACCAGAATTTTGCATGGATCCCAAAAATTTGAAGGAATTCTGGTGAGGTCATTGAGAGGATGCTTTCTGTGAAGTTTCATCCAAATTGACCCACTGGTTACTGAGGAGAAGAAGTTGACGCACGACGGACGCCGGACAAAAGGCGATCACAATAACTCACCTTGAGCAAAGCTCAGGTGAGCTAAAAAGAGTTGATGAACAGTAGATCATAAACATTTCTTGAAATGTTCATGATCAGTTGTCCATGATGTATTCATGAACAGTTCAAGAACAATAAAGTGTTGGAACTTGAACTATTCATTAACCACTCATAAACCATTTTCCCTCTATAGCTATTTCAATGTCTCATTTGTACTTCCAGGCATTTCAAGAACTTTTCATGAACACAAACTCTTAAAAAAGTTCATGAACTGAAAAATGATGCCTTAAACTAGTCATGAACAGTTCTTGAACATCCTTTGAGACCTCAATGAAATTATGCCTCAAATTATTCATGAACAGTTCATGAACAGTTCTTGAACATCCTTGAAATTTATTATTTTTGTCCTCAAACAAAGTTACATATCATTTTTAAAAAAAAATAACGTGAATTGTCTTGAAAAAGAATTTATAATTGAACAATAACAGTTACTGTAAATCACAACTTTTAAAAGATATGCTACACACTCACTGTATGAAGACTTGGCCTCTTCCATACATGTGGCAATGTGATACTTTAATAAATCACCAATATAAAGATGTTGTTTATGACATAGCACAATACAATTTGATAATTTATTAAACAATGTAACATTTAAGACATAAATTTACCAAAGTACCAATCAAGTTGTTCATAAGAAATCACAAAAATCTTCTCTGTGCCTTTGAACCACAACATATTTGTCCCACCAAAAAACGTAAAGTAAGTAGTAAACATTACTTACTACTTTTTGAAGAGTTCCCGTGTTTTATGCTAGAGTTAACTCCCTTGGTATATCTTAAATTCAAGTCCAGTTCTTCAACTGTTCTTAAAGCAGTATTAAAGTCAATTCATGCACCTTTTAAGAACTCAACAAATACTTCAACTGTTCTTAAACCAGTTTTGAAGTCAATTCATGCACCTTTTAAGAACTGGACAAATTCTTCAACTGTTCTTGAACCATTCATGATGTCAGTTTATGAACCTTTTAAGGACTTGACAAATTCTTCAACTGTTCTTGAACTGTTCATGATGTCAGTTTATGAATCTTTTAAGAACTTTTATATTTTCTTGCACCAATTGACATGTTCTTCAATTGTTCATGAACTGTCCAAGAAAAAACTTCAAGGACTGTTCATGGCCAAATGTTCATGAACACTACTCAAGAACTGATGAGGAGTGGTTCATGAACAATCCTTAAAAGGTATGAAAAGTCATGATTTCATGAATTTCATTTCGCAGGGGAGACGGCTTTTTGAAAACATAGTGGCAAAAGAAGAAATTGCACAAAACGTGCAATTTCTCCTTTTGCCACAATGTTTTCCACTTTTTGTCATAGGATATCCTTTCAATTATGGAGATTTCCCATGTTTTGACAAAATACGTTCGGAGTCGTCTGCTGCAGAATTGTGGTATGAGGGAAAGGGTTAATTAATGTCTATGGATGACATATCTAAATTTAATGGTAGGAGAGTCAATCCTTCAATTTGCGATCAGACTATATTGATTAACAAGAATAGCCTTTACTCAATTTGATGCATATGCGGCATATGACTTTGAAAACACTGTAGGAAAAGGATAAGTTGCTCATAATGAACAATCTCTCCTTTTTCCACAATACCTTCAACTCTTTTGAATAATATCTATTCATTTATAAATAGAGTTTCCATTGTTCTGTTTAGATCTGTTCAAAGTTGTCTGTGAGACTATGTTGGGACAGAGATATACTGGTTGGGGTTAAGGCTGAAGATGATATTTAATATTTCACAAGAAACACAACAAATATCACAGACGGAGATGTAATCTGATTTTAATCATCCCTGAAAATACATATTACAATGAAGTTTTTATGTAATTTAGATATCTTTGATCTGTACTAGTTTAGGTTTCTGTGTAGTTATCACAGTTTTATGAATTGAAACTGCTTTATCTTCTAACCCTTTCCCTCATATAGACGCTTTCCGACGCCTCTGCAGCAGACAGCTTTTTGAAAACATAGAGACAAAAGAAGAGATTGCTCAGAACGAGCTTAACGTTCTAGAACTGTGCCATAAAGTTCTAGAACAGTTTCAGAACAGTTCAAGACTGTTTCGCAGGGGTCACAAAAAGAATAAAATGCTCATCATGAGCAATTTCTTCTTTTGTCACAATGTTTTCAAAGGTCGTCTGCTGTAGAGTCATCAAAATGTGGGAAATATCGTCCTATAATCAAAATTATGCATTCAGTTCATATATTTAGTAAATGTCAACCCTATTATAATATTCACTTTATATTCAGTAGATGCCTGAATCCATTCAGTCCCTGTAGATCAATATTTTCAATTTGATATAAACTCAAAATGCTGTCTATCTACGACTGGTCTCTAGACAAGGCCCTGATAAGAGAAAATGATATATATCTATTTACTCTTGGGATATATTTTTTGTGTAAAGGAGACATCCTTTTGTTAACTCTTTCCCACATAAACAAATCTGCAGCAGATGACTTTGAAAATATATTGGCAAAAACATGAAAAATCTTCATAAATAAGTGTTTAAGTATTAAAAAGAGTTGAATACACATTGTGGCTAAAGGAGAAATTGCTCATAATGTTTACAACAGTCGTCTGCTGCAGATGTGTCAGAATGCGTCTACAAGTGGTAAAGGGTTAAATGCATTGGAGACTCAATTCATATTTTATTTCTGAATGGAATTATAGAGGCCTACATCTTTAAAAACAAATGAAAGTATTAATTTTAAAGCCATTGTTTGTATGATGAAATCTCTAAGAGACACAAAACACATGTCTACCTCAATTCTATGTTTAGCTGCTTTCCATTTTACTCTGATTTGGCATATTTACAATAAATCTATGGTACCAATTACCCCAATTTCAGAATGACATGGATTACAAGGTTCTAAGAAAGTTCACGGAACTTGTTAATGTCAGAACATTCAAACTGCCTATTTGAAGACTTTTTGAGTCCCGTGATTAAAATCCTACCTTTTGTCTAATCCGAGACTTCTCTGATTTTTGTTTTCTTTTTTTTTTGTTTGCGGCTTAGTAAAATCGGGCTCGGATTACCTTTTGTCAAACGTTGAAATTGAAGAAATCATCATAAAAGAAAGGAAAACTCTGAATTTTCACTGACAAGCAAATTTAACAAATATCGCATCGACTGAGAATAAGATCTATGATTTTCTTATATATTTTTTATTTTATATTTAACATTTTCCGCCATTTTGACTTAACAACAAAATACACGTCCGTTACGCTCGCTTTTATTGGTGGTTGCGTTCACAAATCAACCAATCGTCTTGCATTTTACATTTGACTTGGCAATCACGATTAGTATTTCAATTATAGATCTTTTTAGTTAATCGAATACATTTCTGTTAAAACGCTCGCACTGCGAATTTGTCGACTTGGGGTTTCCTTCTTCTTTGTTAACAAACAATATACTTGCACACAGCTTCAAACCAGGAAATAATTACTTTAAAAAGAGAGGTCTTATCAATAGATCAGAGAGTTAAACAAACGCATTTATCAAAGGCCATATCTTCCGGTTTTCGAAGAAAAGCGAGATGGATTTGGGAATCCATATCTTATTACCGGCTAATTTATAAAATAATATCATTTCTGTACTGATAGACTGAGGTTGAAAAATGAAAATGGAAATGTTTACATCAGAATTGTCGTTATTATCGTTATTGAGTAATGAATAAAAGTTATAATATTAGTGCTGCTTGTATACCAGTTCAATAAGATTCAATTATTATTTCACTATACTTTGGGCAATAAAACATAAAATTCACATTCAACAATATTTTTCGAAAACAACACATTCATATTCTTTGTTCGCGTTTATATGAGGGAAAGGGTAACAATAGTATTGTGGCGACCAGTTTCGAAGCCAAATGTGTGCTTCGAGCAACCCAATTTAGCAAGTGCTATTCTATATTTATATGGAATGTCAATTAACAGATATATTTCAGTATTTAGTAGAGATTTGAAATGTTTACAACAGTGGTAACGGTCACAACGGTGGTAACGGTCACAACAGTGGTAACGGTCACAACAGTGGTAACGGTCACAACAGTGGTAACGGTCACAACAGTGGTAACGGTCACAACAGTGGTAACGGTCACAACAGTGGTAACGGTCACAACAGTGGTAACGGTCACAACAGTGGTAACGGTCAGATTCGTTATTTGTTAAAGATATCTGGTGAATTAATTATATTCTTAACAACGATATCCGTTGAAATCATTGTGGCAAAAGGAACAAGAGCTGTCCATAAGACAGCGCGCTCGAATATTCCACCGCTTTACCCTTACCCTCATATAGACGCTTTCTGTCAGACGCCTCTGCAGCAGACGGCCTTTTGAAAACATAGTGACAAAAGAAGAAATTGCTCAAAACGAGCAATTTATCGTTTTGCCACAATGTTTTCCACTTTAGTCATAGGTTATCCATTCAATTATAGAGATTTTCTATTTTTTGACAAAATACCTTTTAATAAACTAAGCTGAATATCACCTCGGAATAATTATTTGTGGCATTGTTATACGGTTTACTGACGAAATTAAAATAGCTTTGGAAAACCCGATTTTCTGTGTGTGTTTCGTCATGTGATAAAAAGAATCTGACATTCGTTGTCATTTCATAAACAGTTTTATTAAACTCGTCCAAGATATTTGTTATTAAGCTCGCCAGAGGCTCGCTTAATAACAAAAAATCTTGAACTCGTTTAATAAAACTTTATATGAAATGACAACTCATGTCAGATCCTATATATATGTTAAAAACTAGCTGTATTAACCCTTTCCCACAGGTCTGCAGACGCATTTTGACGCAATAGCAGCAGACGACTTTTGAAAACATTGTGGCCAAAGGTGAACTTGCTCATAATGAGCAATTTATTCTTTGGCCACACTGTTTTCAACTTAAATTAACAATTAAGCTTTCTTTAATGTAGATTTTTCAGGTTTTTGTTACTACGCTTTCAAAGTCGTCTGCTGCAGATTTGTTGTATTTGTCATTTTCTTACTGGTCTGATTTTCATAATAAACATAAATTAGGCAGCTGACAATTACTTAATTTAGCATAAACCCAACGACCACTTTAACACGTCGTTTACTCCAAGTAATTCGAGTCCGAGTTATCGCGCGTCTACTGTAGTTCGAATTTCTAGATAGTTTCTAGTATATCGTCTTTTTCAGTAAAAAAAAAAATATATATGAAAAAGATATTTTTTCCCCTTGAAATCCGGTGACATTTTTATTAAATCCAGACGACTCCAACGTTTTCCTTTACATACGATATTCTATTTTACATGAAATTCTCATTTTGCCACAATGTTTTAAATTTTGTTCAGTAAATATACCCTCATTTATAGGGATTTTCTATATTTGTGTCCACATGTTTCCAAAGTCGTCTGCTGCGGATTTGTTGTATGTGGTAAAGGGTTAACTACGGCAGCTCTAAAGGGACACACACATTTTTTTATCAAGTGCGCACGAGATAGTATCTCGTTCGCACGACTTAGTATCTCGTGCGCACGAGATAGTATCTCGTTAGCACGGCATAGTATCTCTATTTGTTTTATCTCGTGCGCACGAGATAAAAAAATAAATCGTATGTAATTTATAAAAAAAACATTTTTATCTCGTTCGCACGACTTAGTATCTCGTGCGCACAAGTTTCTCGTTCGCACGACAAAGTATCTCGTGCGCACGAGATACTAAGCCGTGCATGAGATACTAAGTCGTGCGCACGAGATACAAATTCGTGCGAACGAGATAAATATCTCGTGCGCACGAGATAAAAAAAAATCGTATGTAATTTATAAAATTGTGTGTGTCCCTTTTGCCGTATTTAGAGCTGCCGTAGTTAACAGACAATTTGGTGCAAGTTTCTTCAAGAAACGTTAACAAAAGCTGTCTGTTGCAGGGCCGTCAGAAGTCGCCGGTACCCATTCAGAGAAAGGTTAAGCGAAACATTAGTATAGTTACATTTCAATGCTGAATGTTTAAATGGAATTTTAACATTTTTAAATTTTTAATTTTCCAGCTTTGCATCTGGAAGAGTCCATATATCAAGATAAAGCATAATGACTTGGGCAGTCAACGGTATAGAGCCTGGTCAGACGCCTGGTCTGGCTCTGTACTGGTGGATGGTGAAGGCTGCACACAATTGGTTGCAGCAATCAAAGGATTAAGTTGCACTGATGTATAAAGCAGCCAGTTGAAAGTTATCCCTATATGCCCTGTTCCTATATTTGAAGTGTATACAGTAGCCAGTGTAAAAAGGTATCCCTAAATGCCCTGTTTATATATTTGAACTGTATAAAGTAGCCAATTGAAAGTTATCCCTAAATGCCATGTTTAATATATATTTGAAGTGTATTATTCCTTTCACACAAACAGAGAGATCTATTTTGAAAGGGATGCCTGTTTATCGGTGCTACAGACTTTTTACAAAGATTTTCTATACTTTTGTCCTGGATGTTTTCAAAGTCGTCTGCTGCAGATGTGACCCATACAGGAAAGAGGTTGACCCCGCCAAAGGTCATGCTTTGAGTGATGTGACTCAATTATAGTAATGCATTGTCCTCATATCAATATGATACGGTGTCAGCGATAACAGCTGTTACCAGTGAGGCTAGTTTACATGTACTCTACAGTATTGATTACATATCGATCTATATCTACATACATACTCGTGTATGTAAAGATCTGTTGACACTTTTACATTGAGCATTTTTTTCACAATTGACACAAGTTTAACCCTTTCAATGTTTTTTTTTAAAAAAAATGAATATGTCAAGCTTTTTATTTCGGAAGAGTCCTTAATCAAATTTTGGAATATCATTCATGAAGCGAATGTTCTACACAGGTGACACATACTTCACACAAATTCGGTTCAAGCAATCAAAGGTTTAACGCCATTTCAACAGCTTTCAACTCAACTGACGGCGACCATCAATTGTGTTTCTTGGTTAGCCTGTACTCGACTCAACGCAAAATTCTTCCAAGACATTCGTGAAAGATGACTGACGCTACAAACAGGTAAGATATAGATTCAGACTACGTTGAGGCACAGGATGGTTTGGATACTAAAGTTTGGTTGCAATGTACCGAAGGTATCTGGTGTGGCCCAAATCATGGAATGTTTCAACTGTGGAACACAACAAAGCGTCAATCACTCACGGCTTTATTCAAATATGTTTTGCATAAGATCAATATAAGATTGATTTGAGTTTGAAAAAAAACGTCGTTTTCAGCATATTTAAAGCTACACCACGGCGGCAAGATCGCCTAACCATGTGTTTGACGGATCTCTTACCTCATTACCCCCAAACAACATTCCTCCGAAGCAAAGGGACATGCCGATAAAGACTGCTATTTTAGTCCATTTGTGACGGGCGAGAGACGGTAGTCACAATAACATTAGTCTTAGACGGGTTTTGAACTCACGACCTCCGATTGATAACCCTCCGTCGATACCGACAGAGTCAATGCCAACTGAAGCATCTATTCAACAAATGCCGCAGTTGAAGACTCGGAGACGAGACTATTGGGCCTCACAAGCTCATCTGAGACTTCGGGACATACATGTATACTAAGGACTTATATTGGCGACATACATGTATACTAAGGACTTATATTGGCGACATACATGTATACTAAGGACTTATATTGGCGACATACATGTATACTAAGGACTACTATTGGAGACATACATGTATACTAAGGACTTATATTGGCGACATACATGTATACTAAGGACTTATATTGGCGACATACATGTATACTAAGGACTAATATTCGAGACATACAAGTATACAATATATTAGTCTTTGGACATACATGTATACTAGAGACTAATCTTTGGGACATATATGTATACTAGAGACTAATCTTTGGGACATACATGTATACTAGAGACGAATCTTTGGGACATAAATGTTTACTAGAGACTAATCTTTGAGACATACATGTTTAGTAGAGACTTATCTTCGAGACATACCTGTTTACTAGAGACTAATCTTTGGGACATATGTGTGTACTAGAGACTAATCTTTGGGACATACATGTAAACTAGATATTAATATTTGGGACATACACGTATACTAGAGACTTATCTTTGGGACATACACGTATACAAGAGACTAATTTTTAGGACATATATGTATGCTAGAGACTTATCGTTGGGGCATACATGTATACTAGAGACTAATCCTTTGGACATACATGTATACTAAAGACTTATCTTTGGGACATACACATATACTAGAGACTTATCTTTAGGACATACATGTATACTGGATACTTATCTTTGGGACATACACATATACTAGAGACTTATCTTTAGAACATACATGTATACTAGAGACTTATCTTTAGGACATATACGTATACTAGAGACTAATCTTTGGAACATACATGTATGTTAGAGACTTATCTTTGGGACATACATGTATACAAGAGACAAATCTTTGCCAAACAGTTTTGAGAATAAAAATCACATACAGGCCCGCCATCGTCGTAGTGAAGCCGAACGGTATGGCCGCTGGTGCCGCGCTTTTTGCTGCTGGTCTCGAGCTCGAGCACCGAGCCAGCAGCCCCACTGGACACGAATTCCATCATAGCAGCTGATTAAGTACAAGTTCCGTCATAACAGCTGATTAAGTGCAAATTCCATCATAGCAGCTGATCAAGTGCAAATTCCATCATAACAGCTGATTAAGTGCAAATTCCATCATAACAGATGATTAAGTGCAAATTCCATTATAACAGCTGATTAAGTGCAAATTCCATTATAACATGTTCACACCCAAAATCACGAGAAAGGCCCTTTAACATTGTTGTTCAGTTTGTTGAATTATCTCTGTAGAATTATTTCTAAGAAAAGGAGTTAAACGAATACATAGCATTAATTTCCTGTTTCCGTGTTCAAGTTTCTTGTTTAACGAGGGATAATGCAAACGTAATTGGACTTTTTCGACACAAATAATCTTTTGGAAAATAAACTGATTTTGTTCGACATTTCTCATTTCTCTTATATACATGACACTTATTTAACCCTTTCCCTCATATAGACGCTTTCTGACGCCTCTGCAGCAGACGTTTTTTTTTTAAACATAGAGACAAAAGAAGAAATTGCACAAAACGTGCAATTTTCTCCTTATGCCACAATGTTTTCCACTTTTTGTCATAGGTTATCCATTAAATTATAGAGATTTTCTATCTTTTGACAAAATGCGTTCAAAGTCGTCTGCTGCAGAATTGCTGTATGAGGGAAAGGGTTAAATAACTGTTTGACAAATGAAAAATCTGTGAGATTATGTATATACACACGGAATGAATTTCATCAATGTATATATATCAATTAATACAAATGATACTAAGAAAGTCCTATTACTTTTGAATCACCCCTCGTATACACATGTATAATCTTATTGATACGCCACACACTAGTTCATTGTCGTCAGTCTTAGAATCAGAGTATATGTCATTTTGTGACATCTTTATATTCTAGGAAGATTGATCAAGGTTTCATCCTTATTTGTTTTTTATATTTCCCCCTGAAAGTTCATTGACGTGCTTCAGCATTGCTCACGATGTACGCGATTCAAAAACAAACATTTGCGCGCCATGTTTAACGACACTTTCAAAACCAGCATTGGGAATAATTTAGACTAAGATCGGAGTGTCAAATGATTCTGATCTTTGATTTCTTGATTTCGTTTATTGTGTTGAGTTAATGCCGTGTATTATTTTTTAACATCGAAGGAAAATTTAAAAAAAAAAAAAAAATATTATGTTAATACAGTTTAGAAAACAATATTAATATAAGTTGCCTTGCTATTTTTAAACCAAATAGTCCGTAAAAAACCATTTTTTTTAACGTGTAATGTGTTTTTTTTGTTTGTTATTGACTTCATTGTATAAGGCTATGTGTATTTATAGTGTATTGTTTATAAAAATGATCTTAAATTGAACTGCGATCAAAGTGATAGTAGGGATAATGTATAACAAACTAGACCGCGTTCTGTCAGGTTTAATAAAAAAGATGTCCACTTTTGAGTAACGCGTTCTTTCTGATAATGTACTTTGAAAACGCCATATTTTACAAATAGTAATAATAATCACATACGTGATACTTATAAGCTATTTACTCAGTAAATAGCTTATAAGTATCACGTATGTGATTATTATTACTATTTGTAAAAGAGTATTTAGGCATTTAAGTTGTTTCATCCACAATCACTTGACAACCCCTATACATGAGTATCGTCTATAGCTGTCGGGTCGTATGTATTGCAGTAGACAGCCCCTATAAATGAGCATCGTCTAGAGCTGTTGGGTCGTATTGCAGTAGAACACCCCTATAAATGAGCATTGTCTAGTGATGTTATGTCGTATTGAGGATCTGCGTACAGTGAAGAATCAAACGCGCCTATGTGTCTGCGCTGTCTCAACAGAGCATTCTCTGGTCGTCTACGAGTCATTTGATCCTAGATGCATCTGTTAACAAAATGCTGGAATTGATGTCCCAATATAACCTTTGTATGATCTGGTTACGGTAAATCAGTAAGACCCCCTTATCGCCGGCCGTGGCTCCAATGTGTCGCCATTTTTAAATCAAGCGAATGCCCTCGGCGGATATAAAACGCATCTGCGAACATTTGCCAGACGAAATAACCCTTTCCAACATGCATATTCATTCTGACGAATCTACAGCAGAACACTTTTTGACAACATTGTCGCAAAAGGAGAAATTGATCTTTCAACTTTGGTCTCATTACTTTTAACTTGATTCAATACTTATAATTTCAATTAGAGACTTTGTCCTTTAACTTTGCCTAGATATTTTTAAGGTCGTTTGCCGCAGAATGTGTTGTATGCGGTAAAGGATAAACGACTTGTAGAATAAAATAAAATCTGTTTTTACCATTTACGCATCCGGTCTCAAATGAGAGTGTCGTTAACATTAACGTTCCTTTAACCCTTTCCCTCATATAGACGCTTTCTGACGCCTCTGCAGCAGATGGCTTTTTGAAAACATAGTGACAAAAGAAGAAATTGCACAAAACGTGCAATTTCTCCTTTTGTCACAATGTTTTCCACTTTTTGTCATAGGTTATCCATTCAATTATGGAGATTTTCTATGTTTTGACAAAATATGTTCAAAGTCGTCTGCTGCAGAATTGTCGTATGAGGTTAACGAGTAAGTCTTTTAGAGCAGCAATTAGGGATATAAAACAATTCTGGAAATCTTTACAAGAGAAATTAAGGATATGAAAAAGTCTAAATAATCTGATTTGTCAATTTGTGAATACGGGTCCTACATCAAAGAGTATAATCATTCTTCTATCTGAGCCTATTCCGGCGATTTAACATTTTCCCTCATACGACAATTCTGCAGCAGACGATTTTTAACATATTTTGTCAAAAAATAGAAAATCCCTGTAATTGAATGGATAACCTATGTTTAAAAGTGGTAAAACATTGTGGCAGAAGAAGAAATTGATCGTTTTGAGCAATTTCTTCTTTTGTTACTATGTTTTCAAAAAGCCGTCTGCTGCAGAGGCGTCAGAAAGCGTCTATATGAGGGAAAGATTTAAGTCTAATTGGATATCCTGTTTGGTATCATTTAACCCTGTCCACATTCACAACATATGCAGCAGACGATTCTGAAAGCATCTAGGCAAAGACTAAGGAAAGTCTACATAGAAGAATGTACGTTTATGAAAGGAGTTGAAACTAAATGTAGCAAATAGTAATCTTACGACCTTATCACCACACTGCCGAAGCGGCTAGACCTGTCCCTAATCAGGGGGCGTAGCTAGGGTCTACTAAGTGTGTACGCAAGGTTTTTTTAAGGGGGTCCGTGATTTTGTCCCCCCCTCTATATCGTCTGTGGTGACTTCTGGGGGCATTTCAGTAGCAAAATATGCCTGATCTTCATGGTGAAATAAACGTATTTTAAAGGAAATTTTGAGATAGTAAAATGTGTTGCATTTGTCATTTTTCGTCAAATCTATCAAGTCAGGTCGGTTGGGTTATACGTACACCTAACCCATGTCATGTTTTAATTGCAGATTTGTACTTTTTAAAATTAAGTACTCGAGACAATGTGTACGCAGCTGCGTATTTTGCGTACAGTCAGCTACGCGCCTGAAATTTATTCATTATTATAAATACAGCAAATTTGCAACATGCAACATCAGAAATGTGGAAACTTTCTACAATACATATAGATCTATATATGTATATATATATAATCATTTAATATATTGAAACATTGCGACAAGAAAGCTGACATAACTCAATTATAACAATTTCTCTTTTCGACATAATATTGTCAAAAGTCGTCTTTTTTTTCAGATGCGTCACAATGCGTCTGCTAGTTGGAGAGGGTTTAATCACATTTACCGATCGATTTTCAAAGGTCGCAGAAGGCAAATGATTAGGACTTTGTGTCGTATCTCATATTGCATGTCATATAATTTATCAGTTTTGTCTGCGACAGTCTTGTGATCCATACACGTCATTAATAAAACATTTCTATAAATGTACAGACTTTCATATTCCGTATAACATCGTCACCATAGTAACGATATGGGCTTGCATTCTTATTAGGATGTTCTGAAGCTCTTGCACCAATTTAAAACAGTCCTCGATAGACTTAAACAAAGGCATGTCGAAACCTATGATATGTAACGTATTTCGGCTAAAGGAATACTGTGAAAACTGAATTTCTACTTTTAACAATCAACAGTCGTGTTTAACCCTCTTACATATAGACGCTTTCTGACGCCTCTGCAGCAGACGGCGTTTTGAAAACATAGTGACAAAAGAAGAAATTGCTCGAAACGAGCAATTTCTCCTTTTGCCACAATGTTTTCCACTTTTCGTCATAGGTTATCCATTCCATTATAGAGATTTTCTATTTTTTGTCAAAATATGTTCAAAGTCGTCTGCTGCAGAATTGTAGTATGAGGGAAAGGGTTAATAGCGTACACATATTTAATATTATTATGATGTCATCATCATATTAATTCTACATAGAGGCATCTAAACGCATGTTTCCGATGTATTTATTATACGTTTATAAATAACGTTAACCTTGTGTTTGTCATATGTTTAATATATGTGTATCAGGACATACCACTCTTTATCTATCATGCGTTTATCTTATGTAAATGATGGCATAAAACCTTATTCTGTCATGTGATTATCTTATGTAAATGATGGCATTGACCTTATATAAATCATGCGTTTATCTTATGTAAATGATGGTATTAAACCTTATATCTATCATGCGTTTATCTTATGTAAATGATGACATTACACCTTATTCTGTTATGCGTTTATCTTATGTAAATGATGGCATTAAACCTTATAGCTATCATGCGTTTATCTTATGTAAATACTGGCATTACGACTTATTCTGTTATGCGTTTATCTTATGTAAATGATGGCATTAAACCTTATATCTATCATGCGTTTATCTTATGTAAATGGTGGTATTACACCTTATATCTATCATGCGTTTATCTTATGTAAATGATGACATTACACCTTATTCTGTTATGCGTTTATCTGTTGTAAATGATGACATTAAACCTTATATCTATCATGCGTTTATTATTATGTAAATGATGACATTAATTACACCTTATTCTGTTATGCGTTTATCTTATGTAAATGATGGCATTAACCTTATAGCTATCATGCGTTTATCTTATGTAAATAATGGCAATTACAACTTATTCTGTCATGCGTTTATCTTATGTAAATGATGACATTACACCTTATATATATCATGCGTTTATCTTATGTAAATGATGGCATTAAACCTTATATATATCATGCGTTTATTTTATGTAAATGATGACATTACACCTTATAGCTATCATGTGTTTATCTTATGTAAATGATGGCATTACACCATATTTTGTAATGTGTTCATTATATGTGCATGAATGAATCGAACCTTAAATTTGTCATGTCCGTAATATATGAACCGTCCCGCGAGAAAACCAACATAGTGGACTCTGCGTAAAGTATTGACCCGGATCAGCCTAGTTAGTCGCGCAGGCTAACCCGGACAGACACTCTTCGCATCCTGTGGATTTTCTGTTTCCGAAATAACTATTCTATACCTCTATCTCTCAGAGACGGAATGTGTCGGCCTGGATTTGCCTGTGCGGACTGATCTGGGCCGATATCGATACACTACGCAGAGTCCATAAGGTTGGTTTTCTCGAAGATGGCTCATATGTGTCTTATATATGAAATATTTTTATATGTGTATGAAAACATATTAACTTAAATATTTGTCGTGCGTTTATCTACTTATACGAAGGTAGCTTACATTATGTTTGTAATGTGTTCACTCTATATAGAGTATATAGATTATGTTTTTCTTGTGTTTACTATGTGTATACGAATGAACCTAACCTTACATTTGACATGTGTTTTTTGTATGTGTATGAATGCAGCTACTTGTATGTTTGGCATGAGTTAATTCTATGTATTTAAAGGCCTACAACCTTATAAATGTATATCATGCTTTAAATTGATTATATGAAGGTATCTAGCCTTATCGTGTCGTTTGTTTATTATATGTTTATGAAGGCGTCTCACCTACAACAGAGAAATGGTTCTAATAAAAACTGAAAATGAGACACATTCATAAATATACAAATTGTGTGTTTTCCTTGTCTGAAAGATCTGAGAAACATTAATACTTATTTTTCCGCAAAAAATGTTGTTCATTTATTTTGTTCATAAAAAACCCAGACATTTTCTGTGTCTTACTTTCAACATAAATATTTTCTTGTTATTATAATTAAAATTGAAACAGACAAGACACTCCATGTCAAAGAAATTAAAAACACAGAAACCAATTCTTTCTCCAACACGAGGAACACTATTCAACTACCACGCGTATCTATGTAGGATGAAACGTCACATCTGCCAAATAGTTTTCACTTTTATTTATTCCCACATTAATTTTAAACATTGTCTAATTCCTGCCTCAGAAGCCACATTGACATATTGACTGAATCGTCATCAATCACTCTTTTTAACAAATAAGAATATTACTCAAAAAGTTTATTACACTAAACTCCCGTTGACGCATTAAATTAATTTCAGTTACTATTGAGCGAAAGAGCATGGAAGTTCACGAGGAAGAAACAACCCCCCACAATAATCCATTCCTGTTGCTCTTAACAATGACAAACAGTTGAAGAGAGCAACATTTTACGGATATTTGTCCTTGATTTTCTTAGCTACGTGTTATAACTGTACAAGCACGTCAAATTCGCAGTCGATCGTATACAAATTACTAAAGAGCCAATATTCGTGTTTTACCGCATCAGATTTGGTTTATATAGAATAATGTCCCATTATATTATATAGAACATAGTGTATTGTTGTAGAATTTTGTTCGTTGCTTTTAACTCTTTTAGTGTCAATGGCAATATTGAGGTTTTTGCTAACAATACAGATTCGGGTTAGTCAGCTCGTAATGAGCTGTCTCACGTGATATCAGCATCGTTTGCCTTCAGTTAACAAAATGTTCTAAAAACCCTTCTTACGTGAAGAATGGAGTCGCCCGATTTTGAACATAGAAGAGTCTACCTTAAGGAATTCGGGTGCTGAAAGGGTTAAAAGGACATTTGTAGCACCGGGCACAATAGAACTCAACAGTCAATGTATAAATCCGTTATCTGATACGACAATTCTGCAGCAGACGACTTTGAACATATTTTGTCAAAACATAGAAAATCTCTATAGTTGAATGGATAACCTATGACTAAAAGAGAAAAACATTGTGTCAAAAGGAGAAATTGCTCGTTTTGAGCAATTTCTGCTTTTGTCACTATGTTTTCAAAAAGCCGTCTGCTGCAAAGGCGTCATAAAGCTTCTATATGAGGGAAAGGGTTAAAAGCATTTCAGTTTTATCACTACGTGTTCTTTAGATAAATTGAAGTATTGCTGGTAGGATTATCCTTACGCTAGGCTTTCCCCGTAGTCCTGAGCGCTAAGGAGGGAAGTTATTACTTCCATTTTAAAGTCGTTGGTATGACATAGCCATGCAGGGATCGAACCAGGATCTCCTGTACCTAAAGCCGTTTACTACTACACCATCGAGCTTTCTCTTTGATTTTCTACAAGTATAACCAATACAATCTGAGATATACGAAAAAGACAAAGGTATACGTTTGCATACAAAACCCGATACAAGATATTTTCTAATTTACGGCTTCGACACGAAATGTTCTCCTTCGCCTCGAATGTCAACAGAGAACATTCCCGCATACGTCAATTATGCAGCAGACGACTTTGAACGTATTTTGTCAAAACATAGAAAATCTCCATAATTGAATGGATAACCTATGCGAAAAAGTGGAAAACATTGTGGCAAAAGGAGAAATTGCACGTTTTGTGCAATTTCTTCTTTTGTCACTATGTTTTCAAAAAGCCGTCTGCCTCAGAGGCGTCAGAATGCGTTTGATTATTACAGTCACGAACTCTCGTAATAAAACCGTTGAAGTTATCGAAACAAGTACACCTCATTTTCTTACCGAAAAACAGTTAATAAAGTGCGTTCTGTGAAATAAAAATAAAATTTCTTTAACCTGTTCCCTTATGTTGACGCACCTGTAAAAGACGACAGATTTGGTAACGTCTGCATTTGAAGGACATTTGTATCACCGGGCACAATAGAAATATAGAGCTTCTTATACTGGATCTAGAACGTTGTGGGAAGAGAATTAAACACTTTTTGAACACATTCTTCTTTTAACTCAATGTATTAATTAATAAGTCGTCTCCTGTGAAAAAAAGTTGAGGATTTTTAAAAACAGCTTTATGACGGGATTATAGCTTACGGCAAGTGATATACAAGGCTTAATGATGAACAATTTCTCCTTTTGCCACTATGTTTTCAACTCTATCTAATAATTATCTCTCATTCATGGAGATTCTTAAAAAAAAATGTCCAAGATATTTTTATAGTCGTCTTTTACAGATTCATTGTGGGAAAATGTTAAGATATCAATTATGCTGACAAATAGCTATTCGGGTAAATCAATAAGAACTCAAAGTTTACAACATCGATTATTGAACTTAATGATGAATCCTTTCGTAAACAGCGATTAAAACTGTATATATACATAGAAACGATCGAACACCAAACTTTAGAATTCAGAGAGTAATGGAGTATTCCTGCAGGATTTAACTTTCAAATTGCTAATAAACGAGAAGACAGACTGACTTGCGTTCCAAAGACTTTTAAAATCTGTACTCTCAGAGGGTAAGCCCCCCGATTACTGACATCTGTCTTTTTTTAACCCTTTCCCTCATACGACAATTCTGCAGCAGACGACTTTGAACATAGTTTGTTAAACAATAGAAAATCTCTATAATTCAATGGATAACCTATGACTAAAAGTGGAAAACATTGTGGCAAAAGGAGAAATTGCACGTTCTGTGCAATTTCGTCTTTTGTCACTATGTTTTCAAATAGCCGTCTGCTGCAGAGGTGTCAGAAAGCGTCTATATGAGGGAAAGGGTTAAAACAAATATTTGACTGAATTCGTCAACCCCATTTAGCCTTTAACCCAATTCTAGATATGAGTTCCATATAATTCAATAGCGGATAATACACTCACGTGGCAAAAATACAAGGAATCTGCAGCAGACGACTTATTGGTAAACATATTGGTAAACATATTGAAAATCTCGAAACATTTCAGCTCAAATATTGAATCGAGTTGTAAATATTGTAGCAAAAGGAGAAATCGCTCAATACGAGTAATTTCTCCTCTCTTTTTTTTTTACAGTGTTTTCAAAAGTCGTCTGCTGCAGATACGTCAACATGCGTATATAGGTGGGAAAGGGTTAAAGCATATCATGTTGAACTTCATTTCATATATCGGACATACTGTTTATTGCTTAGACATGTTCTTGAGTAAACAAACCAGAGTCACGTGACAAGAGAGTCGACATCCGGTCAACCTGTTTGCCATTCCCAGATATCTAAGGACCCCCCTAAAGGTCGGTTTTTGCGTGACGTGACTCTCTAACCTATTACCGTGTAGTATATATCAGTCTAAAGACCATATGCGGAGTGGTATAATGTTTCCTTGGGGTACTTCGTCTTATTCGGAACGATCATACTAATAGAGCTGTACTTTATGAATACTGTAGATAAAAATAGCACTGCACTTTGATGGAATTTGATATCGATCTACAGGCTACAGAGGACTTTTGAAAACTTTATGACAAAAGGAGAAATTGCTCATAATAAGCAATTTCTCCTTTTCCCACACTGTTTTTGTGAAGCTCCGGTGTTTTTAAATGAGCGGCATTCTATGATAAACAACCGTTGGGCATATGTGACAATTGCAGATCCAGACAATTCAACGCATCATTGAAGTCTGATCTTGCTCCATATTGTTCTATATTAGTCATTAGAAGGTTCCGAGATACGTTTGTATAGCAGTATCCATTTTAATCATTAGCATAGATACACTGGCGGGTCTTTTTGTAATTACTGCGCTAAGGTTGTTTTTCCTGGAACACCGCTCAAATGTTATGACATACAGAGGGGGAGTGAACTGGTCATTTCCCGACAATATCTCTCTTATGACTCAACCAAACCCTATGTTGTGGGTACTCAAAAGAATTGTCTCACCGAGACAATTCTTTTGAGTACCCACAACATAGGGTTTGAGTGTCAAATAATGATTTTGGAATGAGAAACATGCACCTTATCTAGAGCTCTGGACCGTCACTAAGAAGCTCAGGGGAGTGAACTGGTCATTTCCGGACAATATCTCTCTTATGACTCAACCAAACCCTATGTTGTGGGTACTCAAAAGAATTGTCTCACCGAGACAATGCTTTTGAGTACCCACAACATAGGGTTTGAGTGTCAAATAAGGATTTTGGAATGAGAGAAACATGCACCTTATCTAGATCTCTGGACCGTCACTAAGAAGCTCACAAAAATATGAACAATTCGTACATTCGAGATGAATAAAAACCATTATGGACATAAAGACAAAAATGGCAAGCTTTTGTAGAAATACTCGCAGGGGCGTAGCTCCCTTTAGGCACTGTAGGCACGTGCCTACACATTTTTTCTAAAAATGCCCCATAATGCATCTGCGGCGATACACAGTCTGCGTAATGTATCGACCAGATCAGCCTGCGCTGTCCGCGCAGACTGATCCGGCAGACACATTCCGTCTAAGCGGGGATAGATAGAGTAGTGATTCCTGAAACAGAAAATCTACAGGAGCCTAAAAGTGTATATCCGGGTACGTCTGTGTGGCATGCTTATGCTCATCCGGGTCGATACTTAACGCAGAGTCAACAATGTTGATTTTCTCACGAGACGGCCTACACATTGATTATTGCCAAGCTACGCCCCTGACTCGTTGGTCCGTTGCACTTTCGAATACGAGTACGAGGTTAGGTGACATAAGCACTTAAGAAGTCTGATTTAAGTTGGTTTTTTATTGTCTCTCTTGATACACATTATTCTAGTTCTTGTTGAAGTTAATCATTATTTCCCTCATACAAAATATCTGCATCATAGGAATATGAACGCATCTAGGCATACATTTGGAAATTATCTGCATTGTGAAGTATAATTTATTGTTCTCTTGATGGAAAATTTGACGTCATATTTTTTTTTATTATCCATCGAGACTCGTTGACTCCAATATAGACTGATAAGGGTGGAAGATCTAAATACATTGCAATACAATACCACCAATCAAACGGGAGGCAAATATATATCAATGTTTTCGAGCACCAATTTTCGTACAAAATCTATCATACAAAATCTAACCCTTTCCCACTTACAGCAACTCTGCAGCAGACGACTTTAAAAACATCTACTCAAATTTTGAAAATTCTCTAGAAATGGATGTATAAATAATGAAAAAGAGTTGAAAACATTGTGGCAAAAGGAGAAATTGCTTATCTTGAGCAACATCTCCTTTTGTCTCAATGTTTTCAACTCTATCTAATAATTATACTTTCATTCATTTATAAATGTTTTCCATATCTTTGACTAGATGTTTTCAAAGTCGTCTGCTGCATTATTGCTGTATGTGGGAAAAGGATTAATTAAGCCCTGACTTGACGTGTAAAAGAACTGGCCACTTCAAGAAACGATTTGATCATTAAATGACATATCCCTACTTATTATTCTTGATATTCCATCGATAAGATTATTTGATCCCCATCCCATTGTATGCATCCATTTTTTTCGGCGTACGTTCTTGTAACCCTTTCCTCATATAGATGCTTTCTGACGCCTCTGCAGCAGACGACTTTTGCCACAATGTTTTCCAATTTTAGTCATAAGTTATCCATTCATTTATAGAGATTTTCTATGTTTTTCAAAGTCGTCTGCTGCAGAATTGTTGTATGAGGGAAAGGGTTAAGACTACATTAGAACTGATCAAAGATCAGTTATCTTCCTCAATAACTCCGTGATACAAATATCTTTTTTATGGTTATTGCAACACCCACGCGTCTTCCCACTAAACGTCTTGGGACACATCATTGTCCTCTCTTCACATATATCTCATTTAAAGTCAGACCAAAATATTCCGCTGTGCGTATAATTGATCTGACGACATCCCATAAAAGGTCGTCTCCAATTTACCAATAGTCATTTGAATATTTTAAAATGAGCAGATTTTCGTTTTTCTGTCCAATGAGATCACCTACGCAATGGTTACTATACAATCGAAACACTCGGCCATCACTTTGTCTCTATCTCGTTTATTTATATGGGTTACCTCCCCTGTTGATACTGGCCTATTAATTGTGTAGGCAACAAGTTGCTTGGTTGCCGCTAAGGTCAGTCTGTTATTGGCAGCTATCAGATCTTTACGAGCGTTTGCTACTGCAGTGAAGTTTAGGTCTGGTTTTAATGAGATCGAATGTATATAAAACTACATGTTGTTATATCCCCCCTCCTTTTATTGAAGTTTTGTATCTTTTTGTATAATTAAGATGCATAAATTACTGTTCTTATGTGCTTTACACACAAGTAACATATCTGTAGATCTTGGAATATGTCTACTACAGAACCAAAACGAGCTCCCATACCCTCTAAATGGTGTATTGTACACGTTCAGTTGAATATACACTTGATTTAAACAGGACAAATTATCATCTATGTTTCTCGAAAGAAGTAGGGAAATTCCGCACAGTGACCCCAAGAAACAGTTTTCAACTTCACAACAAGAAACACATATTTAATGAAATATGTATGCTATTTATTGACTTAAAGGTGGATTCTGTCTCCCTACTGGCACGTCGCAATGTCCAGGGCTGTATTCAGACTTTCCTAACACACCGAGCACTTGAGTGCGTGTTAGCCGAATCAACCAATCACATTACAGCTTCTAAAGAGCACTCGGTGTGTTAGGACAATCTGTATAACTATACAACTCTTGAACTTAAAGCTCCCAAAGCTGACTTCTGATACTGGTGTCATCTCTCTTATATTTTAACACGTAGGTAGGCAGTTATGAAGCAGACTTCACTACCTGTTGATACATGAGCAACACACAATGTAGATCAGGATTAGACTGCAAGAATACGCAGGTTGAACTTGGCATATACTATTCGCAAATTTAGTTTAAATTGAAACATTTCGGCGTTCATGCATGTTGTTTAAAGTCGCGCAAAACGGTAAAACGGTTAAATTCTATTTCTTCGAACACGCATGTTATTTCACTTTCAATTATCCACGGGAGTAATAATTACGTTTAGGCTGATTTTCATGGTGCACCGCTCGAATCAATATTCTTCGGATTATTAGACACGCAAGGGCGGGACCTAATGGGGATCTGTTGATATCGAGTATTGGGTGATTGGGTGTTGAATAGATGTCGTGCATGTTGGGTAAATACTGAAGATGTATGTATGCATGAATGACAACCAGTGTCTATTGTGATTGTCTTGGTCAAATACCTTTTCACTTATATTACGGTGTTTCATCGGTAAGTGCCTACTGGTCCATTTATCCTGACACCACCAGTCAGTCGTGATGCTAACCACGAAGCTTTTTAACACCAAGGAGGGACATCCATTACTACTGTTTTTAAAGCCTTTGGTATGACCCGGCCGGGGATCTAACCCGCAACCCCCCACACCCGAGGCGGAACTCTACTACTGCACCATAGATAAATATGTGCCGCGTCTGGCGATTCGCGATCTCATTTGCTAATTAGATGGATACTCAGTCTCGTTTGAGTCTTCACTGTTCGTCAATACGTTATGTTTTCCCCCAAAGGCACCTTAAGACGAAATATGAGCCGTTCCATCAGAAAACCAACATTATGGACTCTGCGTAATGTATCGGACCCAGATCAGCTAGGTCGACATATTTCGTCTCAGGGGGGATAGAGGTATAGAGTTATGATTCCTGAAACAGAAAAGTGTCTGTCCGGGTTAGCCTGCGCGGCATGCTTAGGCTGATCCGGCTCGATACTTAACGCAGAGTCATCAATGTTTGTTTTTTTCGTGGAACGACTAATATTTAGAAATGTAACCCCATTAGTTTACGAACGTGAGCATTTATATGATGCCAAAAACAGTAGATGCATAGGGCCTCAATTTGCCAGACGCGACGCAATTACCCACAATCCGCCCAAGCCTTAACCCTTTCCCATATGCAGACGTATTTCGACGCATCTGCAAAATAATTATTTCAATTTTAATCATAGATAGAGATATTCAATAGGTTAGCCTGTAAGTTTTCAAAGTCGTCTACTGCAGATGTATGTGGGAAAGAGTTAATTAAAATTCATCTTCATTCCACTTCAATGTCCGTGAATCACCTTATTTGATACAAAGGATCTCAGGAGGAATAAACATCCGGGCTAGTTTGAGATTACATTTGGAGACTGTCGTTTGATAACGTCACAGGTCATTGTGGCTTCTTCGGATCACCTCGGTTTTAATTAGCGTAGACAGTTCTGAACATCGAACGAGTTTCATGAATATTCATTAGACTTCCATATTCTGCTTTATTACTGTCATGGATTTGTTCAAAATCGAATTCAGGCGGGATTTACACTTTTTTAATGGAAGGAAATTACTCGTTCCCACGATTAGACGTATCTTGACGCATCTGCAGCAGACGGCTTTTTGAAAACATAGTGACAAAAGAAGAAATTGCTCAAGGTTATCCATTCAATTATAAAGATTTTCTATTTTTAGACAAAATATGTTCAATGTCGTCTGCTGCAGAATTGTCGTATGAGGGAAAGGGTTAACTCGTTCCCACAATTAGACATATCTTAACGCATCTGCAGGATATGTGTTGTGAAACAAAATGTTGCAAAATGAGAAATTGCTCACCATTAATGTATTGGACTAGTTCAAAATCACATTTAGGCGGTTTTACACACTTTCAATGGATTGGATTTAACCCGTTGATGTATTTTGACGGATCTGCAGCAGACGACTGTTGAAAACATTGTGGCAAAAAAAGAAATTGCTATCAGATTGCTGTTAGACCAATGGTGGAACAAGAATGATGCGTTGTATAACTTTGGAAAGAATGTTAGCCGACCTACTGCCCGAACCCTCCACCCCTGATTCGGCAAACAGACAGAAGACAGCATGGCAGCATTGCAAACAGACAGAAGACAGCATGACATCATGGCAAACAGACATATGACAGCATGGAAAACAGACACAAGACAGCATGAAAGCACTGCAAACAGACAGAAGACAGCATGACAGCATGGCAAACAGACAGAAGACAGCATGACAGCATGGCAAATAGACAGAAGACAGCATGACAGCATGGCAAACAGACGGAAGACAGCATGACATCATGGCAAACAGACAGCAGACAGCATGACAGCATGGCAAACAGACAGAAGACGGCATGGCAAACAGACAGAAGACAGCATGACAGCATGGCAAACAGACCGAAGACAGCATGACAGCATGGCAAACAGACAGAAGACAGCATGGCAAACAGACGACAAGGATATAAAGGGTATAAAATGTGACTATGAACCAAGTTTGAAAGTCTTAAGAAAAGTAAAACAAATCCAAATATTAAGACTTAAGAAAGGTAAAACAAATCCAAAACTTAACTCTTTCAGCGCCAATGGCAATAGTGAGATATTTGCAAACAATACAGATTCAGGTTAGTCAGCTCGTAACGAGCTGTCTCACCTGAAATCAGCATTGTTTGCAGTTTAATTATCAAAACAAACTATTCCACACCTCTTATTAAATGGGAATGGAGACGCCCTATTTGGAATATAGAACAGTCTACTTTAAACAATTCGGCGCTGAACGAGTTACCGTCGCCTGCAAAACAGCACATTAGTCTCGCTTTCGTTCTTTCGTCGCGTAAAGACAAAAAAACACCTTATTTAGATACAGTGGATTAATTGCAAGCCTTATGATTACAACACATGGCGTACTTGAAAGCATGATAAAACACTAATGACGTAGTTATTGTAATATAACATTATTTGCAAAATGTAACTTTGAAACATAGTGAATTTCCATCGGGGAAAACACAGACACATTAAGAACCCAGTAAACGTGCATATGTGTACTATAATAATAATATCTTTATTCTTTAAAGCGACTGAACTCCAGATACCCAATTGTCGAAAAAAAATAAAATTTCCAATTTTAAGAAAATAAGTGTTATTTTTGTATTTTGGGGCATTAAAATATGATAACTGACATATTACATACCCCTATAATCGGTGAGATTTTCTTGTTTTCGATACTTTTTCCATCGCAAATTCTACCCTGTCAGTAACGGGGTAAGTATTTTTAAATAGGAAACCCCTTCATCGGGACAATTGAAAACGACTCAAGTTCACTTTATTGATAAAAAACGATACATTTTCTACCCTGGTTTTACTTGGATAAAACATAAAGAATAACATTTAGGGCGAATTCGATTTTTTTTTTTTTTTTTTTTTTTTTTCGTGCCATCTGGATTTCAGTCTCTTTAAGGTAACATCTAAGACACATACAGACAATTTAACAATGGCTATACATATCTTATTTTCATATGGCCTTCAATAATATAACACACACAAACATTACATTTAACAACATGCAAATTTCAATGAAAAATTATGGCATGAAGTACAAATATAATAAATTTTCAATCATCTGAAGACATACACTCCAACTACTCCAAACACAATTCTTAACATAATATCGGCAAGTAATCAAGACAAGCATACTGCGACGATGGTTCTCTCTTGTCTCTACGCTCACGACACCGCACGAATAATGAAACAAGCTATCGAGTTGTCGCGAGAACAGCGTCAAATTCACTTGAATATTTCTTCTCCTCGTGTAAAAGTACGGGAAACGGAAGTTGTAATGGCTATGTGAAGTGCTCTCTGGTTGGTCGATATTTGGTCGTGTCCGGATTTTTAGCCAATCAGCGATCAGGTAATAGGAAATCATTTATTTTTTGTGTCGATATATTTAGTTTTGACGTGTCTGTGTTTTCCGCGGAAATGGTACCCCTTACGGCAACTCAAATATTAAGAAAACGAAGAGACGGATCAAAAATCGGGACGATCATTCGATGTAGCAACTGATGGGCTACACAACGCACACCGAGTGGTTTCTAAATTCGAAAAACTGTGGGAGGAGATAGTTTTCGCAGGAAAAGCGTATTTTCGCCCGTTTCCATAGCAACGGTGGTTTCTATGGCAACCATACTTCAAAAGGAACAACTAGAGCCTAGACCCTTCATCCCTACCAAGTTTGGTCGAAATCCGTTGAATAGTGTTGGCGATACGCTTGCCACAAACAAACAAACAAACAAACGGAGAGAAACGAAGACCGACTTTAAGGGTCTCTAGAAGAAAGAACCAATAGTGTTAGTATGGAACCTTTTCCAGAAGGTATTTCTTATAATTTCGTTTGAATGATACAATAGACGTTGAGTGAAGTGATAAATAACTGACAACTGTTTAAATCGGTGTAAACCCCCAATAAATCAAATCAAATCAATAGTGTTGGCTTTACAATAAGACAGGAACATATTGGGGAGCACACATAAATCACCGCTAACAATGTACACACACTGCATACATTTGGAAGAACTGACGTCTTGTTTAAGAACCTAATTAGGATAGTTTTATCCCTAATTCCCTTAGGCATTTAATCAGTCCCGAAGAAAAACAAATTGTTAGCGATCTTACAATTAAAGAGCTTTCGTTGAAAGGTCGATGGAGCCTTCACGTGCGAAAACGGGTACAACGTGGCATTTGCGAGCTCTATCCTTCAAGACCAGCCTGCACCTTCGCGCGGTCCGAGCTAGATCTTCACTTTTCGCAAATTACTCACGAAGGGATTTTTAAAGCCTATGGTGAGCAATGGTGCTAACATGATAACATTTTAAGTGATAAAACTAGACAGATGCAAAGCATGATCCGAACCCATACCATTACCTTTACATACGTCAACGCTTACGGTGACTACAGCTCTAGATAACGGGCGTTTTGCATGTTAAAAAAACCTAATTAACCCTTTCCCACATACATCTGCAGTACACTATTTTGACAACTTACAGGCTGACATATTGAATATCTCTATCTATGAATGAAATTCAAACAATTATGATCAAACTTTTTAACATCTTTTTTTTTCAAAAGCCGCCTTTTGCAGATGCGTCGACATACATCTGCATGCGGGAAAGGGTAAAGGCTTTGGCGGATTTTGAGTAATTGTGTCGCGTCTGGCATTTTGAGGCATTATGCATTTACTGTTTTTTGGCATCATATACATGTTCACCATCGTAAACTAAACATGATCGTTTCAATGAGACGATTCTTTTGAGTACCCACATCATAGGGTTTGGTTGTATAATAAGAGAGATGTTTTTCCCTTCTTATCTGGACCTCCGTTAAACAGTCCCCATTAACTACAGCAGGATCAATTAACCCTTTCCCTCATATAGACGTTTTTCTGACGCCTCTGCAGCAGACGGCTTTTTAAAAACATAGTGACAAATGAAGAAATTGCTCAAAACGAGCAATTTCTCCTATTGACACAATGTTTTCCACTTTAAGTCATAGGTTATCCATTCAATTATAGAGATTTTCCATTTTTTGACAAAATATGTTCAAAGTCGTCTGCTGCATAATTGTTGTATGAGGGAAAGGGTTAAGGATCTTTGATTGTATTTAACATCTCGTGGGGCCACGCGATATGTTATTCGGTAACGACGAGGGCTGTCAATCAAGATGTCGTGACCTCGAACCCTGGCTCGACCATTGCTTCTGTCTGATGATAGATACAAAGACTCCTTAACCCTTTCCCACTTGTAGACGCACTTTGACGCATCAGCATCAGACGACAGTTGAAAACATTATGACAAAAGAAGAAATTGCTCAAAACGAGTAATTTCTCCTTTTGTCACACAATCTTTTCAACTCTTTTTCAAAACTTACATTTCCATTTATCAATATTTTATACATCTTTACTCTTTTGTTTTCAAAGCCATCTTTACTCTTTCGTTTTCAAAGCCATCATTACTTTTTTGTTTTCAAAGCCATCTTTACTCTTTTGTTTTCAAAGCCATCTTTACTCTTTTGTTTTCAAAGCCATCTTTTCTCTTTTGTTTACGAAGCCGTCTGCTGCGGATACGTTGTATGTGGGAAAGGGTTGAAATGGCTATTTAAAGTCTATGTTAGGGGAAAGCCAGCAAGCCAGGAAACAGTGACCGAAACACACGTGGTAATGTGAACTGACAACCGTGATATACCGAACAAAACTGGATGGAAACGGCACTCAGCACTTATCAATCAACGTATAAGACCATAGCAGTTACGTCACATTTTCACATGAAGCAGAATTCGACCGTCTTTGATGGTAACATTAACGTATAAGAATCCTTACAACCTACCCCTGATTTTAGAAATATTCACGTTAAGTCAGTATATCTCGGAAATTTTCATAGATTATCTCGCTTGATATGTATATTTTCGGAAGATTCATCTTGGATGTTGAATTTCACATACTACTTATACACAGCTAGATCAATTTAATCATTTGAATAAGTTCAAGGGATGGGTTGCTGTTATTTTGTCAATTTTTACATCCATCTTTTAAAGTTTTATAAACTGTGCTCTGGTGCAATAGTCAGTAGATGACTAACATGCGAACTGCTCTGGTGCAGTAATCAGTAGATGACTTACATGCGAACTGCTCGATTATATCTATGTCTTTATTTGTAAAGGATGTTCAAATTTGAACACAAGTCGCTTGCTGTGTTAATATTATATTGAATCTAAATGCAATTATGTACGAACATTTAACAGATGATAAATGGAGACAAATAATTAAATAAATATGAGTCGTCCCGCGAGAAAACCAACATTATGGCAACTGCGTAATGTATCGACCCGGATCAGCCTGCGCAGTCCGCGCAGACTGATCCGGGCCGACACATTCCGTCTCAAGGGGATAGAGGTATAGACTTATGATTCATGAAACAGAAAATCCGCAGGAGGCGAAAACTGTGTCTGTCCGGGATAGCCTGCGCGGCATGCTTAGGCTGATCAGGGTCGATACTTTACGCAGAGATCACGATGTTGATTTTCTCATGGAAAAGCTCATATATTTGTAACTCTATATAATGAGTTGGACATATCGAAAACTACCATTGAATTATATTTATCTTAACCCTTTCCCACGTACATATAATCAAACAGCAGACCACTTGTAAAAAGATCAGACACACATGAGAAAACTATAAAAAAAAGAATAACTATTAGAAATTTCAGATCTAGATCTAGAGTTGAAAAACCTTGCGACTAAACGATATGAGCAATTTCCCGTTTTATCACAGTGTTATCCAAAGGTAATTGCTGCATATGCGAACAGTCAACCAAGAAAAGCTTTGTCGGTAATTGTGAGGGATTGTGATTTCGAAACCCGGCCCAGTCGGGCTAAACAGTCTAGTTGGGAAAGTAGCCGGCATGGAAGAATGCCGTGTGGATAACATGTTTCACCCTTTCCCATATACAACAAATCTGCAGCAGACGGTATTTGAAAACATAGTGACAAAAACCTGAACAATCTCAAAAAAAAAAAGATAGCTTAAGTGTTAAACAAGGTTGAAAACATTGTGGCCAAAGGAGAAATTGCTCATCATGAGCAATTTCACCTTTGGCCACAATGTCTTCAAACGTCGTCTACTGCCGTGATATTGCGTCAATATGCGTCTGCAAGGTTTAAGAAAGTCAGGAATCGCACGTAATGTGAACTGACCGCCGTGATATAACTTAAAACCGCTTAATCGTTTATCCCCAATCCATCAGATCATAGGCGCATGTTGGAAAGTGATAACAAAGTGAGTCGATATCATATCGTGTTGACGAAAAAATTTGAGCCGAATTACAAGAAAACTAACACTGTGGACTGCATATAGTATCGACCCTGATCAACATAAGGAAGGATGCTTCCTGTTGATTTTCAGTTTCAGGTATCAATACTCTTTACCCTTATCCCCCCTAAGACGGAATGTGCCGGATTAGCCTACGTTTCTCACGAGAAAGCCAACATTGTAGACTCTGCTTAAAGTATCGACCCGGATCAGCCTAAGCAAGCCGCGCAGGCTAACCCGGACAGACACTTTTCGCCTCCTGTGGATTTTCTGTTTCAGGAATCATTACTCTATACCTCTATCCCCCTGAGACGGAATGTGTCGGTCCGGATTAGCCTACGCGGACTGCGCATGCTGATCTGGATCGATACATTACGCGGAGGCCATAATGTTAGTTTTCTCGTGGAACGGTTCATATCGTGTCGTCAAAAAATCATTTGCAAACATCGACAACAGCTTATTAAAAAGAATTATAGCCTATTTTCAGTGAGACAAAAGTGAATCCTCTAAGACGAAGGAGACACAGTTTAAAGTAATTGCGAGGCTCACCTAATGTAATAGCTTTTTGGGTTAACCGGTGATCTTGAACGAGTGGAACAATATTCCGAGTATTCGTTTCTCTGTTCCGAGATATGTTAGAATGCACTGGGTTAAATAATGGATGGTAATGGGAAATTGATTTATTTATATTTATGTATCTCCTCTGTATATTAAGGGATTAGGCTAGAAAATTAATTTCCCCGTCCCATCAAGTTTGTAAATCATTTATAGAAACAGGGTGTGGAGAACGACAATGGAGATGTATTTGTGTCGGAATAACCCAAGATCGGTATTTATCATAATGACATAAAATGTTTTCAAATGTCATGCCCCTATAAACATCGTTTTGTGAATAAGATGCATCTATATACTTGAATGAGGCTTGACTGATGAAACATGCACAATGTTTGTCATACGCGTTTGAAATGTATGAATAAAATGGTCGGTCAAGTATTTGTTTAGAAGAATACCAATAACAAGTGTTTAATAACATTGTTCATGATGTATCTTTGTCGGAATAACCAAAGAGCGGTATTTATCATAATGACACAACATGATTTCAAATGTCATGCTACTATATAAACATATTGAGGGCTTGGCGTGAAACGGTTGTAACTAAAAAGCTATTTTGAAAACCCTGGTTTAGGGGCAATTTTGACCCCTTTGTAAACAATGCAAATTTAGGTGCCATTGCTCGTTCTGAGCAATGGCACCTAAATTTCCATTGTTTACCAAGAAAAATGATTTAACGCTTATAAAGACTTAGGCGAGGTGATTAACCTTGGTAAAAGAAATACCGATTTTAGTTACAACCGTTTCACGCCAAGCCCTCGATATTTGTGTTTGAGATACTGGCTACTCCGAAATTTTAAAAGTTTACTCGGAGTTTGTACTCAAGTATCTGATTGATCAGAAACAAATTAATTCACGAAAGCGACTAACCAAACGTCTTAGTTTGAGCACATAGTTCATTTCTGAGCACGGAGAACAATTTTCAGAGTGTTATGGTTTCGAGCACTGATCCGCCTGAGAACTCGAGCAGACTGACCGGGATGTTCAATGGATGTGGATCAGTCAGTTAAGCCTGGTTGATGCATAAGGCTATGTACACAATAAACTATTTAATCGTAATTGTTATTCATTTATAAAAACAAATAACCATCGAAGGTCGGTTTTCGCGTGACACGGATTATCCCTTACCCCACATACAGCATATCTGCAGCAGACGACTTTGAAGACATTTAGTATAAAATAATATGAAAAGTCTCTATAAATGAAAGTATTATTTATGAATACAGTTTAAAACGCTGTGGCAAAAGGATAAATTGCTCGTTTTGAGCAATTTATCCTTTTGCTACAATGTTTTCAAGAGTCGTCTGCTGCAGATGTGTTGAAAGGTGGGACAGGATTAAATATAAAGTACCTCGTGAAAACTGTTAGATTCCGGAAATCTCCTGTTACGGCTGGAAATTCCTACCGTAACTAACGTCATGACGATTCACATTATTAGTGTATCCCTGTCGCCTTTCAGCACACGAACCTCATGATGTATGCGTGCAGGGACACTATAAAGTGTCCCTGATGCGTGTTATCATTTATTATAAGAAGATTACGGTGTATTAATCGAAATCCAGAGGAAAATGTTATCTCAAAGTAAAAACAGTGTTTAATAAATCCATACATATTTAGCATTGCATGTAACGTTCACACGATATAATATGTCTCTATACTTAAAACCAATCAGCCCTTAAAACTCCCTTTCCTTCTTAGAGACACAAGTTATCGCACCTGCAGCATGCGATTAAAGGTTTCTAAAGTCGTCTGCTGCAGAGAGTTAAACACAATTTTAAATACCGAAGCACCGCTTACACCTGGGTTCAACATCTAGGAATTAGAAGCGTGGCCTTAAGACCTTTAATCCATTCCCACCTAGAACAAATCTGCAGCAGGCGACTTTGAAAATGTTCAAGAAATAATATGGAAACTCTCTATCAATAAAAGTATATTCATTGAAAAGAGTTGAAAACATTGCGACAAAAAGGAGAAATTGCTTATAATGAGTAATTTCTCCTTTTACCACAATGGTTTCAAAAGTCGTCAGCTATACGTATAAATGTGTCCGCAGGTCGGAGAGGGTGAAACGGCTTTTAAATATATTGTAAGAAAAAGAGGAATTACTGAAATGGTGGCAATTCTCGTATCCCCACACTATTTCCAATTCTATATTGAAGTACGTCTTCCAGAGTGTGCACTTTATTCTTCAGTTATTTTAACAGCAGAACAAATAAAATATCATTTCAGGTAACACGGTTAATATTAAGTTCCTGTGAAATATATACCTTTTTTCACATACGTCCTGTAATCATATTAAATCGTATAAACACGTTTTAATTCATAAACAAGTTTTGATAATTAAAACTAATTATAACACGTTCTAAAAAAACAATAATCGCTTACACCTTTAATAAATAATGAAAGTAAAAATCAAGTCAAATATAACAAGCATCACAAACGAATTGATCAGGCATCCGAACTAACGTAAAATCGAAATTACCGATTACCTGTAAACCTCCTCTGATGCCCCTGCAGCAGACAACCTTTAAAAACATTGTGACAAATGAAGAGATACTGAGTGAGCAATATCTCATTTTATCGCAATGATGTCAACTCTATTCAATATCAAAACTTTCATATATACAGGATTTTCATACTTTTGGCCCTGGATGTGTTTAAAGTCGCCTGATGCATTATATAAATCGTGTAGGTGGGAAATGGTTAAAATGTCCTCCCAAGCAGGTAAAATGTACCTTCGGATATTGACCCCTTGACTGTTGAAATATTCCCAATGTTTGTCATACGCGTCTGAAATGTATCAATTAAATGGTCGGTCAGGGGCGTAGCTTTGCAATAATCAATGTGTAGGTCGTCTCGTGAGAAAACCAACATTGTGGACTCTTCGTAAAGTATCGTCCCGGATCAGCCTAAGCATGCCGCACAGGCCTATCCGAATATACACTTTTCGCCTCCTGTGGATTTTCTGTTTCAGGAATCACTACTCTATATATATATCCCCCCTAAGACGGTTTTATTGATTGATTGATTGGGGTTTAACGCCGTTTTTAATAATTTCTCAGTCATATCACGGCGGCCAGTTCACCTACTCATATGTTTCCTGGTTTTCTCACACAAGTACTCCACACAACAATCTTCCCAAGCAACCGGCTGCCTTTCCACATAGACTTACCCATTGGTGGACGAATGAATGACTTTTGTCAAACGTCGGAAAGAAAGTTGGCCGAGCCGGGATTCGAACCCCTAAGACGGAATGTGTCGGCCGGATCAGTCTGCGCGGACAGCGCAGGCTGATCTGGTCGATACATTACGCAGATGTCTATCGCCGCAGCTGCATGTTGGGGCATTTTGTGAGAAAAAAAAATGTGTAGGCACGTGCCTACAGTACCTAAAGGGAGCTACGCCCCTGTCGGTCAAGTATTCCAATAATAAGTGTTTGATAACATTCACCACGACCAGGGACGTAGATTCTATGTCCCTGCCACGTCTCTTAACCCTTTGTGCATATTGAAACACGAACCCGAGTTTAACTTTGTTCCCAGAACTATAATGATTGTACATCCCTTGTCGACACTGTTTAGCAATTACAAAATCTATTGAAATATGTGATAAAAATAAAAGCATTTAATTTATACCAACGATCGATTTTCTTCCAATATCTGATATCAGATCGGTTGTCACTAATTCTACACACTTATCTCGATAAACATCACAGCTCAACATTTTATCTCGCCTGAGATGGACGTGTTTGATGCATCTAGTACAGAATACTTTCGAAATCATTTAACCCTTTCCCTCATATAGACGCTTTCTGACGCCTCTGCAGCAGATGGCTTTTTGAAAACATAGTGACAAAAGAAGAAATTGCTCAAAACGAGCAATTTCTTCTTTTGCCACAATGTTTACCACTTTTAGTCATTGGTTATCCATTCAATTATAGAGATTTTCTATCTTTTGACAAAATATGTTCAAAGTCGTCTGCTGCAGAATTGTCGTATGATGGAAAGGAGAAGCTGGTCCAATTTAGCGCTTATTACACATTTTCCACAATATGTTTTAATTCCGCGTTGAAATAAAACTTCCGAGTTTTCAAGACACCTGCTCGCCAAATGGCATTAATGCCGAGCGCGAGGGTAAACAACGCCAACAAAAACAACAGCAACAACAACAACAACAACAACAACAACAACAAGACATTTCGGTTTTCTTAACAACAAGGACCTTTCAAATCAGACGTGTCTGAACTATTTCAATTGTCCGATAGATGGTCTAGAAAAGGGTTGATTGACACAATGTCGACAGGAAACCCTTTCCACAGAACTCTAGAGAATGTTTCTCTATTATGTTTTGATTAACACTTCCTCTGCCGAATTTCACAAAGTCACCTCTTCCATGCTGAAAGTTGGACCACTCCATTTTTTGTCCAACATAATATTTGGTAAAATGTAATGTCTAAGTGGAAAACAATGGAGACTTCAGGGGGAAAAGTTTGTTACGAGTTGTCTCACAATAATCTGCACTGTTTGCAAAAGCCTTTAGTTGCCTTTGGTAGCGAAAGGGTTAATATACGTGTAAGGAAATCTAAATTACATATATATAATTGTTTCAATAAGAAAGGAAATTAAAGAATATTTGACCACAACTTTAATATATCAAGCCCTATTAGAACACGCCAAATAAAAATTACAGCAAAACAAATTGTTGTCATTGAGAGTTAAAAACCCTTTCCCTCATACGACAAAGTCTGCAGCAGACGACTTTGAACATATTTTGTCAACAAATAGAAAATCTCTATAATTGAATGGATAACCTGTGACTAAAATCAGAAAACATTGTGGCAAAAGGAGAAATTGCTCGTTCTGAGCAATTTCTTCTTTTGTCACTATGTTTTCAAATAGTCTTCTGCTGCAGAGGCGTCAGAAAGCGTCTATATGAGGGAAAGGTTTAACCATTTATCTTAGCAGATGACTTTTAACTCCGTTGTGGCAAAAAGAGAAATTGCTCATGATGAGCAATTTCTCCAATTGTAACAATGTTTTCAATGCTTTTTTCATAATCATACCTTCAATCAAAGACATGTCCAATATTTCAACTGCATTTTTTCTCCAAAGTGGTCTGCTGTATATCTTGATTGAATGAGGGGAAGAGTTTACTGGCCAGAGGGATACACCGTTAATTGCTCCGTAAATGATTCCATACGTTCATAGAATCTATTTTCCAGGTATTACTTGAATTTGACTGAATAGAAAACCCTTTACATTTCCGTTACACAGATTAACTTTCCCGCTTGCAGACGCATTTTGACTCAACTGCAGCAGACGACTATTGAATACTTAGAGACAACATAAGAAATTGCTCTAACGGTGAGAAATTTCTCATTTGGCCACACTATTTCAAGTCATTCTAATATTATACTTTTAATAACAGACATCTCTGACATTTTTACTAGATGTTTTGAGGTCGCCTGCTGCGGATGTGAAAAAAGGGTTAGCCGATTGCTGCTTTTCCGTAACTGTCTCCGACCCACGTGTTTAGACACTTTTCTGATCCCAATGAACTTACGGCCATCATTGTTTTCTGTCTTACAAACACTTTCAATCAACCTGTGAATTAAGACATCTGCAATCAATCATTTTAAATTCAACAGATAAACTAGCAACTTAACATTTAGTGTTTGACTGCTTGATAAAACATTTCCCCAAAACATCTGCGTAATGTATCGACCAGATCAGCCTGCGCTGTCCGCGCAGACTGATCCGGCCGACACATTCCGTCTTGGGGGTTCGAATCCCGGCTCGGCCAACTTTCTTCAGACGACTTTTGAAAAACAATAATCGATATAATTGAGCCGTCCGCGAGAAAACCAATATTGTGGTCTCTCCGTAAAGTATCGACCCGGATCAGCCTAAGGATACCGCGCAGGCTTACCCGGATAGACACTTTTCGCCTCCTGTGGATTTTCTGTTCCAGGAATCATTACTCTATCCCCCTGAGACGGAATGTGGCGGCCCGGATCATTCTGCGCGGACTGCGCAGGCTGATCTGGGTCGATACATTACGCAGAAGCCATAATGTTGGTTTTCTCGCGGGACAGCTCATTTCTTATATAGTCATATTTCACATTTTTACCGAGATATATTGCCATAGTCACCTGCTGCAGTGTCGTTGAATATGGACAAGAAAAGGTTAATTTGATTGACACGATAATAAGATTATGTTTTTATTTTTATACATTTTGTGTTATAGTTTTATTTTCAGAAAATGATTATTATCGGTTGAAGAGACTTTGAGAGTCCCCGTTTTCGAATGCCGTGGTCCGAGTAAACGTCTTCAGAGAACCACAGTCAGCATTTTTTCCAAACGATAAAAAGCAAGGAATACGAAATGAGGTCAAACACACTGGTACAATTCGATAATCGTTATAAAATAGTTGACATTTCTATTACATGGAAGGAATTTCTACGGAAACGGGTCGTAACTCCCGTAAAGCTATAACAAATATTGACGTTGACCCTTTTTCACATACAGACGCATTTTGACGCATCTGCAGCAAACGACTTTTGAAAAAGTTGTGACAAAAGGCAACCTTAAGCTTTGGTCACAATGTCTTCAACTCTATTTAAAAATCCAACTCTTATTTACGCATATTTTTCACCTTTTTGTCCAGATGTGTTAAAGGTCGTTCGCTTCAGATGTGTTGTATGTGGGAAAGGGTTAAACCCTACCCCTGCTTCTCGCTTGAATTCGTCCCACGAGAAAATCAACAGTGAGGACTCTGCGTAAAGTATCGACCCGGATCAGCCCAAGCATGCCGCACAGGCGAACCCGGACAGACACTTTTCGCCTCCTGTGGATTTTCTGTTTCATGAATCATTACTCTATAGATTTATCCACCTGAGACGGAATGTGTCGACCCTGATTAGCCAGCGCAGACTGCGCAGGCTGATACGGGTTTATACATTACGCAGAGTCCATACTGTTAGTTTTCTCGCGAGACGGCTCAGTTACCGTTGTCAGCAACCTCAATGTTTAATAAACTCTAACGTATTTTACCCTACGTTCCAACTAACACAAATCTGCATCAGACGACTTAGAAATAAAAAAAAAAAAATCTCTATAGAAAGAGAAATAGAAGTAATTTAATGTAGATATTGTACATTGTTACAACACGTTAAAATTAGTGACTGATTCTAGATTAGAGTTAAGAACCCCAAGGAAATATCCTTAGAATCGTATGCTTTGCATTCATCTGTGGTAAAAGAAGTTCCATATCTGGATGTTCGTATTGTTTAGTTGCTGTATAGAACACTCGTGGGACAGGGAGAAGAAGCTCGTGTTAAACGATATCTTCTCATCTCAAAATGTTTGCAAAAGCTTTCTTATTCAGAAGCGTCAACATACGATTGAGCTAGCCGAAGTGTTAACCATTTTACTAGATTATTGTACAAAGGGAGTTAATCCATATTAAACTTACATACTTAATTCTAGTATGGGTTATATTTCTTACCTAACTTTATCAATTGGACTTTTCGAGCGTTTACTCTGATGACTTCTCTTGACGTCACCATTAACTCCTTCCCACATACAAGAAATCTGTTTCAGACAAATTTGAAAACATCTCGACAAAATACGGAAAATCTCCCATCAATGAAAGCTTTTGAAATTCGTAAAAAAGATTCGAAAACAGTGTGTCAAAAGGAGAACTTGCTCATTATAAGAGTGACGCCGTTTTCAACACTATTTCAGTTATAACACGGCGACTGATCCCTGGATAAACAAACCAGTATTAGGCTAGGAAATGAAAAATGTTGTCCATGGACTTTCAGATTAATAAATTAAACTGAAGTTGTCTCCCATTTTCCAGTAAATAAATTGTAGAAACTTGCAAGTGTCTTTTTTATAAACTTGAATACCCTCTGACTGATTCATAGCAAAACTATGGTTTACCGTTTAGCTATATGGACACCTTTAGTGCAATTTGCAGGACTATATGTATTTTTTTTTTAAATCGAAAGACAAATTCACTGCGAGATAAAGCTGACCTTTGATTTTACCCCCATACACATGGTGCTCAAAAATCGGATAATCAACCTAATAGATGTTTGTACCTTTTTGGTAGTTGTAAGAATGTAGTTTAATTTTATATAGAGATCTGGGTATTGCAATTTGTTAAGCCGTAGCCCTCAAAGTTGTATTCGTCGCCTATAGAAACTGAATTGCTTCTACATGTACCTGACCTACATGCGTACGTAACTTGATTTACATAAACTGTACAGCGGACCAAATACACAATGATGTTTGAGATCAAAATAATTAAGCAAACTCAGAGAAGTTTGAAAGGTTTTGTCCACAAAAATGTTTAGCCTGCTCTACCATTTCCATTATTGGTATATATACCTGACACGATAAAGTTAGTGTAGGGATTGGTAACTCCAGACCTATTCATACATATGAGCCGTTCCGCGAGAAAATCAATCTTGCGTAAAGTATCGACACGGATCAGCCTAAGCATGCCGCGCAGGCTAACCCAGACATACAATTTTCTACTCCTGTGGATTTTCTGTTTCAGGAATCATTACTCTATACTCCTATCCTCCTGAGACGGAATGTGTCGGCCCGGATTAGCCTGCGCGGATTGCGCAGGGTGATCTGGGTCGATACATTACGCATAGTCCATGATGTTGGGTTTTCTCGTGGAACGGCTCCTATGAAACCCGTCAGACAATTACGGGTCTTTTTGCATCTCGGTATCGCAATGACTCATGTGAATCCAAACCTATGCAAGATATCCCAATATCCTACGCTCTCTGTCCGAGTGCGTGTTATATATTGATTGTTCGGAATAAAGCGCCGATTACAGCCGTATTTAAATTATATCACGCCTGTAAGTTCACTTAACACGTTTTTTCTGGTTTTTTCGCACCTGTATCCCATACAACTTTTTCCCCAGGTTACTGGTTTCAAATATATTATTAAGTCCATTAGTGGATTGATTGATTGATTGATTGATTGGGGTTTAACGCCGCTTTTAACAATGCCTCAATAATATCACGGCGGCCAGTTCACCTACTCATATGTTTCCTGGTTTTCGCACACCAGTACCCCACACAACAATCTTCCCAATCAACTGGCTGCTTTTCCACATAGACTTAGCCCATTGGTGGAAGACGAATGACGCTAGTCGCAATGACTTTTGTCAATCGTCGGAAAGAAAGTTGGCAAGTAGGAGTTCGAACTCACGATCTGGGTTGATACACGCGTCGTTACCGACTGAACAATATATCAATAGGGAATATGATGTTTCTGTAGCGATACATCGCTTTGTATTTTACTACGAATCGCGTAGAATATAAAAATCTCGCGAGACCGAAATTTAAAGCAGTGATCAGTCAACCGTGACATGAGTGCTAAGCCACACCCCTTGTACTAGATTTCGGCGGGAGTAGTTTTATTCTGTGCGATCTTTAGCAATATGGCAGGTAAGCAGAAACAGACTGCAATTTTGCTTAGTAGCAACAACGGCGAAGAGCAAAACGAGATTTTCTTTGAGTGTCAAATGCCAGAATGAGATTCTAACAAAATGACTGGAAGCAGAACGTGATTCTAATTCGGTAGCAATCTTTTAAAATGGCAAATTATATTCTAGTTTGTTCTGCCTCTCAGTTAGTTTGCTATACAAAATCTCGTTATTCATTCTGCTGACTTTAACGAGTTCAAAATAGATCATTTCATTATGTCATCTAACAATAGGTGTATTTCGTTTTGTCATTCTGTGAGTTTTCTATCCAGTATCTCATTCTGTACCGAGCGCTCAAAAGAGCATTTTAGAGTGATGTACGATCTGCCATTCAGCCAGCTTTGTATCTAACATAATGTACACATCGTTCTGCCATTTAGCCAGATTGGTATCTAACATAATGTACAGAAGGTACTGCCATTCAGCCAGCTTGGTATCTAACATAATGTACATATTGTTCTGCCATTCAGCCAGCTTGGTGTCTAACATAGTGTACATATTGTTTTGCTATTCAGCCAGCTTGTTATCTAACATAGTGTACATATTGTTCTGCCATTCAGCCAGCTTGGTATCTAACATACAGTACATATCGTTCTGCCATTCAGCCAGCTTGGTATCTAACCTACATTACATATTGTTCTGCCTTTCAGACAGCTTGGTATCTAACATACAGTACATATCGTTCTTCCATTCAGCCAGCTTGGTATCTAACATAATGTACATATCGTTCTGCCATTCAGACAGCTTGGTATCTAACATAATGTGCAGAACGTTCTGCCATTCAGCCAGCTTGGTATCTACCATAGTGTACATATCGTTCTGCCATTCAGTCAGCTTGGTATCTAACATAGTGTACATATTGTTCTGCCATTCAGCCAGCTTCGTATCTAACATAGTGTACATATTATTCTGCCATTCAGCCAGCTTGGTATCTAACATAATGTACAGAACGTTCTGCCATTCAGCCAGCTTGATATATAACATATCGTTCGAACAGCTTTATAATTTAAGCGAGTGCGCAAACGCACGTTTTACAATAATTAAAGTTCAGCCATTCTGTCATTCTTCATTTTCCTTTACAGAATTTAGTTATTTATATTGCTAACTTTAACGAGCTCATAAAGGCATATTGTATTGTTCTGCCATTCTTGCAGAGTGTTATCTTATTATATTATGCATCTCGCTTCGCCACTCGATCAGATTTCTCATTGAACCTAACGCTCAAAATCACATTTTTAGAATAAGCTTGTGCGGTTGCTGATCTGGTTATACACTGTTCGCTAACAATGAAACTTGATTCGCGAAAACTAAGTATGGTTTAGTGTTTTTCCGCATAAATGCCAAACTCTGTTTCGAAAATGGGTTTTCGGTAAAGTTAAGATTTTAGTGAACGCGCCTTAGATTGTAGCCATTTGCATGAACAGGCTCATAAAGAGAAATGAGATTTTTTTTTTCTCTATTCTTCTCCATTATTGCAGACACCAATTTTACAGAGAGATGAGAATAAACTGTGATTGATATCTCCGGGCCAGTTCACGATAAACTATCGCCAAGTTGGGCACCTTGCCAACTGGGTTACAATACACTCTCGTGTTGTCTCCACCGAGTGGGATATTGGTAACGGATTCGTGCGTTAAATCTCTCGTTTTGTTTCTAAGAACGACGAAGGCTATCAATCCAGGGTTCGTAAGTTCGAACCCAGGCACGGCTGATCATTATCTCTTTCCGATAATTGACCAAAGTTCAATGTTACTGGCGTCATTTGTAGTCCACCAATGGCCTAAATAGACGGAAAATACAGCCAGTTACCTAGGAAGTCTCCAGTGGGAGAGAGCCAAAAAAAAAACACACATTAATAATGTGAACTGGCCGCCATTATATATAAGTGAAATACAACTGAAAATGGCGTTAACCTCCAGCAGTAAAATTGGTTTGTAATTTTGAATGGTGTTAAACCCTTTCCCTCATACGACAATTCTGCAGCAGACGACTTTGAACATAATTTGTCAACAATTGGAACTCTCTATAATTGAATGGATAACCAATGAATATAAGTGGAAAACATTGTGGCCAAAGGTGAAATTGCTCATCATAAGCAATTTCACCTTTGGCCACAATGTTTTCAAAAGTCGTCTGCTGCTATTGCGTTAAAATGCGTCTGTAGGTGGGAAACGGTTAAGCCGTTTGCGCTATTTTACCAGATATATCGACGAGTGTCCTGGGTAATCTACATGGGTTATTCAATTACCAGGTCCCCAAACCAATACACTTTGAGAACGTCCTCTATACTCAGAAATAAAACATGTCCTCAAAACAAGACTTATGATCAAATCCGACAATGAGCTCATTTGTGACAAACTAAATATATAAGCATTACGTCTGAGAATAAAATAACGCTTTTATTCTTTGAGAGCCAATACCAACGGTACAATTCATCATGACAACAATGTAAAATCTTTCATATTCCATTTAATGTTCACAACAATCTCAATCAAATCTGGCCAAAATACTTCGCTTTACATGATAATTGAGCCGTTGCACGAGAAAACCAATATTATGGACCCTCCCTGATGTATCGACCCCGATCAGCCTGCACAATCTGCACATGCTAATCCGTTCCGACATATTCCGTATCATGGGGATAGAGGTATAGAGTACCAGGGACGTAGATAAGAGGGATAGGCAACTCCACCTGTACACCTGTTATCTGGTTAAAATATCACCCATAGACATAAAATTGTCCAAATTTTCACATTTTGTAGCAAATAAAACTTTGAAGTCACATTTGGCACATAAACAAAAAATACATATTCTGAAGGCTTAACATTTCAACTTAAGTTAAAGATATAATGAATAACTGGAATTTCTTTGTATTTTGAACAATGACTTATTTAAAAGACACCGATATTGGGATTTCTGAATTATATCATTTTTTTCCAAAAATTAAGAGGCTGACATTTTTCATACGGATAACATATTATCAAAACCTGTAATATATTAAAATATTTTTATCTTCTGCAATAGAAGAATGTTTAAACTTCTAGAAAATATTTATTTTATTTTCATATCTTGAATAGTTTTTGAGTTTTACTTGCTACAAGTGTTGACACGGGTGATATTTTAGTATTCAATTTAGTTGCTTATCCCTCTTATCTACGTCCCTGAGAGTACAGACAATCTACAGGAGGCGAACAGTGTCCAAGTTAGCCTGATCCAGGTCGATACTTTACACATAGTCTACAATGTTGGTTTTTCCCGTGGAACGGCTCAATTATATCGTGTGTTACTGCAACCAAAGTTAGGTCCGACTATTCGAGTAAGAATCTAACACCAAACATTCGGTTATGTGAGGTGAGAAGACACATATCTTAAAAAGATATACGCACGAAGTTAACAAAATCGAAGACGGCGGATACAGACTATAAAATCGCCATATTTGAACACGAAATAAGTAAAGAATCGACCGACAAGACAAATGCGTCTAGAAGTTTGGCACTTATATAATGAGTAAACATAATATACTTGGAAAGGGTGTTTGACGTACCACGTGTGTCGACTTCCGAGTAATAAACAATTCTGCAGAGCGCACTGGATTGACAGTATACTGGCTCCAAGATGTTGGAATCTCACAGAAAATATTGCAGAACTTTCTAAGACAGTTCAATTAATAATTAAACGAGAAGACTATCCCTTTATTGTCTTCAATTGGTTCTGGTTCTGTCGTACTTTCACTTTTTAACCATTTCTCACATACAACAAATAGTTTTTGAAAATATTGCGAATGAAGGTGAAATAGATCGCAATGAACTATTTCTCATTTTTGCCACGACACATTTTGTTTAATCATAATCAGTTATTATGCTTTCGTTTATGATATATTCCATAGTTTTACATAGGTGTTTCCAAAGTTGTGTGCTGGAAAGAGTTAAATCGAAAATCGGCGTTTTAACCAAAAAAATGGGGAAATTAGCGACGCAGAACTGTCCCGATGCGTCTTTCTAAAAGAAGCGTATATGAGCCATTCCACGAGAAAACCAACATTATGGACTCTGCGTAATGTATCGACCCAGATCAGCCTGCGCAGTCCGCGCATGCTTATCCGGGCCGACACATTCCATATCAGTGGAATAGAGATATAGAGTAAAGATTTCTGAAACAGGAAATCCACAAGAGGTGAAAAGTATCTGTCCGGGTTAGCCTGCGCGGCTTGCTTAGGCTGATCCGGTTCCAAAATGTTGGCTTTCTCGTGGGACGGCTCATAAAATTGCAAAACTCATTAAGTAATACCTCAAGACTACAAGAACAATTCAATAAGCTAAGTACTGCGTGTTAAGTAAAAGTAACCATGCTAGGCAGTTAAAAAAAAAAAAACGTTAATTATCCCTACATCTGTTTATATGGGAACAGGTTAACTCTTTCAGCGCCGAATTGTTTGAAGTGGACTCTTCCATGTTCAAAGTCGGGCGACTCTTTTTCATATGTTATAACAGTTTTGGAATGTTTGGATAACTACAAGGCAAACAATGCTGATTTCAGGTGAGACAGCTCGTTACGAGCTGACTCACCTGAATCAGTGTTGTTTGCAAAAAGCTAAATTTTGCCTTTGGCGCTGAAAGTGTTAAATCTAAAATCGTCATTTTAACAACGTCGTATATATTCCGACGCAGAAAACTGACCCGATAACTATATCTGAAAGGACCGGTTTGTTTGTGTGTTCAAAACATATGGTGGCAAAACTAATTAAATAATGCATGACGTCTACCAGAACAATTAGATAATCTACCACCGTCTGTTAAGTCAAATTAACCATAGTTGGCATTAAAAACGTTTAACGGTCTTTAATGTTGATACATGTTCGTTATAGTAATATGGGTCTTTAAGGTTGATACATGTTCGTTATAGTAACATGAGTCTTTAATGTTGATACATGTTCGTTATAGTATTATTGGTATTTAATGTTGATATATGTTCGTTATAGTAATATGGGTCTTTATGGTTGATACATGTTCGTTATAGTAATATGGGTCTTTAAGGTTGATACATGTTCGTTATAGTAACATGAGTCTTTAATGTTGATACATGTTCGTTATAGTAATATTGGTATTTAATGTTGATATATGTTCGTTATAGTAATATGGGTGTTGACGATGGATACATGTTCGTTATAGTAATATAAAGAACCATATTACTATAACGAACATGTATCAATCTTAAAGACCCATATTTCTATAACGAACATGTATCAACCATACATATCCATATTACTATAACGAACATGTATCAACCATAAAGACCCCTATTACTATAACGAACATGTATCAACCTAAAAGACCCATATTACAATAACGAACATGTATCAACCATAAATATCCATATTACTATAACGAACATGTATCATTCTTAAATACCCATATTACCATAACGAACATGTATCAACCATAAATACCCATATTACTATAACGAACATGTATCAATCTTAAATACCCATGTTATTATAACGAACATGTATCAACCTTAAAGACCCATATTACTATAACGAACATGTATCAACCTTAAATACCCATATTACTATAACGAACATGTATCAACATTAAAGACCCATATTACTATAACGAACATGTATCAACCTTAAATACCCATATTACTATAACGAACATGTATCAACATTAAAGACCCATATTACTATAACGAACATGTATCAACAGTAAAGACCCATATTACTATAACGAACATGTATCAACCATAAAGACCCATGTTACTATAACGAACATGTATCAATCTTAAATACCCATATTACTATAACGAACATGTATCAACATTAAAGACCCATATTACTATAACGAACATGTATCAATCTTAAATACCCATATTACTATAACGAACATGTATCAACCTTAAAGACCCATATTATTATAACGAACATGTATCAACCTTAAATACCCATATTACTATAACGAACATGTATCAACATTAAAGACCCATATTACTATAACGAACATGTATCAACATTAAATACCCATATTACTATAACGAACATGTATCAATCGTAAACACCCATATTACTATAACGAACATGTATCAACCTTAAATAATATGGGCTTTTAATATTGATACATGTTCGTTATAGTAATATGGGTCTTTAAGATTGATACATGTTCGTTATAGTAATATGGGTCTTCAAGATTGATACATGTTCGTTATAGTACGAAGATAAGTCTCATTTTAAGTACCACTAGAAGACAGAACACAGCATTTCTTGGCATTTATTGGAGTCATCTGCTGCAAATAAATTAATAATCGCACGTCAAACATTTTTCATTTTGATGTATACTTGAAAACTAAGAGAGAAAAGGAAAATCGAAAGAAATATTTGCGACCTTTACAGCTGCAAAGGCGTCATAAGTCCCATGTACCTGTTTTAGAGAACATTATGCTGTATTCTATCATTATTGCTTTTGTTTTTATATAATTGTCACTCTCTGTTCAATTGTAATGTTTTATTATTTATTTGCAATAAAGAAGAACTTGATATGTCATTTTTCGACAGATGAATATTATATTCGACAAACAGACCTTCAGATGTACATGAGTAGTCTGGAATTAGACCATATAATTGCTAAATGGCACGGCAATGACCGATTTATTCCTTCTAATGGTCAAATTACGCGGTTGACATTTGAAATGTCTATCATTTTTTTGCACATCTACTAATGTTTTCTAGTGTCGCTACATGATTTGTCAGCGAATGCCAAACATGGTGCTTGGTTATTATGGAAGTCAGCGGCCCGCGCGCGCGCGGAGAGAGAGAGAGAGAGAGAGAGAGAGAGAGAGAGAGAGAGAGAGAGAGAGAGAGAGAGAGAGAGAGAGAGAGAGAGAGAGAGAGAGAGAGAGAAGAGAGAGAGAGAGAGAGAGAGAGAGAGAGAGAGAGAGAGAGAGAGAGAGAGAGAGAGAGAGAGAGAGAGAGAGAGAGAGAGAGAGAGAGAAGAGAAATTGTTTACCTGATCCTCCATTTCCGGGTCCATTTTCTCTTTTTTATCCATGTACTTTCTTATATCATAGTAGTAAACAAACAGGCAGCGCCTCTTAAACCACAATATCTCGATCATGCAATCCACAATTCCATTTAATCATAAACGTTAGACATCAATTTGTATCCATATTTTTCATCTTTAGGAGAAAGCCATCAATAGGCTATATTTTGATCGTTGTTGCACAAACACTATCCAGACTCGTGAGATAAAAAAAGTTAATGGAAATCGCATCCTATTATGATATCAACTAAATTGATGCAATCTTATTAATGTTGTTTCGAGAATCACCATTATCGTTCTCTAACGTAGACCAATTTCGAATACGTTGTAAGAAAAAAAGTCGATGGAATGTTTTCTCTACTCGGGCTGTATAAAGCTCTATCCAGTGTAATTAATACCATTCCGACATCTACGTTTGATATTGGATAGTTTCATTTCGTCTCTTGTTCTATTAGCCTGAATAGTTATACACAACAAGGGTTCACTGTGGATCAAGATCAGAATAACATGTACACTGTTGACAAAAAAGGTGTGCTTATAAACGAACAAGATTATTGATTGATTTATTGGGGGTTTAATGCCGTTTTCAACAATTTGTCAGTCATATCACGGCGGACAGTTCATCTACTGATGTGTTTCCTGGCTTTCTTACACCATTATTCCACACATCATTCTTTCCAAGCAACTGGCTGCTTTTCCACATATCGAGGGCTTGGCGTGAAATGGTTGTAACTAAAAACCTATTTTGAAAACCCTGGTTTAGGGGCAATTTTGACCCCTTTGTAAACAATGCGAATTTAGGTGCCATTGCTCAGAACGAGCAATGGCACCCAAATTTCCATTGTTTACCAAGAAAATTGATTTAACGTTAATAAAGACTTTATGGTGAGGTAAAATACCGATTTTAGTTACAACCGTTTCACGCCAAGCCCTCGATATACTGTAAGCCCACTGGTGGAAGACGAATGACACTTTTGTCAAACGTCGAAGAGAGCTCTTGAAATCCAACTAAGGGCCTTTGTGACCAGTGTAGACCAGTGTAGACCCCGATCAACATGCATATCCGCACAGGCTGGACTAGATCTGCACCACTAGCCAATTAGGTAGCATAGGATTGCTATTTGCTAATAATGAAATAACATTGTGTATTTGGATCGAATAGCATTGGAGCACAGACAGATCTTTATCTACATCCGATTTAAAAACAATTCGCTTAGCCCTTTCCCACATATAGACGCTCTCTGACGCCTCTGTAGCAGGCGACTTTTTGAACACATTGGCACAAAAGGAGCAATTGATCAAAACGAGCAACTTCCCCTTTTATAATCAATGTTTTCAATATGGTTTTATTGGTTATACCCTTATTTATTAAAAAAATCTGTGTTTTTGCCTTCTTCACGTTTTCATTTCAAAGTCGTCTGCAGCAGATTTGCTGTATGTGGGAAAGGGAGCTTAAAGTGAGTGAACTACTGGATAATGGCTCAGACTACGATGCATCATAACGGCTTAGATTGTCCGACGCGCGCATTGGTGTATTCATATTGCTTAACCCTTTCAGCGCCGAATTGTTTAAAGTAGACTCTTCCATGTTCAACATCGGGCGTCTTCATTTCTCATGTAATAAAAGTTTTGGACTATTTTGATAACGGAAATGCAAACAATGCTGATTTCAGGTGAGACAGCTCGTTACGAGCTGACTCACCTGAATCAGCATTGTTTGCAAAAAACATCAATATTGCCTTTGGCGCTGAAAGAGTTAAACCTTTCACACATGCGACATTTCTGCGGCAGACGACTTCGAAAACATATTGGCGAAAATGTCAAATATCTACAAAGTTTAGCCCTTTCCCTCATATAGACGCTTTCTGACGCCTCTGCACAGACGGCTTTTTGAAAACATTATAGTGACAAAAGAAGAAATTGCTCAAAACAAGCAATTTCTCCTTTTGCCACGATTTTTTCCACTTTTAGTCATAGGTTATCCATTCATTTATAGAGATTTTCTATTTCTTGACAAAATATGTTCAAAGTCGTCTACTGCAGAATTGTTGTATAAGGGAAAGTGTTAATCATTAAATCGAGTTTGAAACATTGTGGCAAAAGGGAAAATTACTCATTATGATGTTTTCAAAAGTCGTCTGCTGCAAATGTGTCGGAATGCGTCTGCAAGTGGGAAAGGGTTAACATAACAGTTAAAACCTTTCCCTGATACAAACGCTTTCTGACGCATCTGCAGCAGACGACTTTTGAAAACATTGTGACAAAGGGAGAAATTGCTCATAACGAGCAACTTCTCCCATTTCCACAAGGTTTTAGTCATGTACATTCATGGATGGAATATTTTCATTTATGAGTACAGATGTTTTCAAAGTCGTTTGCTGTTTCTGCAGGATTGTTGTATTTGGGTAAGGGTTAAGTTATCCTCGGTGGTTTTTTTGCGACAGAGTTGAGGCTAAAACACGGATGTACGCGAATATGCAATTGAATCGTTATCGTCATGAATGGTAACAACTCGGAAAGTCTGTTTCCGTACAGCTCGGTTAATATCGCAAGACTCTTCGGCTTTAACCCTTTCCCACATATAGCAAATATGTAGCAGACGACTTTGAAATCAATCATGTAAAACCGTGGAAAATCTCTATAAAACTAAAGTATATTTACTGAAATAAGTTGATAACATTGTGCCAAAAAGGAGAAATTGCTCGTTTTTGAGCAATTTCTCCTTTTGTCACAATGTTTTCAAAAGTCGTCTGCTGTAAAGGCGTCAGAAAGCGTCTTTATGAGGGAAAAGGGTTAAATATGTCTGAGGGAAAGTAATGTAGCATCTGTGATATTGGAAGTCACCGTGATTGAGAGACAAGTGTAAACATTGTGTAAAAAGGAGAAATTGCTCTAATGCCATGCGGTGTCTTTGCAAGTTGCCTTCCGTAAGTAAGCTGGCCAAAAAGTCGTCTATTCCAGGGAAAAAGGTTAAACATCCCAAACGTATAAAGTCCATAATCCGACCACAGAATAATTTAGTCGTTTCTCCAGAATCCTTTCCATTTCTATCTACATGTTTCCTTTGAAAGTATCCATTTACAAAAGAGAAAAACACACACATAAGTAACTGAATTATTTACACTGTAGCGTTTTAAAGTCACAAAACATTCTCTGAGGCAATTTTGACGCTGGCACACTTTCTTATTATGTCTTTAAACTATATCCTTGATACCGAATTTGGTAAATATTTGTTCACCTATTATATCGACGCCGTTCCCTGAGTATTATTCGTTTAAATATTTCTTTTAAGAAGATTTGAAATATTAACATGCTTCTTAATTGATTGATTGGGGTTTAATGCCGTTTTTAACATTTGTTCAGTTATATCACGGAGGCCAGTTCACCTATTTATGCATTTCCAGGTTTTATCCCACCTGTACTCCACACAACAATCTTCCCAAGCAACTGGCTGCTTTTCCACATAGACTTAGCTCATTGGTGGAAGACGAATGACGCATGTCGCATTGTCAATCGTCGGAAAGAAAGTTGGCCGAGCCGGGATTCGAACTCATAACCCCTGGATTGACAGCCCGCGTCGCTACCGACTGAGCTACCGAGACTCGGGAACAAGCTTCATTAGATGGTTACTTTAATCCATTGGTTTAGTTATAACAACTCTTCGTTCTTTGAGTACACTCGTTTAAATAAATCCTTAACTCTTTCAGCGCCAAAGGTAATATTGAGCTTTTTTGCAAACAATACAGATTCAGGTGAGTCAGCTCGTAACGAGCTGTCTCACCTGAAATCTGCATTGTTTGGCTGTAAGTTATAAAAATATTCCAAAAATACTATAACATGAAAATAGTTTCGTCCGAGTTTGAACATGGAAGAGTCTACTTTAAACAATTCGGCGCTGAAAGGGTTAAAGGAATATGAAAGTTTTAAACTATATCCATACTTCTAAAGTTGGTTAGATTTATTGATTTATTTATTATAAGTATTCGTGCTTCGAGTAATATTCGTTTAAATAAATCCATACAGGGAGATGAATGTTTTAAACTATATCCATGCTTATAAAGTTGGAAATTAGATTTATTTATTTATTTATTATAACACTTCGTGTTTCGAGTTGTACTCCTAAAAATAAAATCCTCACAAGAAAATGTTTTAAACATTGGATGCTTAAAAATATTCGGTCATACATATATACAATGACGATATATATCCAACACATTTGCCTGTTTATTGAAATCAACACGACATGTATCCTCCTTTAATTAGACATTGATATTTTTCCTAGAATGTTATCAAACCGGTCGACGATGAAAATATAAACGTGGTGAACAACTCTGAATGGAAACGACAAACGTCACATTCAATTGCTTTAGAAAATCCAAAAAATCGCTCCAACAACGAGACTTTATACAATTCCATAACTTGGCGTAATTCCAAAACAACTCTTATTGCATTTTGTTTTACCCTTTCCCTCATACAGACGGTTTTGAACATATTTTGTCAAAAAATAGAAAATCTCTATAATTGAATGGATAACCTATGACTTAAAGTGATAAAACATTTTGGCAAAAGGAGAAATTGCTCGTTTTGAGCAATTTCTCCTTTTGTCACTATGTTTTCAAAAATGACGTCTGCTTCAGAGGCGTCACTCGGAACGCGCCTAGGGTTGCCGTTATAGCTAATGTAAACCTAGGCAAACCATAGATTTCCGGTTTATTCTTTCAGCGCCAATGGCAAACATTGAGGTTTTTTGCAAACAAAACATATTCAGGTGAGGCAGCTCGTAACGAGCTGACTCACCTGCAATACTCATTGCTTGCCTTATACATGTAGTTATCCCAAATATTCAATAAACTCTTGCTACATGCAATATGGATTGCCCCGACTTTGAACATGGAAGAGTCTACTTGTTGGAAACTCAGTGCTAAAAAGAATATATGAATTACACTATCCAGAAGTCGCGTTTAAGACGAACAAACACTTTCTCTCCATCCTAGCTGTAACGTCCATCAAGATATAGACGAGAAAACGTTTTCACACAGGTTTTCCTCGGAAATTAAACGAAATTCTGAGGGAAATGTGTCCGTTTGCTTCATTCGATCGACTCGGAAATTGCAATTTTCTCCCCTAGCGATGAAATAAATGTGTTCGGGTACCAATCAACAATCCTTGAATATGACTGGTTTCCGGGCGGTATTATCGCCAGATAATACACGGCTCTTCAGGCTTTTTTCCCCGATTGATTGGTATTGCGAGGCGAAGAGAAAATTTACGGCGCGTTTCATGAGAAATTTTCTAGCCGAATTAATTCCAAGGCGATAAAAAGGAGTATCTGGGGCCTTTATGAATTGGCGGGATGCAACAATACCAAATTTCTACCGTATCCTACTGAACCAGAGCTCTGGATAAGGGGCATGTTTCATGTTCTAAAATCCTTATTTGACATTCAAACCCTATGTTGTGGGTACTCAAAAGAATCGTCTCAATGAGACGATTCTTTTGAGTACCCACAACATAGGATTTTGTTGTGTAATAAGAGAAATATTGTGGGGGAAAGACCTGTTCACTCCCTCTTATCTAGTCCTCTGAACCTGTACTTAACTTATACAATCTCACCACACCTGATTGTTGTTTGTTGTTTTTGTTTGCATGCTGTTTGACCTCCCTTTCAACATTTCCCCCGAGTTATATCACGGCGTTTTCTGTGTAAATTACAACTGGGCCACTAATGCTGACACCATCTAGTCAGTCGTAAAGCGCCAAGGAAGAAAAGTAATTACTACCAGATGGAAAGTTTTTGGAATGGTCCGTTCGTGGATCGAACTTGCATCCTTCCGAGGCGAACGTTCTAGCACAGCAACACTAACAAATTCATACGCACTAATGAATAAGTATTTACTTTGTCGATCACGGGTCGAGTCAAACCAAACACTTGTATAATGGAGAAAGAGCTTTCCTTCTTGGCGCTAAAGGCTGCGGACATACGATTGCGACTGATGGACTGGTGGCAGCATCAACTTACCTCGAGTACTGATTAATCACCCAAGAAACCGTGGGATGTATCTGAAATACGGTTGAAAGCGCCATAAAAGACCATTCATACAAACTATTATCTTAACATACATGCGAACAATGCAGTTTAAAGCCGTACTTTACAGCGGACGTAAATGGTGTATAGAGTCATGAAATACGACAACAGTAAATAGTGTATGAAGGCGTACAATACGACATACGCAAACGTGGTTTAAAGTCGTACAATACGATATAAGTAAATTTTGTATTTAGTCACGAAATACGACATACGTAAATGTTATATGAAGGCGTACACTACGACATACGAAAATGTGGTATAAAGTCGTACAATACGATATAAGTAAATTTTGTATTTAGTCACGAAATACGACACACGTAAATGGTATATGAAGGCGTACAATACGACATACGTAAATGTGGTATAAAGTCATGAAATACGACAAACGTAAACGTGGTATGAAGGCGTAAAACACCACGTACGGAAACGTGGTTTAAAGTCATAAAATACGTCATACGTCAATGTTGTATGAAGGCGTACAATACGACGTACGTAAACGTGGTTTAAAGTCGATCAATACGACATACGTAAACGTGGCATAAAGGCGTTCAACACCACGTACGGAAACGTGGTTTAAAGTCATGAAATACGACATACTTAAATGTTGTATGAAGGTAAGTACAATAATAGGACGTACGTAAATGTGGTATAAAGTCGTACAATACGACGTACGTAAATGTTGTATAAAGTCGTGTATTACGACATTCGAAATTGTTGTATGAAGTCGAGTATTACGACATACGTACATGTGGTTTGAAGTCGCGTATGAGTATACAGTGGAATAAGATAAAACAATAACAGCAAAATAAACTCCCTCGCTTGAATCGATCGTGAATGAATTATGTTATCCATTAAAATAATGAATCGAGTGGATTTACTTGTTTAAATCCACAAGATGAACTTAACCACAACTGCTGGCAGGCGCATCTTAACGCTTCTAAAGCAAACTGCTTTTGAAAACATTGTGACAACAGTTGAACTTGCTCATTGTCATCGTGTTTTCAATCATTTTTGATAATTATACTTTCATTTAAAAAGAGCTCCAATAGTTTTGGCAGCATGTTTCAAAGGTCGTCTGCTGAAGATTAACTGTACGTGAGAAAGGGGTTAAGGAATACAATTGACATTTCCATTTGCAACTGTTGTATGTTATGATTGACACGTTATGGTGTTGGCTAGCGCCAATTATCTACAACCTATGGGCTAAAATAAGTCGTGTTATAGGATGGTAACCAGCTGCCTAAATGTTGTGTAATAAACTGGTTTGTTTGTTTGTATGGTGTTTACGCAACGTTCAATAATTGTTTCAATTACAACACGGCTTTTCCTGAGTAAGTTGCCAGTTCTACTGGTCCATTAATCCTAACACTAGCGAGTCAGTAGTAATTATAACACCTCAATCCTAAGCGCCAATGAGGGTGAAGCCATAACTACCGAGTATTCAGAAAGACCTGATCGGGGTTCGAACCCGCGACGTCCCGCACCCGAGGCGGTATTATGGAGGTGTACGCACATGTGCCAAACAAGTGATAAAACCCCGGGAAAGAGAACTTGTGCAGCCGCGACATAAACAAAACTTTGTTGAAAATGGCGTTCAGCTTCAAACGATCAATCTTCAAATATGCATTGTTAAAAATACTAAGTAATACGTTCGTTTATTATAGTGCCATTCCTATAGAACGGGCCAATAACTTCCGAATTATGAGACACCAGAACATATATCTACTTCCCGATTCCTATACTTGTTCATAGGCACCAGACAGGCAGGCATTCAGGAACCATTATTTAACAAACTGGTGGCTAAAGAACCATCAGAACGGACCCCAATGTCGCCACTGCCGTTCGATCTTTTCACTGTCGGCTACCGAAGCGTATGCCTTAACGCTTTACCTCATACGACAATTCTGCAGCAGTGGTATAAAAGTTTGTGAGAAAAGAAGAACATTATTAGGTTCCCCACGATAATTTCAAATGTCACGTCTGATTCAGAGACGTCAAAGAGTAGTCTGCATTCTGAGAGAAAATGTTAGAATAAACGTCAATAAACTGCGTCATTGGTTTTTAAAACTGGTTCGCATCTGGTATCAAAGGCCACAGACACAAAAGCAAACGCGGAAGGAGAACGTTAAACACGTCCACACAACCAAGTAATATACGACAGAAGCACTAAATTTAATTATAGGTTATTGCCTGAACGATAATGACTGGACGCTATATCCTCAAACGGCCTCCTTGATTATGGGGTTAGCATTTTGACTTACTCGCGGGTGTCAGGATAAATGGACTTGTAGTACTGGTACATGCAACTTACTCAGGAAAGTCCGTGATATAATCAGACAGATGTTGAAAGGGACTTAAACCTGCCCAGAACCATACAAACAAACAACCAATTGGAACATTATTCCTGTGGTATAAATAAAGATAAGGGAGCGTTTTGTCAGAGGTCCAGATACGGACGGGTATTCAGCTCTTTCCCCCACTCTTATTATTAAGGTCAAATTACGCATAATACATCCGCTGTCATGCTGATCGAGAAAAATAGTCCATAGCAAAAACTTTGTTTGCGTAGAAATGAGTGTATACCATCACCAGAATGCATTGAATATATGACGTTGAGTTTAAAATTCATTGCTAGTGTGTATAGGATGCACTGGAAATGATTGATTTTATCACTTTTAGTAAATTGACCTTGTTTGAAAGTGAAAGTAAAGAATGCTACACCGGTTTTGTCCGGGCCAGATTTAATCCAAAATGACGGTAACCATTTTCGCCTGGTGACTTCTTCTTGCATAATGCATGACCCACTATTTTCTTTGGATTGTTTAAAAGCATAGAGGTAACTCTTTTCAATGATATGTAGTGAAACTCGTCGATTTACATGCAAACAAAGAAGGAATTATTTTGGTGTTTTTTAACCTTAAGACAAGCCCTATCTCACTGAGACGATTCGTTTGAGTACCAATAACATAGGGTTAGAGGGTCGACGAATGCTTATAGAACATGCAAAACGCCCCTTATATAGTGCTCTGTATTGTACCACCTTAGATCCTTATTCAATCGCAAATTATTTGAGTAACCACTATATACTAGTTGGTGCCTATAGGTACAAAATGAAATGGATTAAAAGAGATGAAAATACAAAACTGTTCTTCTGTTAATGCATCCTTTGTCGTCTATACAAAGGGACAGGATTATTAAATATCTTAGTTTCTACCATTCAGTTTGAGCAAGTAACCGCAAGTAAATGCAAAAGCAAAATATTCTGCGAATTTCGTCAAAAATCGCCTTCTGCAGATGCGTCTCATGTCGTCGTCTGTATCACTTCTGGCAAGTCTTCGCGAACGGACCTCATCTATTGGGTATTTTTCAAAATTGCTCCTGCAGAAACGTCTCATGTTGACTAACAATAGTCTCGGAGTATTTTTCAAACGTCACCTACTGCAGATGTGTCTTATGTCGTCTGGCAATGTTTCTCACAAAGGGAAATAATCTCCAAGTATTCTTCAAAAGTCGCTTGCGGCAGATGTGTCTTATGTCGTCTAGCAATGTTTCTCACAAAGGAAAATAATCTCGCAGTATTTTTAAAAGTCGCTTGCGGCAGATGTGTCTTATGTCGTCTGGCAATGTTTCTCACAAAGGGAAATAATCTCCGAGTATTTTTCAAAAGTCTCTTGCGGCAGATGTGTCTTATGTCGTCTCGCAATGTTTCTCACAAAGGGAAATAATCTCCGAGTATTTTTAAAAGTCGCTTGCGGCAGATGTGTCTTATGTCGTCTGGCAATGTTTTTCACAAAGGGAAATAATCTCACAGTATTTTTCAAAAGTCGCCTGTGGCAGATGTGTCTTATGTGGACTAGCAATTGTGCATAAAGGGAAATAATCTCCGAGTGTTTTTCAAAGGTCGCCTGTCGCAGATGCGTCTTATGCCAATCTTTCCCATTAAAACAGTATTTGATATTCAGTTCTGGAAAGGCAACGGGAATTGAATCAATTGGCTCCTCCTCAACATAGACTGTTAGTCACAATCCGTACCGACTGAGCAACCGGGGATGGGAACTCACTACGCGAAGGGAGTCAATCTGTGAAATATAGACATCTCCCGTAGATTGGTTCGACCTAGACAGACACTCCGGTGTCAAAAGTCAATATTTCTTGGCCTCCCTCCATGAATGCGGCAGAATTCTAAAGATAAGTGTTTTGTATTTGACATAACGGGCATTTACAATCCCCACATATCGAGGGCTTGGTGTGAAAGGGTTGTAACTAAAAACCTATTTTGAAAATACTGGTTTAGGGGCAATTTTGACCCCTTTGTAAACAATGCAAATTTAGGTGCCATTGCTCGGAACGAGCAATGGCACCTAAATTTCCATTGTTTACCAAGTAAAATGATTTAACGCTTATAGAGACTTTATGGCGAGGTGATTAACCTCGGTAAAAAACTACCGATTTTAGTTACAACCGTTTCACGCCAAGCCCTCGATATGCAGACGCAATTTGACGCAGATGCAGCAGACGACTTGTGGTGAAAGGAGATATAAATAATTACAAGCATTTTGTCCCTTTGTCACAAGGTTTCCAACCGCATGTATTTAACCCTTTCCCTCATATAGACGCTTTCTGACGCCTCTGCATCCGACGGCCTTTTGAAAACATAGTGACACAATGTTTTCCACTTTTAGTCATAGGTTATCCATTCAATTATAGAGAATTTCTATTTTTTTGACAACATATGTTCAAAGTCGTCTGCTGCAGAATTGTCGTATAAGGGAAAAGGGTTAAGTCGTCTGCCGCAAATGTTGTGTACGTTGGAAAGGATGAGGGTGAGTACATTCGTCTTAAGAGTTTGGAGTAGCAGTTTCTATTTCCGGTCGATGTCAAACGCCAGTATGTATAAGATTGTATCCACATAAGTTGCAGATAACTTGAGATAAATCTTTCGTGTTTGGCATTAACAATCACGCATTTTGAAGCACCTGCAGCAGACGACTTTTGAAGACATTCCAGCAAATGGAGAAATGTTGTCAGATTGAGCAATTTTCCCCTTTTGCCACACTGTCTTCACTGATCAACTGATAAACATTTCATTTAATTAACCCTTTCCCTCATATAGTCGCTTTCTGACGCCTCTGCAGCAGACGGCTTCTTGAAAACATAGTGACAAAAGAAGAAATTGCTCCAAAAGAGCAATTTTTCCTTTTGCCACAATGTTTTCCACTTTTAGCATAGGTTATCCATTGAATTCTAGAGATTTTCTATTTTTTGATTAAAATTTGTTTAAAGTCGTCTGCTGCAGAATTGCCGTATGAGGGAAAGGGGTTAAAGGATTATCCCTATTGTTTAGCAAATTAATTCAAGAACCATTTGCTGCGGATTTGTTGTAATCGGGAAAGGGTGAAGTTGATTCCTTATCCCCATGCAATGGAACGACAAGACCAGTCTATTGTCAATTGAGTGTCTTAGATTGGTTTGCGTCCTTGCACAACTTGATCTGGTAATTCCCTAATTCACGATTATTATTTCATCTATTCTTTTGTACAACTTCTATAGAATCTTATACAGACATAAGACGAATGTGCTAATATATAAAATATTATAATCGTTATTCCGAATCCACCAATCAGATTACAGCTGTAAACGAGCATCTCGCCGAGTGCTAGCCGCATACACCAATCAGATTACAGCTGTAAACGAGCATCTCACCGAGTGCTAGCCGAATACACCAATCAGATTACAGATGTAAACGAGCATCTTGTCGAGTGCTAGCCGAATACACCAATCAGATTACAGCTGTAACCGAGCATCTCACCGAGTGCTAGCCGAATCCACCAATCAGATTACAGCTGTAAACGAACATCTCGCCGAGTGCTAGTCGAATCCACCAATCAGATTACAGCTGTAAACGAGCATAATGCCGAGTGCAAGCAAAATCCACCAATTAGATTACAGCTGTAAACGAGCAAATCGCCGAGTGCAAGCCAAATCCACCAATCAAATTACAGCCTTAAACTAGCATCTCGCCGAGTTCACGGACAATCTGAATACACATATATGAAGGCCAGCGTTAAACGAAGAAGATCCCACACTGAAAATCGATATGTCACATGGGCAGCTTAATAGTTTTCTGAATGACACTGTCACAATCTATGGGAGAGTTCTAGTCAATCATTGTCCTATCTAGTAGTTCATCTAAAACAATGGTGGTTTAACCATTTCCCTCATATAGACGCTTTCTGACGCCTCTGCAGCAGACGGCTTTTTGAAAACATAGTGACAAAAGAATAAATTGCACAAAACGTGCAATTTCTCCTTTTGCCACAATGTTTTCCACTTTTTGTCATAGGTTATCCATTCAATTATGGAGATTTTCTATTTTTTGACAAAATATGTTCAAAGTCGTCTGCTGCAAAATTGCCGTATGAGGGAAAGGGATAAAGAGATATAAATGCCAAACTCACGGGAAACAATAATACAATCTGGTTGGCAGCAGTTGAAAAAAACACCTTAAATAATTATTTTTGTAATAATCTTTAACGATTTCTCTCTATTTTTCCTTTAAATTTGTCTGATAAATGGTAATAGTGGCTTTCCTCCCTTGGTTGTGGGTTCGTATTGCGTAACGACTAATGCACAGGTGGCAGGGTATGCTTATCAGCTATATTGGTAATTTTTACAAGGAAACGGGATGATACGTCTTATAAAAAATGCTGAAAAACCGGCGAAAAACATCATACACACACAGTATCTAAACGAATATACAAAGTACAAAAGAGTATGGCACTGAAAGGTTTGAAAAAAGACGTTTTTCTATGCTGAATAAATGCAAACATTATCCTCGTAAAATCATGTACATGTATGAACTGATGAAAGCATGACCCATTTTATGTACATTCTGTATGTGTAATGTTTCGACAAAGCCTCCTCACCACTTGAAATGGCAAGATGGCCGCCATTGTTATGTTTCACAAGAATGATTTTACATTTACAGCTGAACAGCATAAGACATTCTTAAAGAAATTACAGGAATCCACAGTGGCCTAACGGGTTCAGACCGGGCACCCTCCGTTCGATCTTTGCTCGCATTGGAAATTCTGAAAGATGCCCATTAGCAATGCATTTTTCTAGTCGTGTACTTGTTATTTATACAGGGCCCGTGGGAATATTTACTGTCGACCGGTTTAATTGAGAAATTGTTGAAAACGAAGTAAAACTACGCTGAAAATAAACAATACTTAAAGTATGACCAAACCTAGACAAATGAATCAGAGCATGAGAAAATGTACAATATTGCATTTCTGAACATTGGACTGTTTATAAATCTTATCAGCATATACACAAGTTGACAGGGGTTTTTTACAAGCTTATGAATGTAATGTGTGAACGATGTATATCTGTATCAGACTGCGCGGATATATAGGCTGATCCGCAACCTTTTACCTTTTATCTAGAACGGGTTCAAATACAAATGTACATTATGAGTGTCAAAATAACGGTAATATTTAAAACAGTGTTAACTTCCGGTTATAATTCATCTACAGAGTCAAGTTACGCATGCGCATTTACATTCTGCGGTGAAGCTTCTCACTAACACTCCCGCGGTATAGAATTTCTGAGTTATTCGAAAATAATCGGTCCTGGATAGAAACAGGATCCGGTCGGTAGATATCGTCTTATAGGAGACAATTCGCGTAGACTAGAATTAGTCCCTAAATAGTAAACTATGAATACAAGTTCAACATTGACTTACTTCAATGTCTTGTTCTATAGTAGCTCGGCATTACTGAACATCAGCATTCCTTTAGGGTTCAGAGGAATATCTTGATGTTCGTAATGTTTATATAAGGTTAATGCAAGTATCTGCCGTCCCATGAGAAAACCAACAGTGTGGACTCTGCGTAAAGTATCGACCTGGATCAGCCTAAGCATGCCGCGCAGCTTTACCCGGACATACACCTTTTGCCTCCTGTGGATTTTCTGTTTCAGGAATCATTACTCTATCCCTCTTTCCCCCTGAGACGGAATATGTCGGTCCGGATTAGCCTGTGCGGACTGCGCAGGCTGATCTGCGTCGATTAATTACGCAGAGTCCATAACGTTAGTTTTCTCGTGGAACGGCTCATATATTTAAATGAATGGACTGTTTCCAGTCTTACATTCACGTAACTTCCCGTTCTATGTTGTTGGTGTAATATATCACTTGAACTGCGACACAGTAAAACCTTAATTCATAAATATTAGCTTTTTTCTTTGATGATTTGTACTATTCTCTTCATCCATGCTAATTCAGACCCAATTGTTTATACTGTGTATACCCAAATATCCCCATTGATTCTGTGTGCAAACAGTGAATATCCTTATCAACATGTGCGAACACATAGGCTGATCTGAAATCGTTATTGTATGAGGCGCATGTTTAAATTTGTGTTTTGTTATGTGCTGGCTTGGTTGTATACGAGAAGTTGTTATAATCTCTTCAATTATGTTGGTAATATCGCGCGTCTTTCCAGATGGAAAGAAACATCATTAATGGAGTTTCACCCCATAGGACATTTCATAGTTTTATATTCATTTTGACTGCACGTCACTCTTGTTAAAACCAGAGCCAAACTTCGCTACAACAAGAACTGTTTGTATAGATCTTATGCCTGCCTATTACAGATCGACTTAGATTGACCTTTGAGTCAACCAATCAAATTGTCGCCAACGACATCGTTATGTATTAACAGGGGAGATAACACATATAAATAAACGAGTTAAATAGTTTTGATAGCAGAACCAAGCATTGGTTGTATGGTGCGATTTCATTGGACAGAAAAAACAAGTACTTGCTCATGGATACTGTAATGTAAAGGGGGGGGGGGGAGGGGGGGGGGGGGGGGTCAATTCAAGACAACCTGGTGTGCCGCAGTGCGGTGTCGTCAGGTCTAATATACGCACTGCGAAGTATTTTGGTCCGATTTCAATGAGATGGATTCACATAGTCATAGTCATTAAACAAATAGGGGTTTACATATGTTTAAGCCTCGAGAATATTTCCCAGTAATATAAGTCTCCTGCTTTTCGAATCAGGAGGGGAACAATAGAGTGAAGCCAAGCTTAACATACAACATGTACAGCAAACGACTTTGAAAACATCTGGGAACAATTTTAGGAGTGTTTTAATAAATGAAGATACATCTATTGAAAACGGTTGAAAACATAGTGGCAAACTCAGAGACTTGATAAGTATTAAGGTATCTGTTTCAGATGCATCGAAAGTCGTCTGTATGTTGGAAAATTTATCAGGGTACATACACTTAAACTACCTTTCTACAGAGAAAGCTTTAGTAGCAACGTGAAAGACCGTTCACCTTCGGACCTAGGGGACAAATGTTTATAAGACTGTTACGAGTATATACACATGAAGGACAAAGCATCTAAATTGTAAAAAAAAAACCTTCAACGTTAAAACGTCTGATATCTCTGCATCAAAGTACACTTTTAATCATTTTCCACATACAACAAATCTGCAGCAGACGACTTTGAACACATCTAGGAAAACATACTGTATATCTCTTTAGATAAAAGTATAATTATTGAATACGGTTTGAAAGCTTTGTAGCAAAAGGAGAAATTGCTCATTATGAGCAATTTATTCTTTAGCCACAATGTTTTCAAAAGTCGTCTGCCTGCTGCAGAGGCATCATAAAGCGTATGTATTGGGGAAAGGGCTAAAAGACAATGCCAAACAAATGAAGAAACCAATTTTCTTAATTCAGTTCTTGCATCAAACTCATTATATCATTTTCCAAGATATTATATTTTCTCTGTCAGATCTATTCAAGGAAGACATTTCTCAAAATGAATATCAATAGTTTCTCAGGATATATCGGTTCGACGTAGGTTGTTGGCTTAACACTTTCCCATATACAACAACTCTGCCGCAGACGACTTCGAAAGTATAAAAAATATGGAGAATCTCTTTCAATAAAAGTATATTAATACTTGATTAGAATGGAAAACATTGTGGTAAAAGGAGATATTGCTCAATATATGAGCCGTCCCGCGAGAAAACCAACATTATGGCCTCTGCGTAATTTATCGACCGAGATCAGCCTGCGCAGTCCGCGCAGACTGACCCGGGCCGACACATTCCGTCTCAGGGGTATAGAGGTATAGAGTAATGATTCATGAAACAAACAATCTACAGGAGGCGAACATTGTATATCCGGGTTAGCCTGCGCGGCATGCTCAGGCTGATCCGGGTCGATACTTTACGCAGAGTCCACAGTGTTGGTTTTTCTCGCGGGAAGGCTCATATGCAGGCTCACACCTTCTGTCACAATGTTTATAAAAGTCGTCTGATGCTTATGGGTCAAAATAAGTCAGCATGTGGGAAAGGATCAACGTAGTAGTGGATGAATCCACTGCCTCATTGTAGTGAAGATAAATAATAGCAGTAGACTTGGTACAGTACAAGAACACGCCGTGATATAACTGAAATACGGTTGAAAGGTGGTATAAAACACTATTCAAACCAAACACTCTAGGGTTACGATAAGATTTAGACATCACGCCATCTCTACGCAGCGGAGATTTGCGCCTGAACAGAAACCGGTAACAATGATGGATTAATGCAGTGTATTTCTCTTCTTTAAAGCTATTGATTCTGAAGCAGATAGTTTAAATCGATCGTTGTATGATAAGATAGAACAGCAAGATTTCTCGGAAAAGCTGTAAGGGAGGTAACCCGTGATACTATTCATTTTGTATCTTCAAGAGTTATCTTACATTGCTCCAGGTAAAATCCAACCTTAGCGTAACAATTATAAACGTGTGAAAGAGACACTTGCCTGCACATTAACTCTGCACTGCAGACACCTGCCTGCACATGAACGTTGCATCACAGACACCTGCCTGCACATGAACGCTGGATTACAGACATCTGCCTGCACATGAACGCTGCATCACAGACAACTGCCAGCACATGAAAGCTGCATCACAGACACCTGCCTGCATATTAACTCTGCATTACAGACACCTAACTGCACATGAACGCTGCATTACAGACAACTGCCTGCACATGACATACACCTGCCTGCACATGAACGCTACATTACAGACAACTGCCAGCACATGAAAGCTGCACTACAGACACCTGCCTGCACATGAACGCTGCATTACAGACACCTGCCCGCACATGAACGCTGCATTACAGACACCTGCCTAAACATGAACGCTGCATCACAGACACATGCCTGTACATGAACGCTGGATTACAGACACATGCCTGCACATGAACGCTACAGACACCTGTCTGCACATGAACGCTGCATCACAGACAACTGCCTGTACATGAACGCTGCATCACAGACACATGCCTGCACATGGACGCTGCATTACAGACAACTGCCAGCACATGAACGCTGCATCACAGAAACCTGTCTGCACATGATCGCTGCATTACAGACACCTGTCTGCACATGAACGCTGCATCACAGACACCTGCCTGCACATGAGCGCTGCATTACAGACACATGCCTGCACATGGACGCTGCATTATAGACGAGTTCATGCCTAAATGGCGAACAGTGCAGAGTCAGATCCGATGTATTGAACCACTGGCTGGTCAAGATTTACACTTTTCGCAAATGCCATATGACTGGTTTTCACCAGACTTATTTACAATACAATGTTTTATACCTTTGGTTACGTGACACTAACATGACATATGAAGGGAATGTCATTCAAAGTAAATAGTTGTTTATTATCATAGCGTCACCCCCTATTGAAAGAGCCAGGGTTTTCAGATTAATGAGACACTGTTTGTTCCTCAACATACTTTTTACTTGTCGAGTTTTATCCGGGTTTTCCAGTATACATAGCAGTAATGCATTGCACACCTCTAATTCAAGATATCATTAATTATTCAAACAGTAACATACAAGCGATGCTTCAATTGTATTTGTTTACGTTTTAAAATACAGAACCATGTACATGTAATACACGTATCTCAGGGAGTTAACACTTTCCCTCATACGACAATTCTGCAGCAGACGACTTTGAACATATTTTGTCAAAACATAGAAAATCTCTATAATTGAATGGATAACCTATGACAAAAAGTGGAAAACATTGTGGCAAAAGGAGAAATTGCACGTTTTGTGCAATTTCTTCTTTTGTCACTATGTTTTCAAAAAGCCGTCTGCTTAAGAGGCGTCAGAAAGCGTCTATATAAGGGAAAGGGTTAATCTATACGTGGCTTATTCGGAAAGGTCTCGGACTTACTCATAAAAAAACATAATATGAGTCTGGAAGCAATGCAAATTCACAGAGGGTCAATTTAATATTCTAGTATATAAAACACAGAGTCATGTTTAGCAATAATGTTTTGTGTTTGTTTACCATCCTCCCCATGCATTATTAACTAATAGGCTTTTTCATCACTTTAACCCTTTCCCACATACAAGAAATATGCAGCAGACGAATTTGAAGAAATTTTGTCAAAAAAATGGAAAATCTCTATAACTGAAAGTATAATCAATGACTAAAAGTGGAAAACATTGTTGCAAAAGGAGAAATTGCTCATCATGAGCAATTTCTTCTCTTGCCACAATGTTTTCAAAAGTCGTCTGCTTCAGAGGCGTCAGAAAGCGTCTGTTTGAGGGAAGGGGTTAATATGAGCCCGTCCGTGGGACTGGGTCAAATTTGGCATAACTGAACAGTGCAGAGTCACATCAACCCGTAATACTTATCTGGCTTACCAGAATCTACACTTGTTGATCGAACAGACGCTTCTAACAAGTTAGCAATGTGTTCACAGTTCAGATCTTGATCCCGACTGTGCGAGTGCGTAGGTCGATCTGGATATAGACTGTTTACAAAAGCAAACGTGTACCTTTGCACACGTACCAAAATCAATGTTTTACGGAGTACAATATGTTAAAGGAAATTACTCGTTTTCCTTTACCCACAATTATTTCAAAAGGTAGAGCGTCGCCCTCTCGTACCAAAGGTCCTTGGCATCGAATCCCGTGGTGAGCGGGTTCTGACTTTGGGACTGTTCCACACAAACGGCCCGAGTACTGGTTAATACTTCAGGAAGCGAGATTGATATAAGCTGAAAGCTTGTTTCGCAATGTATGTAAAATAAATAAGTTTAAACTTAATTAAATGCGTCTGGATCAAGAAAATGGTTTCAAGATAGTTTTTAAGTCTGTTTAGAGATATGGAAAAATGTGTTTGTGCATTAACCCTTTGACACAAACATACAACACATCTTTGACGAATTTTAAAACATCTAGTTCAAAATATGGACATTCTCTGTAAATGAAAGTATATATATAAATATTGAAAATAGTTGAAAACATCCTGGCAAAAGGAGGAATTGCTTATTATGAGCAGTTCCTCATTTTAGCGCAATGTTGTGTAGTAAAACACAGTACAGCGAATACTGGTTAAATTTCCGAGAAGAAAATAAAACAAGTTTAAGTTAAGGGTGATTGTTATGGGAAGGGTTACAAATGACGTGACTTGTTGCAATCAGCTTTTGATTGCAGTTGAACCGTGCTATAATAAGCATGTCATATTGTGTGGTATTACTAAGCACAGTGAAATTATCCAATTGATTTTCATCGGTCTAGGAACCTGGATCGATACGGGAAGAGATTTTTTTTGCATATTTAGGTAGACGACAGAACCTGATGTAATATATACCTACATGAAACTTTCTACACATTTGCGTTTCGTCATGAGATATAGTGCCCAAACCAGGCAATACGTCTTTTCAGAAAGACGTGCAGACGTCACGTAATTTTGCGCTCCTGTTTTTAGTTCAGAATATAGGAAAAAAAATTTGAATTAAACACATACAAAGTAGATCTATATCATCTTGTGAAAATATTTCAATTTTTGTTATTTTATTAAGCCTAACTCTTTTCACTGCCGAATTTAACAAAGTCGACTCTTCCGTATTGAGAATTAGACCACACCAATTTTCAACCAACAGGAAATTTGGTAGAATTTAATGTCTAAGTGGCAAACAATATATATTTCAGGAGGGACAGCCCGTTACAAGCTGTCTCACATGAATCTGCATTGTTTGCAAAAGGCTTTTACTGTCTTTGAAAGCAAAAGCGTTAACCCTTTCCCTCATACGACAATTCTGCAGCAGACGACTTTAAACATATTTTGTCAAAACATAGAAAATATCTTTAATTGAATGGATAACCTATGATAAAAAGTAGAAAACATTGTGGCAAAAGGAGAAATTGCACGTTTTGTGCAATTTCTTCTTTTTTCACTATGTTTTCAAAAAGCCGTCTGCTGCAGAGGCGTCAGAAAGCGTCTTTATGAGGGAAAGGGTTAAAAGTCATTTTTGTGTCATACGCATGAATATATCCTATCTATGTAAACAAACATTTTGATGTATTCATGAGGTATCATTTCAATTCCCACTGGCTTGATTGATTTGGGTTTAATGCCGTTTTCAACAATTATTCAGTCATATCACGGCGGCCAGTTCACCCACTCAATCCATTCCTGGCTTTCTTACACAAGTACTCCACACAGAAATTATCCAATCAACTGGCTGCTTTTTTCTACATAGACTGTTAGCCCATTGGTGAAAGACGAATAACGCATGTCACAGTGAATTTTGTCAAACGGCGGAATGAATGTTGGCCGAGCTGGTATTCGAACTCATAACCCTTGGATTGAAAGCCCTCGTCGCTACCGACTGAGCTACGGGGCTCGACTGACAATAATTACAATAACAATACATTTCGAACAAATATTATGGATGCACAGACAGATCTTTGTTAAAATTTGACCGCGTCGGTCGTTTAGTGGTAAAGCGTCCACCTCGGATGCGGGAGGTCGCGGGTTCGATCCTCGGCTCGGTCATACAAAATACTTTGACAATGGTAGTAATCGCTGCCCTCTTTGTTGCTCAAACTTGAGGGGTTAGCATTACGACTGACTGGCTGGTGTCAGGATAAGCGGACCAGAAGTACTGGTAACCCACCCAGGAAGACAGTGGTACAGAGGTAGAGCGTCGGCCTCTTGTTCCAAAGGTCCCGGGTTCGAATCCCGTGATGAGCGGGTTCTGCCTTTGGGATTTTTCCACACAAACGGCGCGAGTACTGGTTAAGTTTCCAGGAAGCAGACATCGAGCGTGATTAATATAAGCTTAAAGTTTGTTTCGCAATCGATGTAAAATAAATAAGTTTAAACTTCACCCAGGCAACGCCGGGATATAACTGAAACATTGTCTAAAGTGGCGTAAAACACCAATCAATCAATCAATCAATTGTTAAGATTTGTTTAAAATAGCATAAGACGTGTGGCCTTGTTTGGAAGCTCATGATTTAATCAAAGGATCCAGCAAATTAATCGGCTTATCATATAAACAGAGTCGTTCTCCAGGCAAACTGACGATAGCATACCGAGGGCTTGGCGTGAAACGGTTGTAACTAAAAACCTATATATTGAAAACCTTGTTTTAGGGGCAATTTTGACCCTTTTATAAACAATGCAAATTTAGGTGCCATTGCTCAGAACGAGCAATGGCACCTAAATTTCCATTGTTTACCAAGAAAAATGATTTAACGCTTATAAAGACTTTATGGCGAGATGATTAACCTTGGTAAAAAAAATACCAATTTTAGTTACAACCGTTTCACGCCAAGCCCTCGATACGTATATATCCACGTGAGATAAGATCGTTCTGTGAATCAATGGTATCTGATTCAAACGGACAAGGATTGCTAGAACTTCCTTGAAACCTTCGATTGCGAAACAAGCTTTTTAGCTTAACGCTTCCCCACCTGCAGACGCCTTTTGACGCAATAGCAGCAGACGACTTATTACAACATTGTGGCCAAAGGTGAAATTGCTCATGATGAGCAATAAATATTTCTCCTTTGGCTACAATGTTTTAAACTTTATTTAAAAATTAAGCTATCTTTTACGGAGATTTTTCAGGTTTTTGTCACTATGTTTGCTGCAGATTTATTGTATGTTGGAAAGGGTTAAATAAATCTCGCTCGATGTCTATTTCCTGGAGACATAACCAGTATGTCGGGTCTTAACCCTTTCCCACATAAAATAAATATGCAGCAGACGAATTTGAAAATGTCTTGACAAAAAATATGAAAATCTAGTCATACTAGTGAAAAGATTTGAAAAGTGTTACAAAAGGGGAAATTGTTCATCATGATCTTTTGTCACGCTGTTTTCAAAAGTCGTCTGCTGCATATGCGTCAAAATGCGCCTATAAGTGGGAAACATGTATGGTAGTAATTGCTTCCCTCCATGGCGCTCAGGGTTGCGGGGTTAGCCCTTAAAGCTGGAACTGTAGTCATACTTTACGTCATTTGACTGCGATGTGATCACGTTACGGCTACCAGTCTATCTGGGAAATCTCGCCGAACTACGGTCATGGTGGAGTGCTCTTGGGCAAGGCACATGTTCTAGCCTAGTACTGGTTTGTTAACCCAGGGATCATGAATAAGTGAACTGTCGCCGTGATATAACTGAAATAATGTTGAAAGCGGCGTAAAACCCCAATAAAACAAACAAACTATCTAGGAAATCAGCTGGTTGCTTGGAATAGACTACTATGTGGATTGCTGGTGGATGGAAAGCAATAAGTCACATGGGTAGATGAACTGGCCGCCCTGATATGACTTACATTGTTTTGAAAACGACGTTAAACCCAAATAAAACAACCCGTTATTGGTTTACATAATGTACTCTTTCATCGCCGGTGGAAATATTCAGGTTTCTTTTGCAAACAATACAATTTCAGATGTGACAGCTCGTATCGACCTGTCTCACCTGAAATCAGCATTGTTTGTTTTTTTAGTTATCAATATATATCCAAAACTCTTGCAACATGAAATATAGATTAGTCCGATTTCTAACATGAACGAGTCCACTTGAGGAAATTTTCCGCTGAAAGAGTTAACCCTTTCTCTCATATAAACGCTTTCTGACGCCTCTGCAGCAGACGGCTTTTTGAAAACATAGTGACAAAAGACGAAATTGATCAAAACGAGCAATTTCTCCTTTTACAACAATGTTTTCCACTTTAAGTCATAGATTATCCATTCAATTATAGAGATTTTCTAATTACTTTGACAAAATATGTTCAAAGTCGTCTGCTTCAGATTTGTCGTGTGAGGGAAAGAGTTAAGACTCAAAATCGAAGGTCAATCATTTGAAAACATTTTATGTTTCTTGTTCCTGAAGGTTGAAGGGTTAGACAACGGATGTATCTTTATCGAGAAACATTGTTTCTCGATACACAGTCTATGTATCTATGGTAATCGTTTCATGCACGCTTTTTTTTTTGTCTATTAACTTGCCGTCCATGACGTCATTTCAAGCCATGAAATGATCATAAAACATGTGTAAAATGGTAATATCAGTCTTCTCATCTAGTGATCTTGGTTATTCATTGTAATTGTTCTTTTATGTTCTAAATCATTATTTGTTTTGCTTTGTATTTCAGTTATATCCGGACTTTTTGAGTATACATTACTAGTACCACCGGTATCATTGATCCTGACAGCTGCACACCCGGCATATCCGTGAGGGCCTAAGAGGGAGAGTCATTACTACCATTTATGAAGTCTCTGGTATTCGAACCCTGGTCTCCCGCTCTCGTGGCGGATAACTTATCTACTACAACGTGGAAATAATCTTTGGATGATTAAAAGAGGAAAAATGATAACAATAAAAAAGTAGGCAAAAATCAAAGGACTGAAAACACTTATATTGAGCCTCGATTGACAGAGGTTTAGATTTTAACGCCGGTCCAACGGTATTTCAGTTATATTACGGCGGCCAGTTCACATAACGTGTGTTTCTACGCATAACGGTATTCTCAGGTAGTTGTAACGATAGCAGTAACACTAACATCAAAACGATGCATTGTTCACATCATTATCAAGTAAATTGATACTGATTCTATTTAAGCCTTTCCCACATACAACACGTCTGCAGCAGACGACTTTGAACACATAGTAACACAAACCTGAAAAATCTCCATTAAAGATAGCTTAATTGTTGAATAAAGTTGAAAACATTGTGGCCAAAGGAGAAATTTCTCATCATGAGCAATTTCACCCTTGGCCACAGTGTTCCCAAAAGTCGTCTGCTGCAGATGCATCAACATGCGTCTATAGGTGGGAAAGGGATAACCGTGACATTTCAAACTGTACGACAGTTTCAGTATTACACCAGGGTCCAATTGCACCAACATTACTTAGCACTAAGTAATAATTAAATAATTAAACGCATATTTCATCATTTTTGTTTCACTAATAAAAATGGCAAACAATTTCTTTTCTTAAAAAGAATTATTTGTCAGCAAGGTAACTATTTATGTCCATTTAGTCATATACTTAAATTTATTTCACAATTCATGTATTACAAAATATATGTGAAACAAAAATCATGAATTATGCCTTTAAGTATTTAAGTATTACTTAGCACTACGAAATGTTGGTGGAATCGGACCCAGCAAATCAATTTCTTCACTATAAAACAAAATTGCAGCAGGCGACTTGTGAAAATATTGAGGCAAAAATGTGAAATTGCTCACGATGAGCTTTAGCTATAGCAAATAATTATACTTTATCACATAAAGCCCTCTCTGGGAGTGTCAAAATGCCATTACATAAATATCATATGACACTACACAAATATCATATGACCCTACTAGTTTGGTTTTCAGTTTGACGCTCTTTGTTACACGCGAAAACCGAACTATGAAAATGACGTCACGTCAGCGGTTTGACGTCATAACGTAGTCACTTTGGCACCCAAACCGGTAAATTTCATGTAGAAATATGGTAAACTTTATGTACATTCTTTCGAAATACGCCTCATAAATCACTTTATGTGATATATAGGATCCATCATGAGTTTTCTTTGGAGATCAAGATTTCTTAAATGAGTCTAGAAAAAGACGGTTATTAACCGAGCCTCTTGGCGAGGTTAATAACTCTCTTTTTCGAGACGAATTTAAGAAATCTTCTCCAAAGTAAAACGAGTGATGGATTCTTTTTATCACCTAAACAGTGTGTTTTAATAAAAAATATTGACAACATCAAACCAAAGACCGAATAACATATTCTTCATAAGAACTTGTGATTCACCGCATAAAAAAGTAGTCCTCATCATTTTTGAATAAGAAGAAAAAAAACAACAATGTTTTAAACAATTAAGACTCGTTATTTATTCAAAATAACGTATTATTGCATTTTTCAATGTGTAAAATTTAACAACTTAACAATAAACATAATAAAGATAAAGGTCAAAATGACGTCATCAGTAGTCGCGTGTATGACGTGTTTTTGTTATCACACATGTTGGATATCGTTGTTCCGTGATTTGTTCTCAACTTGAAAATAAGGGTATTTATGTGATAAAATAGAATATCTCATTCGTGTTTATTTAATATGAGTATAGGTGCTACCTATTTCGGGTAAACATTTATGAACTTTTGTGATCGGTAAAGCATTCCCCATTAGCACCGTGTTTACCGTCCTAAGCAAAGAAAATAAAAATCATCATCCGGTTAAGCATATATTTAACTTTAGAATATGGCCAAGATTTTAAATCCATGAAATTATGATGACAAGTACACAAAATAATCAACTTGACCTTCATTAAGTACTTCAAATGTCATATTACAGTAATATGGACTTGTAACTTTCGGTTAGTCAGAAAACCCTTATCAGTATTTATTTGAACTCGTTTTACAAATAGACGGCGAGTGTTATTACACGCAAATTATCACATACAAAATTTCTTGTGCTTGTTCCTTTATCGAGTACGTATTATCATATTTAATTATTTCCTCTAGAAGTCTTTTTTTGTTTCGATATTTTCTTTTCATCCAATCAGAATGTAGCAGAATCGTGACTGCATCGAAAAATCCACTCTGGACACAAATCTTGGAAAGAAGGTATAGCAAAGTTGTGCAAAGTTCATACACATTACCTGTTGACGGGAAAGATCGTTTACCCGTATTATCCCTTTAAATATACTTGTTTACTAAGCTGAATATGACGATCGCCAAGGCTCGCGGCATATCATCTTAGTGAATTCAGAGAAAGATAAACACACTTTTATATGTCTCTGGTGAATTGGTTTAATAAAAGTGACAATAAATAAACGCTCATGAAATATCCTCTATTTTTATAGAGATTTTCAATATTTTTGTGCAGGTGTCATTTCAATGTCATCTGCTGCAGCTTTGATGTATATTTGTATGGAATGGGTAACGCTATTTACGTAACTTTCTTGCATAACATGGACACAGTAGGCACTATTTTAAATATATTTGTTAAACCCTCTTTCACCGAAATGATGTGTCAAAATAGACTAAAAGATCGAGGTATAAAAGGGAATTTGTGAAGACCGGGTAAATATTTACGTGAAGGCGGCGTCGGCGTCATCACCAAGTATTCGATCAGGATTTCTTGACATATTACATGAGAATACTGTCTTCTTCTTGCTGACCTTTTAGTTGAGCAATTCACGTTTTTGTTAAAAACACGTGGGTCCCGTTAACCACCCAACCTCCTCACCACCTTTGCCGCTTTACGTCATGTAGCAACATCTCAGAACGCTTTTGAAACTCCGAACGTGGCTGAGTTGTAAGCGCCCAGATTATATGAGCGATCGTTCCGGGTTAGAACACTGATCGCGGCGATTATGGTTGAGTACCCCTCGACAAGGCACATTTCCTAACATAGTTTATAAATCAAGAATAAGTAAAACTTCGCCGTGATATAATCGAACAACTGTTGGAATGGCGAACATCCCGCAATAAATCAAATCGGGATTTGAAATCAGCCATTCTTGCAGCACTCCGCCATCCATTTAATATTCACGCCGCAAGATTCCGTGTCTGTGCTAATCCGAGGTCTCGTCAGATTTTTTATTGGCAGATCTTAACACTTCATTAATTCAAGATATATTTCCTCCTGTCTTGCTAGGATTCATTTTACCCTTGTCAACTTGGTTAGCATATCCTTTACACGTGTATATCTAGTCTGGTATTAGGCGTTATTATAGTAATGATAGGGGCAGGCAACTCAATACTAGTGTAGATATAACCAGAGCTTTCTAGATAAGGGGCATTTTTCATGTTCTGAATTCCTTATTAGACATTCAAACCCTATGTTGTGGGTATTCAAAAGAATCGTCTCAATGAGACGATTCTTTTGAGTACCCACAACATAGGATTTGGTTGAGTAATACAACTATAATAACAGAAATATTGTGGTGAAAAGACCTCTCTTATCTAGTCATCTGTAATAATTCCGATATGTGCATCTGCCGTTTATTTTGATTTGCATTGTTCAACAGTATCTTAGTTACACAAACGAGCTCGTCTATGGGATAGGGTACGAGTGAAATTGGCTTATTTGAACAGTGAAGATCCAGATAACCCTGTACATTCGCACAATAAAATAATCAAAATATGCATACTCATCTGAACCTACACTTTTCATGTTAAGAAATGCCAACTTGTACCTTGCCTCATTGATGGGCTCATATATGTTTTACATCCTGACCAGTTCACAAAGCCATGTTCTTCCTGTGTGTCCGGAACCAGTAATACACGCATCTGTTGATGCACAATTCTTATCAAAAAACTGCCTGATTATCTTTATACTTCACTTTGAAATGAGATGTTGATCATTGTGAGCAAATTCTGTGTTTGGCACAACATTTTGAGCAATTTCTTGTTGCAATACTATCAAACGCCGCCTGTTACAGATGCGTCAATATGCGTCTGTAAGTGGGAAAGATGTTAAAGTAAAGTATAACGTGATAAGGAATGACAAGATGACCAAACCTATAGCAAACACAATTACTATGTTTATCTACAATTGATCAGCCATAACACACAGATTCCGGGGTATGGTATAACTACACAATATTGAGCTGGTACTGACCTTTAACCCTTTCCCTCATATGACAATTATGCAGCAGGCGACTTTGAACATATTTTGTCAAAAAATAAAAAATGTCTGTAATTGAATGGATAACCTATGACTAAAAGTGGAAAACATTGTGGCAAAAGGAGATATTGCTCGTTTTGAGCAATTTCTTCTTTTGTCACTATGTTTTCAAAAAGCCGTCTGCTGCAGAGGCGCAGAAAGCGTCTATATGAGGGAAAGGGTTAAGCACAATTGTATGTTATTATGACGCACATGTATTCAAATCAAACTATAGGTCATTTATCCTACCATGTGTTTTTCGTAAATCAAAACACAAATTTGTATATGTTTATGTCATTAAAACATATATAGGACTCTCGATAACTCGAAGTCGAAAGGGACCCATATATTACTTCGAGCTATCGATATGTTTGAGTTATCGACATGTTCGAATGATCCAACGATGTATGCTAACTTCATTTACATGATTATAGTTTCATAATTAATCTTTTCTGGCTAAAACAGTATTGCTACTGGGCTGTTTTATAAAATATAGCTATACGGATCTGTTCGAGAAATCTATTCGAGTTAAACGATATATTCAAATGATCACGTGTTTGAGTTATCGCAAATTCAATGTATCTCTTTGCACAAAAGTCCATATTGTCGCGTTATATAATTACCACATATTGTGAAGAGTCAAGCATAGAGATCGAGAGGAGATTAACCTAGATAACCATGTCAACAGTCGCTACATTGTCAACCATTTTAGATATAGACACATCAGCACAAAGATAACCATGTCAACATTCGCTACATTGTCAACCAGTTGTGATATAGACACATCAGCACAAAGATAACCATGTCAACATTCGCTACATTGTCAACCATTTGTGATATAGACACAACAGCACACAGATAACAATGGCAACAGTCGCAACAGTGTCAGCCGTTTTTGATATAGAAACATCAGCATATAAATTAGATAATCCCAATGTGTTTGTTTGTTTCTGTCAGGGGCGTAGCTTTGCAATAATCAATGTGTAGGCCGTCTCGTGAGAAAATCAACATTGTGAACTCTGCGTAAAGTATCGACCCGGATCAGCCTAAGCATGCCACACAGGCCTACCCGGATAGACACTTTTCGCTTCCTGTGGATTTTCTGTTTCACGAATCACTACACTATACATCTATCCCCCTAAGACGGAATGTGTCGGCCGGATCAGTCTGCGCGGACAGCGCAGGCTGATCTGGTCTATACATTACGCAGATGTCCATCGCCGCAGCTGCATTTTGGGGCATTTTGAGTGCCTAAAGAGAGCTACGCCCCTGTCTGCGAATGGTATGTTACGGCGCTCTGAACAGCTGTTCGGTTATATGACTAGGTTGCCTGTGTAATTTACCAGTACTATTGTTATATCACGAAACGAGCCGTACCACGAGGAACCTAACATTATGGACTCTGCGTAAAGTATCGACCCGGATCAGCCTAAGCATGCAGCGCCGGCTAGCCCGGACAGAATCGTTTCGCCTCCTGTGGATTTTCCGTTCCATGAATCATTACTCTATACCTCTATCCCCCTGAGACGGAATGTGTAGGCCATAATTAATTAGCCTGCACGGACTGCATAATGATTTTGTTTTTGTTCCGTGGATCGGCTGAAATATCATCTGTTACAGGGAAATGGAAAATTGAGATTTTGACAAGCTTTTTCAGACACCTATCATATTAAAAGATAAATACACACACTAGACTGTTAATCTGTCATATGTTAACATCGGTAGGATCATTTCATAGTCGACTGGGGACCCGATTCGGACAAACCAGACAACATTTGAACATACTTTACATTTTCTAGTCATCGTTTTAATGTAATCCTTTTCCACAAGCAAATGCAATCTGCTGAAGCATCTGCAGCAGATAACTTTTGAAAGTATTGTGGAAAAATTAGAAATTGCCACACTATTTTCAATTCTACTTTAGTTGCACCTTTTTTGTTGTTGAGATTTTCCATCGGTTTGCTTAAATTTTGTTTAAAGTCGTCTGCTGTAGTTTGTGTGTAGAGATAAGCAGTCGTCATATAAAAACCAACCTGTGTGAATAAATTCATGCCATCTTATTCAAATGGTCATTGTTTAATTGAATGTTTTGTTTTAAAAACATTTCGTGACAAATTGTCGAACAGTATAAAGCTAGATCAACCTGCACGGGTGTACACTGATCGCATTACCCAAAAGTTCGATGTTAGTACATAATGATTCAATTACATGATAAATGATGAACGATTAAATATGCGCCTGCGAAATGATGTTTACAAACAATATTTTGAGTTTTAAAATAATTACAAGGCTACTAGGACAATATGGAACTGTATATAACCTTTTTCGAAGCCTTTCACACTTGCATGCATAATTTGACGAATAGATTGTCAAAATGAGAATTTCCTCAAAGGGAGCAATTTCTCCTTTTGGCACAATGTTTTCACATCAATTCAATAATTATACTTTCATTTATAGAGATGTCTCAAATTGTTTAATATCGTCTGCTACAGATTTCTTGTATGTTGGAAAGGGTAATACATTATTTCTACAAATTATTTCTAGATAGCAAAAAAAATTCCGCACAAACCACAATCTTTTTTTTTATCTACAAACCTCTTCCCGCATCTAACAAAATACATCAGGCGATGTTGAAAACAGTTTCATTATAAATCAGAGTTGACAAAACCATGGCAAAACCATGGCAAAAGGACATTGGGCTCATTATGAGCAGCAAATTCTCCTTTCGTTACATTATTTTCAAAAGTCGTTTGCTGCAGATGCGTCAAATCGCACGTGCATAATGTAAAGGGTCGACGATTTCGTGTCTCTACTTATTTCCCGGTACTATTGGATTGATTAACCCTCCCTTTCACCCAGACAACGAATCTGCAGCAGACGACTTTAAAAACATTCCTGAAAACATTTGGGAACTCCCTTTAAAATGAAAGTACATTAATTGAAAAGAGTTGAAAACATGGTGACAAAAGGAGAAATTGCTCGTTTTGAGCAATTTCTTCTTCTGTCGCCATATTTTCAAAAAGCCGGCTGCTGCATAGTCGTCAGAAAAGCGTCTAGATGAGGGAAAGGATTACAAAAACACAAATGTAACTCTGATGGTAAACAAGATTTGATATGACGCTGTAATAAGACCTTATATCGTAACGATAAGTATCAACGGGGACAAAAGGACGTAACCATGGTAATGAATGATATTACCAGCTAATTATTTGATACACAATTGCTAGGCTTTTAATAACATAAAAGCCTATTCCCTCCCATTGCTATGACAATAATAGTTGCATTGTGATAAAGACCTTATAAAAAACAATGCGTCGAGTCGTAATAGCTCAGTCGGTAACTCCGCACGCCGCAGGGGTCGTGAGTTCAAACACTTGCTCGGCCATTTATTCTCTTCGATAATTAAAATGCGTCAATGTGACTAGCATCAGTCCCCTTTCACTATTATAGCTTATAGCCAATAATTCACAATTATAGCTAAGAATTCACTGTCATAGCTAATAATTCACTACTATAGCTAATAATTCACTGTCATAGCTAAGAATTCACTATTATAGCTAATAATTGACTATCATAGCTAAGAATTCACTAGTATAGCTAAGAATTTACCATTATAGCTAAGAATTCACTATTATAGCTAATAATTCACAATTATAGCTAAGAATTCAATAGTATAGCTAAGAATTCACTACTATAGCTAAGAATTCACAATTATAGCTAAGAATTCACTAGTATAGCTAAGAATTCACTAGAATAGCTAAGAATTCACTATCATAGCTAAAAATTCACTAGTATGGCTAAGAATTCACTATTATAGCTAAGAATTCACAATTATAGCTAAGAATTAATAGCTAATAATTCACTATTATAGCTAAGAATTCACAATTATAGCTAAGAATTCACTAGTATAGCTAAAAATTCATTAGTATAGCTAAGAATTCACTATTATAGATAAGAATTCACAATTATAGCTAAGAATTCACTAGTATAGCTAAGAATTCACTAGTATAGCTAAGAATTCACTATCATAGCTAAGAATTCACTAGTATAGCTACTAATTGAGGTAGCCAGTTGCCCAGTAGGTATAGTGTATGGCGTCTGCGAGAAACATTGTTAGGTGATAAAACAGAAAACAGCGTAAATCTCAAATTAATCCAGTAATGATGCGATCCAATTTGACCCTCTTGCTAGCAGTTAAACGTGTTTTTAAGAGACGTTCCTTTGGAAACGACAAAACTGGTCACATATGACAGGGAGTCTTTTAAACCCTTACCCTTATCCACATATAACAATTTTGCAGCAGACAACTTTGAAAATATATTGACACAAATCGGAAGAATCTCAATAAATGAAGGTTCAACTATTAAATAGAGTTGAAAACACTGTGGCAAAAGGAGAAATTGCTCGTTTTCAGCAATTTCCACTTTTGTCACAGTGTTTTCAAAAGTCGTCTGCAGCAGAGGCGTCAGAAAGCGTCTGCATGTGGGAAAGGGTTAATACAGTCTCTCTACTGTGACTGTTTACCGTTAAAATGTATAGCTCTACGTTTATGTTGTTTTGTATATATACATACATGTACATAGATTTGCATTGAATTTCATGTTAGATCTGAATCTGTATTGTTTTCAAAAACCTCAATATTGACATTGGCTCTTAAAGAGGTAACATGCATGAATAATCTGTCATACTAAAACATCGACATGAGGAGATCCGCATGAAACCCCCGCTTTTTTCCGTCTCAAAGAGTTACTATCTGGTTTTAAATATTTCAATCATACAGACTGGTTTTGACGCTTTAACCCCTTTCTCACATACATCAAATCTGCATCAGACGACTTTGAAAACACACCCACTTAAATGAGGAAAATCTCTACACAGAGAAGTATAATTATTAAATGAAGTTGAAAACATTGAGGCAAATGGTGAAATTGCTCATCATGAGCAATTTCATCTTTGCCACGATGTTTTCAAAAGTCGTCTGCTGCAGAGGCGTCTGAAAGCGTCTATATCATTGTTGGAAATGGTTAAAGCGACTCATAATGAGCCTTTTCTCCTTTTTGCCACACACCTTTTGAACTGTATACAGTTATAATACTTTCAGTGGTGAACAGTTGAAGCCTGTAATAGCAGAGAATGTTTTAACCCTTTCCCACATATAGACGCTTTCTGACGCCTCTGCAGCAGACGGCCTTTTGAAAACATAGTGACAAAAGAAGAAATTACTCAAAACGAGCAATTTCTCCTTTTCCCACAATATTTTCCACTTTAAATCATAGGTTATCCATTCAATTTTAGAGATTTTTCATATTTTGCCAAGATGTTTTCTTAAATTCGTCTGCCGCAGATTTGGTGTATGTGTAAAAGGGTTCAAACACTTCTATGAATAACCAATGGGTAAATAGAACATAGACATTTCTTACCACTTTGACGTCCTTCTTTGTCATGATTGAAATCCTTTAATCCTTGTATCGTTAAATTCACAATAATATGTCATTGAAAAAAATCCAATTTAATTCCAACTCGAACAATTTCCAGTGCTCCAGAGAATACACCGTTACAACAGCGAGAAGATACGAATTTCGTCAAGTGTCGTATGAATGCATGTTTTCTCTCTATCATTATACTCTTATTAGAGGAAAACTCCATGTATCGTTTTTCCCAGAACTATAATATTTCCACTAATTCCATTATAATTCCAGATAATAATTATAGATATCGTTCACTATGGAAATAAAGGTTGAACGTGATCGTGTTTTTTCACTATTGTAACGATATCATGTTGAAACGATAAAAAGATATGTTCTGGGTTAATATTGCAGATCAGGGGCGTAGCTCCCTTTAGGCACGATAGACATATGCGTAATGTATCGACCAGATCAGCCTGCGCTGTCCGCGCAGACTGATCCGGCCGACACATTCCGTCTTAGGGGGATAGATGTATAGAGTAGTGATTCCTGAAACAGAAAATCCACAGGAGGCGAAAAGTGTCTATCCAGGTAGGCCTGTGTGGCATGCTTAGGCTGATCCGGGTCGATACTTTACGCAGAGTCTACAATGTTGATTTTCTCACGAGACGGCCTACACATTGATTATTGCAAAGCTACGCCCCTGCAGGTGAAGATCAGACTGCATATCTGTTCACCACTGTGTGTGTAATGATTTGGCAACAAAGAAGATAATAAAGGTCGTTATGCACTGATTTTACAAATGAGTACTGTTCACAGAGTTCGGGATCTAACCCTTAACCATATAAACCACATCTGCAGCAGACGACTGAGAGAACATCTTTGAAAATATATCTAACATCACTATAAACGTAATCATAAATAATGAAAAGAGATGACACTATTTCGCCAAATTGCTTATTATGAAAAAGATATCCTTTTGTCAAAATGTTTTTCAAAAGTCGTCTGCTGCAGATGCGTCGAAACGCGATTGCAAGATGGGAATGGTTAATTTGCTAATAATTCGATAACGTTAGGTTCCGAAGGCTGTGTCTACAAGGAATTCGAATCGCATTAATCACGTGATCGTTATGCTATTAAACCCTTTCACTGCCAAATTTCATAAAGTCGACTCTTCCATGATAAAAATTGGACCACTCCACAGGAAATTTAGTCAAATGTAATGTTTAAGTGGCAAACAATGCAGATTGCAGGTGAGACAGCTCGTCACGAGTTGTTTCACCTGAATCTGCATTGTTTGTCAAAGCCTTTTATTGCCGTTGGCTTTTGAAAGGATTAACCACCTTTGAAAAGCCTGGCAAAATAAGAGCTTTTTTCACTTTTTGTTTAATGTTGTAACTATATTTCATATACTTTACTTGAAACAGATTTGTCAATGCTTAAACAGGTTTTGAAAACAATCCGTTAAAATGAGCATGTTCTACTTTTGACGCAATTTATTTTTACTCGTTTTCCATAATTTTACTTTAATTAAATACAGATGTTTCATTATTTTGCATACATGTTTTAAAATGTCGTCTGCTGCTGTTTTACCATCTGTTGAAAACGGTAAAAGTGACGTCTGACACGAACACATTGACGAAGGAGAATGTAAATTATGTAAAAGGGGATCATTTAATTATAGAACAGGAGAGAAAACAAAATGTGAGGAAAGCAAATTTAATCCAAAATCCAAATGTAATAACTTCGATTCTAAACCCAGTGAATAACGACTGGTCTTTTGATTTATTTGCTTTCCTCATGTCAAATCATAACAATTTCTACCCAAAAATGTTTACAAAAAATCGTCTGCTGTATAAACGTCAATCATAATACCGGATCCACGAGAAAGATTGTTTGCGCTTTAATGAGGTTTATCGAGCGACCAATTAGCCAGTGCAGAGCGATCAATCAACTGTCTAATCCGTGTCAAGGGCGTTTAGTTGTTGTTATTATGATACACAGGTCAAGTGAAAATAAGAAGTACACAATATCATTTGAGTCGTGGTTTACTCGCCGCTTTCAACAGCAATTAAGCATTACCGACATACGACAAATCTGCTGCAGACGACTCTGAAAACACATAGGGAAAAACACATAGGCTAAAACACATGAAAAATATCTATCAATGAAATCATTATTACTGAAAAGCGTTGTGACATCTGCCAAGTGGAGACATTTATCGTTTTGAGCAATTATTTCTTTAAGTCACTATGTTTAAGAAATTCGTCTGAAGCAGAGGCATTAGATTGATTGATTGATTGATTGATTGATTGATTGATTGGGGTTTAACGCCGTTTTCAACAATTGTTCAGTTATATCACGGCGGCCAGTTCACCTACTCACATGTTTCTTGGCTTTCTCACACCAGTACTTTATACAACATTCTTTCCAAGCAACTGGCTGTTTTTCCACTTAAACTGATAGCCCATTGTGGAAAAGCAGCATTAGAAAGCTTCTGTATGTGGGAAATGGCTATGTCATGTCACGGCGCTTCCAGGGTGGGTTACCACAACTACTGGTAAAGTTATCCTGACACCATTTCATCTAGACTGGCAACAGTCCTTATGGTTATTTTTCAATGTTACAATTGGGGAGAACTCTAATAGACAAAATATGCATGCCTCTGATTATCGTTCTTAGGGCTTGACCATCTATGTTTCGGACACCAGTTGAAATGCAGCCATATAATAATAAACATAGAGCCTTGTGCCAGGCTACATTTCATCCATCGGTATGCTGTCCCTAATCACCTAAGCGCCAAGGGGAAAAGTTATAATCAGTGTTAACCCTTTTCCCAGACGCATTTTGACGCAAAAGCAGCTGACGACTTGAAAACATTTTGGCCAAAGATGAAATTGCTCATGATGACCAATTCTCCTTTGGCCACAATGTTTTCAATTGTATTTAATAACAATTAAGCCATCTTTTATGGTCATTACTCAGGATTTTGTCATAATGTTTTCAACATCATCTGCTGCAGATTTGTTGTATAACTCACATAGCGGCGCCACTTGGAGGGCGAATACTTCAATAGAGCAACCATTTAACTTTTCCCACATCGGATGAAAAGTTAATGGTACAGCAAATCTGTAGCAGACGACTTTGAAAAACATGGAGGTACAATGTGAATCTTTTTTCTAATGAAAGTAATGGTACAGCAAATATGCAGCAGACGATTTTAAAAAACATAGAGGTAAAATGTGATTTTTTTTCTAATGAAAGTATGATACTTTCATTGAATTGGGTTGAGAACTTTGTGACAAAAGTTGATTGATTGGGATTTAACGCCGTTTTCAACAATTTTTCAGTCATATCACGGCGGCCAGTTCACCTACTCATATGTTTCTTGCCTTTCTCTCACCAGTACTTCATACAACATACTTCGCAAGCAACTGGCTGCTTTTCCAAATAGACTGATAGCTCATTGGTGGAAGACTGATGCTTGTCACAATGACTTTTGTGAAACGTAGGAAAGAATGTTGGCCGAGCTGGGGTTCGAACTCACAACCTCTTGATTGACAACCCGCGTCGCTACTGGGCTACCGGGGCTCGGCTTGTGACAAAAGGAATAATGGCTGATGATGAGCAATTTCTTCGCATTCCACAATGTTATTAGACATCGTCTGCTGTAGTTGCGTCAAATTGAGTTCACATGTGGGAAATGGTTAAATCATTAGGTCTATTGAAAGACATTCTTGTATATACACTAATGAACCGAACAATGTTTCAACGTACCTCAGTAACCACAAATGAATACACTGCAATTCATTTCTTAAAAGTAATTGAACGGAATGAATTTTTTTGTTTTTTTAATTTCTCTACAGAAAATAAAAATCTTTTCTCAAAGGTTACGATTACATACGATTTAAAGTGGGAAAATTGAAAACGTTTTTATCCTTTTATAAACTTTACCAAACATTTACTGCCTATTTTCTAGTTATTTTTGAAATCTATTTTTTTGAGAATTTTGATTTTAACAAACCAATTAGTCGGCATTTCACCAATTTGTTGTCAGGTCTACTTTAATTTTTGACGAACCGCTCTCCTATGCAAGAAACAGACAACCGTTGTGTGCGTAGGACGTAACGGGAGAAAAAAAGAGAAATTGATTGAAAGGAGTAATGTCTAACTTTTCCAAAATATTTTTCAACACCATGTCGAATATATTCTTCAGATTATAATATATGTTCTACACGAACCTCAGATGTTTCAACGCAAACTAGCGTTGTAGGTCCGTGGTGTATTGTTTAGACCGTCCGCCTCGGGACATGGATAGCAATGTTCGATCCACGATCGGGTCTTACATAATTTTAACAAGAGGCCCATGATAGCCTATGCTCTACTGGTATGGTTCTTTGATCATGTTCAATCCAGAGCATGTATGTATGGTGAAAATCAGATAGTAAATGGAGGCTCTATTGTGTTCACAAGCTGTATTATAGCAATTTTGACAATTTCAAGGGCCATAATTCGGTCTTGCATTGGCGGATCCGGCAGGTTTGCGAAAGGAACCGAGCTCTCATCAATATTCAACTACTATCTAAGTTTGGTGAAGATCGGATAGTAAATCGAGGCTCTATTGTGTTCACAAGCTCAATTATAGCAATTTTGACAATTTCAAGGGCCATAATCCAGTCTTGCATGGACGGATCTGGCTGGTTTACAAAAGGAACCGAGCTCTTATGGAAACCTAACTACTGTGTAAGTTTGGTGAAGATTAGTTAGTAAATGGAGCCTCTATTGTGTTCACAAGCTCAATTATAGCAATTTTGACAATTCCAAGGGCCATAATCCAGTCTTGCATGGCCGAATCTGGCTGGTTTGCGAAAGGAACCGAGCTCTCATGGATACCTAACTTTTGTTTGGTGAAGATCAGATAGTAAATGGAGCCTCTATTGTATAAGTTTGATTGAGACTGTATCGCGTTCACAAGCAATTGTTTACGGACGGACGCACGGACGCACGGACGGACGCACGGACGCACGGACGGACGTACCCACCCACGGACGGGTATTTGTTGGGTATTTTCCTTTGATCTTTTCTTGTTGGGTATACCCAACAAGAATATGGTTTATTCCGTAATTAACCCCCTTTTACGGAATAAATAGCATTAATATGCTAATTAGGTACCCTTTAGAAAATAATGAAAAAAAAATACTTATCAAAGTGTCTTATAAGGTTGGTTGGTGGGCTTTTGGACAGTACCCAACAAGTGTCCAGTCGTGCGCTCGCACGGACGACGGACACCACACCACGGCATAAGCTCTTCTGGCCTTTGGCCAGTAGAGCTAAAAATGGTAGAAACAACTCTTCTCTT
>JASEVX010000009.1:60673056-60694011 GCA_031761405.1 Serripes groenlandicus | reverse complement strand
AGAAACAACTATTCTCTTTAGCCCTTAGGATTGTGATGATAGCATTACGACTGATGCATCAGTCTCGGGGTAAATATTACCGGTAGTACTAGTAATTTACCCAGGATGCATCAGTCTCGGGGGTAAATACTACCGGTAGTACTAGTAATTTACCCAGGATGCATCAGTCTCGGGGGTAAATACTACCGGTAGTACTAGTAATTTACCCAGGATGCATCAGTCTCGGGGGTAAATACTACCGGTAGTACTAGTAATTTACCCAGGATGCATCAGTCTCGGGGGTAAATACTACCGGTAGTACTAGTAATTTACTAAGTAACGGCAGTTATAAAATGGAATTAACAAGGCTATACGATAACCACTTGTCTATATCCAGATCAGCTAGCGCATCGGCACATTCTGCCCTGACTGTGCACTGTTCGACGATTAGTCATAGAAGGTTAAAAGAAACTATAAAGCAGTAACGTATAGGATTCTTCAGGATGGATTCGATCATTCAAATGAAGGTCGATTTGTACAGGAGTTATCATTATGGCAAGGCTGGTTTTAAAAGAGCATCATTCAAAAACTGTTGAAAACGGCGTTAAACACCAATCAAACAAACACATTGACGATTGATTTAAAGGGTTCAACAATCTAAATAAAGCATTGATTTCGAGTAATAAAACCACAATTAAATGCCCATGGTAAGAACAACACTAGCTGTATATATATCATTATTCCTTCTTCATGAATTAAACAAAGCTCATTTCCCGACTCAATGGTTCTTCATCGGTAAAAGATAACAATCACAGATCTTCAAGTCCATTTGAAAGTAACCTTTGTACTCGATTGCTTCAGAACTCCGATTTAGTGATTGAGTTATTGGAATTTAACGCCGTTTTCAACATATTTTAAGTAACAACACAACAGCCAAATCATATAACCGTTTGTTTCCTGGTTTTCTGACACCAGTTCTTCACACAACATTCTTCACAGTTAACTGACTTCCTTCCAAAATCGACCATTTTAAGCCCATTGGTGATAGACGAATGATGATGACCGCAATGACTTTTGTCATTCAACGGAAATAATCAATGCTCGGATCTGTTTTCGAATTTATGTCCAGAGGATTGGTAGACTTATCGTTACCGTTTGAGATATCGCGATCTGACTAAAACTCGTGCAGTCGAATCTCGTTCTGCAATGCTCGCTACTCATGTATCAATATTAGCCAAATTTACTAGTCGATACTTATTATCTTATATCATTTACAGTGTGGTCTGCTTTATCTTATATCATTTACAGTATCGTCTGCTTTTAAAACATCGAGAAAAAAGATGTCTAATCTGTAACTTTGAACATGTGATTTTAAAACAGTGTCGAGACTTTTTCGTCTTTTCCCACAATGCTTTCAATAGTCGTCTGTGTCATGGCAACAGTTTAAATATGTTTGTCCTACACGTTTATTTTACAGAACATGATCTAAACACGATCGTGTTTCTAAACACGATCTAAACACGACTAAACACGATCTAAACTTGCTCTAAATACGAACCACCTTTGCACCCACACATTATCACCACTTAACAAATAATTAGCAATTCAACGTTCCGTAATTGCACTCTAAGATAAGATTGGAATTAACACTCCCAGAATCTTGGTAATTGAAAGCAATAAGGCTTTTCCAGATAAACTAGGATAATATTCCCAAGTAAACAATGAAACTCACTGGGTTTAACAAAAAACGCAACAATTATTAAGTGCGCGTATATTAGCGATGTTCACCGCGGGTATTTGTACCGCCAGTCTAAAGCACGGGGTCATTACAATGGCAGAAAACTGCAGGCGCGTTTAACCTAATCGATAATACATAAACATTAATTAAAACCCCGCGCTTTATCTATACACATTGTTAAGCCTTTACAACCCTTTCCTCCGTTATCATTATCTGGAAATGTCCACTAACACAGTATCCGAAGACATTGCAGAACAAGCCATGTTTATACCAGAACAGAAAATAACCTCACAAAGGAACGAACTAACACATAAATTAGTTAATTGCCATAGCAACATGATTAGACAAATCTGCTATTAAATATTTTATGTTTGCAATGAAATTCTGTAAATAACGTCATGTAACGTAAAAGCAGCATAAAGAACATAACAGAAGAAAAAAAATCACTAAACAAATCAAACTGTTATTGTAGACATACGCATCAGGAGGAAGGGAAATCTGATGTTTACATTTATACTGACACCTTCATCCCCCCCCCCCCCCCCCATAAAAAAATGTGCCGCGTCGTGCAAAAAGATGTTAAATTACAACTGCGAACAGTGAAGTCTCATGCGAGTCTGTACTTACGCACGGTTTCGCTAGAGTCTGCACTGTCCGTCTACAGCGCGGAGAGGTGTAGTTGTAGCCCTCCAGTAAAAAACTGGTACTATGGGTTCACTGGTTCCAATGGTCTCAACGGTCGCAATGGCTTCTCCGCGTATCCCTTTTATATGATTTACGACAAGATCAAAACATCGACATTCACGGTGCGACAAGGAAACAAAAATAGTACGTCGGGAAATATGTAAACAAGTGAAATAGGGATTCCTTTATCCACCTGTTATTGGAACTCTGGCAGTTGGTTAGTTAACCCTTCCCCTCATATAGACGCTTTCTGACGCCTCTGCAGCAGACGGCTTTTTGAAAACATAGCGACAAAAGAAGAAATTGCTCAAAACGAGCAATTTCTCCTTTTGACACAATGTTTTCCACTTTTAGTCATAGGTTATCCATTCAATTATAGAGATTTTCTACTTTTTGATAAATTATGTTCCAAGTCGTCTGCTGCAGAATTTTCGTATGAGGGAAAGGGTTAAGTTCATTTGAACTTAGACGGGAAACCATTCCCTGGTGCGAATGTGTACAAATCTGTAAATAACTGATCTCTAACAGGAACGTATATATTTTGAATCGAATCAAAAATCATTTTTGCAATTGCTCCCTCTCACAATGTCTTCTTTCGCATATGCGTGAAATGAGTCTGCATTGGTTTTGTTTAATTGGGGTTTTACGCCGCTTTCAACATTATTTCATCTATATCAGTTCACTTATTCGTGATCCTTGGGTAAACAAACCAGTACTAGGCTAGAAAATGTGCCTTACCCAAGGACACTCCACCATGACCGTAGTGCCGCGACTGCGGACCGAACCGGTTTCAAATCAGCGGCGCTAACCACTCCGACTCCGCACTTGCCAGAGAAAGTGTGATTAAATTAATTAAGCGTAGATACTGTAACAGTGGGACATAATTCCAGTTAGTTTAAATTTCCGGGTCCAGGTGAGTTTTTACCATTTCCCGATATATACATACGACAATAATCGCTCGCTCTCTCTCAGCAATATCTTATTTTTCCTACAATGTTTTCAACTCTGTATAAAAGTACAACTTCTTATTATCCAGAGCGTCATAAAAAGTTTTTCAAAGCAGACTACTGTTAAACATCGTATCCGACAGACGGTTAACCCTTTCCCTCATATAGACGATTACTGAAGCCTCTGCAGCAGACGGCTTTTTGAAAACATAGAGACAAAAGAAGAAATTGCTCAAAACGAGCAATTTCTCCTTTTGCCACAATGTTTTCCACTTTTAGTCATAGGTTATCCATTCAATTATAAAGAATTTTCCATTTTTTGGCAAAATATGTTCAAAAGTCGTCTGCTGCAGAATTGTCTTATGATGGAAAGGGTTAAATATCTGTAATCTGTTTAGATATAATAACCTCTTTTAACTTCCGTCTTTTACAAAACATTACAGCTGTTTCCAACCCACATATTCATTTGATACATCTGATGCAGACGACTTTTGAAAATAAAATAAAATACGGAAACAAAACGAAATGCTCATGATAAGTAATAACACATTTTGTCGCATTTATTTCAAATACATTCAGTGATTAAACTACTTGAATACATAGAGGTTTCCAACATTTTGGCTTTCGTGATTTCTCAGTCGTCTGATGCAATTTTGTTATATGTCGGAGAATCTGTATGAAATAGTTACCCGTATCCACACGACCATTTGGTTAACCAATCCAAGGTTGTGTTACTCTTTTAATAATTGAGCCGTCCCGCGAGAAAACCAATAGTGTGGACTCTGCGTAAAGTATCGACCCGGATCAGCCTAAGCATGCCGTGCAGGCTTACCCGGATAAGACACTTTTCGCTTCCTGTGGATTTTCTGTTTCAGGAATCACTACTCTATACCTCTATCCCCTTGAGACGGAATGTGTCGGCCCGGATCAGTCTGCGCGGACTGCGCAGGCTGATCCGGGTCGATACATTACGCAGAGGCCATAATGTTGGTTTTCTCGCGGGACGGCTCATATAAAGAATCAAAATTAGAATGGTATTTTAGATTGAAAGTGATATGCACTGGTATTTTTAATGCTGCTATCATTTCGATGGAAATCACCGGGAAATACGCTTTAACGTATTGATTTAAACCTCTATATCACATTGTTTCCAAGTATATTTATATTATATATCTGAGCATCTCTATAAACTGTTATTTCCAAAACATTCTTCTATCATATTTTTTTAACATCTCCATATTATAGTACTTCCAAAGTTTTTTATAATATAACATTTTCAAGACTTGCTTTATTATGATATTTTCAAGCATCTCTAAATTGTAATATATCCAAACATCTATATACTATAATGTTTTCAAGAATTGATATATTATGATATTTTCTAGCATTTCTTTATTGTAATATATCCAAACATCTATATACTATAATGTTTTCAAGAATTGTTATATTATGATATTTTCTAGCATTTTTTTATTGTAATATATCCAAACCTCTATATACTTTAATATTTTCAAGAATTGATATATTATGATATTTTCATGCATTTCTATATCATATCAGTTCATAGTATATCACAAAGTATTATGATAGTTCAAAGCATCTCTATATCATATTATTTCAAAGCAATTTTGTATTATGATATTTCTAGTACACTTCTATTTTGAAGTATCTCTCTATTATGATAGTTCAAAGCATTCCTACATAATAATATTTCAAAGCATCTCTATATTATTATAACATTTTAAATCCTTTATATATTATAACATTTCAAAGCATTTCTATATTATAATACGCCCACGGCTCTCTCTATAATAACATTTCCAAGCATCTCTATATTATAATATTTCCAAGATTCTCAATTTTATACAATTTCCAAGCCTCTTTATATCATGATATATATGAACATTTCTATAATATCCTAATTCCAAGCATCTCTGTATTATAATATGTCAAAGCATCTATGCATTTTAATATTGCAAAGTATCTCTGTATCAAATCAATGTCACATTTTAAGATGCCGAATATAGACTATATCTGGTATCTCCTGGGACAAATCGAGATAAAATCAATTATGTGTATATATAGCAATATAATCAAATATACAAACATATCCATAGCGAAACAGTATTATCAGAGAGTGCCAATTAGTTTTATTAGCCGTGCTTCAGGAATGCAAACCGCAGCATATGGGCCGTTTTACGAGAAAACCAACATTATGGACTCTGCGTAATGTATCGACCCAGATCAGCGTGCAGGCTAATCCGGGCCGACACATTCCGGTTCAGGGTGATGGAGGTATAGAATAATGATTCATGAAACAGAAAATCCAATGGAGGCTAAAAATGTCTGTCCTGGTAAGCCTGTGCGGCATGTTTTAGGCTTACCCGGGTCGATACTTTACGCAGAGTCAACACTGCATTCATGCTACTCTATATACTCTATATACGATACAATTACCCACGGTACGTCAAAAATTACCTGAAACAACCCGTGTCTTTCTGGCGAACAGTGAAAACAGAGAATTAACAAACCAACGATGGATGCATAGGTTGATCCGAATTCACACTGACCGCAATTAGCCCTCGGGTTGTATTACACAGTGCGCGGCTCATTGGGCCCACGACCTCCCGCTCTCGTAGTGGGTCTACACTGTTCGAAAACAACCTTCCAATTGTTGTTTTTACAGAACGCCACTTATATAGTTTCACATTAACTTCAACCATAAGCCCTCTATCTGATATTGTATATTGTCATAGCAGAAACATTAATATATGATGAACATATATGTACTTCAAAATACAATTATTAACTTAGTATGTACATACGAATATGTCTATTATCTTTGCACAAAGGATAAAGGCAAGATTATCCCTTTTCGACATGCAGCTTACCTACAACAGACGACATTGAAACCATCTAGGCAAAACTACGAAAACATCTAGATCTATATACATGTACATAATGTGAAAGCATAATATTTGAAAAGAATGGAAAACATTGTTGCAAAAGGAGAAATCGCTCAATGTTTATTTCAAGAGCCATCCATCACTGAGCAAGTTGTTTTTCAATACTCGCCTATGGTATATTTAATTTCACTACATAATCAGAAAGATCTGTGACTGGCAGTTCCTAACCGTGGACATGGGACATAATAGGACAGAGTACACGACAATCCCGTTCATAAATCTATATAACCATTTCACTGCCAAAATTCACAAAGTCGACTCTTCCATATTGAAAATTGGACCACTCCATTTTTCGTCTCGCAGGATATTTGGTAAAATTGTTGAACACAGTGTTAAAATCCTACAAAGCAATCCATTAACCTTGCAATTTTAACAGCAATAATCTGTTTCCAAAATTAGAACAAAGACTTCATAGCTCATTATTTCAGAGATAAAATTCGAAAAAAACAACACCTAGTGACGTAATTCTGGCTTCAGTTCTCTCCACAACAAAAAATATAATTTGTGCAGGCTGTTTCAAAACATTAATTCACGTTTATTATCGACTACTTCAGAAACCTGTCTAGAAGAAATTATAAATGGACAGCGTCACACGAAAATCGATCTTCCAGTGTTTTGAAAATAGCCTCAACTGTGATTCGATTGCAATCGTATATAGTCTGTCTTGGGTCCAATATCATTGCAATATAATGGATCTGTTAACACCGCATAAAAGGTTGTAAAGGATTGACTTTAAAATATATTTAAACAATTATGAGTCGGTGTTGGTTTGTTTGTCAAGTGTTATCGCATGCTACAACCAACGATCGGTGCTGCTATCATAATGGTTAATATACAATTGGATACATTGGGCCATCACCGCTTTTCTACTGTGTGTATTTATATGAATGATCTACCCTGTTGATACATAAGGACTTTGTAGCCTATAATTCGATTGGCTCAGGCAAAGGTCAATCTGATACGACATGTGATTGGAGGTCATTAGATATGTACGATTGATACTGTAGCACAATTAAGGTCTTGTTTTAATGATGTGCGCCGTTCCACGAGAACAACAAAATTGTGGAACCTGCGTAAAATATCGACCCTGATCAGCCTAAGCATGCCGCGCAGGCTAATCCGGAAAGTAACTTTTCGCCTCCTCTGGATTTTCTGTTTCAAGAAACATTATGTTATACCTCTATCCCCTGAGACGGAATGTGTCGGCCCGGATTAGCCTGCCCGGACTGGGAAGGCTGATCTGGGTCGATACATTACGCAAAGTCCATAATGTTGTTTTTCTCTCGGAACGGCTTATATTGTCCTTAGTCATAACTGAATGCCAAGATGCATGTATAACCAGATCGAGCAGTCTGATCTTGATCTTCACAGGTCAAAAAGACCTGAAAGACAATACTTTATTTGACAGGACCCAAATAAATGCCTTCCTAGATTTGCAGATTTGTTCAAACAAATGGTTATCAGTTGGGCGATGTAACAGAAACAGTTTCCGAAAAGCCATCAACAGTACGTCACGATCAGCGAATATTCGCACAACAAAGCTGTCTGATTCAAGAGCATTGAATGAATTACGTAAGTAATAAAAGCAGATTATTTTCGTGTTATCTTATTGTGTAACAGTTCGCGATAGTGCCACGAGACGCCATTTCGTGCCGATAATCCCTTAACATTTTCAATAAAGTGTCTAATGAGACGAGAACGAGACACGCAAGAATAAATCTATTAGAACGTTTCGATGTGCTGAGATATTATGTTAGTGATCATAGCAAGTCTTTTGATTGGTCAATGTTTCAGTCCGATCAATACAAATGCTTGACCGCAACGTTGATTGATTGATTGGGGTTTAACGCCGTTTTTAACAATTTCTCAGTCATATCACGGCGGCCAGTTCAACTTCTCATGTGTTTCCTGGTTTTCTCACACCAGTACTCCACACAACAATCTTCCCAAGCAACTGGCTGCTTTTCCACGTAGACTTAGCCCATTGGTGGAAGACGAATGACGCATGTCGCAATGAATTTTGTCAAACGTCGGAAAGAAAGTTGGTCGAGCTGGGATTCGAACTCACAACCCCTGGATTGACAGCCCGCGTCGTTACCGACTGAGCTACCGGGACTCGACTGACCGCAAAGTATGATCACCTAGTGACAGTTTTAGAGCCACACTAGATAAAGTGATCCACATACTGAGTTTCGAGAATATGAAAGTTATTTCACCCTTTCCCTTTTGTGCAGATTATTTCAAAGTCGTCTGCTGCATATTTGTTGTATGTGGGAAAGGGTCAAAAGCAATACAATACTTTCAGCATGACAGGGATTTTGATGAATTGTAATTTTTACCCTTTCCCACAAATGCTGGCATTAAATTTGACCTCTGACATTGACTGGGTCAGAATATACCATTATGTTGTCAGTCGCAAGATGAGTTTCATGCTCTCCGGGAACAGGAGGACTCGCAGTATAGGCGATAAGGAATTTTGATTAGATACAGAATATTAATTAAGAAACGCGTGTGACCTTCGGAAATAAAAGCGTAACCTTAATGTAGGATTAAAAACATTGTGAGAAAAGGATTATTTGCTCAAAACGAGATAAAGGCGTTAAGGTTCGACTGTTTTTTAAAAAAAATGGTTTAATTAAAAGGAATGTTATTTCTCATGTAACCCTTTCTAACATGGCAACACATCTGCAGCAGACGACCTTGAAACCATCTTGGGTGAGAATATCTATAAATAAAAGAAAATATTGAAAACATTGTAACAAAAGGAAAGATTGCTCATTATGAGTAATTGGGATTCGCTTCGTTAGATATCCCTTATTGTCAAGCTTTTCCGGCTGTCTGTCTGTCTGTTTGTTTGTAAAGCGACACTCCACAGCCCAAACCGACGGGCCGATTCCGATGAAACTTGGTGAACAGGTGCCATACGGGCTCAGGGTGTGCGCGTTTGAGTTTCGTTGCTAAGGACCCACAACCAAGGCGAATCCCACGTCGCCTACCGGCTTGTTCCTCCTTTTGCCTCAATGTTTTCAAAAGTTAATGCGCATGCATATGCTAACGTGTTACCACGGCTTTAAATTATACTTCAAAAAGGCTTTAAACCAAGACACGTTCAGCGTCTGCATCGTTTGCAGATTCCATTAACCCTTTCAGCGCCTAATTGTTTAAAGAAGACCCTTCCATGTTCAAACTCGGACGGCTCTATTTTCATGTTATAGGATTTTTGGAATATTTTAATAACTCACAGCTAAACAATGCAGATTTCAGGTGAGACAGCTCGTTACGAATATATTGCCTTTGGCGCTGAAAGAGTTAAGATGAAATATTGCTTTTGCATGAACAGCCGCCTTTCCTGTCCTTCACCCGTTTCCATAGCGCGTGAGCAGTTGTCAAACAGTACACTACCTCTAAAACATTGATTGCAAAGTAAAATTTAATTTAATAGACAAGCTTCAACAGAACGTTTACCGAGTAAGCGAATAAGCTTAGAAAAAAATACGTATTTCATGTTCTTAACCCTTTCCCTCATATAGACGCTTTCTGACGCCTCTGCAGCAGACGGATATTTGAAAACATAGTGACAAAAGAAGAAATTGCACAAAACGTGCAATTTCTCCTTTTGCCACAATGATTTCCACTTTTAGTCATAGGTTATCCATTCAACTATGGAGATTTTCTAATTTTTTTACAAAATATGTTCGTCTGCTGCAGAATTGTTGTATGAGGAAAAGGGTTAAACACCGTATATCATTCTTAAATCCTATAAAGTGGTACGCAAAACAATCGTCTCCGTGCGACTTTTCTTTTAGAGAACCTACAACATACGAATCGGATGAGTGATACCGGATTTATTGCGGGAAAAGGTCAGCTAATGACTTGTTGGTGGGGGTTAACCCTTTCCCTCATATAGACGCTTTCTGACGCCTCTGCAGCAGACGGCTTTTTGAAAACATAGTGACAAAAGAAGAAATTGCACAAAACGTGCAATTTCTCCTTTTTCCACAATGTTTTACGCTTTTAGTCATAGGTTATCCATTTAGTTATAGAGATTTTTTATTTTTTAACAAATTATATTCAAAGTCGTCTGCTGCAGATTTGTCGTTAAGAGTAATCCCCCAGCGTGTTTCCGATATCCTGACGCGATCGAAACTTCTGACCTGAAAGCATGAAACCATCGTGAAATTTGATTTATTCCCCAGAAATGTGAATTTGAAAAACAACAAATAGGCTTAAGCCGTCGGGCTTTTATTGATCGTGTGTTTCCACTGACAACGTCGCTTCTTTCGGTATCTAGAGCAGCACACTATTATTTTGTAACACTTGACTTATATTCAGAAATAAAAGTAGTAGGTTGTATGGATTGGGGATTGTGTTTGTTTTGATGGTGTTTTATGATATACATGATAGATAGTGTTTAATTGACTTATACAAATACATGTATCTCTTCATTTACATACATTTACATTACAAAGTTAATACGTGAACAACACATAATAATCCGAAATAACTATTTTCCTGAATTTTTAACCTTTTACTTAAAGCAGTTTAGGAGAGTGTGAAATTAACAATTGTTGGAAGACATATCTTATTCCAAATTCATACTGTCAATCACCTACACATATTACCTCAAAATCATCTTATTTAGGTGATCTGAAGCTTATAGTATGAGGAATATAGGAATATATATTTATGGATTGTAAACTTAATTCTACAATCGATGGGAATGACTTGAACAAATTAGATGATTCAAGTTTTGATTTCTTTAATAAACCTACCGTAGATTCAAATCAAATTCATTCACTTTTAAACTTTGTTAATGCTAGCAGTAAAACAGGACACAATATAGAAATGCGCCGGAACGACACGAAAGCCCCCGCCAGTAGACTACACAACAATATGATACACGTTTACAAGTTTAACTTAACTAATTCATAATATTAAAGTTTACATTTTTTTTTGGATATGTATATGAATGATTAAAAGTTCAAGGGAAACAACTCATCTTGGAATAATCCCTCTGCAAAATAAAATAAGTAATCGAACTTGATGATACTGCTATAATAAACTACAACCGAAATATCATTTAAATAGCTGCATGCATTCCAAAGAAAAAACACGTAAACCACCAGATCCAATAAACAAAAGTCAAAGATTAAACTTATTTTCGGTTTCGTCACGTATATTTACATAACACAGCTACCCACAAAACATCGTTGAAGTATCTCACAGGTCATTCAATTGAATGATGGATACAATAAATCCAGAAACACTTTTTTTCAAATGAAGGTACAAAGTGAATACCCATATGAACGGTAATTATAAAGTTTTACATTCTAAAACGAATACTTACTGTCTTGATGAAGATGTCCTAATGAAGATGTCCTAATGAAGATGTCCTTATGAAGACACATTTGGTACCTGACTACCAAATGTGCTACGGAAGACTTATTGAGGCAAAAGTCACTTTTAAAATTTGAATTTACAAAGTTCAGCAAGAGATGATTAATTCTTTAATGTTCATCCTTTTACGTGACTCAGGCGATATCTCTGCATTAGAAAACTTGTAAAATACTATGGAAAAGTGAAAAACTGCCCGTGTCACAAGTATAGCCAAAATAAACCAATGTAACCGCGCAGTTTGATAGGTTTCACATTGTTGTTTGCTGACTATTTATATCTTAATTGTCCTAGAATGATTGGTATTGGAGATCTCTAAATGCAATACTGGGCAAAATATAAGTCTATTGATCTGGCCTATTTATGACCCAAAATAACCTATATAAAGTAATAATTCCCCTGCGGGAGATAGGTCAATCATGTTGTATTGATGTTGCTTTTATAGGTTTTAGAAGATGATGATATGCATTAGTATAATTGTTTGTCATATATGTGATATGGTTGGTTATTGATAAGCTACCGATGAATATATAAATACATAATGTAGTTCCTAGAAGCATTCATCACACACATATGTCACAACGCATGTCATTGTTTATATAGTACAACGAGCATCAATCTATGTGTTCAAACCAATATTGAAATACAATTATTCTTCTGTATACGTGTACATACTATATGTTCACAATAGTTGGACATTTTGTTTAGGCCGCAAATGTGGATGACGACGAACCCCTATACCAACTACAGGGTTACAACATCAGCTCTCCGGTGACTCAAGACAGAAAAACTAAACACACTTTGAAAATGTAGACAAATATGATTGTATTGTAATTCTGAATCAAAGCCAGAAATGTTATACGGAAATATTGTCAATTTAAGTTGTCTGCTACAAAATAGGCCGATTCTCCCACACACAAATAAATATGAAGAGTATGTTATACAAAACGCGTTGTTTATTTATATACATTGATTCATTCTACATATATAAAAATCGCATTGGCCTAGGGACCCGGTATGTACCGACTAAGCCGAGCCGCGGTTCCTCAGTCAGTAGAGACGCGGGCTGTCAATCCAGGGATTGAGAGTTTGAACCCCAGCTCGGCCTACAATGTCGTTTGACAAAGCTCGATGCGTCAAGCGTCATTCTTCTTGCACCAATTGGCTAACAGTCTATGCGGAAAAGAAGCCAGTTACTGTAAAGACTGTTGTGTAGAGTACTGGTGTGAGAAAGCCAGAAAATACATAGGTAGATGAACTGACCGCCTTGATTTAAATGAGGAATTGTTAAAGACGGTGTTAAACCCCAATCAATCGACATATGGACCAATGAAACATGAGAATAAAACACTCCTAAACGAAGAGTTCAACACACTCTATTTCAGAACAAAATACAATGACTTATTTTGGAAGCGATCTAAAACAGAACAAATGACCCAGAATTTGATATATGAGCCCATTATATTTTGACAAATAACAGCGCCACACACACTACGAGGGCTTGGCGTGAAACAGTTGTAACTAAAAACCTATTTTGAGAACCCTGGTTGACCCTTTTGTAAACAATGCAAATTTAGGTGCCATTGCTCAGAACGAGCAATGGCAGCTACATTTCCAAGAAAAATTATTTAACGCTTATAAAGACTTTATGGCGAGGTGATTTACCTTGGTAAAAAATTACCAATTTTAGTTACAACCGTTTCACGCCAAGCCCTCGACTACATGGCTTTAGGACGTTTATCATTTTAACCTATTTTGGGGGCATTTTTAGAAAAAATGTGTAGGCACGTGCCTACAGTGCCTAAAGGGAACGACGCCCCTGTTAACTGTGCATGTATCTTCCTAGTAAGGCTTTTAAATGAATGGATGGAAGATGAATCACGTTCATCAATGACTTTTTGTCCGCATCAGAACGGTAAATGACCGAACATGGATTAAAGTTCACTACCCATGGAACACCAAGGACGAGCATGCTGAACTGGTATTTCCTGATCTTAAAGCCTCAAAAGTCGGCCTTCCATTGACATCAGTTTCCCATTCGAAATGCAGATAGACTTTTAATGCATTGGTCTAGTGACACGATAGCAGTCCCGAAAGATATGTATGAACGAAGCTGACATGAGCAACACACACAATCGACGCAGAGTACATTACACTCTATTTCAGAACGCAAAGTAATGACTTATTTTGGACTCGATCAATATCAGAAGATATGACCCAGAATTTGATATATGAGTCCATTATATTTTGACACATAACAGCGCCACTGAAAATACATGGCTTTAGAACCTCTATCCCAATAACGGTAATTTAACATGTATTTGCGTATTTTATATTTAAGTGACACAACTTGCACATGATGTAGATAAAAATGTGTTCGTTCGTGTGTCTTATCATAGTCTACACTGTTCAATAGTTATTTCAATTGTCAACAGAGACTAGGCCATTACTATTTAATAACCTGACAAGTACAAGGGGAGATGGCAACAGAGGGTCTGAATACAGTGACACGACGAGCGGTCAGGCGAGTGCTAGCCAATGAAGTGACAGTTGTAAATGGACTTGACCATGTGTTAGGACAATCTGAATGCACCCAAGTTGTGGAATTTTAGTGGGAATTGTTTTGGTGTTGCTCGGGCACTTAATTAGATCTGAATCAGTATATATTACGTTGTACACACCAATTGTTGGTTTCAAAAAACGGTTTCAGACTCTGATAGTTAAACTCGTCATTGAAATGTAATAAAGTGTGGAAGATAGTCGAATGGGCTTCTTTAAACTCTAACAGGTCGACACAAAACTACATATCGAGGGCTTGGCGTGAAACGGTTGTAACTCAAATTGGTATTTTTTTACCACGGTTAATCACCTCGCCATAAACTCTTTATAAGCGTTTAATCATTTTTCTTGGTAAACAATGGAAATTTGTGTGACATTGCTCGTTCTGAGCAATGGCACCTAAATTTGCATTGTTTACAAAGGGGTCAAAATTGCCCCTAAACCAGGGTTTCCAAAATAGGTTTTTAGTTACAATCGTCTCACGCCAAGCCCTCGATATGTATATATACTAGATTTTAAATAGTTATAATATTCCTTCATTCTCAATCTGTTTTGTTTTTTTACGAATAGTTGAAAATTATAACTTTGTTTTCAAACCATAATATATCGTCAAGAGGAAAATACGTAAAAAACCGATATTAAATAAAGACAGAATATTTCTCACGACAAATCATTTATAATTTATACACCGTTACATTTACTCTCGAGACTCACTCATTTCTGCGAAGAAAAACGTTTTCGAGGAAGAAAATTAAATAAGAAAGCTGGAATTACGGGGAAGAATGTGCACCGCTTTCAATAAAAGTTTTTGTCCAGAACATGTATTAAATTAAAAGGAATTTCATAATGTTTTCATCTTTCGGCGCATAGCCAACCTTTAGCCGAGTCTTCATTTGACAAACAGTTGCATAACTTTTTGAAAGATATAATATGAGCGAACATGCCATAGAAATATAGCATCGGCACTTTGTGAACAGCGAAGATGAGATCAGCCTGCACATCCTCTTATACTGATTAGAATATTCCTTGTTCGCAAAGAAAGCATCTTGTAGTAAAACAACTACTCATTATTTCAAGACCATCGAAAATCGATTTTCGATTGACGTGAACAATTGTATCAGTTTTCGGGAATGGGTTTTTAATGTAAATAATCATATATTAACTCTTTCAGCGCCAAATTGTTTAAAGTAGACTCTTCCATGTTCAAAATCGGGCGTCTCCATTTCTCATGTAATAAAAGGTTGGACTATTTTGATAACTAAAATGCAAACAATGCTGATTTCAGGAGAGACAGCTCGTTACGAGCTGACTCGCCTGAATCAGTATTGTTTGTAAAAACCTCAATATTGCCTTTGTCGCTGAAAGAGTTAAAACAAATAAACATCATTTTCAACATACAGAACAGAACAGAAATTTTATTTTCAACTTAAGCATAAACAGCTCATGGTTGATATTCACAAATATACATACACTCATGTCTATTTGTAAAAAGTTTGAATCACCACATTCTATTAAGACGAAACCAAACATGATTCTTTTAGTAGCTATTGTTCAAAATTACTTAACGTTTTCTAGATAAACAAGCTTCTCTTAGAATATAATTTAATGTCCAATATTTGGCGGTTTGTTTCGTGCTCCGGTATAGAGCTCGTTTCTGCTACCCCTAGGAGAAGATTCAGGAAAATCGACATTCTGAATTAAGCGAAAAATAAAAAAAAAACAGACAAAATCGAATCTATAATATACATCATGCAAACATTTGCAGAACGATCTTAAAACTCCGTCTATTCAATTATAACATTTCATCAATTTGCTATCAATTTAATTAACCATTTCCTTTCTGCAAACTTTTTTTGTTGCATCTACATCAGACGACTAAAAAATATTGTAGAAAAAAGGAAGAATTGCTAATTACAATTTACATCTTCTTAATTGGTATGGTTTCTTGTTAATGTAATTTGTGTTATTGCCTATTCAACATTACAATTTCTTACTGTTGGGTTACATTGTAATTCACATAAAAAAGCTCTGGCGTTCAATGCAGAATGATGAATTTGTCTTTCAACGCAGATTAAAGTTTTCCTGGAGTATCGCTCATATCTACACGTGACCTTATTACACAGTAAGGTAATTTAAATGAAGCACCGCTCATGTTCGTTATACTGTTGGCATATTCAACAAATATATCTTACGGTACAGAGAATACGTTTAGAAGAAAGCTAGACAGTTAGGAGGCTGCTAAAACGTTCAATCTTGATGACATGCCATCGAGAGAAAATGGTGTAAACAATCATTAAATATGTAACAGAATGGCAGAAAGATCTTAAACTACAAAGCAATAGAGACTCGTTGATCAGATATTTAGAACTTTAAAGCTACACTAAGGGCGAGTCTAAATCTAAACTCAACTAACACAATCCAAATTTCACTTTCTCGTTGGTTTAATGGCAGCAGTGTCCGTTTTTTGAGCGGGAAACCAGGATTCAAACCCCGATCGGGTTATGCCAAAGACTAACAAAATGATAGTTATGGCTTCCCTGCCTGGCGCTCAGTGTTATGAGAATTGCAATACGACTGATGCATCACTGTAAGATAAATAGAACTCGAGGGCTTGGCGTGAAACAGTTGTAACTAATATTGGTATTTTTTAACCAAGGTTAATCACCTTGCCATAAAGTCTTTATAAGCGTTAAATCATTTTTCTTGGTAAACAATGGCACCTAAATTTGAATTGTTTACAAAGGGGTCAAAATTGCCCCTAAACCAGGGTTGTCAAAAAAGGTTTTAAGATACAACCGTTTCACGCCAAACCCTCGAACTGGCAACAACATTGGACACGCCAATATATTACTGAAAACTGCTCAAAAGGGCGTAAAAACCCCATTCAATCAACCAAACCCCATTTCAAAATTCAACGTGTTACATTGATCTATGTTTGACCTTGAGCGAACATGTATTATTTACTGGTAAAAGAACAGCTCGACTTGTCTAAGGCAGCCAACCAGCGGAAGTTATAAATTGGTTGCTATTGTTTGTATGGTGTTCCATGTCGCTTTTCAACTAAATTTCATTTATATCTCTGCGTTTCCTGGATAGGTAACCAGTACCTCTGGTCCCTTTATCCTGACAGAAGATAGTCATTTGGAATGCTAACCCTACAATCATAAGCCAAAAGACGGGAACACTATCACTACCATTAAAGTCTTTAGTATGATACGGCAGGGTGTCGAACCCGCGACCTCCTGCAGCCGAGGCGGACGACTACCACTACATCATCGAGACGATAACAATTTGGTTTGCATAAGACGATGAAAATACAAGATACATGTTTGCTTTATACGAGTCAAATATTTAAGACAATTTCATATGTATGTGTACATTCAACTAGCTGCATAATATAAGTTGGCTGCTACACAGAGGTGGCCGCTACACAGAGGTGGCCGCTAACATAAGTTTGACTATGTAGGAAGACGTTATTCTTAACCCTTTCCCACATGTAGACACATTTTGTAACATCTGCAGTAAATATTGTTACCAAAGAATAAATTGCTCATAATAAGCATTTTTCTCCTTTTGCCACAATGCTTCAACTCTATACAATAATAACCATGTCATTAAAGAAGCATTTTCTATGTTTAGCTTCCATGTTTTCAAAGTCGTCTGCTGTAGATTCGTCATATAAGGAACAAAGGTTTAACGTCCAATGTGTCCATCAGGTAATAGAAAGTAAATTGTGCAAACACTCATTAATTATTCATTCTAACGATGAAAAACACTTAAATTCACACGAAGCTCTTGTGAATGTTAACGTGTTAACATGCAAATAGACTCCATATGCAAAAGTGCGTCGTCCAGTCATTGCAATATAACATTATTGCTGGTAGAAACAAGTCGATTTCATCGCATCATCATTTAGGAAATACTCGTAAGCTCATGAATATATCGAGGGCTTGGCGTGAAACAGTTGTAACTTAAAACCTATTTTGAAAACCCAGGTTTAGGGGCAATTTTGACCCTTTTGTAAACAATGCAAATTTAGATGCCATTGCTCAGAACGAGCAATGGCACCTAAATTTACATTGTTTACCAAGAAAAGTGATTTAACGCTTATAAAGACTTTATGGCGAGGTGATTAACCTTGGTAAAAAAAATACCAATTTTAGATACAACTGTTTCACGCCAAGCCCTCGATATGGTAGTGAACCGGTTTCCGCATGATGCGGTTAAAATAAGTCTCTTAACCCCCTTTTCCCACATACCGAAAATCTGCAGCAGACCACTTTAAAAACATGGAAACTATATTTCAATGAACATTTATAATAACGGAACAAGTCGAAAACATTGTGGCAATAGGAGAAATTACTCCTTATGAGCAATTTCTTCTTTGTCAAAATGTTTTTCAAAAGTCGTCAGCAGTAGAGGCGTCAGAAAGTGTCTAAATGTGGGAAAGGGTTTATTGAAACGTTGAAGAACTACACGCACGAACAAGTTGTCCCGAACCAGTTCTAGTCCCCCGTGTGTGTTTTTATATAATGTCGCTGTCTGTTCTAGGATTCTATATTTTCATATGGCCGAAAATGGCTTGATTGCTGCATTATATGATTGTCACACAGTCTTATTGCATTGCCATGCAGTGTACACATACCGCACTTAGATTTAAGGTAAAATCAAACAGCTTATAGAAAGGAAATGATTAAGAAATGTAAAACATTTACTATTAATTTCGAAACGTAAATTGTAATCTATTTTCGATACTTACTCTTTCATAATACGTCCAGGACGTTAATAAAAAGGCGATCCCCTGTCGGCTCATACCAAATACCTTATAAATGGTATAGAAGTAAAAGCTTACTTTCTAGGAGCTCAGGGTTTCGGGGACACGATTACGATTGATGCATGGATGTCAGGATAAATTATACCGGTGTCGCTGGTAATGTTACCAGGAAACGCCGTGATATAACTGCAATACTGATGAATTCAGTGTTAACGCCATTCAAACAAACAAAATAGAGACGCAATATTCAAACAAACAAAATAGAGACACAATGTTCAAACAAACAAGATAGAGACGCAATGTTCAAACAAACAAGATAGAGACGAAATGTTCAAACAAACAAAATAGAGACACAATGTTCAAACAAACAAGATAGAGACGAAATGTTCAAACAAACAAAATAGAGACGCAATGTTCAAACAAACAAGATAGAGACGAAATGTTCAAACAAACAAAATAGAGACACAATGTTCAAACAAACAAAATAGAGACGCAATGTTCAAACAAACAAAATAGAGACGCAATGTTCAAACAAATAAAATAGAGACGCAATGTTCAAACAAACAAAATAGAGACGTAATGTTCAAACAATCAAAATAGAGACGAAATGTTCAAAGAAACAAAATAGAGACGAAATGTTCAAAGAATCCAACATTAAACCTTTAATATTTGCATCAACCTCAGAAACTTCACTCCTCGCTTTAAGAGAGTTCTCTTAAAACGCAATGTAAATGTAAATGGACGTTTCGTCATACAATGCTTAGTTTGAAATATCATCTTTGTGTAAACGTGAATGCATTAGCAAGGTTTCAAATCACTGTCTGGTTTTTTAATTTAATTTCACATGCATTATGCGTTGTAAAAGCTTTTAGTTGAACATCCAACTGTAAAGAGTCTAGTCAGAAGGTGCGATGCACCAGCTGGTCTTGTTCTAAACTGTTGGCACACAGGCTTCAATAATAAGTCGGTTCAAGTAGCAACAGGTTTAAGTTATAGGTTAAAATGTTCTCGTGGATCATAAACTGTGATCCCTTCAATGATCATACAGAACCTTTAAACATGATATAACAGAACAGAACAAAACAACCCACCCTAGCTGAGGATCTAAATAATAAATCAACCAATTTAGCAGTTGTACTGCTGTTATTTCTACCTCTGCCTGATTTCCAAACCTAATTGTTTTCCTCAAATCCATTAATATTTAACCATCTAATTTGTTACCCAATTATTTGTTTTAGTGTTGTTTGTTTAAGGCTACCTATTTTTGTCGGTTTAGTTAACACCATTTAACAAATTTAAGCGCATCTCTAAGAAAGTCAATCAAAGAACACATGCGACCAGTGTGGATTCTTGGTCTAATTCCACCAACGTTGCTTAACGCTAAGTAAAACTTAAATGCTTAAAAGCATTTTTTACCAGTTTTGTTTCCCTAATATTTTGAAAATAGTCTAATGTTTTTAATAAAGTGATTAAGTTGACATAAATATATAGGTACCTACTTGTTAAGAAATTAAATCATTTGTCATTTTTATTAGGGAAACAAAAATGATGAAATATGCTTTGAAGTATTTTTAAGAGTATTACTTAAAGGCTAAATCAGGTTGGTGTAATTGGACCCAGATTACCTACGTAATCGGTAGGATATGTCTTGATCTGCCAGCTGGTCGTTAAATAGTCTTGTCTTGTAATCTTTCCAGAAATTTCTGATAATAAACATAATACATTATTATTACGAAAACTAACCTTAACCTACATGTATACCAGAAATACTCTAATGTTGTTTTTCCAATTTTTAGATCCAAGATTTTATGTTAAGCCACGCTCATCGTTATGCATCACAATAAAACCAACAAGTAATGGTAAAAACTACCCGGTTCTCATGCATCACATGCCTTTTGTTTATGGTGCATAAAC
>JASEVX010000009.1:60665556-60668056 GCA_031761405.1 Serripes groenlandicus | reverse complement strand
GTGCACCACTCAATTTTATATTCTAATCTTATTCACTTCACATTGCAACTTTAAAAGTCAAAGTCTAAAATAGTATCTGCTACTTTAACAAATACACTTTTTAAATATATTACTTGTAAAAGATTACTTCATTATTTTCACATAAAACTTGCTTAATAACATTTATAACTAATAAATTTTACAGAAGTGAAAGACAAATCAAGGAAAGATATTTATCCTCAAAAAATACTCGATATTTAAATTCTTTCCAACGAAACTTTATATAATAAATCAACTCCGAATTTACTGGTGCCCTGCAATTATTCCAAAACTAATACAATAAACCTATGTTATCCTCTGCAACGTTTATGTGAATTAAACATTCAACACAGACCACATATATTGTAACTGATTCCCTCAATAGTCCAAAACGACTGTTTACACGCCCGGGAACAAATTGGTGGAAAGTAGAAATAACTCGTAAATCTTATCTTCAATACTTCTAAGTTCTCATGCATTTATTTACGCAGAGTCTACTATTCTTCATGGCACATTATTAAGAATGCAAGATTTTACAAGTTGTATTTGTCCCTAGCAGCAGACGACATTTGTATACATTTTCAGAAAAGGTGAACTTGCCTAAAAGGAGCAATTTGTTGTTCTTTACCAAGAAATGTTCTACTCTACTTTAATTAACCCTTTCCCTCATACGACAATTCTTGTCAGCAGACGACTTCGACATATTTTGTCAAACAATAGAAAATATCTATATTGAATGGATAACCTATGACTAAAAGTGGAAAACATTTTGGCAAAAGGAGAAATTGATCGTTTTGAGCAATTTCTTCTTTTGTCACTATGTTTTCAAAATCCGTCTTCTGCCAGAGGCGGCAGGAAAGTCGAACACAAATCTAAACACAGTACTTAATCCTTTATCGTGTGTGAATGCATTCAGGATTCACATAATTTCGGTGGAAGTATATTTCGCGCATATAAACGACCAACGCGGTATCCGTAAAGAAACGTATCTTTTCACCATTTAGTATATCGTCGCTTAAAGCACACGTATCACGTTAGCTGTCCAGAATATAAGACGTTCCACGAGAAAACAAACATGATGGACTCTGCGAAATGTAATCGATTCAGAGCAGAGTACGGCAGCCCACGCAGGTTAATCCGGGCCGACACATTCCGTCTCAGGGGGATAGAGTAATGATTCCTGAAACAGAATATCCACAAGGAGGCGTACAAAGTCGGACCGGGTTAGCCTGCGCGGCATGCTTAGGCTAATCCGGGTAGATCATTTACGCAGATTCTATAATTGTTGGTTTACTCGGGGAAAAATAAATGTTTTTTTGAAAAAGGGATCTTATTCAGCTCATTGATAGTCCAAGGCCCTTTTTCCAATCTATACCAAAACTAATATATATCAAATAAACATGATCTTGTTTCCATGCTTTACCTTATTTGTTTGTCTCTTCGTTCTGTCTCTCCCATCATTGTTTTCTTTTTCATATATTTTTTGTTATTGATATTTCGTTGCGTCTGATCACGATTTATACTATGCTTACATAGCTGTATTTTTTACATATGTACAAGACAGGTACTTAAACATTTTCCCAACCTACAGACGCAATTGACGCAATAGCAGCAGACAGGCTTTTTGAAATCAAGTGACAAAAGAAGAAACTGCTCAAAACGAGCAATTTCTCCTCTTTGCCACAATGTTTTCCACTTTTTGGTCATAGGTTATCCATTCAGTTTAGAGATTTTCTATGTTTTGACAAAAATATGTCCAAAGATCGTCTGCTGCAGAATTGTCGTAAGGAGAAAGGGTTAACACCGAAATAAAATTGTATTGTATATGGCATAACAAAGTCAAACAATTCAATAATATCCGTACTTATTACTAACATAAATTACACCTCTCGGAATTAACCACGCGTGATATTTCCAAGAAATTAAACCCCCATATGAATTTCGTACACATTGTATTCCAATGGTTGCCATGGTTTTCGTGATACTCCACGGGAGCATAATGATTTCGTCAGAGATCTTTGAGCAAAGAAATCAAATGAATCTTTTCATGGTGATAGATACAGTGATTCTGACCCCAATGCTTTCTTGACATTTTGTTCAAGGTAAAAAACCATTCGAATTAACCGATACTGGGGGGTAAAAACATGTATTGCCACCATACATACGCATGGATAAGTATTGAAACTTTTGCAATTTTGTTTTCAACTTTGTTCAATACTTTGACTCTCATTGTTGCCTAGGTGCTTTTCAAAGCCGACGCTTGAGATTTGTGTATTGTGGGAAAGGGTCTAAACGTTTCTCAGATTCTAAACCTTATGTTTTTCTGGGTACTCAAAAAGGATAGTTTTCAATAAGGACGGTTTTAGAGTACAACACTACGTAGCACTCCTTGCATTAATAATACAGCACTTCTGATTTAGGTATCTGAACATTTTACTACGAACGCCGTCCCCTTGGAATAGTACAAGTTGGGTATTTTTAA
>JASEVX010000009.1:60602639-60665356 GCA_031761405.1 Serripes groenlandicus | reverse complement strand
AGAAAACCAACATTATGGACTCTGCCTGATGTATCGACCAAGATTAGCCCTCGTAATCCGCGCTAGTTAATCCGGGCAGACACATTCCGTATCAGGTGGATAGATGTATAGAGTAATATTTCCTGAAACAGAAAATCCATAGGAGGCGAAAAGTGTCTGCCCGGATAAGCCTGTGCGGCATGCTTAGGCTGATCCGGGTCGATACTGTATGCAGAGTCTACAATGTTGGTTTTCTCGCGGAACGGCTCAATGTCAGAACGTCAATGGTTACATATTTGAACCGCGCTCTGCGAAAACCAACCGTTATTTTATTTGCGATTAGTGTAGAACCAGATCAACCAGCATATCAGAACAATCTGATCTTGTTCTGCACTGTTTGCTTATTAGTCATGGAAAGTTCCAAGAAACCTCCTGTAACGCAGTATTAATTGGATTCTTAGCATGGTTGGGCAAGGAGGTCCTTTTCCACAAGTGTACCTATTACGCTATATACGGTTGGATTTCTTTGTGCACCACTCAATTTTATATTCTAATCTTATTCCACTTCACATGCAACTTTAAAGTCAAAGTCTAAAATAGTATCTGCTACTTTAACAAATACACTTTTTAAATATATTACTTGTTAAAAGATACTTCATTATTTTCACATAAAACTTGCTTAATAACATTTATAACTAATAAATATTTACAGAAGTGAAATGACAAATCAAGAAAGAATATTTATCCTCAAAATACTCGAATATTTAAATTCTTTCCAACGAAACTTTTATAATAAATCAACTCCGAATTTACTGGTGCCCTGCAATTATTCCAAAACTAATACAATAAACCTATGTTAATCCTCTGCAACGTTTATGAATAAACATTCAACACAGACCACATATATTGTAACTGATTCCCTCAATAGTCCAAACGACTGTTTACACGCCCGGGAAACAAATTGGTGGAAAGGTAGAAATAACTCGTAAATCTTTATCTTCAATTACTTCTAAGTATCTCATGCATTTATTTACGCAGAGTCTAATTTTCTTTCATGCACATTATTTAAGAATGCAAGATTTTACAAGTTGTATTTTGATCCCTATGCAGCAGACGACATTTGTATACATTTTCAGAAAAGGTGAACTTGCTCAAAAAGAGCAATTTGTTGTTCCTTTACCAAGAAATGTTCTACTCTACTTTAATTAACCCTTTCCCTCATACGACAATTCTTCAGCAGACGACTTCGAACATATTTTGTCAAACAATAGAAAATATCTATAATTGAATGGATAACCTATGACTAAAAGTGGAAAACATTGTGGCAAAAGGAGAAATTGATCGTTTTGAGCAATTTCTTCTTTTGTCACTATGTTTTCAAAAATCCGTCTTCTGCAGAGGCGGCAGGAAAAGTCGAACACAAATCTAAACACAGTACTTAATCCTTTATCGTGTGTGAATGCATTCAGGATTCACATAATTTCGGTGGAATTATATTTCGCGGCATATAAAACGCAACGCGTATCGTAAGAACGTATCTTTTCACCATTTAGTATATCGTCGCTTAAAGCACACTGTATCACGTTTAGCTGTCAGTAATATAAGACGTTCCACGAGAAAACAAACATGATGGACTCTGCGAAATGTATCGATTCAGATCAGAGTACGCAGTCCACGCAGGTTAATCCGGGCCGACACATTCCGTCTCAGGGGATAGAGTAATGATTCCTGAAACAGAATATCCACAGGAGGCGAACAAAGTCGGACCGGGTTAGCCTGCGCGGCATGCTTAGGCTAATCCGGGTAGATCATTTACGCAGATTCTATAATGTTGGTTTACTCGGGGAACAAATAAATGTTTTTTTGAAAAAGGGATCTTATTCAGCTCATTGATAGACCAAGGCTTTCATCTATACCAAAAATAATATATATCAAATAAACCATGATCTTGTATTCCATGCTTTACCTTATTTGTTTGTCTCTTTCGTTCTGTCTCTCCCATCCTTGTTTTCTTTTTCATATATTTTTTGTTATTGAATATTTCGTTGCCGTCTGATCACGATTTATACTATGTTACATAGCTGTTATTTTTACAGTATGTACAGACAGGTACTTAAACATTTTCCCAACCTACAGACGCAATTTGACGCAATAGCAGCAGACGGCTTTTTGAAAACATAGTGACAAAAGAAGAAACTGCTCAAAACGAGCAATTTCTCCTTTTGCCACAATGTTTTCCACTTTTGGTCATAGGTTATCCATTCAGTTATAGAGATTTTCTATGTTTTGACAAAATATGTCCAAAGTCGTCTGCTGCAGAATTGTCGTATGAGGGAAAGGGTTAACACCGAAATAAAATTGTATTGTATATTGCATAACAAAGTCAAACAATTCAATATATCCGTACTTATTACTAACATAAATTACACCTCTCCGGAATTAACCACGCGTGATATTTCCAAGAAAATTAAACCCCCATTGAATTTCGTACACATGTATTCCAATGGTTGCCATGGTTTTCGTGATACTCCACGGGAGCATAATGATATCGTCAGAGATCTTTGAGCAAGAAATCACATGAATCTTTTCATTGGTTATAGAAACAGTGATTCTGACCCCAATGCTTTCTTGACATTTTGTTCAGATAAAAAACCATTCGAATTAACCTATAGGGGGGTAAAAACATGTTGCCACATACATACGCATGGATAAGTATTGAAAACTTTTGCAATTTTGTTTTCAACTTTGTTCAATACTTTGACTCTCATTGTTGCCTAGGTGCTTTTCAAAGCCGACCGCTTGAGAATTTGTGTATGTGGGAAAGGGTCTAAACGTTTCTCAGACTTCTAAACCTTATGTTTTTCTGGGTACTCAAAAGGATAGTTTCAATAAGACGGTTTTAAGAGTACAACACTACGTAAGGCATTTGATTGCGTAATAATACACAACTGCTGATTTAGGTATCTGAACATTTTACTACGAACGCCGTCCCTGGGAAATAGTACAAGTTGGTATTTTTTAACATTTTAGGTACACATAACCGTGTTCATCTGATCCGAGCCCTCCGCCGTTGTTGAGTAGTTAACGTCGGGGATTTGAAACCGGGCGTCTCGGGTTCGATCCCCCGTTGCGGCAAAACGGTCATCGTGGTATGCCCTTGGACATAGAACATTGCTTAGCCTAGTACTGGTTAAAATACCCAGTGATCATAAATAGGTGAACAGTCGTAACAATCTATTACATTAACCCTGTTCATCCGTCTGCTACTGCTTACCAGAGCTGACACAAGTTGACATAATATTCGGACAAGCTGGTTTAACTAATACTGTGTTAACTGTGTAGGTCTGGATCAGAAGTTGTGGTATCAAATCTCGTTTGCTTCGGACTTACTCTTGTTTCAAGATTTACGTTGAAAACAGTGTGTGTAAAGGAGAAATTGTTCGTTTTGATCAAATTCTCCTTACGGAACGGCGCCTTATAAAAGAAGTATGCTGCAACGATGAATAACCATACCGTCTGTTTCGGGGAAAGTATGAAATAATAGGCCAAAAATACCGTCTGTTTCGGGAAAAGTATGAAATAATAGGCCATCTATATGATAGTCTAGATACAAATTTGATTATTTCTCGTGTTTTATTTCCTACACACGCATGCATTGTATATAACGATCTTACAATGTTATTCTTTATTAGTTTGTGTTTGTACTTTCGTTAAATGCTCACGAACTTAAGTAACTCAAACCTTTAAAAGCCTCGTAACCAATGTTCATATTCATTATTTGAATCTTAATGAGGAGCCCCTGTAGCTGCGGGGGATGTCGATCAAGGGGTTGTGAGTACGAACCCCCTGCCTTGTTGACATCATTTCCGAGGCTTGATAAAAGCAAATGCTACACTCGCCATTCGTCTTCCGCCAATGGGCTAGCAGTCAATGTGGACAAGCCGCCAGTTACTTTGAAAATCTGTTGTGTACAGTACTGTTGTGTAAATGCTAGGAAACACATGGACAAGTGAACTGGCGGCGGTGATATTACTTCAAATGAACCGTTTCACGAGTAAACCAACATTATGGACTCTGCGTAATGTATCGACCCAGATCAGTTTGCGCAGTTCGCGCAGGCTAATCCAGGCCGACACATTCCTTCTCCGGGGATGTAGATATAGAGTAATGATTCCTAAAACAGAAAAAACACAGGAGCGGCATGCTTAGACTGATCCGCGTCGATACTTCACGCAGAGTCCACACTGTTGGTTTTCTCGTGGAACGGCTCATATCAATATATCTGCGTAATGTATCGACCAGATCAGCCTGCGCTGTCCGCGCAGACTGATCCGGCCGACACATTCCGTCTTAGGGGGGGATAGATGTATACAGTAGTTATTCCTGAAACAGAAAATCCACAGGATACGAACAGTGTCGGTCCAGGTAAGCCTGCGTGGCATGCTTAGGCTGATCCGGGTCGATACTTTACGCAGAGTCAACAATGTTGGTTTTCTCGAGGGACGGCTCATATCAATATATCTGCGTAATGTATCGACCAGATCAGCCTGCGCTGTCCGCGCAGACTGATCCGGCCGACACATTCCGTCTTAGGGGGGGATAGATGTATACAGTAGTTATTCCTGAAACAGAAAATCCACAGGATACGAACAGTGTCGGTCCATGTAAGCCTGCGTGGCATGCTTAGGTTGATCCGGGTCGATACTTTACGCACTGTTGGTTTTCTCGTGGGACGGCTCAAATGACGTATTCGGCGTTCAATCCCATTTAATCAGCAATCAACAGAACTACGATAATATTACGTGTAGGATTACTTTTTAGTATTTTATAAATGACGTAGCTTCCGAACTAGCTAGATCATGCATCAAACGTGTATAAACTAGGGATGGTAACGACGCGGGCTGTCAATCCAGGGGTTGTGAGTTCGAATCCCGGCTCGGCCAAGTCATTGCGACATGCGTCATTCGTCTTCCATCAATGGGCTAAGTCTGGAAAAGCAGCCAGTTGTTGGGAAGATTGTTGTGTGGAGTACTGGTGTGAGAAAACCAGGAAACACATGAGTAGGTGAACTGGCCGCCGTGATATGACTGAGAAATTGTTAATAACGGCGTTAAACCCCAATCAATCAATCAATCAATCACTAGGGATGTCAACGGTTACCGATATTAATAACCGGTTAATCGTAAAATATACGATTAACCGATTGACCGGTTAACCGTTGACATACTTAAACAGCAATCAATTGAAGTACGTTAATCTTACGTGTATTGGTACTTTTGAGTATTTTATAAATGACGTAGCTTCCGAACTAGCTAGATCATACATCAAATGTGTATAAACACAATTATACTTAGTGTGTTCCCCTAATCAATTAATATTGGACCTATAACCACGTCTGGACAACATTTTATTCCCTTTATAGTATTATATCGGCATCCGATATATCATATCCTTATGTCTGTCGGTTCGTTATCTATAATTTACCAAGTATTCTTAAAGTACCCATTTTAACCCTACCCCACTTACAAGGATTCTGCAACGTACGACTTCAAAAGCATCAACGCAGAACTATTGAAAATCTGATTGTATAACTTTTGGATAGAGTTTAAAACATTGTGAAAAACGGTAAAGTTGCTGAATGTTTCAACAGTTGTCAGTTGCAGATGCGTCAAAATGCTTTTTGAGATATTTGCTGGCAATTCACTTAAGTATCCGATCTAATTTAAGATATACTCTGTTTAAGCAATGTTCGTCGATTAGCCAAAAATGTAAAAGGGTAAAAACTTCTGGTGTTGTTGTTGATTATATGCTGGTGTTCACAGCGTTCTCACTATTTCACTTATTATTTTAAGACTGATACATATAATATCAATATCATGAATAGCGAACTAATATATTTTGGTGACTTACAGGGTCATAGGTCCTGATAATTTGAATTGAATTGAATTGAATATAAATCATCAAATAAGAAAGTATATCATGAATTGTTTGAAGTAACACATGTATGGCGGGACAAACGTTGCAATATTCTATGTCATCTATATTCATTCAATAAAAAAAATTATACGAACTAAAAACAAAATATGTTCTATAATTGCAATTTATTTATTCAATAAAAATATTTATGGACTGAAAAAAAAAAAAAAAAAGTCAATAAAAGAATATGGACTAAATACAATTATATTTTCTATAAGACAAATATTTATTCATAATTTTTTTTTTATAAAGTTAAGAAAGATATCGCAAGTTAAAAATAATATTTACCTTCTATAACATATTTATATGTGGTTAATATAAATATATTGGGTATAATATTTTTGGGCGTTTTTTTTGGTTCCCGAACTCGTTTAACCACAATGCTTTTAACTATATTCAATATGTGTAATGGAGTTTCCACATTTGTGCAAAGATGTTATGAAAGACGCATGCTACGGATTAGTTTTATATGGGAAAGGGTATCGCCTACGCTGCAGAAATATTCCACTACCACATAAAAGCTACATATTTACATAAAATAAATCTTAAAACAGTTCACTTAATGATGCCAATACATCAAAGGACAATAACAATACGAATAAAATCAAATCCAGAACATTTTACTGGAGCCACATGTCTCATATATTGTTTAATAGGGCAGTAACTGCGACCAATCTAGGTCCCCTTCACTGTTTGTGAATCAGTCATAGAAGGTTTCTAGAATCTTAACTCATGACAAGCGTTGTGTATTTGTTTGTTTGGTGTTTCACGACGTTTCCTGTGTAAGTTACCAGTACTACTGGTCCAATCATCCTAACACCAGCGAGTCGGTCGTAAGGATACCCAGACAGCCCTTAGCACCAATGAGGGGAAGCTATTATTAGAATTATTATTCGTATGACATGGCCGGAGATCGAGCGCGCGACCTTCGGCACCTTCGCTCTACCATAAGTCTACCAAGACGGTTTGTGTTTTTGTAAAAGATAACATGGATGTACATGGATTCTCCTTTTACACGCTTGTTTTACAAAAACACTTACAACCTTGAATTATGCCTTATGTTAAATCTTGTTCACAAACAACAAATCTGTAGCTGACGCCTTTGAAAACATCTACGTAAGATATGGAAAATATATCTGTAGTAAAATTCGTCTTCTGTAGAGGCATAAGAAAGCGTCTGTATGTGGGAAAGGGTTAACATGTGTATTGGCTAAATAGAGGATATTGAATTGTTTTGAGTGGATATGGAATATATCTCATCGAGAAGTGATACCATTGAAAATGTTAAAATTGTATCACTTCGAGTTGAAATATATTCCATATCCACTCAAAACAAACACATTTTATTTTTATTTTATGATAATGATGAAATAATGGAACTATTTGGTGTCTTCGTACCTGTTCACACGCGGACGAATCTGTGTGAATGTATTTGTTTACTACACAATGCCAGACAATGACAATAAGTCCGATTTGTTATATTTACGGAATACGGAATTATACATGTGTATAGATAAGATAAGGTTTTTATCACATGACAATGCTAATAATATATCCATTTCGTATGTCTTTATATATAACGTTTGTAGTATAACATGACCGGAAACTAGAAAAAAAAATGACGTCATACCTATATCACTCAGTGTGGGTGGATTATATCTCACCGATAGAACTCAATATATCATCGCCATATAAAGATATGTTATGTTATGTTTATAATAATGTTCAGATTGCATTTCATTGAATATTTCTTTCTATTATATTTCAGCAGCTTCTCGTGTTAATAGTATTTAGTTGTGTGTGATGCAACTATACTATCCGTACAACTTTTAAACTGAAGTAACACTCACATTTCTTAAATAATCAAACTGACAATTTAGTTCTTTCTTTCGCGTGTACATGAAAAACATTCAAACATAGTGACAAAAGAAGAAATTGCACAAAACGTGCAATTTCTCCTTTTGCCACAATGTTTTCAACACAGGTATGCTACAATTAAACCCTTTCACATATACAGACGTTGATTGACGCCTCTGCAACAAACAAATTTTGAAAATATTGTCACTAAGGAGAAATTGCCCATAATGAGCAAATTTCCCTTTTGCATCAACGTTTTCAACTCTATTAGTTTATTATTCTATCAGTTACAAAGTTATTTCATGTTTGTTGCTGTTTAAAATTCGACAGCTGCAGATTTATGGGTATGTTCTTTATGGGGTAAACAATGATGGTGGATTGTTAGTATTGGATATAGTTTTCCTCATTTTTAGCTTCACTAGCTGAACGCCAGTCGAGCTTATGTCATAACGAATTGTCCGTCGTGCGTCATAGGTTCCACCCTTCCAATGTATTCTCCTAAATCCATTAGAATTGACATCCTTGTTTATTCTGGTTTCCATGGCAATCAAAAGAAAATAACTCTAAAGAAATTTCTCCTCCCAAACCGGTTGGCCAATTCTCAAATAGTTTTTTAGAAATGTTCCTTGAATGACCGACCCTCTATCCAATTCCTTTAAGCCTAGTTGATTGGCTTAAACAAACAGGGTCGCCAGGTGCGGGGATGTTTTGCCTACTATGACTATAGCGAAATCTGTTTAGCCGATTTTCAAATCATCCAAGCCATGGGGCGGGCTGTTTTACCTACTAAAATAGCGTTATTAAATACTTTTAGAATCATCTGCAAAACCTGCAACAGAATATTTAGTTTGTTTTTCTTATGCGTACAGTAATTAATTTGATTTCTGTTTATAATTATGTTGGCCTTGACATTTGCTTTGATAAACAGTTTACAAATTGCGTCTGCATCATTTCATATTTGTTTTAATGTCGGCTTCAAGTAGCCGATAGCTCGCGTAACCATCTTTAACTTGAGACACACCATACTTCAGAACTTTAATTAAAACTTGTAGTTATGTAATGACATTTATTTGATCTTTATCATTTCTACATGTAAACAATTTGCCTATCAAACTTACCGTCAGGGGAGGTTGCTATTATAGTTCCTGGAACTTTATTTTTGTGATTGATCTCTCCCAGACTTTAGTACGTTAAAAGGTAATAACTTCACGAATAAACTCCAATCTGGAGTATTTAACCCTTTCCCTCATACGACAATTCTGCAGCAGACGACTTTGAACGTACTTTGTCAAAACATAGAAAATCTCCATAATTGAATGGATAATCACCTATGACTAAAAGTGGAAAACATTGTGGCAAAAGGAGAAATTGCACGTTCTGTGCAATTTCTTCTTTTGTCACTATGTTTTCAAAAAGTCGTCTGCTGCAGATACATCCGAAAGCGTTTATATGTGGGAAAGGGTTAATGAGGGTCATGTGTCTCATGGATTATGTAATCCTTTACCACACACAGAGGCTTTCTAACGCACCAGCAGCAGTGCACTGTTGGAAACATAGTGACAAAAGGCGCAAATAGTTGATGATAATCAATACCACATTTTGCAACAATGTTTCAGTAAGCACTTATTCAATAATCGTACTTTTCTTTTTAGAGAGTTTTCATTTTCACTACTTAGTGCTTTCAAAGTCGTTTGTTGCAGATTTGTAGTATAGGGGAAAGGGTTAATGGTGGTTCATCTCTATCAGACACAATCAAAAATGATTATAGACCTTATTTAACATGTCTCGGTTTTATTAATTAGACGGTAATGCCAATTTACTGTTCCGCGATTTGCGCCGTTATGTCCGAAAAGGATGAAACAAAATTGGTTGAGTGGACTCTGCGTAAAGTATCGACCCGGATCAGCCTAAGCATGCCACACAGGCGTACCCGGATAGAGACTTTTCGCCTCCCGTGGATTTTCTGTTTCAGGAATCACAACTCTATCGATCCCCTCTTAGACGGAATGTATCGACCGGATCAGTCTGCGCGGACAGCGCAGGCTGATCTGGTCGATACATTACGCAGATGTGTATAGCCGCAGCGGCATTTTGGGGCATTTTTAGAAAAAATGTGTAGGCACGTGCCTATAGTGCATAAAGGGAGCTACGCCCCTGCTTATATTTGCAAAACGAGGTTTTTCAAACTAAAACTATATCATTTCATAGTATAGTAACATCTGAAGAATGTTATTTATGACGATATTTCAATTTGATAAACCAAGTAATATAACTGTATCACAATTTCAATTTAACAAAATGAAATAGCCATGCATGTATCAACTCAACTCAACTTTATGATATTCCGCAAGGTGGCATAATTGTGTCATTGGCATATCAATGACGCCAAAATATATTCAATTAAAAAACCTATCCAAAGATAAATTTAAATACGAGACGCAAAACTCCTTGCTGAAATGTACACAGCTCAGTCTCCGCAGAGGGAAATCCTGAAGAAGACCCAGCGCCGGAATATTGAATTAACGACTGTTTTTATTGTTATATATTCATAAAATGGTTCATGTAATATTCGTGTACGTAAAAGCAGCGCCAATAACATAGGATGATGCCAGTCATTGCGCCTTTCACCAACATAGCTAGACCGGAATAATTACAATATTGGCCGAGGGTGAACTATTTATCACAATGAAGATTACCCGTTTCGTCGCCATGTTCAAAGTACGGTATAAATGCCAAGACTTGCCTGAGGTCAAAATTGTGCTATGCTTAATTCCTCGAAGACCCTGATTATTTTCTCTCTGAGCATAACAACTTTCGCAACTGCCTTTGGTGGAAGATAAATGCGTTGCTTAATAGGAAATGGCTTTTTCTTTCGATTTTACTTTTCTACAATATATAAGAGTGCAATACATGTATGTTATTCTATTCAAGAATGAAAATACACTCGGAGTAAATGTTACATGATGTAATTGCTTTGAACTCGAGGTTTCTATGTAAGTTTTTTTTTATAGCAACGTTAGCCTTGCTTCAAAGTTTATGGATAGTTAACGGAGTTGTCGAGTGTGCGAAAGGGTTAGTTGAAAAAAACATCGTAATTACAGTCATGTGAATGAAACCAGCACGACAGTTTGGGTTCTTCGGGCACGGTGTAATTACGGTGGAAAATCTTGGAGACACATCTCAAGAGACATTGATATATATAGGAATAAACTGGCGTTTTCCCCCCGGAACACATCTTAATATCAAACCCAATCCTATGTTGTAGGTTCCCAAAAGAATCCCCATAATGAGACGAATATTTTGAGTATCCTTAGCAGTGTTAAAAAGTGACAATTGGATGTTAGAAAATAATAATCGCACTATATATAGAGCCGCGTTTCTTGTTTCTAGTTCGAGAATTCACCTTCCCACTGATAGGAATATTTAAAGCTATGTCATGTCAAAAAACGCCTTTCTAAAGTACAGCCCTGTTAAATGATGATTACAGTAATTTCAAAAGTACTTTATTATATCTCACAACAACTTGAAACTCTGCGGAACCAGTACTAGGCATAGAAGTAACCACTACATTTACACGTTTATTGTCAAAGGAAACTACTCAGGGTGTGTTACCTTCCAACCCCGTATCCTCGATGGTGCAGTGGTAGTGGTGTACGCCTCGAGAACGGGACACCATGACTCGATCCTCGGCCAGGTTATACAAATACTTTAAAAGTGATAGCAATTACTACCCTTCTTGCGGGGATATTATTTCGACTGACGCACTGGTGTCAGGATAAGCGTTCCAGAAGAACTCGTAATTTAGCTTTTCATTAGGACATGCCGTGCGTTATCTGACTGATATAATGTAGATAATGGCATTAAACACCATACATACAACCACAAACAAACAACAAGCCGGTATCCTGTTACACGAGTCTTTAAGATAATATAATATAAACAACTAACACCACAATAAACAACAGCTTTACAGATAAAGCTCATTCTGCAAAGTATCATTTAGGTCAATATTGCACATTACCAATTTAATTTTTCTAGACATGCAAGAGCTAATAAAAAGCACGATTGATGATACCGTTTGCAGCAATTTAACGGTATAAGATATGTAAACATACCTTTGATTATACCGGTTGAAGCAATTCCACCGAACATGGGTTGATAGCAGCCTTTGGCTGTCAAGGCAACCTATAAACAACAGCCTTGTGCCATCTTTGTGGTACGTGTTTTATCTTGGTGTTGTGTCTTAAATTTGTTTGTCTACAAAATGTCGACGATAACATTGCAATAACAACACTGTCATTTTAAAAGTGCAATGTTCCTTATTAGTTGCCAGTTACACTCTCTCCGTAAAATTACATAAACTCCTCCCCATTAGAGCACGTGCTTCAGGAAAACAAATTAAGATACATTTACTGTTCCGTTCCGCTTATTTCTCCCTATATTCATATTTGCACGACATTCTGCGAAAATAAACAGTGATGACTTTGCGACCATTGTAGATCCAGTTATGTCAGCGCATTGGCGCAGTCTAATCTGGCTCTATATTGTTCACCATCTACTCATATATGGTTTCAAGATCCTTCTGTCAGGCAGTATTAATTTGGATCTTCAAGCATCGAATCACAGGCAGGTCTTTTCCTCACCTCATTAATTTCAGACCTAAACTTCTCTGATGTAGCAAACGTTCGAATATATCTGATGACTACTTAATACTTTTATTACTTGCAGGTCGTCTAAGATTGACCTGTGAATCAGCCAGTCAAAGTGTCGCCTTCAAAAATCGTTAGGTATTAACCGCGGAGATAACTTATACAATTAAAAACGAGATAGAGGAGCGTTGGGTGTATCATTGGGAAGAACACCGATAACCTGCCAATGTCAATTTGAGGCACCCTTTTACAGGGGCGTAGCTCCCTTTAGGCACTGTAGGCACGTGCCTACACATTTTTTCTCAAAATGCCCCAAAATGCAGCTGCGGCGATAGACATCTGCGTGATGTATCGACCAGATCAGTCTGCGCTGTCCGCGCATACTGATCCGGCCGACACATTCCGTCTTAGGGGGGATAGATTCCTGAAACTGAAAATCCACAGGAGGCGAAAAGTGTCTATCCGGGTAGGCCTGTGTGGTATGCTTAAGCTGATACGGGTCGATACTTTACGCAGAGTCCACACTGTTGATGTTCTCACGAGACGGCCTACACATTAATTATTGCCAAGCTACGCCCCTGTTTTATGCGTTGTCGTCCGATCTATTATACGCACAACGAAGCATTTCTGTCTGATCTTAATAAGATTTACTTTTCCCAAAAGTTTAATAATTACTTTAAGGTTAGTTTTCGTAGAGTGCTGCTCATTTTCTTCTAGCTATAAATAATAAAGGACTCTTTCGGTTTGTTCGTTCTCCTCGAACGCCGCTTTGTTCGTTTGTGACTGTGTGCGTACGTCCGTCCTGCTTTCTGGTCCGTGCCATTTCCGGGCAACTGTTTCTATCATTCAATGAAACTGTGCGTGAAATAGCACTAACAAGGGTAACCCAGTCAATGGTGAAGAGGTAGAGCGTCCGTCTGCGGCGCGGGAGATTGCAGGTTCTATCCCCGGTTAGGTTTTACCAAAAATTATAAAAATGTTAGTAACTGTTTTCTTTCTCAGGATTGTGGGTATATCATTATGACTGTCGCGATGGTGCCAGGGTAAATGGAACAGTAGTAATGGAATGAAATGACGTGATACAATTATGTTTGAAACGGCGTTAAACACTTTCCAAACATACGTAAATTCCGGAGTTGAATACGCGTCTACGTTTGCCTATTCATGACTGCGGGCGTTCGTGTGCATGTGTGCGTCCATCTTTCCTGCTCTTTTGGCCGACCTTTTTCTCGGCCACTGATTCTATCATTGAATGAAACTGTTTTTAAACTATCTGTTGCAATAGGAGATGTCCATAGTATCAGCTTGTCTATATTTGACATTCCTTTTCACAGAGTTATGGCCTTTTGGTATTTTAAGACCCATTAGGGAAATATCGATATGTTTTACTGATATTTTCTCCTCTGTCAATCAGTTTGAGCCAATACAATAGGGAAACCTTCATCTTTAGAGATTTTTCATATCTTTTGCCAAATGTATTTAAGTCAGTTGCTGCAGAACTGCTGTTTCATGTAAAAGGAGGTAAAGGACCAATTCTCAGTGCCCCCTCTTTACGCCGTATTCCCCCCAGACACATATCAAACGCCAAATAAATATCGAATATGCTTCGTATAAGTCCCATTAGAGAAACAAACATAGCTGTTCCTCGATATAACGTTTTAATGATTCTGTAAGTACGTAAAAAATGATAAAAGTCTGATTATGTTCGTGGTAAGCCCTTTTTATTGTGCTATAACTTCGTAATACTGCGTTCTTCGTCCTTATTATCGAATACGTGTGTATGGTGTTTAACGCCAATTTCAACAGTAAATCAGCTATAGAAGGGCATTTCTTGGATATATAACACGTATTGTGGTTAAATTAACTCTGACTACATTTCATCCTTCGTACATAGTTGTAATCATCTAGGCATCGATGCCTGAGGGTAGTAATTATTACCATTTCTAAAGTCTTTGCTAGTACCCGAACGGAGATGGAGCCCTGGTCTACCGCCTTCGAGGCGGGCGCAACTACATCCCCGATGCCGTCTTTATCGAATAAATGCTCTTTTTGTGTGTGTTTTAAAAATAAGTAAATGTACGGGGATGCGTCGAATCTCGATAAATCTAATAAAACGTTTGACTTGAACCATGCCCTTTAAGTGATCTATCTTTGCAAAAATAGTGTAGCAGCAGTTTTGATTGCTCATACTGCTGTGCTATGTTTGATATAATCTTATTAATAGCATGGTTACTATTCCTAGCACTGATGTAAACATGAATTACGAACCTGATAAATCGCTTGAGAAATCTGTTTCAGCTATAACTCGAACATGTCTACATCTCGATAACTCGAACATATCTACATATCGATAATTCGAACATATCTACATCTCAATAACTCGAACATATAAACATGTCGATAACTCGAACATATCTACATCTCTATGTAATACAAGGATCCATTTAGACTACGAGCTATCCGGAGACCATTGTGTTATAACCTGTTATGCTATAGGGCTGTTGCTCCAAACGACGTCGTAAACACGCTACTATAACCCTGCTAATCCTACGGGTATGTTTACAATGATAACTTCTGTATCTTTGATTGATAATGACGTATGTATAACCCTTTCCCACAATATAACAAATATGCAGGAAGACGATTTTGAAAACATCTATGCAGAAATATAGAAAGTCTCTACAAATGAAAGTATAGTAATTGATAAGATTTGAAAACAGTGTGGCAATATGGACATTTCCTCATAATGAGCATGTTCTCCTTTTGCCACAATGTTTTTAAAAGTCGTCTGCTACAGATGCGCCCAAACCTGTCTATATGTGGGAAAGGGTTAACAACAAATTGATTCACACTTCCATTTGGGCGGGTCTAATGACGTAATATCAGTAACTGTGATTAACGATGTCTCTGTTGTTAGGATGTTTCCGATTTTTTTTATCTTTTCCAATCGTTAAGGAACACGTTTCTCAAAATGTAACATTTGCATTTGGTTGGCAAAAAGCTCAATCTACCAAGATTGTAAGATCAAATGAAAAATAAATTTTCTTTCCTTCCTTTCAATTACATTTCGAAGATATGTCTAAGCGTGAATGTTGATGTTCAGTCTATAAATTCCATATTTTCTGTCAGAATGTGTATTTAGGTGTTTATCCCTTTCCCACATATAGACGCTTTCTGACGCACCTGTAGCAGACGACTGTTGAAAACATTGTGACAAAAGGAGAAATTGCCACTATTTTTTCATCTTTTGTCAGTAATTATACTTCCTTTTATAGAGATGTTCCATGTTTTTGCAAGATAGTTTTCAAAGTCGTCTGCTGCAAATGTGTTGCATGTGGGAACGGGTTATCATAACATATATACAGAAAGAGAAGACTCTGGTGAGACTGTGTGGATTCACAGGCTCGCTTGCGTATTCACTGTACGCAGATGATTCTATACTCCAAACCGCTAGACGCGGCTCATGCGCAAACATTTCTACAAATGCCGCCATGTTAATGCAACTTTAAAGAGCGATCAATCATTCCCTACATACAGGTAATCAGCAGCAGACGACTGTAAACACATCTAGGCAAAATATGGCAAATGTTCACACATGAAAGTGTAATTATTGACTCTACAACTGAAATCATTGTGGAAAAAGGAGAATTTGCTTCTTATAAACTTGGGAAAGGATTAAAGGGTCACGATGCCCTGAACATTGTCTGCTATCATACACAATAATAAATGAGCCGTCCCGCGAGAAGACCAACATTATGGCCTCTGCGTAAAGTATCGACCCCGATCAGCCTAATCATGCCGCGCAGGCTTATCCGGATATGCAATTTTCGCCTCCTGTGGATTTTCTGATTCAGGAATCATTATTATATACCTGTATCCCCCTGAGACGGAATGTGTCGGCCCGGATCAGTCTGCGCGGACTGCGCAGGTTGATATGGGTCGATACATTACGCAGAGGCCATACTGTTGGTTTTCTCGCGGGACGGCTCAATTACAGTCTTGTACTGGCGGAAACTGTCTAGCTTAACTACGAAAAATATCAGATTCAATTACATCCCAGAACAGCATCCACGTTTCCTACCAACCCTTGTAACGAACGAGTCGGAGCACGGGCGACACGGATAAATTGAACACGTGTGTTAGAATGTTTGTTTGAACACGTTTGTTAGAATGAACAATGCTCTTTGGTCCACATGTAATTTCAGACATCGTCTGATGCAGATGTTCTTGCTTATGAAGGTCTTCTAGCTGTAATCACTGGATATGATAAAGAACTACTCTAAAATGAAATAATGAGAACAATGCACTTGTAGACAATGTCTGAACTTAAATATCTTCTTTCTAACAAAAGTGCTCAATTGAGCGTTGCTTAACGAAAACAAACCAAAGCGGAAATATAACACGTTTGTTAAAGGAGTTGCCTGTGTATCCATGTCTAAAGGATCTTAATGGATTCTGTTTTATAAATATTTATCAAATCCTTTTATGAATAATTGTCGAACAATGCAGAGTCAGACCAGACTGATCTGGAAAAGAAGCTGCCTTCGTATCCATTTCTAAAGCATCTAAATGAATTCTGTTTTACAGACATTCATTTAATCCTTTCATGAATATTTGTCGAACAATGCAGAGCCAGACCAAACTGATCTGAGCCGTCCCGCTAGAAAACCAACATTATGGCCTCTGCGTAATGTATCGACCCAGATCAGTCTGCGCAGACTGATCCGGGCCGACACATTCCGTCTCAGGGAGATAGAGGTATAGAGTAATGATCCCTGAAACAGAAAATCCACAGGAGGCGAAAAGTGTCTATCCGGGTAAGCCTGCGCGGCATGCTTAGACTGATCCGGGTTTATACTTTACTAAGAGTCCATAAGAAAATCCACAGGAGGCGAAAAGTGTCTATCCGGGTAAGCCTGCGCGGCATGCTTAGACTGATCCGGGTTTATACTTTACTAAGAGTCCATAAGAAAATCCACAGGAGGCGAAAAGTGTCTATCCGGGTAAGCCTGCGCGGCATCCGGGTTTATACTTTACTAAGAGTCCATAATGATGGTCTTCTCGCGGGACAGCTCATCTGGTTCTACACCGGTCGTACGGTCGGTTTTTGCATAGCGCCCGCCAAATTATATATAGAAGTAGTACGTCCACTTTCCCAACACTTTACATCTTCCTCTGATATATTTCAAAGCACAATTTTGAACTAAATACATCTCTTTATTCAACCCTTTCCCTCATACGAAAATTCTGCAGCAGACGACTTTGGACATATTTTGTCAAAAACTGTAAACTCTCAATAATTGAATGGGTAACATAGGACTTAAAGTGGAAAACATTGTGGCAAAAGGAGAAATTGCACGTTTTGTGCAATTTCTTCTTTTGTCACTATGTTTTCAAAAAGCCATCTGCTGCAGAGGCGTCAGAAAGCGTCTATATGAGGTAAAGGGTTAATAATGTCATTATTGCTGTAAACAAATTGACGTAATTTCTAGTTCAAAGTGTATTTTCAAATTGGCAAAGAGAAATCGATGTACAAAACGAAAATCTTAAAAATGGAACTTTCAAACATGATGTCGACACATTTAATATATTTAAGCTAAAGACGTTACTTCTAAAGGTGAGGACAATTCAAAGATTTCAATGTCATATTTGTTCTCGAATTGAATATCAAACTCAAAAGAATATTCAAAGAAAAGTTCTATATCGGAATCTCATCCAACCATGGAATATATATACATGACTGTGAAACTATTATACTTGGAATAAACTCTTTGTGTAAAGGGTTGGAAACATTGTTGAAAAAAGAGACATTACTTGTCCTTGGAAAATCACCAAGTCTAATTTTCGTAGAATGTCGTCAGTACATAGTTGTATGCTTCTGTATTTTAAAAATGTAGAATACTATACAATTTTCCCTTTTCATGACTAGATTCCTTATTAAGTTTTCGCAGTTGCATTGTTAATGGATAATTACCAACATCAATTAACTCCTCACTGGATTTGAACATCAGGCCTATGGAACAATGTCAGACTCTGGATCCCAGATTTCACACATAATCATCAAATATATTATTACACATTGTATCAATAAAATATTGATTTAGATAATCAATATGGATTGAATAGGCAAGGATTAAAATCTTTCTGCATGGCCTATTAGTTTAACATCTGGTATGGGAGAGTGTCCATGGAATGGGTCATAAATTGTTTGTAATGGTCATTTCATGCTGTGATTCTAACAGTACCTCTGAGATGAGAAAACCGACCGGGCTGAGTCGTTTTGCTTGTATAATCCGTGAGACTGTATTTGAATTATTCTGATACCAAATAACTAGCATTGCTTCCCAGAACGTTACGACATTTAAGGTTAATTTATCAAATTAGGGCGCGAGTACTGGTTGAGCATCCCGGAAGCAGACATCGACATTGATTTGTATGAGTTGTAACATCTTGCTTCACAATCGATGGATGTAAAACAAATAAGCTTCGTCACTCGAGAACATATGAGCCGCCCCACGAGAAAACCAACGTTATGTTATCTGCGTAAAGTATCGACCCGGATCAGCCTAAGCATGCCGCGCAGTATTACCCGGATAGACACTTTTCGCCTCCTGTGGATTTATTTGTTTTAGGAATCATTACTCTATACCTCTATCCACCTGAAACGGAATGTGTCTGCCCGAATCAGACTGCGCAGACTGATCTGGGTCGATACATTACGCTGAGGCCATAATGTTGGTTTTCTCGCGGGACTGCTCATATAGAGGCTAGAGCATAAGTGATCAGTTTTTATCGTGTTCTTTATCGTATGCCGAAACAAACAAATAACCTCTATAGCTATTGGATATGAGACGAGTCCGATCATAATAGGGTCTCGTAGCATTTGTGTACAGGTGAGGATTTAGGTAAGCATAATGTGAGCATCCCGGAAGCAGACATCGCGCAGTATTACCCGGATAGACACCTTTCGCCTCCTTTTATTTTGTTTGTTTCAGGATTCATTACTCTATCCCACTGAGACGTAATGTGTCGGTCGGGATCAGACTGCGCGTCACTCGAGAACAAATGAGCCGTCCCACGAGAAAACCAAGGTTATGGTATCTGCGTAAAGTATCGACGCGGATCAGCCTAAGCATGCCGCGCAGTATTACCCGGATAGACACCTTTCGCCTCCTGTGGATTTTTTTTGTTTCAGGAATCATTTCTCTATACCTCTATCCCGCTGAAAACGGATTGTGTCGGCCCAGATCAGACTGCGCGGACTGCAAAGGCTGATCTGGGTCGATACATTACGCTGATTACTATACTGTTGGTTTTCTCGCGTGACGGCTCATATTGATGCTAGAGCATAAGTGATCGGGCGTAAAGTATCGACCCGGATCAGCCTAAGCATGCCGCGCAGTATTACCCGGATAGACACCTTTCGCCTCCTGTGGATTTTTTTTGTTTCAGGAATCATTACTCTATACCTCTATCCCCCTGATACGGAATGTGTCGGCCCAGATCAGACTGCGCGGACAGCGCAGGCTGATCTGGGTCGATACATTACGCCGAGGCCATACTGTTAGTTTTCTCATATGCCGAAACAGAAAATAACCTCTGTGGCTATTGGATATGAGACGAGTCAGGTCATAATGGGGGTCTCGTTGCTTTTGTGTACAGGTGAGGATTTGGGTAAGTATATGCATACAGTGTCACCTGGGTCCAAATCCACCAACCTTACTTAGCGCTAAGTAAAACTTTAAATATCTAAAAGCATATTTCATCATTTTGGCTTCCCTAATATTTCTGTAAAACATGAATGGTGGAATGTATTTAAGTAAATGACTAAGTTAACATAAATAGTTACCTTGCTGATTAACAATACTTGTCAAGAAATGAAATATTTTGGTGTTTTTATTAGGGAATCAAAACTGATGAAATACACATTTAAGTATTACTTAGTCCTAAGTATCGTTGGGGGAATGGGCTCCTGAGCAATTACCGTCCGCAAACATGTAGTACAGCTTTAATCCTTTCCCACATTCAACAAATCTGCAGCAGACGACTTTGAACATATTCTGTCAACAAATAGAAAATCTCTAAAATTGAATGGATAACCTATGACTTAAAGTGGAAAACATTATGGCAAAAGGAAAAATTGCTCGTATTGAGCAATTTCTTCTTTTGTCACTATGTTTTCAAAAAGCCGTCTGCCTCAGAGGCGTCAGAAAGCGTCTATATGAGGAAAAGGGTTAAATGTGACTTCTGACGAAAGGCTGCATTGCTAAAACCTTTGATGATGCCTACACGGGAGATGGAACAAGACCGGAAGTCGCTTGACGCGGACAAAAGCTCGCATGTATGTACCGCGTCTTGCGATTTTAGGTCTTGCTACATATCAAAGCTCCTGTACAATAATATATCTGGTTAGTTAGTGCATACAATCAAAGCATTTATGGACCGACTACATGTTATATAGAACTGAATCCATCTTCTGATAAATATTAAAAATTAGAACTGTAGTTTCACTAGTTTGACGTCCATATAAGTATACATCAGGTCAAAACTAGATTCAATGTCGATTGACGAAGGACATGTGTGTGTTTTAGCTTCTCTCTATCTCTTCGTGTCAGCTCTATCTCCCTATCATTACGCTACAAGATATGATCTAACACGTGTCAGTTCGGCGTATCTCAGATAAACCAATAAACTTTGTTTGCAGGGGTTATTATGGAATAACGGGTTTTTCTTATATTAATTGTGTAAAAAAATAAAGGCAAAGTGCAAAACAAACATTACAACATCATTTTGTAAAACACAGGTGTGCCTTTTTTGCATTAGCCTAGCGATTTCTACCCAAATGAACCATTAACGTCATCTTTCCCAGTATTTGCAAAAAGACGTCTATATCTATGTAATGTTGTAGACGAAAGACGGGAATGACAAAAAAAAAACCGAAAAGGTCGCAACAATACCAGCTGTTCTGGAACAATAGAGCCACGTCATACGAAAGTCGGCCCTCAGAGACATAGGCATACTGGTAGTATCTGTTAGTATTCTAGGATGTCGCCGGATTTGTTTCCCGCTCGAGGCGTTCATTGAGAAATGATTTTGTGCTGGTAAGACTTCCTTGTCTAGAAATGCTATGCCATCCAGGATACATTTAATGAAAAAGTGAGCTGCGTTTAGCAGATTATGGTCTTAATGCATCTGCGTACTGTCAAGACGCGGACAGGTGAGCCTGTGCATCCGCACGGTCTAAATACAGTTTTCGTCGTCTGTACATATCGAGGGCTTGGTGTGAAACGGTTGTAACTTAAAACCTATTTTGAAAACCCTGGTTTAGGGGCAATTTTGACCCTTTTGTAAACAATGCAAATTTAGGTGCCATTGCTCAGAACGAGCAATGGCACCTAAATTTACATTGTTTACCAAGAAAAGTTATATACAGTATATATACCTAAATGCATAATCTGACAAAGTGTAGCACAGTAGTTGCACGGCAATATTACCTTAAGGTCAAATTACGCTAAATACATCCGCGGGCCCCTTTGATCTACAGCCAAGTAGTGCGTAAACAAAACTTTGTTTGCCTAGAAATGGTTGTACATCTGGCCCAGACTGCATTGGATATGTGACAATGGGTGTAAATTCTTTGTAAATATGTAGAGGATGAACTGGAACTGTTTGATTTGATCATTTTAGGTATGTTGACCTTGTGTGAAAGTGAAAGTAGAGTATGGGTAAACCCATTTTCAGCCTAGCTGGATTGTGGTAAACAGGACGGTCCACATCTTCACAGAGCGAGTTCTTTCATGCATAATACATGACCCCACATTTTCTATGGATTATTTTAAAGGTAAGAAGTATCTCTTTTCAATGATATATGGTGTTCTACATGGGAAACGCTTAGAAAATGTGACAAACGAGGGTTGAAGCTGGTTGATTTACATGTAAACAAAGAAGGAATTTATTTGGTGTATTGTGACCTTAAATGATATCATAAAGACCACCAAGCACGGCTAATATGGACCGTTGACGTGATTAACATGGAAAACTGTTGAATTCATTCAAACACCAATATAAATTCAAAAATTAAATCAGCCGCTTCTAGAGATCTGGGCGTTTGAATGAATATAGAATTACATTGACAAAAAAAAAACGTTTGGGACTATACTTCATTTTCTTTTATCAGATGATGCATTTAGGTATGCATAATCATTATTCGGATGTAAAAACCACCAGTGAGACAGTGCGGATGCATTAACTCTTTCAGCGCCGAATTGTTTAAAGTAGACTCTTCCAAGTTCAAAATCGGGCGACTTCATTTCTCATGTAATAAAAGTTTGGACTATTTTGTTATCGAAAAGGCAAACAATGCTGATTTCAGGTGAGACAGCTCGTTACTAGCTGACTCACCTGAATCAGCATTGTTTGCAAAAACATCAATATTGCCTTTGGTGCTGAAAGAGTTAAGAACCAAAATCTAGAGACGCGGCTTAAATAATAAGATCTCTTTGTGTCTGAAAGGCTTCCACTCGTGCTGGTTGAAAAGTCTCGAAGGTTAGTTATCGTGCTGTGTGACCCAATTCGTCAACCAAAGGTCAATCGAATGTAACAAGACAGTATAATAAAACGTGGTAACGTTATTATGGGAGGTAGAAACAAAGCCCAAAATTACACGAAGTGCCTTTCCTAATTATCTTGTAATAAAATGTACCACTTTGGCCTGGTGTAAATCTTAAGGAAAAAAGTACGCACAATCTATTTTTACACTTTTTCGTAAAGAAACATTTGTTTACACATTGAACGCGAAAGTAGTTTTAATTTCGACAAACGTTATTAAACATGATAACATGTTATTGAACCCATGCAATTTATCCCAGTTTGATTCTACAATAATAAATCAAATACATTTTAAAAGCACAGTTAAATGTGTTTGTCATGTGAATACATTTTGGTTCAATATCAGTGAAAAGGGTAATCTGTGAAGTCTTTCCCGGATACAACAAATATCCACCAAACGAATTTGAACGCATCTAGGCAAATTCTACGGAAACTACATGTACCTGTAAATGGAAGAGTACTTATAAATGGACTATAAACAAAAAGTGATGAGCATTTTTTTCATTTTCCTCAATGTTTTTCAAAATTCGTCTGTTTCAGATACGTCAAAATGGCTCAGCTTTGTGGGGGAAAGGGTTACGCTTGTTACATGCTAGGCTAATTGAATCAACACATGGGCTGTATAATTACTACGAATTCTTAGCACGATCTTCAGGTCCCACAAGACCCAGCAAGTGTTTCCCAATATCGAGGTCTTTGCACCCAAAGTCTTAAGAATTGTTTGGCCTCATAGGGTCGTTTATTTAAGAGATGTTATTGGCGTTACTTTTGGTATAACCGCTGTCAATAAATAAAGTAATAAGGACTGAACAATCTACAATTACCGAACTCGGTATAAGATTCGTGGTAAAAAAGAAAACGAAGCGCCTCTAGGGAATGTGTGAACGAATAAACACCAATTTCACAAATTCACAACATCATGTGTTTTATTGTTGTATTTTCTTACCAGAAAGACGAGGATACAATTTAACCATTAACCTGACACAAACGACGTTTGTAAACATTGTCGGGAAAAGAGACATTTTCCTTTTCTCGTAATGTTGTAACGTTATTTCACAATTTTGCTTCGGATTACCCATATATTTCGTTGTTACAAGTTATCGATGCAGACACTTATAAGACTGTTGTATGGAGTACTGGCGTGAGAAACACATGGGTAGGTGACCTGCTTGTCGTGGTATGACCGTAACAGTGTCGAAAACAGCATTATACCCCTATCAGGCAATCAATCAATACAAATCAATGTCAACCCCAACTAAATTCAGTGGGAAGAAACTATTTGTATATTTTTAGTGACAACGACCTTGACCTTTAAATGAGCGACCACATATTCAACCCTTGAACAACCCGGATTATCAAGTTAACCCTTTCCCACATACAGACGCATTTTGACGCATCTGCAGCAGACGACTTTTGAAAACATTGCGACAAACGGCGAAATTGTTCATAATGAGCAATTTCACCTTAAGTCACAATGTTTTCAACTCTATCTAAAAATTCAACCTTCAATTATTGAGATGTTCACCATTTTGACCAGATGTGTTCAAAGTCGTCTGCAGTTATGATGTTTCTTTCAACGTACGTTAAACAATATTTGCTCTTCACGATATACACGAACATCGTTGGTTTTTTTTTACCAATGAGGAAGAAGTTTCATGCAGCCTTATCATAATTTCGTTACTCATGTTCGCTACAAGTTTATTTATTGTAAAAGGTATTTAAGAGTTCGTAAACAATAAAGCGTGATGGTGATAGTGGCAGCACAAGAATTTACCAAGTGTTGGACAGATATGCATGACCCAAAGATACATGTAGTAGTAAACGCGTAAACACGCAGACAGAAGTTACATGAAAGTGTATGCCGCTCCGGTGGTGCTATTATGGTTTAATAGCGTCCGTCTCGAGAGTGGGAGACCCAGGTTTCGATCCCCGGTCGGATAATATCAAAGACTTTTAAAAGGGCATAGCATTGCAACTGATCAATGCGCTTGTGTAGGGATGAGTTTAGCCCTAGTACTGGTAATCCAACCAGGAAACGCCACGACGTGACTGAAATGCGCCGTTCCGAGAGAAAACCAACAATATGAACTCTGCGTAATGTATCGACCCAGATCAGCCTGCGCACTCCGCGCAGGCTAATCCGGGCCGACACATTCCGTCACAGGGGGATAGAGGTATAGAGTGTTGATCGCTGAGACAGAAAATCCACAGGAGGAGAAAAATGTCTATTCGGGTTAGCCCGCGCTTAATGCTGAGGATGATCCGGGTCGATACTTTACGCAGACTCTACAATGTTGGTTTTCTCGTAATTCGGCTCAAATACTGTCGAATTGGCGTTACTTAATGTACACATAAAAACGAACATAGACATTGCGACATATTGACGTCACTATGAAGTATGGCAACCACAATACATTACCGGAAGTGTGGAAAGGTGTATGCGAGTTAAGGAAATTTGTCACGAACCATAAATACGTAATGAAGTTATGCTAGATCAATCACCTTGCGTCCATTAGGAACAAAGAACTCTCATGCATTATGAAGGAATGTTACTCTGGTAATGTTGTAATTTAGTTATATATCTAATTTGATTGATATGGGTTTTACGCCGTTATCATCATTAATTCAGTTATATGACGGCGACAGTTCACTTATTCATGAGTTATGTATCAAAGAAAAGTGTGTGTTTAACGATAGCCAACTATATGGTATTCGGCTATATCAGTGTGTGTATATATACCTTGTGACTTTGACGTCACAAATGCTACGGCGCACAGCAATATTTTACTTCGGTTTAGAAGTAAAAACAAAGGTGACTTTTTTTATTTCTTCATCATTTGTAATGAAACATGGCGCAGTCTACGCCGCTTACAATTACCTATCTCCGGTGTTCAACGGAGTTTGATGAGTGGTTTAGTTTCTTCAAACACTTTGACGAACCTTTTCTCAAAATGTATTAAGATCGCCGACAGCCGGAGCATTATCAAAACTAGATTTTTAGAACAGGTTCGTCGAAGTGTTTGAAAAAACTAGACCACCAATCAAACTCCTTTAAAAACAGGAGGTAGGTAATTGTAAGCGGCGTAGACTGCGCCATGTGTCATTAAAAAGGGTGAAGAAATAAAACGTTACCATTGTTTTTACTTATCATCAAGAGCAATTATTGCTGTCTGACCATGCAAATATGACGTCAAAAGTCACGTGGTTTACACACACTGTATATTGTGCAACAATAGTGTACGAATAAACGAAACACATGTGTCGCCTGCCAATTAGTAGGAAGTGTGACAGACCGAGGTGCGGTAATACAGACGACGAAGAAGTGCTGTCTTCCTTTGAAAAGAAGGTCGCAAATAAATGTTGTAAATGTCAATTGGTAATTCCAAACTGATTTATAGTACATCGATTGTGAAGCAAGTTAGTACATTACTCCCTCTCGTTGTCTGCTTCCTTGACATCAGGCCTTGACATTTTAACCCTTTCCGACATATAGACGCATTTTGACGCATCTGCAGCGCAGACGACTTTTTGAAAACATTGTGACAAAAGAAGAAATTGCTCAAGATGAGCAATTTCTACTTTTGCCACAATGTTTTCCACTTTCAGTCATTGGTTATCCATTCAATTATAAAGATTTTCAATTTATTGACAAAATATGTTCAAAGTCGTCTGCTGCAGATTTGCTGTAAGTGGGAAAGGGTAAAGTCTCTGAAAATGTTATCTGTCCTGGAGATAAAATATATGCTTCAAATATGACTTCTGATTTGAGAACGAATCTTTCTTCTAACCAATAAGATACTTGAGCACAACTCCTGAGCTCAAAACAAGTTTCATTGTGTCTGAGGCTGCAGCTGCACTACTCGTGACGGTTGTGCAGACGAGGTCACCAAATTGTGACCTCCGAACCTGTGTGTTATTGTTATTGCAATACGAGGGTTGATCAAGACGTAATAGTAACATTTGTATTATTTGATACACATTGATTAACTTAATACCATCTGTATATTTTTCTTTTCTCTACTTTATGTCGATTTAATAGTTTTGATATTGTCATTAATTTCGTTATAAATCGTTGTCATAGAAACGATGTGGCATAGGCGGGCCCCACCACAATATTTCAAGGAAGCACCAGTTTAAACTGTGTACATGTATATGATAACGAAAGGTTGAATGACATTGCTTTGTTGTTATGTTGTTCTAATAACACAAGTGTAATGTTATTGTTCCTTGATTGCCATAAAAATAGTTAAACACGGTAGTCAGGTTTATTTAAGATGTTCTATGAGTTCGCTGCTTATAATTCCAATAGAGTCTGTCGGTTTTCCTATCACGTGGCTCTTTAACCCTTTCCCACATACAACAAATCTGCAGCAGACATTTTTGAAAAACATCTGTGCTGTATTACGAACACACTCAATTAATGACAGTTTATTTATTAAATAGAGTTGAAAACATTGTGGCAAATGGTGAAATTGCTCATCATGAGCAAGTTCACCTTTGCCACAATGTTTTCAAAAGTCGTCTGCTGCAGAGGCGTCAGAAAGCGTCTGTTTGTGGGAGAGGGTTAATCGAGAGAATCGTTCGCTAATATCCAGTACTCCCAGTGCTCCGATCTTAATACTACTTATTAGGGTAATATAACGACAATGCTAACTATTTCTGAATCAAAGAGTCCAATATCCCCCAGGAATTAGAACCTCCATTCCAAGACATTGAAGTCATTAGCCTGACATTAGCCTGAACTCTAGGAAAGAGACGTTTATTGCTATGAAATCTTTATTTCACCTCCTAACCCTATGTTGTGGGTACTCAAAAGAATCGTCTCAACGAGACGATTTTCTTTGATAACCCACCAGATAGTGTTACGACAAGAAGTAAAATGAGCCGTTCCACGAGAAAACCAACATTGCGGACTCTGCGTAAAGCATCGACCCGGATCAGCTTAAGCATGCCGCGCAGGTTAACCCGGACAGACACTTTTCGTCTCTTTTGGATTTTTTCTGTTTCAGGACTAGTTACTCTATTCCTCTATCCCCCTAAGATGGAATGTGTCGGCCCGGATTAGTCTGCGCGTGCTGATCTGGGTCGATACATTACGCAGAGTCCATAGTGTTGGTTTTTCTCGTGGAACGGCTCAAATGTATATTGTGTAATAAAACAGTTTACTCTTACTTCTCTGAATACTTAATGATCGTCAATCAACAGTAAAATAAAGCTGTTGTGATGTATGACTTGTAGGTTGGCACTGGAAAATCAATCCGAGCCTTTTTATATTAACCCTTTCCTACTTGCAAACGTAATTTGACGCATATGCATCAGAACATTTTTTCCCAAGATGTTTCTCAATGCTGTCTGCTGCAACGTTGTAGATCTATGTGAGAAAGGGTTAATCACGTACAAAATAGTTATACTCTATATTATGAAATATTTATATGTATGAGCCGTTCTAAGAGAAAAACCAAAATTATGGACTCTGCGTAATGTATCGACCCAGATCAGACTGCGCAGTCCGCGCAGGCTAATCCGGGCCGACATATTCCGTCTCAGGTGGACAGAGGTATAGAGTAATGATTCCTGGAACAGAAAATCCACAGGAGGCGAAACGTATCTGTCTGGGCTAGCCTACGCGGCATGCTTAGGCTGATCCGGGTCGATACTTTACGCAGATACCACAATGTTTTTCTCGCGGGAGTAGAGATTTTAGACATTTTGTTCAAAGATGTTTCTCAATGTTGTCTGCTGCAAAGTTGTATGGGTTAATCACGAACAAAATAGTTACACTCTATTATATGAAATATTTATATATATGAGCCGTTCCAACATAAAACCAACATAATTGACTCTGCGTAATGTATCGACCCAGATCAGCCTGCGCAGTCCGCGCAGGCTAATCCGGGCCGACATATTCCGTCTCAGGGGGACAGAGGTATAGAGTTATGATTCATGAAACGGAAAATCGACAGACGGCGAAATGTTTGTGTCCGGGTTAGCCTGCACGGCATGTTTAGGCTGATCCTGGTTGATACTTTACGCAGAGTCCACAATGTTGGTTTTCATGTGGAACGGCTCCTATTTGTATATATTCCAGAATCTGCAACTGGTAACCCTTTCCCATAAACACCAACTCTTCAGACTATGACTTTAACCCTTTCCCTCATATAGACGCTTTATGACGCCTCTGCAGCAGACGGCTATTTGAAAACATAGTGACAAAAGAAGAAATTGCACAAAACGTGCAATTTCTCCTTTTGCCACAATGTTTTCCACTTTTAGTCATAGGTTATCCATTCAATTATGGAGATTTTCTATGTTTTGACAAAATACGTTCAAAGTCGTCTGCTGCAGAATTGTCGTATGAGGGAAAGGGTTAAAAAACATATAGGAAGAAATATTGAAACTCTTTATATATGTTAAAACAATGTTAAAGAGTTGATTACATTGTTACAGAAGGAGTAGTAGTTCTCCTTTTGCGAATGATTTATAAATTTGTCTGAAGCATATGCGTAAAATGCATTAGCATGTGGGTAGACATAGATTAATCTGTAATCTTACTTAAGCTCAAACCTTCCCTATTTTTTTCTTCCCCTCATTCCCTCAATTTCCCGATACTTTCTCCTTATTTCGACATATTCTTCCTCTCTGATTCATCTCCCAACACATTTTCCGAAATCAATCCCGTCATTTCAATTTCCCTGACAAGAAGAATCCCATCACTCTATCAAGGTTGTCAATGTAACATTATCATTAGTGTAGCTCTTATCTAGCCCCCTGGATGTATGTGGTACATAATAAATAACAAGATGCGCGTATGGCAGAAAACATGTCATGTTGCTTCTGCGTACAGTGAAGAAAACATGGGTCATGTTGCTTCTGCGTACATTGAAGAAAACATGGGTCATGTTGCTTCTGCGTACAGTGAAGAAAACATGGGTCATGTTGCTTCTGCGTACAGTGAAGAAAACATGGGTCATGTTGCTTCTGCGTACATTGAAGAAAACATGGGTTATGTTGCTTCTGCGTACAGTGAAGAAAACATGGGTCATGTTGCTTTTGCGTACAGTGAAGACTCAGATGAGGTTGTGCATAGGCACAGTCTCACCAGAGTATCCACTGTACGGCTACAAGGAAATATTTTTTGCGAAACTTTCTTTTTAATTTTGCATTTAGTCATCTAATGTGTCATGACAGATGTATGGACTTGATATCAGCACGCATGTAATTCTATTCCCTACTGTCTGCCGTCAATTTTTATCCGAATACCCACTTCAAACGCGAAAATGATGTCGATTGACAAAAATCTTTAAGTAAAATTCTACTAGAAACACCTCCATTTCTCTATTACAGTTGTATACAGATAGAGACGCCAAAGGACGCCACAACGTCGACATCTATCATACATAGCATTCGTATGTACTTTTACATTCAAACATCGTATACGCGCAAACATCTTGCCATCCACGTCATACAGCTACATTTACCGTCACGGCTACTTTTTATCATTATTTAAGTAAGCAGCTACTGACTTAGGTCAGAGACATATATCATTATCCCACTTGCAGACGAATGTTAACATATATGCAGCAGACGACTTCTATAAACACATGTTCGAGTTATCGCGAGTCCATTGAATTTCTTTTTTAACAAAAGGCTGTCACTATAAAGCCTAACTCGCCTGGTTGGAACTTGATAGTGAATGACAATTAAACGTTTTGTTAAGGCCGTTGTCGACGTGGACGATGACGCCACCAATGACGCAAAATATGACGCCGACAATGACACCAATGAATACACCGACAATGAGCCGCCGATAACGCTGACGAATTATCTACTAAACTATATTCATACTTGAATTGACTTAAAAGCAAAGGAATAACAAACAGCAAGGGCGATAACTTGTTCATTGGAAGATAATGAGGTAACATATCCATAGAGTATCATTTAAGGACCAATGAGATAACTGGAATCACTGAAAGGTTGTTATGTTATACTGAACACATGTCACTATTGGCGACCGTTTGTACTTCCGGTTTGATCAAAAGTGCGTCTTAATGGATTGAAAGGCTTATACTCTCCAGTTAAATACCCAAACAACAACATAGTGCATCTATCCAGTATCACTGTACACTTACAAGATAACTAGCTTTAATTTAAAACTGAATAAATGATGAACACACTTCAAATTTCAATATTCCAGTCTGCAAGTAACCGATTCCCTTTAGCTTTCTTGTTATTTTGGTTTCGCATGACGTAATGACAATGTTGAAATTAATCAAAACGCAAAGGTCAAGAGGTCATTCCGATGTGAAGTTCATTTAATCTGTCTGGATTTATGAAGGGATTTGTATTTATTAATATGTGTAAACACTTCAGCTTATTGTCTATCAAAGAGACAAGCCGGCACCAGCTGACATGACTCTATTATGTTAGCTGCTCAACTAAATTAAGATTCCTAATATTGGCTAGAGACTTCTTTATATGCAAAGCTGGACAAGTCCATTTTAAAAATTCAGATTGGAGAGTGTTCACTCATTCAGACTTGTGATAGGGCATCCTATGTTAGATTCCACGCTCGCAGGGGGGATGGTGGGGGTACTTTGGTCCAGGAACATTTCCTAGCCTTGAACGTCTTCTGTCACCGTGATATAAATATACAATTATGTTGAAAAATGCCTAAAATCCACAATAAAACTAAATCTGACTTACCGGTTCCTTATTCATCGTTATGAACTATGAAATATCCCTAGTCTATAATATCCTTTGATCAGCACACAAAAACAACCAACCAAGCACAAAACAAACACTTCCTTTGAACTGTGTGCTATTTTTCTCTGCGCCGTTTGGTTCTAACGACATCAGAGAGTATAAACAGTCAAAGGTAATTTCCTTTCGCTACGGGGTACTTAATATTGAAAGGAAAAGACATTTCCCTTTTCTTACTTAAATGTCTGTTTTCTTATTGTTTTCTTCTCCCACCTACTAATATTAGAAAGCATTTGTTTTGTTATCCTATCTTAATCTGAAAAATGTTTAGGTTTTATTTCAAAAGTTTGTTTAAGATCAAATCAGACGTTGTATTTATTGTTTCCAACGCAATTCTGTTCAAAAAAATATTTGTTTCTTTCCTTTCTTCATCTAAATATTTATATAGGCTGTGGTGAAGAAAACACACGTTAAGTGCCATGTAACGTATTGTTTTGTTTTATATCCTGCTAATGCTAAAAAACCCAATCCCTTTGTTATTCTAATAATGTGTTTTTTAAATAGCTTTGTTTGTTTACCAAAGGTTGTAGTGCTCAAATAACACGTTATTTTATCTTCTTATAGTTTATACAAACAATTCATCTTGTAAAGCAAGTCACTTTAGTGCAGCTAGTATTACCATCTTCATTTAGAAAGAAATTTCAAATATCAAAGGTTGAAGAGTACTCAAGAGACACTTTCTAGATAATGATATTTTCTAATTGTATTTCTTTCCACCGCCTACTTAAATTCACAAATATGTTATTGACCGTTCTGGTTCATCGTACTCGCGATAACTCGAAGTCAAAATTAACCAATTCATTAATTCGAGTTATCGACAGGTTCGAGTTATCCCCCGATTTATTCTCAATTAATTTATGAGCTTCATGATACATTTATCCTTAAATGTATATTATGAAAAGCAAGTCAGCGACAAAATTATATCACGGACATCACAAAGAAGGAGTTCTTATTACTTGCCTGAGCAATCAGAACTGCTGCTACGCGGTTTTCAAAAGACAGATCCTTTTCAGAATTTGGATCGAGTTGACCGATATATTCGAATTTTCATATATTCGAGTTATCACGAATCAATTGAATTTCTTATTCAATAAAAAGCTGTCACTATAAAGCATAACTCGCCGGGTTGGAACTTGATAGTGAATCAAAATTAAACGTTTTGCTATAGCCATTGTCGACGTGGACGATGACGCCATCAATGACGCCACCGATGACGCCGCGGATGACGGACAATGACGTTGAAGACGACGTCGATGACGCCGACGATTACGTCGACAGTTAAGCAGACAATGACGCCGACAATGTCGATAACGCCGACAATGTCGATAACGCCGACGATGACGTCGACAAAGGGTGCCAATGCCAACGGCAGACTAACACCATAATGTCATCAAGTACACAGGAATCTTAAACAATAGACTCGCGATATCTCGAACTAGAACTGGATCCATTAATTACATCGAGTTATCGAAGTGTTCCACTGATCGATGGATTTATAATAATTGTATATAGGCATTTTTTACTTCGTTATTTAATGTTAATTAATATTTTATCATGACAAACACGCAATGAAAATATCAGTGCAGCAGCAGATCTGATTACCCTTCTGGGATGTTTTCAAAAGACAGTTCCGTTTAATGAATTAGTTCGAGTTGAACGATTTATTCGATTTATCACTCGTTCGAGTTATTGCAAGTCCTTTGTATTTATTATAATTGTACAGAACTATTTTGACGGCCTATCTATGCTATCGTATCGAAATTGGCAGTACTTGTCAGACTTTTCATACAGCCCTCTGTGAGTGGCTGATCTGGATCTATAGTTGGCGAAAATGCCTAACATAGCGCCATTCACAGCAACTTCGACCTTAAAATAGTTTTATTTCAAAGGTTGCAGTGATCTTGAAGAGACATGTTTTATGAGATATTCTATCATTTGTTTTCTTATTCCACCCATGTATGTTCAAAAACATGTATTTTATCTAATTAAAAAATTAACAGTAACAAGCGATCTATTCTATTTTTTATCTCACAGCTTGCAGTGTTCTTGAAGCAACACGTTTTTAATGATATTTCCTCATTCTTATTTTTCCAACTCACTTCATATACTCAAAATAGTGTGTTCCATAACTTTAAAGCAATTCCACTTCCAAGCAAAATAAAGCACCATGTCAATAATTCACGGCTCGTTCACAGTTTACTTACACAAAACGAAACTCTTATTAGCGATGTTCAATACTCCGTAACGAGCAAAACAGCTTCTTGCGCCGCTCAATCGATAACTGTGAATCCGCTAACGAAGCAATTAATTTGTAGTCCTGTTTAAAAAACGTCATTTAATTGCATTCAGTGCATAGTTAAACTTTATCTTCTATTACAAAATCAATGTAAAAGTCACTTACAAAACGACCATGAATCCACGAAGTACACTGGTTTCAATGTTACAACCTTGTACATTAGTCCTTTCATTAGGTCGTTAAAACCTTCACATGAACAACAAGCACTTTTAAGAGAACGTCGATATATAAATTAATTGTGTCTGGCGATTAACCCTTTCCCTCATATAGACGCTTTCTGACGCCTTCTGCAGCAGACAGCTTTTTGAAAACATAGTGACAAAAGAAGAAATTGCACAAAATATGCAATTTCTCCTTTTGACACAATGTTTTCCACTTTGTGTCATAGGTTATCCATTCAATTATGGAGATTTTCTATTTTTTGACAAAATACGTTCAAAGTCGTCTGCTGCAGATTTGTCTTATGAGGGAAAGAGTTAACGGTTATTTGTTGCGTATGTATGCGTAGAGTGAAGAATCAAGTGAGCCTGCGCATCAAAACAGTTAATTCGAGGAATAAACCCTTTCCCACATACAAAAAATACGATGTAGACTATTTTGAATTATTATTTATTGGGGTTTTACGCCGCTTCCAACATTATTTCAGTTATATCACGGCGACAGTCCACTTATTCATGATCCCTGGGTAAACAAACCAGTACTAGGCTAGAAAATACGCCTTGCCCAAGGGCACTCCACCATGACCGTAGTGCCGCGACTGGGAATCGAACACGGGACACCGGTTTCGAAATCCCCGACGCTAACCACTCGACCACAGCGGATTCCAGACTATTTTGAAAACGTTCAGCAAAGAATAGAGAAAATCTCTATGAATGAAAGTATAAATGAATGAATGAATAAAGTTGAAAAAAATGTAGCAAAGGGAGTAATTGCTCATTGTGAGCTATTCCTCGTTTTGCCATACTGTTTTTCAAAATTCGTCTGCTGTATAAGCGTCTGAAAGCGTCTGTATGTGGGAGAGGGCTAACTCTCCGCCTATATGTTTTATTGTACCAAAGGCACGTCTGGCGGTTAGCGACCTTACTGCATATCCGTACAGCGAAAACGCAGGTGCATCAATCGTAATATCGTAATATCAGAGCCGTGACTATCCACCTATATGTTATATGCGCCGCAATGTATTTTCTGACAAAAACACTAGATTGATTGATTGGGGTTTAACGCCGTTTTTAACAATTTATCAGTCATATTACGGCGGCCAGTTCACCTACACACGTATTTCCTGGTTAGCGACCTTACTGCATATCCGTACAGCGAAAACGCAGGTGCATCAATCGTAATATCAGAGCCATGACTATCCACCTATATGTTATATGCGCCGCAATGTATTTTCTGACAAAACACTAGAAGTGTATCCCACCACTTTGTGTACGCCATTGTAACATTGAACAATGCCAAAACCGTAAATGGAATATGTGTGTTTTTCGTACATGGTATTTTTACGCCGCGTTCAACACTATTTTAGTTATATCCCGGCATTCCCTCAGTAAGTTACCGGTACTTAGCTACTATTTTAAAAGCATTTCGAGGGCTTTGCGTGAGACGGTTGTAACTAAAAAACTATTTTGAAAACCCTGGTTTACGGGCAATTTTGACCCCTTTGTAAACAATGCAACTTTAGGTGCCATTGCTCAGAACGAGCAATGGCACCTAAATTTCCATTGTTTACCAAGAAAAATTATTTAATGCTTATAAAGACTTCATGGGGAGGGGATTAACCTTGGTAAAAAATGACCGATTTTAGTTACAACCGTTTCACGCCAAGCCCTCGATTTGACCCGTCCGGGGATCGAACTCGCCACCTCCCGCACCGTCAAGGCGGACGCTTTACCACTAAACCGCCGAATCACTAAACGCGTCTAAGATGTTCCATAATATAATGGACGAAAAAGGATTATTGCTCTTCTGATGTTTCTATTATTCCATTGCAAATTCCTCTTCGTACATAAAAAAAACACAAAAAATGTCTTTAACTCCACGTCAATTCCACGTCCATATATACACTGATCTAATTCCTTTCATATCCCCGACAATCCTAATTTATTTACAAAAAAATGTCCTTTTATCTGGAAATCTAAGAAATGTCTCACTAGACACGCAATGAACTAAAACATACTTTCTATACACGAAACGATACAATGAAGACTATTGCGGAATCGGTCTAACAGATAGGTGCCTCAGGCTGAAGTTAGAGCCGTCTTACACGCACAATCACACTTGAGTACGCGTGTTGATTTTATTCCAATTACAGAGATCCTAACTAACCAGAATTAATCGAAGTCGGGTTTTTTCGCCCTCAGTCCGAAATGGTTTGACTTTGTAACGATTAGAAGAGAAAGAACTGGATAGGAGTATACGACTATCGAGTTTCCGTGTCTTACTGGCAGCCAAACAAGTGCGTGAAGCGTCAATGAGCCCAGCCCGTCCATGCGAAAAAGGGAATAGCGTGACACTTGTGAATAGTGTGAGTTCAGACTGCCCGGTGTATATCGAGTGCTTGGCGTGAAACGGTTGTAGCTAAAATTGTTTTGTTTTTATACCAAGGTTAATCACCTCGCCATAAAGTCTTTATAAGCGTTAAATCATTTTTTCTTGGTGAACGATGGAAATTTAGGTGCCATTGCTCGTTCTGAGCAATGGCACCTAAATTTGCATTGTTTACAAAGGGGTCAAAACTGCCCCTAAACCAGGGTTTTCATAATAGGTTTTTAGTTACAACCGTTTCACGCCAAGCCGTCGATATGCTAGTTTGTATCATAATATATATACAATTCACAGGAAACTTCTGAAATGTTTTTTACAGTGATTTACGAAAAGTGTAGTAGATGTTATTTAGATTGCGCGCTTGCCCAGGTTGATCTTGATATATACTTTTTTCAGAAAATGTGAGATTGTACCTCTTTGTATTTGTATTTGTCCTCGTTTCTGTCAACACTATTCCATGCTCTATATGTTTTGTTTGGTTGTTTTGTTGTGTATGTTAAATTGATGGCTTTGACATCTTGACATGTGTATTATTTGTAAATTGTTTGTGTAATGCTCTAGACTAATGAAAATGTATGTGTTTTTCTCGACAATGTATATATGTTCCTTTGTTAAACTGTCATATAAATATGTTTGCGGCGATTGTAAAAAAAAATTGATATGCCGAATAAATTAATCTAAACTAGAAACTTGCATAAAAGGATTCAAATAGTACTAATTAATTATGTGATGATATAAGTTCTAGCCGATCATATACACTCGTTCGTTCACTTGTTTTGTTCAAAGATTCAAATGTAATATAAACAGAATATAAACATACATGTTTTCAAAGTCAACTGCTGCAGAGCTGTTGTATGTGGTAACAGGTAATCACTTCAAGAATTCTTGATTTGTTGATTGATTGGAGGTTTACACTGATTGCAACTGTTGGTCACATTTATCACATTTATCACGGGATCCAGTTCACATAACGGTTGTTCCCTGGCTTGCTCACACCAGTACTCCACACAATTTCGTTAATGGGCAGCATTGTTGGATGACAAAATGCCTTTTTGTTTTATAAATCATCGGAAAGAATGAGAAGTCGAGGCTCGAACTCTCGACCCGCTGATCATTATCGAGTGATATATTGCATATCCACCTTAATTCTTAAATCAGAGTTTATAAAACATTGAAAACCGTTTTAAAGCAATGTATAACAATCATCAATGTTGGTGTCGCCTACATGCCAATCAAATAAAAATACAGTTCTTAATTGATCAAACTTTTGGCAGTGAAATAACACATGAAATTCACATTCAACAATGTTTTTCTTTATCTTTTGAAAACAGTAAATGTATATCCTTAGTTCACGATCAATACTATTGTGACGATCAGTCTCGATGCCAAATGTGTGGTTCGAGCAACGGAATTTAGCAAGAGCTTTTCTATACCAATGTATTCCCAAGCAATCAATAAAACAGTTAAACGTTAAATAGACAACGCACCTTGATCGGCGTATCATAACCTGTAATAGATGACCTCTTTTTCCTAGCAATGCATTAACTATGAGCCCGTCCTCGGCGTTACCTGTGTTATTAACCAGGACTACTGGTCCATTTATCCTGACACCAGCCAGCCAGCCGTACTGGAAACCATACAATCACGAGCATCAAGAAGGGACAGCCGTTACTTCAAATTTTATACGTATTTTGCATGGTCCGGTGGTCTGGGATCGAGCGGATTTTCTAAGACGAAACCTGTAGCTACCAATGAGATTGTGCGACTGACCTATGAAAGGTTGTATTGATTGCAAGAATGTAGCGGGATTACGGTTTAGCATTTCCCACTTTCAAACGCATTTTTTAATGCTTTTGCAGCAGACGAGTTTTGAGGAAAATATGGAAAAAGGCGAAATTGCTAAAGAGTGAGGAATTTTGCAACAATGATTTCAACTCAATCCAATAATTATATTTTCATTTATAGATATTTCCCAAATGTTTACCAATATGTTTTCAAAAGCAAATGCTACAGATATGTTGTATGTGGGAAAGGGGCTACTGACGATTCCATCAGGGTATTTCTAACATAGCCAATACAGATGGCACGAGAGACAGAATAGCCTAGAATGTACACTTATCAGACATTACATTGCGCCATTAGGGAATTCACAGTCTTGTCTATGGAGATAGTCTGTCAGTTTCAGACATTAAAATACACCATAAGGGAACACACTTGTTTGTTTCCAGATATAGTTTATCACTTTCTTAAGTTTGAGACAATGCAATACACCCTTAGAGTATATATTGTACTGTCTATAGAGATATTAAATCACATTCTAAAGTTTCCATATATTTATATAACATATTTTACATCACACATATAATATATAATCGTGGTGTTTTATATCTGGATTTCTGGTTTGTTCTGTTTGTTTAAATAGTGTCCATGTCTCTCTTGAAATCTTCATTGTTCGCCTCTTAGATATTAAATGTTATCAACTTTCATATTGGACGAAAAACGGAGTGGTCCATTTTATCAACATGGAAAGTCGACTTTGTGAAATTCGGCATTGAAAGAGTTAACCTTTTCCCTCATATAGACGCTTTCTGACACCTCTGCAGCAGACGGCTTTTTGAAAACATAGCGACAAAAGAAGAAATGGCTCAAAACGAGCAATTTCTCCTTTTGCCACAATGTTTTCCACTTTGAGTCATAGGTAATACATTCAATTATTGAGATTTTCTATTTTTTGACAAAATATGTTCAAAGTCGTCTGCTACAGAATTGTCGTATGAAAGAAAGGGTTAAACATTGAAAGTCGACTTTGTGAAGTTAGGCAGAGAAAGGGTTAATCTTAACCCTTTACCTCATACGACAATTCTGCAGCAGACGACTTTGAACATATTGTGTCAAAAAATGGAATTCTCTATAATTGAGTGTCACTATGTTTTTCAAAAAGCCGTCTGCTGCAGAGAGGTCAGAAAGCGTCTATATGAGGAAAAGGGTTAAACGTTTTCTTATTATCGGAAATAATCACTGCAGTGCTGATGCGATCTACCTATTTCCACTCATTCTCACAATTTTTACACAAACGCAGAAAAGTAATCAAAATTTAACCATGGATATAATTTACCATAACATTTCAATTTTGAAGTTGGCTAGAGTCCAATAATTTCTGAGAGAAATAGCAATGACGTATGCTCTTTGGTGATGTTATCCTTTTTGTGCTGGTTGAACACCTTTCCCACGTGCAGACGACTTATGACACATCTGCAGAAAAAATAATTTGAATACACTGTGGAAAAAAAGTGTTCCAATTTTCATAGCAATAGGTCGTATAGTTAAATCGAAAAGTCGAACTAAACGCCAAACGTCCGCAACAAGTCGAAACAAGAACCATACTCCATGCCAAATTCATGGTAAGGTTATGGTCCTTGCATTAAATGGTCGCCTCATGATGGTGAATAAGTGGTTTATGTTGTCGAGCAATTTCTCCTTTTGCCACAATAGTTTCAACTATATTCGATGATAATACTATCATTTATAAAGATTTCATTTTTGTTGACTAAATATTTTCAAAGTCGTCTGCTAAAGGCTTGTTGTATATGAGAAAGGGTTAAACAGTGTACCATTTCAACATTTAACTCTTTCCAAAATACACCAATTCTGCAACAGACGAGTGCGAAAACATCTAAACAAAATGAAAATGAAACAAAATCCAAAAATGAAAGTTGAATTATTGAAAAGAATTGAAAATATTGTGGCAAAATGAGAAATTGCTCGTTTTTAGTAATTTTTCCTTTTATCATGATGTTTCTTCAGTCGTTTGCTACAGATGCGTCAAAAAGTGTATATTTCAGGGAATAGGTTAATGCGCTTAGTTCAACCTATTGATGATGAAGAGCATTTTCGATTTTTTATTTTTACTGAAACTGAAGAAATAGTCAATAAATCACTGTGTCAACACATATTCAATTGTTATATGAACGCGTTGAGATATTCACATTTATGTCTTTTCTTAGTAATGAAAATCTGGAAGAACATTTGCAAACTTGGTAAAAGCCAAAAAAAATCACAAAATGTACAAATACTGCAAGACCAAGACCACTTGGTCTATGAAGAAATTTAAATTATGACACTATCTGCAGCTGTCGAACACGTGTCGAAGAGGCGCGTAGCAGTATTTTACGGTCTTACATTATATAAATAATCACTCAAGCACTAATCTAGGTTAAGAAATCAGAAGAGGAAGACAAATTGCTTATGCACAGGTTGTTACGAAATAGGAAATGAAACATCAATGCAAACACATTACATATGTACCACAAAGTACACAATTTACTCAATTTGGAACCTAAGTATAGTAATTTGCGAATGTCTAATCGAATGTCTAAAGTCTAGCTGACCAATTAGACATTCGTTTTTTTATTGTACATTGACCTCCGACGAATTTGGAACTTAAATCTATTAATTTGCGAATGCCTAATCGAATGTCTAATGTCTAACTGACCAATTAGACATTCGTTTTTTGAAATGTTCATTGATCTCTGACGAATTTGGAACCTAAGTATAGTAATTTGCGGATGTCTATTCGAATATCTAATGTCTAACTGACCAATTAGACATTCGTTTTTTGCATGGACAAGACCTTCGACGAATTTGGAACTTAAATCTCTTAATTTGCGAATGCCTTATTGAATGTCTTAAGTCTAACTGACCAATTAGACATTCGTTTTTTTATTGTACATTGACCTCCGACGAATTTGGAACTTAAATCTCTTAAATTGCGAATGCCTAATCGAATGTCTAATGTCTAACTGACCAATTAGACATTCGTTTTTTGAATGTACATTGATCTCTGACGAATTTGGAACCTAAGTATAGTAATTTGCGGATGTCTATTCGAATGTCTAATGTCTAACTGACCAATTAGACATTCGTTTTTTGCATGGACAAGACCTTCTACGAATTTGGAACTTAAATCTCTTAATTTGCGAATGCCTTATCGAATGTCTAAAGTCTAACTGACCAATTAGACATTCGGTTTTTTATTGTACATTGACCTCCGACGAATTTGGAACTTAAATCTCTTAATTTGCGAATGCCTAATCGAATGTCTAATGTCTAACTGACCAATAAGACATTCGTTTTTTGAATGTACATTGATCCCTGACGAATTTGGAACCTAAGTATAGTAATTTGCGGATGTCTATTCGAATGTCTAATGTCTAACTGACCAATTAGACATTCGTTTTTTGCATGTACAATGACCAACGACGAATTTGGATTATAGATCTCGTAATTTGCGAATGCCTTATCGAATGTCTAATGTCTAACTGACCAATTAGACATTCGTTCTTTGAATGTACAATGACCAACGACGAATTTGGATTATAGATCTTGTAATTTGCGAATTTCTGATCTAATTAGATATTCGATATTTAAAACTTGCGATTTTTTCTGCATCTGCATGTCTAATCGAATGTCTAATGTCTAATTAGACATTCAATAATCAAAATTTGCGAATGTCTAATCGAATGTCTAATGTCTAATTAGACATACGAATATATTTTTTTGAATGTCTAATGTCTAACGTATAATGCACTGCCAATTTCACACACTTTGTACTAGACCGCTTGTTTAATGAAGTTCGTTTAATTATAACTCGATGTAGAATATTGCTAGAGGAAGTAAAGTAATATTGTATTTATAAACACAAATCCGACTGACGCACTTATCTACATGTAGGTTGAGACATCTGAAAATGTTGATTTTGCATTCACAGGTTAAACAAAGGAAATGTTACATCAATGCTAACAAACAATCACAAATAACGCCTATTTAATTCCAAGTATTGAATAGTGTGTTCAATGAGGTTTGTTTAATTATAATACTCAGTGGCGAGAAATCGCTTCCCAAAATCTAGGCTATATTTTTCATAGAATTCACTGCAAATCTTTTCTTTTTAATTTGCTGTTTTCACGACAATTTCAATTTCAATATCAACATTGTATTACCCATAAATCAATAACATGTATAACTATTTGGAAATATAGAAGAGCAATGTATCGTTGTTATACATATGGGGAAAGCCTACACAATGTAAAGTATTTTGATACCATTCTATCAGACTATTGACTAAATAATACGTGGTCTTACTTTTAAAATTAGTAAAAGAAACATTTGAACACACGTCGACAAAATAATGAAAATAACACATTCTAAGAGATAATTGTTAATCATCTATATTGATTTCGAGAGAAATTGTCCATCTTTCAAATTATACATTTAACATATAGTGTATTTACAATTGGAGACATCGGTCAGTTATCTCCCTTTAATACTCTCTAAATCTAGCTTGGTCCTATCATTTGGTTTCCTCTGTTTTTATCATTGGTTTCTTTGCACTGGATGGTGCACTTATAATTGCATTTTCTTGGCCAACTGTTATTAGATTGATTAGTAATTCCACATTTGTTTTCTTTAAGCACTGCTATGTAAATGTTCTCTTTTAAATCATCACTTTAATTAACACATTTATGATTAATGTGTACAGAGTAATTGCAATATCTCATTGCGAAATAGCGATAAAGACAAAGGATTCCAACTTAAAGGACCTACCAACTATTTGGTCTTCCTTGGTCTTTATCTGACAAGGGAGATAATATAATTATCACTAATGTCCCTCATTGAACTTTTAATACGAGAAGTGTGTCCCGAGTGATATTTACGCGCTTCTTAAAAGCGAGTGGGTCTGCACGAGATCGATATTAGTTTAGACTAATTTAGTGTACATCGATTGCGAAACAAGCTTTAAGTTTATATTAATCGCGCTCGCTGTTTGCTTCTTGGAGACATAACCAGTAATCGCGCCGTTTGTGTGGAAAAATCCCCAAGCCAGAACCCGTTCATCACGGGATTCGGACCCGAGACCTTTTGTACGAGACACCGAGGCTCTACTACTGTACCACTTTGTTATTAGCGGGTTGAATCGCGAAGGATAACAATCTTTCATTGGTAAATGAATTATACATTACATATACGATCGTTGAAAATTCATGTCATATCTCGTTACTTACATTGCATTTTGACAACATTAACTGTATTTTATGCGCTTTCATGACGAGAATTTTATTGATTTGTGACGTCAAGTACACACGTTAGGCTCTGCAGGGGAATATCTGGCATTGGCCTTAAGGCAGCTCATTCGGACGATTTCACGAACCGCAGTATAAAAAGAAGTGATGCTTAAATCCAGGCAAAAAATCATGAATTTCAGAATCTGCACAGTTTGTTTAGTGAAGTTCGGAAACGAGCGACATACCCAAGAACAGTGCCGATCTCTAACGACCCCATACTTAAATCGACGAGCCCATTTAGGAAGGTCTACCTTAAGCTCCGATTCAAGCGCTCAAAGTTCAAATCTTCATTTCTTCCTTGTCTTTATATATACTGACGGTGGCATTAGGGAGATTTTTGTCATGACCGTGTTAACTATTTCTAGTCTGTCAAATAGATAACGGAGCGCCTGTCTGGTTCGACATATCCTAATGGATCTATCATAGAGCAATCCCGTGGAAATATTTGAGCCTTGATCCAAGAAAAACTAACCATGGTGTATCTATGGCAAGTGTCAAGAAACATTTGTAACCATGCATTTATTCCTTGAATGGTTAAGCACGACTATTTATAATATGCTGGGTCACAATTCACTTGTTTCGTGTATCGTTTTGCACCAGCCACGTTACTACAGACGTTTGCTTGGTTAGTATGTAGTCAGTAGTCAATCCTAATCACATATTCATTCATTGTTGTATTTTACGGTTCTGCGTGACTCAACCATGGTCTTCAATAATGTATATGAGCCGTTCCACGAGAAAAGCAACAATGTAGACTCTGCGTAAAGTATCGTCCCGGATCGGCCTAAGCACGCCGCGCAGGTTAACCCGGGCATACACTGTTCGCCTTCGTTAGATTTTCTGTTTCAGGAATCATTACTCTTTAGCCTACCTCTATCCCCCTGAAACGGAATGTGTCGGCCGGGATAAGTCCATAATGTTGGTTTTCTCGTGGAACGGCTCATATACATTATTGAAGATCACGGTTGCGAGTAATTTCTCCTTATGCCACAATGCTTTTAATATTTTAAGCAAATATACCTTCATTTATAGAGATTGTCCGGTTTCACTTGATATTTTCAAAGTCGTCTGCTGCAGAATTGTTATATGTGGGAAAGGGTTAACGTTACAGATACAGCTACACGAATCTCAATAAACCAGACCTAAACGTTTCGCTCACTCGTATATAGCAGATGACTGCCCCATACAGGTCGTCTCAGGTCTCAGATTGACCTTTGCAAAAACAAATGTCTCTCAAATTGTCGGTTACCAAATCGTCGGTATAAAACAGGGAAGATAACCCATATAAATAAACGATATAGAGAAGCGGTGAATGTCGAGTTCTCCGAGTGCATAAAAGCATGGACGTTTGTTGAATCGTGCGATTTCTTTTGACACGTGTTCATAAGAATTAAAGTGTGTAAAAGGTCAATTCGAGACGACCTTTTATGCGATGCAGTCAGATCCAATCAACGAGCAAGTCGATATTTCGAAGAACCTATGGTCTTTTAGCGTTGAGATATTTCGAGACTACATCAGTGAAAAGACGTTAACCCTTTCCCTCATACGACAATTCTGCAGCAGACGACTTTGAACATATTTTGTCAAAAAATAGAAAATCTCTATATTTGAATGGATAACCTATATGACTAAAAGTGGAAAACATTGTTGCAAAAGGAGAAATTGCTCGTTTTGATCAATTTCTTCTTTTGTCACTATGTTTTCAAAAAGCCGTCTGCTGCAGAGGCGTCAGAAAGCGTCTACATGAGTGAAAGGGTTAAGATCGATTGATTTGTTTCTGAATATTGTGTAACTTAATTTTCGCAATTGACAGCGTCTGACTTTGTTACAGTAACGAAGGGAATCGAAAATCTATTCCAAAATGTAATAAACATTTTACCGTAAGCAGATGCAGTATGACGCATCTTTAGCAAACGACATATCAAAGCATTGTGTCAAAAGTAGAAATTGCTCATTATGAGCCATTTCCCTTTTACTTCAACATCCTCAGATCAAATCAAAATTCAAACTTTAATGTATAAAGGATGTATGATATGTTTAACTGAACGTCTGCCTCCCGCATGGTGTTCAGTATAAACCCGTATACTGATTATAGTCACGTGTTGTCCGAAACTCATCGGATTTACTCGTGGACCCGAAGTATACCTCGACTGTCAATCGTTACTCACCGGCTACACTCGTAGACCCGAAGTATACCTCGACTGTCAATCGCTACTCACCGGCTACACTCGTAGACCCGAAGTATACCTCGACTGTCATTCGTGAACATATGAACGGTTCCCTACGAAGGCCGACCTTAAGTAATTATTAAATGTATGGAAAGTTTAGAACAGAACAGAACAGAACACACAAGATGTTTCTCGTCCATACATGATTACCAGTTATTTTCAGGTCATAATAATAAAAACATCTATATTACATTAAATTATACACAAATATATAAATATATAAACATGTACATACATACATTATGTCATACACATATAAATACATTTATACAAACCCCCACACACACATTTATACAAAGAAATACTAATACTGATAATTATATTAGTATTGATCATTATACAACATACATTTATTTACAGAATGTGTAAGTGCAAGAGAGAATAATTAATCATCGTTTAGAAATAGACCTGCCTATGCACATTCACGCTAACGATAAAATGGAAACTAATTTATGTAAGTTTCTTGAAACGTACTATGTCTAGTAAAGAGCCTGATCAGACTATGTGGTTATGCTGGCTGGTCTGGATCTTCACTGGTCATAACTGAATTACGGTCGGTTTTCATAGAACCCAATTCATACATGAGAAGCGTTTGGAAACTTTAAGAGTAACATTGGGTTATAACTAATGAAGCAACACTTCTACTATTTTGTTATAAGATATATATAGTCTACACCACATATAGACGGAAAATGAACACTCTTGTTAGAATGCGTGTATGTGCAAATCTCATCCGAGACAATGCCACTTTTGTTATTGAATCGTAAAGAAGGCCGTGAAACTTGGTGATATTGGTGATCAGTTGTTGAAAGCGGCGAAAGATACCATCTATACACACAAACAAACAAACGAAAACCTCCAAAGATCGGTTTTCGTATGATGTATTGAACCGCATCCATAATCGGATCTAAATATCGTTTTAGACCATTAATACGCCGGCAGTACGATCGGTTAATTGCTATATTGTCGACAACGGTGTCCTTTCACTCATAAAGGAACCCTAGGAAAGTGCTCAATTCGTTAGTATATAAATGCATTCCCGAACATTGATAACATTATGTTCATTTCGAACAAGAAATATCTTTAAAAAAGATAAACGGCGATCAATATGAGTAAACACTAAGTAATGGAACATGCGCATATTATTTGATATTTTGTCTTACTTATTATAATTAAGTCAACATCCATTACAGTAGCACGACCAGACGTTCAAAGCCGAGAATTCATAACATGGCCGGAGATTACGCGAGGCTCCCAAGAGGTGTATTATGTAACACAGCTTAAGATTCAATTGACGATAAATAACTGAAAACTTGTCCTTTTTCAAAATATATATATATATTGCTCTTAAATATTATATTTCATACGTTTTCACTGATTTTGATCACTTAAAGTTAACAATTCATTTTAAAACTTCACCTTATAAGTGCCTCTCGTGGGATCGCCAACTTAACTATGAACCAATCAAAACGTTTCATTTCCTTCATTCTTCGACATTATTCATTAAATACAACATTTGATTGGTCTACAAGCTAGATTATTTGTTTAACAACTAGGTCAAAACTCACGTTAATCGTCTATCGCCGAAAAAATATGCCAAAATTACAACAAAAGTCCTAATACTTTTGAATCAACCCTCGAATGTACATGAAGCTTGAACCTGTATTTTTGTTAAACGCTATTTCCTGTAACATAGTACATTGTATGTGGATTATACAGAAAGCCTGACAAATGGATCTTTTGAGTACTCGCATCATAGTGTTTGGTGCAATAATAAGAGAGATAATTTTTGGTGGAGAAAAGCTGTATACCCCTCCTTATCTGGAATTCTGGTATATTGTCTAAATTTGTATACAATCGTCACCAAGTAAATACAATCTCAGTGTAGTAATGCTCAGAGATAAATACCACGTTGATATATATACATTACTGGTTTTGTCCCAAAGTACGTTAAAATTACAGACTCAGTCTAGAAGTTTCGTCGAATCCCCGACTGTTTAGAAAACATCCCTGGTCCTTCATTAGTACGATTTATAGAACTGGTCCGCTATAAATGAATCGTGCTGTACGCAAACCGACCGTCCGGGTTCGCATTCTAGCGCCGACCAAGATTAAATGGTGCGTCCATACAGTCTGATCATGATCTTCTTTATTACATCTTTCAGGATCCCCGGAGATCGGTAATGACCCAATGTAGACGACTTTACATGCGGCTTATCTAGTTCCCACATACATACCGAGGGCTTGGCGTGAAACGGTTGTAACTCAAAACCTATTTTGAAAACCCTAGATTAGGGGCAATTTTGACCCCTTTGTAAACAATGCAAATTTAGGTGCCATTGCTCAGAACGAGCAATGGCACCTAAATTTCCATTGTTTACCAAGAAAATGATTTAGCGCTTATAAAGACTTTATGGCGAGGTGATTAACCTAGGTAAAAAAATACCAATTCTAGTTACAACCGTTTCACGCCAAGCCCTCGATACGCCTTCTTACGCATCGGCAGCAGTTAGCTGTTGAAAATAGCCCAACTAGATGTTTTTGTCAAATACTATTTGAATGATGCGAAATCTGAAAGTCACTAATCTCCTAAATCGCCACACGCTGTTCATATTTATGAATTTTGATTGCAGTTGAGATTAATTTAAAAAGGAACCCACCACGTGTCGCTTCTCATATTAAATCCAACGAAATCCGACGAAATCCGACGAAATCCGACATTCATCGGAGTTAAATCGTTTCCCAGATACGTCATTGTTACACAGAGTTGTCTGCTTAAAAAAAATCTAAAGAAAACAAAAGGAAGAGAATTATTGATAACAGTTGTAAGCACTGAGCAAATCAGTACGGTCTGATACGGATCGATGCTGTTTTTTAATTAGTCACACGGGTTTTCTCAAAGCGTTTGATTTGTCAAGAGAAGTCATTTACTTTGGTTCGACAAGATCGAGGCTCGAACATGGGTCTGAAGGGTCGTTATGTCGTTATTGTACCAAGGAGGGGAGCATACTATTATTTGCGAAGCTTTGGCGTCGAATCCGGGTTTAGTGCATCTGGCGTCATGACATACCCTTAATCCGGGTACAAAGAAGGGACATTTCATACTAATTTGGTCAACATATTGGGTTGAATCGACCGAGGATCGAACTAGGGTGTTGTGGATCCATCGTTATGCTATCTCCGTAATCTGGGACGACACTACAACGTTGTTTTAACGTCGAGGATATATGACTTGGTCGATGATCGAATCAACGTCTATCGCTTCAAAGATGCACACCCTAACCACTACACCACTGATAAAGGGATATTTAAAAAGTTGATTATTTTGTTTTCCTGCAAATTGACTCATTTGCACGCATAACGATTTTACCAGTTCGAATGTTCAGAAAATATAACATTAAAAAAAAGTCAGTGGGTGGGTGTTTTCATAAACCACGTCTGTTAAACATCAGAACAAATCCCTTCGTTTCGATATATTCAATGCATTAAGGAAAACGATATATAGCAGAGTTAACGTTCTAAATAATTAATGTTGACTTTAATCAATTAATTTAACCCTTCCCACTCATCCGCACCAAACTACTTCAAACGACAGGCAAACATATGAGAAATCTCAATAAATTAAAGTTAAATTATTGAATAGACTTTGAAAACATTGTGGCGAACGGAAGAAAAGCTCATTAACCCTTCCCCTCATATAGACGCTTTCTGACGCCTCTGCAGCAGACGGCTCTTTGAAAACATAGTGACAAAAGAAGAAATTGCTCAAAACGAGCAATTTCTCCTTTTGTCACAATGTTTTCCAATTTTAGTCATAGGTTATCCATTAAATTATAGAGATTTTTCCATTTTTTGTCAAAATATGTTTAAAGTCGTCTGCTGCAGAATTGGTGTATGAGGGAAAGAGTTAACACTGTCTTTTCGCTGATGTAGACTCGAAATATCTCAACTCTAAAAGACCATAGGTTCTTCGAAATATCGAATTGTCGTATGAGGGAAAAGGGTTAAGAACAATTTGATCTTTTGTCACGATGTTTTCGAAACTCGTCTGCTGCAGATGCGCCAACACGAGTCTGTATGTGAGACGATGGCAGCGCCTCACCAGGCGGAATGACGTCACGTTACACATCTCCGTGTAGGCATTACATAAAACTACAAAGTTGCTCATTAATAAACCTTTTCCCACTTACAGCCGCATAATGACGCATCTGCAACAGTTTTACTTTTTGAAATAATGTGGCAAAAAGGGGGAATTGTTTATGATGTTTCTTTTCAAAAACCCACAGTCTGCTTCAGAAGGGTCAAACGGTTTCTGCAGGTGGGAAAGTGTTAACCCTTTCCCTCATACGACAATTCTGCAGCAGACGACTTTCAACATGTTTTGTCAAAACATGGAATATCTCAATAATTGAATGGATAACCTATGACTAAAAGTGGAAAACATTGTGGCAAAAGGAGAAATTGCACGTTTTGTGCAATTTCTTCTTTTGTCACTATGTTTTCAAAAAGCCGTCTGCTGCAGAGGCGTCCGAAAGCGTCTATATGAGGGAAAGTGTTAAGTTATAAGTGACCCGAAAACTACGAAGCAGATTTGTTCATCTTTTTCCACACAAACGCTTTTATGTATAGGCATCAACAGCAGACGGCATTTGAAAACATTGTAGCAAAAGGAGAAATTGCTCAAATTGATCAATTTCTCCTTTTTTCCACAAGGTTTCAAACTATTTTCAATGAATATTTCTGTATTTTAATAAACTTCCTATTTAACACCAAATAACTTCAAAGTCGTCTGCTCCGTCCGGTTTGTTGTATGTGGGAAAGGGTTAGTGAGCGTTATACTGTAAAAGAGGGACGCTGCATGCCACATTTCCAAGTAATATTACATACAACAAACAACTAATGGTATATCGTGAATAATATATGACCGAACACTGATTACTAGAGATCATCGCCATTTGGCACGCTTTCACCCTTCTTTATGGAAGTATTTTCTAACTTATGTTATGCATGTGCAATGAAGTCTATCGAAATGAAAAGTAATTCTGTTAACACTTTCCCTCTTGCAAACGCATTTGACGCATCTGCTATCCCACGAAACACTGAGCGCAAGAAGGTACATCACTACTTCTGTTTTAACCCTTTCCTAAATTAAGACGCTTTCTGACGCCTTTCTGCAGCAGACGACTTTTGAAAATATTTTGACAAAAGGAGAAATTACTCAAAAAAATAAAAAATTCTCCTTTTGCCACAATGTTTTCAATGTTTTTCAGTAATTATACCTACAGTTATAGAGAGTTTCCATATTTTTTAGTAGACATTTTCAAAGTCATCTGCTGCAGATTTGTTGTATGTGTGAATGGTTTAAAGTGCGACACGAATTCTTGTCTCACGCTTCAACAGCACGTAGTCACGTACATTCAGCTAAAATCATGTGTGTATATGTGCCCTATGTGCACTAGCAGACATATTTGTTTCGAAGATCAAGGGCAAAAGGGTCGTTGTGCATTCGATCCCTGATCCGGTCATACCAATGATTTTAAGATGGGTAGTAATGACATTCGTTCCTTGGCGCTCAGGTTTGTGGAGTGACGTGTAGCATTAAAACATTATGTCAGAATAAATTACCCAGGAAACGCCGTGATATAATCGAAAAAGTGTTGAAATTTTGGTAAAATACAATACAATAACAGATACAACTTTTTGTAGCAATGAGTTCCAGGAATAAAGATAAGAGGAGTAAAGAGTTCTTGATATAAAACAGTAGTCAACAAAGCGACCTTTTTTATTTCTGGGGATATTAACCCTTTCCCACTTGCAGACGCATTTTGACGCAAAAGCCGCAGACGACTTTTGAAAACATTGTGGCCAAAGGTGAAATTGCTCATGATGTACAATTTCTCTTTTGGCCACAATGTGTTCAACTTTATTTAACAATTAAGCTATCATTTATTGATATTTTTTCAGGTTTTGGTCACTATGTTTTCAAAGTCGTCTGCTTCAGATGTTTTGTATGAAGAAAAGGATTAACTCTCAGGGTTTGCATCATGTACAGTAATGTTGGGGTACAACTACTGGGTCTTTACCCTTCTATGTTTTCGTCAGAATATTCATTTATGTCAACGAAACACACATGCGGACAATGAAGACTCTGATGAGACTGTGGGTATGATCTGGCTCACCTAAATCTTCACTGTACGGAGATGCAATAAGATCACCATATCGCGAGGCCCGGTTCTTTTCATTTCTAAAAGGGTAATATAAGCCGTCTCACGAGAAAACCAACATTGTGGACGACTCTGCGTAAAGTATCGACCCGGATCAGCCTAAGCCGAACAGAAACTTTTCGCCTCCTGTAGACTTTCTGTTTCATGAATCATAACTATATACCTCTATCCCCCTTTGACGGAATGTGTCGGCCAGGATTAGCCTTCGCGGACTGCTCAGGCTGATCTGGGTCAATACATTACGCAGAGACCATAACGTTTGTTTTCCTCGTGGAAAGACCCTTATAACGAACGAGACTCGACGGAGAGATAAATGTATTGGGAGTGTGTTCACTTACTCCCCGTGGCAAAAACCCATTAAGGGCATTGTCACATACTGTAGTCAGTGTCTCTATTTCTGGAATTGACAGACGAAAAGACCAAGCTATGTTATACTTATTTTGGCATAATGAAATCGCTCTCAGTTGGAGTATTTCCCAATATGGAAAGTAAATATAATCTGATAATACATAATAAAAAAAGAACGTCTCTTTGTTAATAAGAGCAATTTCTTTTGCTATGATGTTTCAAAAAGCATTTATGTTAAAATAGGTCTGCATGTGGAAACCAATTAACTAGTTTAAGTTTAAGTTTGATAAGTGTATTTCAATTATCTTCCATTTGGACAAGCCTGCCAATTTGGACACAATAACTACAGAAACAAATTTTATAAAACAAATTGATTAAACAAAATATAATAAACAATATGACAACCAACTTTACTAGCGGTCTGCATCAACTTATATTGATAAACCCGATTTAAACCAATATGTTTTTGTCAATCATTATGCCTTTGATCAGTTGACATCGATATCAATAAGGGCCATCTACTGGTCTGGACCGACCCCCGACCCCTTTCCCCCACCCCTGCCAAGTCTGAGTAATGTGGGTCCTGGTGTTTTTCAACTATTAATCCAACAAGCTTTGGTCTACCGACGGCCAGAAATATTTCTCCTCTTCTTCGAAGGGGGCTTTCTAAATAGAAAGAAGTACTGAGATAACGATAATAAATTGCTCATTATAAAATAAGAAATCCTCCCTTAAAACACCCAAATGACTTATAACTTTAATGTTTCAAAGGCGTCGACAGTCTTCTGTATCGCGAAACCATGTCAGTATCATTAGATCCAAGTACTGCAACTATATTCGAAGAAAAAACATCACGCCAACCAAGAAAGAGCATACACTCTAGAATATAACTTTGATTACAGTTGTTATCTCCCTTGTCAAGGTGGAAACGACGTCATTTTTTTCTTCTAGAGAAACGAATGATTCGGCGTATTTTGATTGGCCCTTTTTCGCCCTACGCGGTTCAATAAATATGATTTCGGTTATTGTGTAAATGCTTGGGAGATCCATGTACGCTCAACAAGCAATTATACAGAACCAGGTGACCAATGCTGTAGTCCAAAGGAGAAGGCAGAGGCGCAGAATAGGCGGGTGGAGAAACTCGTCGGTCCGCCCCAGGATGGCACAAGAAAGAAGTTTGCAGTTTGGTGACTACAGCCAACTGATACAAGATCTGAGGCTGGGAGACTAGGGAGCTTTCGTCAACTAGCCATCCATGTTTGATGTGTTCTTGTAAAGGGTTGGACATAGGACACATTCTCATTCACTTCAAGCGTGACAGCCTATTTGAATTTTATACCACGTGGAACGTGCCTTACGGCATGGGGTACCATGGATGGAATGCATGTAGCTGTCAGATGCCCTCTCTCGTAACCCAGCAAATATCATTATTACAAAGGTGTTTTTTTTTTTTTCAGTGCTGCTGCTCGCGTTAGTAGATGCTCATCACACTTTCTTATGGATGGATGTGGTGGCTTAGGTGCAATATCAGACCTCGCAGATCTTCAACGAATCTCTGCTGAAGCCTTGTTTGTGGACCATAACTTCCCCATATTCAAACACCCTGCCCAATCACACTGCTTCCCTCTGCGACCATTGAGAGTTTGTTTTGGGCAGAGTCAAAACTTTGAGGAGACGGTGGTGACCGGAGATATCACTGGTAGATCATTGAGAGATCATAGCAACATTGATGATTGTGATATCTGGCCATTTTGTCATTGCTCAACGGTCCCTCAACGTGGCCTATGGGGTTTTAATGAGTATGTGCGAGAGTATAATGATACTTCTGCAATATTTTCCTTCATTTTTTTATTTATTGTATTTTTTTTAATACACGAATGTGATAACATTGTTTGTAAGGCGATCAGCTAAGTTATGCTAATGTCTAATAAACTATTCCTTATAGTGTATTCTGATATGTGTCTTTGGTACAATAGCGAACTATTTGAAGGGAAACTACTCCTGAACATATATTACAGCACTGTGAAACTTATTATCTCCCTTTTATTATTTGACGGATTTTCCATGCAAAAACACGTACATACGATATACATTATTAACAAGGTTAGATGCCGGCTTTCCAACAATTAACCAACTAACTGCATTCTAAAGTTTCTTACCAAATTGTCTAGTTTTCCTCTGAGGATGTTTCTGATTTGGATTGATTGGAGTTTTGAACATTTATTTTGTTATTTCACGGCGGTTAGTTCACCTAGCCAAGTGTTTACCAGCTTTCCCTCGCCAGTTCTTTACATAACATTATTCTAAAGCCACTGGCTTCTTTTCCGGATATAGTATATTGCCAACTGGAGGAAGACGAGTAACACTAGTCACTAATGACTTTTATCAATCATCGGAAAGAATCAGTGACCAAGCCGGGGATTTGAATTAACCACCATGGCTTAGTTTAAACATGTTTTTTATTCAATTTTCAATAGTTTTATTAAGTAATACAAGGCCTCCGGCCCAAAATACACTATGATTTTACCAAGGAACATGAAAGTAGTTGTGACAATGGTTATAGTAAACATTCACTTTACTTGATGGATCAATGTATATATTTCTTTATTTATTCATAAATTGAAGATTTACAAAAGCACATGTGTATACAAGAATTTCATTATTCAATAGTAATGAGAATAATATTAACATTCATACACCCACATACACGCACGTACAACCACATTTTCGCACATAAACCTCACACATAATCAATAACTGTCAAAAATGAATACTATTTACATATAATACGTCCCATGGCTAATCCAACTACCAAAATAGTAATTGCAGCGGTTAAATAGAGATAAAACTCACATTAGCCGCTGCATACTTAAAGCGAAAGCGAAAATAAAGTTGAATAACCCATGGAACGTGTCAGTGCTTTGAAGAGCAGAATTCATATTTAATTACAAGTATAAAGTTTCCACGCAATTTTTTTTTTTTTTTACATATAACACGTCCCATGACTAATCCAACTATATATAGTAAACATTCACTTTACTTGATAGATCAATGCGTTATACAAGATCCATTTATTAAATACATATTAGAATAAATAAACAGTTAAGTGCTTAAATATTTTTCCTTTTGTCGAATGCCAGGTTCAAGTACTTTGCAAGTGCAATGATTCCCTGGTAACGAGTGTCCGACATAATAATCACAAATAAATTATCACATGTATTGTAATTTAACCATTCTTGTAAGAAATGAGTATTTCTCAATTCTTCATATAACGGACACCAAAGCAGTGGTTTTTTTTCTTCAATAGCAAAGATATTATTTCTCAGACAATATTGGCAATGTCGTAGGTTTCTGTCAATTTGTAATTTAGAAATAGTTGCACATTAGTATACATGTAATACATGTTATGTACATAGGTTTGGAAAACAAGCGTCATAGACACTTATGCAAATTCCTTTCCTCAGATAAATTTGCATCATATTCAAAATTACATGGCGTATTGATAGGGAGTTTACATGATATTTGATAAATGAAATTAGATTATACTATTGTCTCAATAGATCTTAATTTAAAATAAAAAATGTCTTTATAATATCATTACTGTTATGTCACACCCAGAGTCCCCCAGTAGCAAACAACACGCACACGTCAATCCACATCCAGTACTAAATATTTTGGTTGCATCAATATATTTCTGGACATTAAGAAAGAGTGCCTTGTGTGATTTGAACGATAAACACTCGTCGCCAAAGAGAAAGCAGTTGATAGTAGGTGGACATGGACGATTGGAGATGTGATGTGGGTGCACAAAATAATCGTCTTATTGAAGTGATTTCTTTAAGAACCCACACTATAGTGTTACAGGGTCTATAATGATTTAAGAACATGCAAAACGTCCCTTATCTAGATCTCTAATTATACGTGTACGCTTCATAATTGCAAAGACTCCGCCTCATATGTACAACACATTATTGAAAGACAATTAACTGTTAATTAACGCTAATAAAGAGAAGATGAGGTTGCCATCACATCGGAAAAAAAGGCACAGGAATATTAATCAAAAACATTGCAAGAAGTTCGTTCGTTTCATTGGCTAACACCAAAACAGAACAGAGCCATTTACAGTAGATGCTGATTAGGCGATCTTAAAGTCCGTCGTGGCGCAGTGGTAAGAATGAATGAATGTATATTGTGTTATGGCGCATCGACAGCTAAGGTCATTTAGCGCGCAATTAAATTTAATTATTCATGATCCCTGGGTAAACAAACCAGTACTAGGCTAGAAAATGTGCCTTGCCCAAGGGCACTCCACCATGACCGTAGTGCCGCGACTGGGGATCGAACCCGAGACACCCGGTTTCGAAATCCCCGACGCTAACAACTCGACCACAGCTGATTCCGCGCAGTGGTAAGAGTCGGGGAATGGTTGTCCGGGTTTCAGCCACAGTGGCCGCGATCATGGTTGAGTGATGGCCAGATACATTTCCTAGCCTATAACTGGTGTGTTAACATAGGGATTATGAACTGATTTCGTTCAAGTACTAGAAGAATATTAAAGCGTCGTAAACCCTAATAAATCAAATGAAACAAATCGTAAAATCCCGAAGTCGGTTTCCGAATGTCGTGGCTTATATATCGAAATTAAATCAGCTGCGTTTTGCATATTGCATATCCGTAAACGTGATGACAAAAAGGGATATTGTAAGTAATTATCCATCAAACATTAATTTAAAACTAGAACTATCACTGAAGATGATAAATACCCCCTAAACAGCACCTTGACCTACGCCATAACTTAATAAGTAAAAGGGCCATAACTCTGTAAATTAACATGCAATTGTAACCCCTTTATGATATGGACATCTCCTCTTGGTATAGAAGCTTCATGTAAAATTTTATTGAATTCCACCCAGTGGTTTGTAAGAAATAGACTGGACAAAATACGGCTTCAGACCGACCGACCGACAGACAGACAGACAGACAGACAGACAGACTGCCCGACACAGTGACTCCTATATACCCCCTCTTCTTCGAAGGGGGTATAATAAGTCAGAATTTAATACGGGTCTATCCTAAACAAACGTCGGACGTGGAGACTCCGGTGGGATTGTGTGCATACACAGGGCTATCCGAGTCTTCACCATACGCAGATGCGATAAGACCCCAGCTCGTCAGAAGTGGCTAAAACGTATGTACATGTATAGATATGTATAGCGAATATTCGTTAGAACGATTGTTTCTGTGAAACATGACGAAACACATACATTGTTGTTTACATACGAGCTGATACAATCACGAGTCTAGGAATAACATATATAACTGAACCCTGTTTGTGTTCTATAGCCTTACATACCGAAACCGTATCTAAGTATGCCATACTTAACCCTTTCCCTCATATAGACGCGTTTTTGAAAACATAGTTACAAAAGAAGGAATTGCACAAAACGTGCAATTTTTCCTTTTGTCGCAATGTTTTCCACTTTTAGTCATAGGTTATCCATTCAATTATAGAGAATTTCCATTATTTGACAAAGTATGTTCAAAGTCGTCTGCTGCAGAATTGTCGTATGAGGGAAAGGGTTAATAACGGGAACGTAAGGGACAAGTCATCATTGACTTGCGAAGATGACAGCGTGGGTGCGTAGGCTGATCTGGGTCTCTATTGGTTGCGATACGTCTTAAGTTGGAGTTCCGTAATGCATGGTTCTTTTAAACATTTCCTCATAACGGAGGTTTTCTTCTCCCCCAAACTATTATCTCGCTTGCCAAGAATTCTTGTAATTTACATCAAATGAGGTCAAGCAATAAATGCCAATGACGGTAACATTGTACACGGTTGTAGTCGGCTTTGAATGTTGTCGGATGCCCCGTTTAGTGGTTTTTTTCTTATTTCATCTCCGTACAATGAATAGTCAGAAGAACCTGTGCATCTAGACAGTCTCACTAGAGTCTTCATCTTCCGCCATAAGGCATCTATAGACGAACACAGGACCGAGGAGAGGTTGCATGTCTGTACCATCAATGAAATCAACAAGACTGGCTTGAGTAATAAATGGCGGTTTATTTGAATTGACAAATAATGAGAAAGTTCATGCGCAACAGATCGGGTTCGCGTTTACAAATAAAAGTATGGTAATATGGCGTGCGAGAAGAAATCAGACCAGAAATAAAACCTGAGTCCAATCATGACATTCACCTATCGTCGTTTCGTTATGCAAGTTTTTGTGTAGCGAATAAAGAGAATGTTTCAACAAGAAGTACTCGAACTTGATTGGCGTAAAGGAGTATTTCTGCATCCGCGAACAGTGATTACACAGGCGTACCTGTACATACGCTAAACTGACACCGTCAATCTGCATACATTGTGAACAACTAGAAGCAACATCTAGTTTACACACATGAGTAGGCAAGTCTAGTTTACACACATGAGTAGGTAAAGCTTGTTTACACACGCGCGTAGACAAGTCTTGTTTACACACACAAACACGCGTAGGCAAGTCTAGTTTACACACACACAAGTAGTAAAGTCTTGTTTACGCGCACACATGCATAGCCAAGTCTAGTTTACAGACAGGAGTAGGAAAATCTTGTTTACACAAACGCGTAGGCAAGTCTTGTTTACGCACGCGTAGGAAAGTCTTGTTTACACACCACACGCGTAGGCAAAGTCTTGTTTACAAACGCGTAGCTAAGTCTTGTTTAAACACACGCGTAGGCAAGTATAGTTTACATACATGAGGCAAGTCTTGTTTACAAACACGCGTAGGCAAGTCTTGTTTACACACGCGCGAAGGCAAGTCTTGTTTATACACACCCGTAGCCATGTCTTGTTTACACACGCGCATAGGCAAATCCTGTTTACACACACGCATAATAATCACGTTTAGGTTGGTTTTCCCAAACCACCAATCATTCATAGCTAAACAACTTCCGAATACCGGTTGTTGTATGGGTTAACTCAAGTTGTAAGTCTTCTATCTTAATGTGGGGAAAATGGCCCCTATTTATCTTCTTAAACTCAGCGAATACAACAGCCCGGTGTTCTACGTTTGTTACAACTACACATAAAGGTAAACAAACTCATAAACAATATCGGGGAAGGTAATATATCATCACAATAAAGAAAACAGGCATCCTCACTTGAGAAGTTACCTTCAGTGTAAAATATATGTCGGTAATACTCGTAACATTCATAAGATTAAAGAAGCGTTTCTCTGCTCGGGGTCAATATCCGTTCGTATGACATACGAGGTATGTTTCATGTATGTATTGGCTCTGAATAATTCATCTTCACTTTGAGATAGGCTTTTGCTTTTTGCCAAGCCACACGAAAACAGACCTCCGAAATTCCCACATACAACAAATCTACAGCAGACGACTTTGAAACCTAGAAGGCGAAAATGTGAAAAATGTCCAAAAATTAAGGTAAAATTACTGAAGCAAGTTGAAAACGTTGTGGCAAATGGAGAAATTGCTTATTTTGAGCAATTTCTCCTTTTGTCACAATGTTTTCAAAAGTCGTCTGCTGCAGAGGCGTCAGTAAGTGTCTACATGAGTGAAAGGGTTAACAATTTCAACTATGGTAGCAATTAGACTGTCATTAGACATGACTGATTATAACCAGAATTCGACCAGCCCTCGTGGTGCAGTCGGTAGCCTAGAGACGCAATCTGTCGATCAAGGGGTTTTGAGCTCGAATCCTAGTTCGGCAGACATTCTATACTATACAATTATTTACGCCGCGTGGAAGCGCGTCGTCAGTATGGGATAGGTTTTAATTTTGTACCATGGGGTGACGTAATCGAAAAGGGAGCACCAACATTATTTTTGTTAAGAAAAACTCTGTAATATGTTTGGAAAAATACTCCAACCTTTATGAATCAATAAATTGTATTTTTACAAAACTTTAGACACTTTTAATTTGTATTTAATAACTTTTCCTCAACTTACTAGGCTACGCTATCTTAAATAGTTTGGTTTACTATTACTGAGCCGATTCATCAAAGCTCAGAAAAAAAGTTTTCCTAGACTACGCTTTTTTAATTGTTTGGTTTACGGTCGTAAAAAAGTTTCGGGGGATGTTTTTGCCTATTTATAAAATTCAGTAGTCTTTCTAAACTTAAATCGTTCCTCCCCATACAGTTTGTTCATTCAGACCATTGTATTCTTGCTATATGTTGACTATACATGTGAACGTTTTCTTTTATTTCATAAATGCTCAATTTTTATAATAAATATCTTTTAACTTGTTAAAATTACTTTGTATTCTTTGTTTATATACCACCGAATTGTTATCATACTTCTGCTAAACTGGAAGGAGAATAGACTATTACATAGATCGCAGCATATAAAACGTCTAGTCCGTACGTCAAAATTGATCCTTTCTGCTCTTGATAACCTTTTATTATATACTATGGTAGCCAGGTGAGCAATATAGGCACACATTGGCCTTATTGTTTGGATTAAGGGACATTTGGCCTTTTTGTTCAAAATATTTACATCCTGTCTGTTTGCACATGTTATTTAGATGTACTGAACTGGACCTGTTTCCTTTAAGTCATGCTTCAAAATCATGCGCAGCGTATTTGATGCTTTGCATCAAAATTCGTCTTGTAGGATTATTGGCGACGCAGCAGGGCAAAAGGTTTTAGACAAACTTATTTGAGCCGTCCCGCGAGAAAATCACAATTTTGGCATCTGCGTAATGTATCGATCCAGATCAGCCTGCGCAGATAGAGGTATAGAGTAATGATTCCTAAAACAGAAAATCCACAGGAGTCGAAAAGTGTCTGTCTGAGTAAACAATGTAAGTTTTCTCGCGGGACGGCTCTTTTGTAGACCAACAATTAGTTTGCTTCATTATTTATCGATTGTTTCCAAACATCAAGTTGTATTGGTCCGCTGTAGAATGATATTTACTAATTTACTATATGCGATATCGATATATAAGAGGATGTGAACGATTTAGTCAGTATTGCTTGTTCGTACCAATTTATTAAAGTACGCCGGGTACTAAACTATGTTTTTTAAATTAGTTCAGGGGGTTATTGTTTAATGAGAGGCATCCAATTGGGGGAATTTTACCATCAATATATTTCTGTCCGAAAAACTCCGTTTAGTTGTTTATGGAACTTGATGTTTTGAAATAATCGTTATAATATAGTCCAACTTATCAACATAAGAGCTATTACTGTTACTTTTCTGCCATGTATGATTCCGTACTGCTCGTATGGATGTCGATCAGATTCACCGGAAATAACCGACAAGTCCACGAACAAAACCGATCTTTTACGACATCGGACGGAAATCGCCAAACCATTCATTACCCTTTTCAGCGACGTTTCTGCAGGAGCCGACCTTAGATAACATTGCGAGAAAATGAGAAATAACTAATGACGGACCAGTTCTCTTTTTTACAAGATTTTTTACCTCGATTCATGAAATTCAACTTTCGTATTCGGCGGTTGTGTTGTAATTGGACAATGCTTTATTAAGATAAAAGTGAAGCAAAACTATTCCGATTTTGATACTATTTTAGTGATATAGTCCGTGTAAAATGGAACTGTCGCATGATGAATGTCATTTGTATTAGACATATATATCGTCTTCACTGACCTATCCAACACGTCAGTAGCACCGACAACGTGCCAAAGTAAGCTTAGTTGGTTCGTCTACCGAATAACTTATAATCGTAAACCCCATGCTTTACCCCTTTTCCACATACAATACATCTGCAGCAGATAATCGATATTTATTTCAGTATAACTATTGAATAATGTTGAAAACAAATTGGTAAAAGAAGCAATTGATCATGATGAGCAGTTTCTTCTTTTGACATCATGTTTTCAAAAATCGTCGTCGTCAGAATGCAACTGTATTGAGAAATTGTTTGACCCTTGCGATGATGAATTTTGTAAATGGACTTGTCCAGCTTAGCATTTTGAATAAACCACATCCAATATTAGAAAAATCAAGATAAAAATGTTGAGTTGAGCGGTCAACAGTGAAGCGCTTGACCAGACGGCAAGGATACATGTACCCCGGATGTCCTGGCACTTTACCGGTGCCCAAGGATCCATGAAACGGGCTTCCCACATACAACATATCGAGGGCTTGTCACCAAGGTT
>JASEVX010000009.1:60585139-60597639 GCA_031761405.1 Serripes groenlandicus | reverse complement strand
TATTGAATAAATTTTGAAAACATTAAGGCAAATGGAGAAATTGCTCATTATGAGCTATTTCTCCTTTTGCCACGATGTTTTCAACAGTCGTCTTCTGTAGATCATATCAGATAGCGTCTATATGTGGGAGAGGGTTAATGAAAAATAGTCGGTTTGCGTGTGGCGAGGATGATAGAGTTACCTTTTCTTTGATTGACATCCAAATAGAGGTTAGACAATTACCGTTACATGGCTATGACATGGGCCTAGCCTAAGTGCACTTCAGCACGATCCAGCTCGCGTTGGCCTTGATGAAGTTTGTTTGTATAGCTTTGAACAAATAAATTGTCTTACTACTGACCCATTTATCCTGACAGCAGCGAGTCAGTAGCTTTGTTTGTTTGTTTGTTTGTTTGTTTGGAGTTTAACGCCGCTTTCAACAGCTTTGATCATATCACGGCGGTCAGTGCACCTACCCATGTTTTCCTGGCTTTCCCACACCAGTACTTACACAACATTCTTTCGAAGCCACTGACTACTTTCTCACATAGATCAGAGGTGAGAGGTAATGGAAAACATCGCCCGAAAGAATGTCGCCGCAACCGGGTATCGAACCCGTGACCTCCAGATCACGAGTCAGATACGCTACCAATTGAGCTACCCGGCCGGGTCGAGTCAGTAGCAATGCTAACCCTACACTCATGAGCGCCCTATAGGGCAAGTCATAACTTCCCTCGTTAAAGTATATGGAATGACCCGGCCAGAGACATCTAGCACTCGAGATGGACACTCTACCACTACATCGTAGAGGCCGTCGGTCCGGTCATGGTACAAACCCAAATGGCAAGACATATTTCATAACTTTGTAATGGAAGGTCACCCAGACATCACGAATTAGTATACAGTGTATCTGTTCATTCCTGGCTGCCCTCCTTGGCGCTCAGGGTTGCGGGGTTAGAATTACTACTGACTGGCTGGTGTCAAGATAAATAGACCAGTAGTAAGAGATAAGACTGAACAATTGTTGACAGCGGCGTAAAACACCAATCAATCAGTCAATCAATCTGTGGAAGACAGTGGTGCAGAGGTAGAGCGTCGGCCTCTCGTATCAAAGGTCCCTGGTTCGAGTCCCGTGATGAGCGGGTCCTGACTTTGGGATTTTTCCACACAAACGGCGCGAGTACTGGTTAAGTCTCCAGGAAGCAGACATCGAGAGTGATTAATCTAAGCCAAAGGCTTGTTTCGCAATCGATGTAAAATAAATAAGTTTAAACTAAACTAATCAATCTGTTCACTCCACTGGTAATAATCCGGAAGAATTTAGTGAAAGCTCGTGAGTTGTTAACTACGACCAGCCTGTATATCAGCAAAGTCTCATATGGGTATACAGTGTTGGCTTTCTTATTAATGAATTACTGGCAAAGACTACCATAGAAATATGCATGAACCCATTTACAAATTCATGAACCACGTTCAGCGATTTGCGGTCATATTGCAGCTGCATTAACTCTTTCGGCGCCAATGGCTCGTTACGAGCCGTCTCACCTGAAATCAGCATTGTTTGCCTTTTAGTTATCAACATATGCCAAAACTCTTATTATATGAGAAATGGGGACGCCCTCTTTTGTACATGGAAGAGTCTACTTTAAACAATTCGACGCGGAAAGAGTTAGGGCGAATCTGTGAGTCTTTGTAATACGCGCAGTCTTAACAGTATGTATTGACCTGAATATCTGATAACAAAAATCCCCACCCCATCGACAAGCTACACGTATATCCCCACTAGTAATGCGCTAATACAACTGGATATAATGCCAACTTGAGACGCATAAACCCGTTCCCACCTGTAGACGCATTTCGACGCATTTACAGCAGATGACTTTTGAAAACATATTGGCAAAAGGAGAAATTGCTCACAATGAGCAATTTCTCCTGTTGCCACTTTGTTTTCAACTCTTTTGAGTAAGTATAATTTCTTTGGTGGAGATTTTCTATAACTTTGCTGTTTTATTGTATGTGAGAAAAGGGTTAAGACACAAAATCGCCAGACGCGGGAGATGTATATATAGCACTTTGTTAATGGAAAGGTTAAGTTTTCATAAACATCAGAACCATTTGTAGAAGGATCTCCCATACACAATAAAGATTCAGAGATACGAAGGAGGCACAATCAAACACAATCTATGGAATCGTAAAACCACATGTACATGTGTAACGCGGTTTGTTGAAATCGTATGAAATATCCAGTCGAACCCAATGCGAACCTACAACATAGGATCCCTCGATAAATGCTTAATTCATTTATGTATGTTCAGCTCCGTCAATCGTCTATACTTGTTGTTAGTATGAAAAAGCAAGCCAGTGGTAAAGTCATATCAAGAAAACATTGCAGCAGCTGTTCTGATTATTCAGACATTGAGTTAAAATGCATTGTAATATGATGCACTGGAAATAATTGATTTGATCACTTTCAGTATTTGCCAAACGGTTCTGAACATATTGTGAAGTTTCGACATTTTGTTAATGACTAGGTTAATCACCAAACAATAGAAGCAGTGTTGAACCATTGGTTTCGCATTACAAAGATATATCTCATTCAGGTAAAGAGGGCAACAATGATGCATTCGTTAAGAGAAAGTCGCATACACATTGGTCGATCGTCAAAATGAGGCGCCGACTATGAATAAATGGTATAGTCCTTCAGTATGGGCAATGTTTCGTACGTAAACATTTACAAAGCGCTTTGTACAACCAGTTTTACAAATGGTAACAACTGCTTGTAACGAATTTTTGCATAAAACCAAACACAATTTTAACAGTGTTAAAATTGACTTCGAATATATATTCATAAATGACAAGTTTCAGCACGATCGGACGCCAAATGACCATTCCAAGAGCTCTTTCAATATACCTTGTATGGTATGTGATTTTCAAAAAAAAATCTTCTTATTTCTTCTTGACCATGGTTTTCTGTAATACTATACTAATGGCGTTAACTGCACACTGACAGTAATATTGTGTATAGAATGTAATAGACACATTTTTCACAGTATGCATAATCCAAGAGGTATATTACTTTAGAATATTATAGACATTTTGTTTAACTTATATCGCATTAAGAAAAACGCCGATAACTTTATCCGTTCTGCTCCTTTACATGACTACCATTTCTTAAATACAATGTTATTTGTATGACCAGACTCGACATCAAAACGAAGAAAAGGATGTTGTTTGCATGTTTCGTTTAAACAGACGCATAATTTAGTACCACATTTTGCAGCTTTAACAAGTACAAAATAAACAGAACAAGTGTTAGCTTAAATATGTGAAATCTACGTCTAATCAGAGTTCTAGATAAGAATAATATTTCACATTCCAAAATCTTTATTTGACCATCAAACCCTATAGTGTGGGTACTCAAAAGAATCGTCTCATTGAAACGATTAGTTTGAGTACCCACAGCATAGGGTTTAGTGGAGTCATAAGAGAGATATGGATGGGAAAAGACTAGTTCACTCCTCCTTATCAAGTCCACTGCGGCGTCTTTTCACATTTTCATTCATGGCATAGCCATTCGTTAAAATGCATGTATCACTGTCGGTGCTCTCGCAGTGACACTTAGAACTAACCAGCGTGTTACATAATTACGTTACTAAACTATTAACTCACTCAGTGACAGTTAGTACTAACCAGCGTGTTACATAATTACGTTACTAAACTATTAACTCACTCAGTGACAGTTAGTACTAACCAGCGTGTTACATAATCACCTTACTGAACTATTAACTGTCGGTGCTCACTCAGTGACAATTAGTACTATCCAGCGTGTTACATAATTACGTTAATGAACTATTAACTGTAGTATACGATTTCCTAGGTATTTACTTTTTACCTTGGCGTCTGAGAAAACAGAACTATTTAAATACTCCTGATTACCATGTATTCTGATACACCTGTACAGACGTTTCTCGAATATGACTTACTTATGTTCTTTTTTATCGCATAATCCACTTATAAGACAGACAGACAGACAGATGGACAGACGGACACACAGATGGGCAGATTAAAGGAGTGTAAACCTGTACGGGCTATACTTACTAGATAGACAAAACTATCTGTATACAAAAAAACATATCTCTATTACAGTAATATGCAATTCTTATGTTTTATGTCATGTCCTCCTTTAAACTGTTCAAAATGTAGTCCAAGATCTGTCGTCAGGATCGTACAGTTAAATATTGGTCAACACTGTTCGCTACTCATTGTTATAGTGAACACTTGTCTACAAACATGTAACATTTTGTCATTATGGAAGGTTGACGATTGCAAAATTTCGCAGTGGGACAAGGGTTAATTAGGGTTAAATAAGCTATGCAACGCTGTAGAGACAGGTTCACTGAGTTTTCAATATCATTACCTGTTTATATATTTGAGCCGTCCCACGAGCAAAACCAACAGTATGGCCTCTGCGTAATGTATCGACCCAGATCAGAGTGCGCTGTCCGCGCAGGCTAATCCGGGCCGACACATTCCGTCTCAGGGGGATAGAAGTATAGCGTAATGATTCCGGGTCGATACTTAACGCAGAGTCCACAATGTTGGTTTTCTCGCGGGACGGCTCATATCAATATATCTGCGTAATGTATCGACCAGATCAGCCTGCGCTGTCCGCGCAGACTGATCCGGCCGACACATTCCGTCTTAGGGGGATATATGTATAGAGTAGTTATTCCTGAAACAGAAAAGTCACAGAAGGCGAAAAGTGTTTATCCGGGTAAGCCTGCGCGGCATGCTTAGCCTGATCTGGGTCGATACTTTACGCAGAGTCCAAAATGTTGGTTTTCTCGTGGGACGGCTCATATTTGTTTGTATTGTTATAATTTGGTTTTCATTCAATTATCAACACTATTCAGTTATATATTTCGGTACAGGTATTCATTAGCGCTGGTTGTCTAATAAGTAATAGGTTTCGAGTGTGCATTACTTAGTTTGTATGCTATTTAACCCTTTCCCTCATATAGGCGCTTTCTGACGCCTCTGTAGCAGGCAGCTTTTTTGAAAACATAGTGACAAAAGAAGAAATTGCTCAAAACGAGCAATTTCTCCTTTTTCCACAATGTTTTCCACTTTGAGTCATAGGTTATCCATTCAATTATAGAGATTTTCTATTTTTTGACACAATGTGTTCAAAGTCATCTGCTTCAGAATTGTCATATGAGGAAAAGGGTTAAGGCCATTTTCACCAATTTATATCACTGTGTTCCAAGTACTATCGTTCCATGTATCCTGAAGATAGCGAGCTGGTCGTAATGCTAACACTACACTCCTACGCACCAATGAGAGAAAACCATTATTACCAGTTTTAAAATCTATAGTATGTCCCGGTCGAACACGCGACCTCCGCACCTGATTTGGACCATTTCACGATGATCGCAAAATGGAAACATTTATGGAAAACAATGTACCATATTAGAGTATTGAAGAATAATTTTATTTCACAGTTGAAAGAGCGAGAACAAATATTTTGAAAAGGAGACAGTGTCCTTTTTGGACATTTTACCCCATTTCTCAGTTAGCATCGGGTATTTGGAACTGGGCGTATTTGGTTAAATCCCCTCCCGTAGCGGTCATGGTGGAGCGCGTTTAGGCAAGGATCATTTCAAAGCCCAGTATTTGTTTGTCATTCGGGGATTATGAATATGTGTTCTGTCGCCGCGATATGACTGAAATACCGTTGAAAACTACGTAAAACACACACAAATAACCAACTTATATAAACTGCAATGTGTCATTTAAACTAAACCATAGACACTTGTTAAGAGCGATATTCTAAAACAAACAGACGCGAGGGCCTTTGAGATCAGTGAAAATCCAGACCTACGTAGCTCTGCAGTGTTATTTGATGCTCGACTTGTCGCGAAAAGGTCACACACTCATTAAAGAAAGCAGTTGACATATGGATCAGATTATATGGGTGCAAAAGCAGATTTTTATCTTCAAATGCAACAAATCAGCGGCGCTCCTTCGCGTAATTATAACACGTGTGTGAAGAACAGATTTCTGTAAATAGTAAATGATCCAAATGGACTACTGTTTTACAGTAGTTAATCGATATATACTAGGATTTATTGGCGATCATTGTAGATTCAGATCAGGCGGCGTGTATGCGCCGGTTGATCTGGATCTACACTGATCGCAAACGCCTTGCTGTTGGTTTACGCAGAGCGCCACTAAAATAATCTCTCGAAGAAGAGCTAATATCCAAATGGATAAGACGGCAGCCTCTAAAGCAATAAAAGGACATGGTAGGACAAGGAAGGACATGGTAAGACATGGTAGGACAATTCCAAACGTGACCTACCTCCTCGTATTCCCCTTCCTCCATTGTTTTATTCTTTTAATTCCTGATTTGTCGATATAACAGTTTAGTTATGGCACTACGGAATTAAATTGAATAGCACTTTATCCAAACTTAAAAAAATATCACTTGTTATAAAACTTTAAAATGTGTTACGTATAGATGTCACAAAAGATGAGATAATTACAACGCCTAAGCTGTAAAATTATATATACGTTCCGGTAGAAGTCTTTATCGTTTCATATCATTCCAACCTTCAATAGCTCAGCAATGGCTTAAACAATATCACTCTGTAAATGACATCTATTCGAATTTAACGTAAAGCACATTTGAGTTCCATTTAAGTAAAAGTATAAGGCACATGTGATAGAACAAGATTTTCTATGTATTCCCAAGTTTTGAAGTGTATAGTATGTCAGATGATTAATATATCTTAAAGGTACAGATTGCACGAAACTAGTGAAAATACACCCACCAGAAATCTGGTTGATCGAACATCAGATAGATTAATCGCAGCCTAAACGCAGAGATAGACCAGCCTTAAATAAAAAGTCCGTAAATCTTGCTATTACTTAAGATGGAAACCATTTCAGAATAACCACTGGCATTATCTCCAAACATTAATTACTGTACTTTCGTCTTCTAACTAAGTTCCTAATAATGCATACACGAAACGCAAACCAGGCGTTTGGTAGACGGATGAATGTAGATCGCTTCCAAACAACGAAGTCTGCAAACACATACCAACAGAGAAAAAATAACTATTTCGTCAAAAGAATGTTCTATTTGATTGTGGATGTATGGGATACATCGAGGCTACAGGTATGATTGTCACGTGACACTATAATAGAAACAAAGGAAAACATAGGTATTCAAGATAATGAAATCGTTGACTTATAAAAAACACTTTTCCCCGCCCATCTTGTTTAGCTTAATTATCAAGAAACGAATGTGTATATTCATATTTTTGTTGTTGTTATTGTTTTTATTGTTGTCGTAATTGCAATACATTATCTTAAAATAAGAGTACAAACAGGTTACACGTCGTAGGTTTACGAGCAAAACAAATATGCTTTTCCAAACTGTAAAATCAATTAAACGGCGACATTGCACAGAAATACAGATGTTAAGGAAAACGTTGGGAAATCAGTGATAATCAGAAGCATGTGTGGGGACGATGTAAATAAACAAAACAGATCCGAGAAAAACGCGTAAGCTACAGGTATAATGAGCCTGTTTTCAGTACCGTCAGATCGAGTAAACTGGCATTCACTCCGCAATATCTCGCTTATGACGCATGTTTACACTATGTTGTGGGTACTCGAAAACATTGTATCATCCAGACGATTCTTTTGAGTACCCACAACATAGTGTTTAGAGGTCAGATCATGATTATATAACACGAAATGAGGCCCTTATCTAGAGCTCTGCAGTACGGTAATGATACGAAAAGGTAAAACAATTCCCCTGGCGCTGCGGGTAGGGTAGACATTACGATTCATCAATCTATAGGTCTTTCAACGTTGTATGATACCAGTTTCTGTTAGTATCTCGAGGGCTTGGCGTGAAACGGTTGTAACTAAAATTGGTATTTCTTTACCAAGGTTAATCACCTCACCATAAAGTCTTTATAAGCGTTAAATAATTTTTCTTGGTAAACAATGGACATTTAGGTGCCATTGCTCGTTCTGAGCAATGGCACCTAAATTTGCATTGTTTACAAAGGGGTCCAAATTGCCCCTAAACCAGGGTTTTCAAAATAGGTTTTTAGTTACAACCGTTTCACGCCAAGCCCTCGATCTGTGTTAGCTAGTAGAGGGTGGAATAGGCCCAAAATATAGCATGCTGTTCGGAAGTTTATCCACAAAAGAAACCCCAGTGGATCACATACGATTTAATTGAACCGTAAATTGCGACTAGTCCATTGACAAACATGCACTATAAGTAGTATTCTTTTGCTTTAAAAGAAATAAAACCCCATTTGAAAACATTGCGGAAAAAGGTGAAATTGCCGATAATGGGGAATTTTCATTTTGCCACAACGTTTTCAACTTTTTCCAATTATTTTTCTTTCATTTATAGAGATTTTACATATTTTTGACTAGACATTTTCAAAGTCCTCTGCTGCAGAATTATTGTATGTGGGAAAGGGTTAAATTGTCTGGTCAACTTTATGAAAACTTTAGCTGAATAGTTTGATATATGTTGCTTGACATTCTTCATTTTGAGGCAATGAGTGATATATAACTTTCGATCGAGCTCTATGACCAAATATGACATTTTTTTTCGATCCAAACTTACGTTTTCGAATGTTTCGGTGCCTATGTTTCTGAGAACATTTAAAGCATCATCGTGAATTAAACTGCACTGTTTGTTTGTATGATGTTTTACGCCCCTTTCAACAATATTTAGCTATATCACAACGTTTACTGGTTAAATTACCAGTATTAACGGTATCATTTATTCTGACACCGATGCATCGGTAGTAATGCTATCCCCGCAACCATGAGCGCCAAGGAGGGAGCAATTGTAAAAAACCATTACCAGGTAACTTCGAAATACCTATACATTAGGCAAGTAGACTTTATCGGACACCAAACGCTGTAATTGCCCGATTTAATGTTTTCCTAATAACATGTTTAGCCACGGGAATTATGTCTGCTGAATCGGAATGTTCCATTTTATGATAGCGATGAACCACCCTGCCGATCAAAAGAAGGTTCTTAGAACAGGGTCATTGCATAACACAATTGTGGCGTGATTCTTGAAAACCAACATTCTGGAATCTGCGTAAAGTATCGACCCGGATCAGCCTAAGCATGCCGCGCAGGCTTACCCGGTAATTATTCCGTCTGCCCTGCTTATCCATGCTTTTCGATCAAACAGTTTAACCCTTTCCATCATACAGATTTATTCTGAAGCCTCTGCAGCAGACGACTTTTGAAAACGTTTTGGACAAAGGCAATTATTTTCCTTTTGGACAACAATGTTTGCAATGTTTGCAAGTCTATTCATTATAACCAATTTCATTTACAGAGGCTATTCATACTTTTGCGTTGATATTTTGAAAGTCGTCTTTTGTAGATATGCTTTATGGTTGAAAGGGTTGAAAGAGTTAATATTTTGACTGCTGAAACCGATTGTGTGAAGCCTATGCCATCAGTTTAGAGCCAGACCAACCGCGCCGTCTGATTATGCTCTATAGTTTTGGCTGCTCAACTGAAAAGTTAAATATTGATAATCTTAAAATTGACTATGGAATCTTCCAAATGCAATCCAGTACAAAATCATCATTGAAAAGGGTTAACTTTTATATTGATTAACTGAAAATACCATTTTCAACAGTGTTTGAGTTATATTACAGCGGGCTTGATTGCTTGATTGCATTGTACTCAACACAACACATAACTGGCTACGTACCCCAATATACACTTTTTAGACCAATTGAGGAAGATGAATTTTGTCAATCATTGGAAAGACTGTTTATAAGACATTTCTTGAATTATCTTGTGCTTTATCTGCAAACAGTGGCGATCCTTGATCTACACTGGTCGCATGTCCTTTATGTATGGACACCATACGTCTTAGGAATAGCCTGTCATCATCCATAGTGCCTTACAACTATAAATATAACTCTTTAGATGGATTGCCTACACCAAGCGGAACTTCGAAAATACAAGAAAAAAAGATATACTACATAGAGAGACATCTTCATATTTAAGCAAGTTATATATGTTAGAGAGATATCTATAATTTAGATGGATATCTCTCTAAATATTCGTAGGTTTATGTAAAATAATTTCTCCCCTTAGTCAGTTGTCAAACCAATCGACCAATCAAACACGGCTATGTTTATTCACTCGACCAATCAAACGCAGTTACTTTTATTCATTCGGCGTAAGACGAGCCACAGCTTGGCCAACAACGTTTGACAAAAAAATCAATCATTTGGCGCAGAATTGTAATAATCCAATTCAAATCCCCATATATTTAACGCGTGTTTAAAATTAATGACACGTATAAACCCTTTTACATGCCATACAGTAGACTACGGTGGCACAGAGGTGACATGTGTATGTTTTTATTTATCTCGTGCGCACGACATACTAAGTCGTGCGCACGAGATAATTAGGTCGTGCGCACGACTTACTATGTCGTGCGCACGAGATAAATAAAAACATACCCATGTCACCTCTATGCCACCGTACTGTGGCACAGAGGTGACATGGGTATGTTTTTATTTTTATTTTACTAAGTCGTGCGCACGACATAGTAAGTCGTGCGCACGAGTTACTATGTCGTGCGCACGAGATACTAAGTCGTGCGCACGAGATACTTAAGTCGTGCGCACGAGATACTATGTCGTGCGCACGAGTTACTAAGTCGTGCTCACGAGATACTATGTCGTGCGCACGAGTTACTAAGTCGTACTCACGAGATACTATGTCGTGCGCACGAGTTACTAAGTCGTGCGCACGAGTTACTAAGTCGTGCGCACGAGATACTATGTCGTGCGCACGAGTTACTAAGTCGTGCGCACGACTTAGTATGTCGTGCGCACGACTTAGTAAAATAAAAATAAAAACACACACATGTCACCTCTATGCCACCGTAGTAGACGTCACTAATGATTATTTAACTGTATTTACCTTTCAAATAATAAACCATAACCTACAGCTGTTATGGCAGACCATCACTGTTCTTTAAGAAAATGAACAATGAGACAATGTTAACATTTGCTTTCAACTTGCCATGAATAGCTGAACCATGCTTTGCGAAAACAAAGGCAAACTATTATAAATATTGACCTTAATCGATCAAGATTATATCGTGGTTTCACAGTTGTATTAGGCTACTAGAGTTATCTCTCTAAAGGAGCATGTTATCTTCAATTAAGAGATATCTCTGTAAGATTTATAGATATCCCTCTAACACATAGAGATATACATATTTAAGTTAGCGAGATATATCTGCAAAATAGAGAGATATGTCTCTAAGCTAAGATTGGGAGATATCTCTCTTATTAAGATATATCTTATAAAAAGCAAGATATCTCTGTATTTTAAAGTGATATCTCTCAAACGAATAAATAGGAAAACGGCTGGCCATTGGTATGAGAACCGCTTCTAAAGATTTGGGGGTCTTAATACATCTGCGAGAGCCTTCACTGTCCTTCTACATATTTAGCATTTAGCATTCCTATATTTATCTTTAAACGAAGAAGAAGAAGAAGAAGAAGAAGAAGAAGAAGAAGAAGAAGAAGAAGAAGAAGAAGAAGAAGAAGAAGAAGAAGAAGAAGAAGAAGAAGAAGAAGAAGAAGAAGAAGATATGGAGAAGAAGAAGAAGAAGAAGAAGAAGAAGAAGAAGAAAGAAAAAAGAAAAAAGAAGAAGAATATAAGGAGATGAAGAAGAAGAAGAAGAAGAAGAAGAAGAAGAAGAAGAAGAAGAAGAAGAAGAAGAAGAAGAAGAAGAAGAAGAAGAAGAAGAAAGAAGAAGAAGAAGAAGAAGAAGAATAAGAAGAAGAAGAAGAAGAAGAAGAAGAAGAAGAAGAAGAAGAAGAAGAAGAAGAAGAAGATGAAGAAGAATAGAAGAAGAAGAAGAAGAAGAAGAAGAAGAAGAAGAAGAAGAAGAAGAAGAAGAAGAAGAAGAAGAAGAAGAAGAAGAAGAAGAAGAAGAAGAAGAAGAAGAAGAAGAAGAAGAAGAAGATATGGAGAAGAAGAAGAAGAAGAAGAAGAAGAAGAAGAATAAGAAGAAAGAAAAAAAGAAAAAAGAAGAAGAATATAAGGAGATGAAGAAGAAGAAGAAGAAGAAGAAGAAGAAGAAGAAGAAGAAGAAGAAGAAGAAGAAGAAGAAGAAGAAGAAGAAGAAGAAGAAGAAGAAGAAGAAGAAGAAGAAGAAGAAGAAGAAGAAGAAGAAGAAGAAGAAGAAGAAGAAGAAGAAGAAGAAGAAGAAATAAAATAGTTTAAATAAAGATTAGAACAGAAATGGAATTAGTTAAATAAAGATTAGACCAGAAATAGAATAAGTTAAATAAAGATTAGACCATAAATAAAATAGTTTAAATAAAGAATAGACCATAAATAAAATAGTTTAAATAAAGAATAGACCATAAATAAGATAGTTTAAGTAAAGAATAGACCATAAATAAGATAGTTTAAGTAAA
>JASEVX010000009.1:60443244-60584939 GCA_031761405.1 Serripes groenlandicus | reverse complement strand
CCCTTCTACAACAATAGTTCAGCTATATCACGGCGTTTCCTTGTTAAGTTGCAAGTACTACTGGTCTATTTAACCCCGTAACCCTGACCCGACTGGGGGATAGAACCCACGACCTCCCGCGCCCTAGGCGGACGCTCTACCATTACACCACCGAGGCATCGGTAGCGAGATTTCTGCTATTTTAGACAATCGCCGGCATTACTAGACAAGCCTTATCTCTGACATTATCGCAACCAAAACAATTGTCAAAAGATTCTTGTCATACGGATAACAAACAGATATAAAACAATGATATATGTGAACTAAATACCCTGTTTAACTCTTTCAGCGCCGAATTGTTTAAAGTAAACTCTTCCATGTTCAAAATCGGGCGTCTCCATTTCTCATATAATACAATTTTGGACAATTTTGATAACTAAAAGGCAAACAATGCTGATTTCAGGTGAGACAGCTCGCCTGAATCTGTATTGTTTGCAAAAACCTGAATATTGCCTTTGGCGCTGAAAGAGTTAAACCAGTTTAAGCCGCGCCCTCCCCGGCGTTCAATATGTATACACTAAAGCAAAATACATATTTTGCAAAACCACAAAATGAGTCAATGTTTCACCGGAACGAATTGTGTTTTTGGCGTTCAACGGTATAATGTCTTTTGAACGCATTCTTCTTATAAATGCCAAACCATCTTACGCGGAAAGCACAAATGTTTCTTCTAGAACAAGAAGACATTACTAGGACTTAAAAAATCAAATAAACATTTTAGCCGCATATATGTTGATTCCGGGTCCTAATGACACCCCGTAAAGGTTAATTACCGTAAAACTAATGAGGCTTTACTTTTAGTTTGTTTGTCCAACGATGCCTTTAGGACTAAATGCTATGTACACAGACAGTACAGGTATTATGACACTACACCTTTAGTTTGTTTGTCCAACAATACGTTTAGGACTAAATGCTATGTACACAGACAGTACAGGTTATTATGACACTACATCTTTAGTTTGTTTGTCCAACGATGCATTAGGACTAAATACTATGTACACAGACAGTACAGGTTATTATGACACTACACCTTTAGTATGTTTGTCCAACGATGCCTTTAGGACTAAATGCTATGTACACAGACAGTACAGGTTATTATGACACTACACCTTTAGTATGTTTGTCCAACGATGCCTTTAGGACTAAATGTTATGTACACATACAGTACAGGTTAATATGACACTACACCTTTAGTTTGTTTGTCCAACGATGCCTTTAGGACTAAATGCTATGTACACAGACAGTACAGGTTATTATGACACTACACCTTTAGTTTGTTTGTCCAACAATACGTTTAGGACTAAATGCTATGTAACATACAGTACAGGTTATTATGACACTACATCTTTAGTTTGTTTGTCCAACGATGCTTTAGGACTAAATGCTATGTACACAGACAGTACAGGTTATTATGACACTACACCTTTAGTATGTTTGTCCAACAATACCTTTAGGACTAAATGCTATGTACACAGACAGTACAGGTTCTTGTGACACTACACCTTTAGTTTGTTTGTCCAACAATACCTTTAGGACTAAATGCTATGTACACAGACGGTACAGGTTCTTGTGACACTACCCCTGTAGTATGTTTGTCCAACGATGCCTTTATGACTTAATGCTATGTACACAGACAGTACAGTTATTATGACACTACACCTGTAGTATGTTTGTCCAACGATGCCTTTAGGACTAAATGCTATGTACACAGACAGTACAGGTTATTATGACACTACACCTTTAGTTTGTTTGTCCAACAATACCTTTAGGACTAAATGCTATGTACACAGACAGTACAGGTTCTTATGACACTACACCTGTAGTATGTTTGTCCAACGATGCCTTTATGACTTAATGCTATGTACACAGACAGTACAGGTTATTATGACACTACACCTTTAGTATGTTTGTCCAACGATGCCTTTAGGACTAAATACTATGTACACAGACAGTACAGGTTATTATGACACTACACCTTTAGTATGTTTGGCCAACGATGCCTTTAGGACTAAATGCTATGTACACAGACAGTACAGGTTATTATGACACTACACCTTTAGTATGTTTGTCCAACGATGCATTTAGGACTAAATGATATGTACACAGACAGTACAGGTTATTATGACACTACACCTTTAGTATGTTTGTCCAACGATGCCTTTAGGACTAAATGCTATGTACACAGACAGTACAGGTTATTATGACACTACACCTTTAGTATGTTTGTCCAACGATGCATTTAGGACTAAATGATATGTACACAGACAGTACAGGTTATTATGACACTACACCTTTAGTATGTTTGTCCAACGATGCCTTTAGGACTAAATGCTATGTACACAGACAGTACAGGTTATTATGACACTACACCTTTAGTATGTTTGTCCAACGATGCCTTTAGGACTAAATGCTATGTACACAGACAGTACAGGTTATTATGACACTACACCTTTAGTATGTTTGTCCAACGATGCCTTTAGGACTAAATGCTATGTACACAGACAGTACAGGTTATTATGACACTACACTTTAGTATGTTTGTCCAACGATGCCTTTAGGACTAAATGCTATGTACACAGACGGTACAGGTTCTTGTGACACTACCCCTGTAGTATGTTTGTCCAACGATACCTTTAGGACTAAATGCTATGTACACAGACAGTACAGGTTCTTATGACACTACACCTTTAGTATGTTTGTCCAACGATGCCTTTAGGACTAAATGGTATGTACACATACAGTACAGGTTATTATGACACTACACCTTTAGTATGTTTGTCCAACGATGCCTTTAGGACTAAATGCTATGTACACAGACAGTACAGGTTATTATGACACTACACCTTTAGTATGTTTGTCCAACGATGCCTTTAGGACTAAATGCTATGTACACAGACAGTACAGGTTATTATGACACTACACCTTTAGTATGTTTGTCCAACGATGCCTTTAGGACTAAATGCTATGTACACAGACAGTACAGGTTATTATGACACTACACCTTAGTATGTTTGTCCAACGATGCCTTTAGGACTAAATGCTATGTACACAGACAGTACAGGTTATTATGACACTACACCTTTAGTATGTTTGTCCAACGATGCCTTTAGGACTAAATGCTATGTACACAGACAGTACAGGTTATTATGACACTACACTTTAGTATGTTTGTCCAACGATGCCTTTAGGACTAAATGCTATGTACACAGACAGTACAGGTTATTATGACACTACACCTTTAGTATGTTTGTCCAACGATGCCTTTAGGACTAAATGGTATGTACACATACAGTACAGGTTATTATGACACTACACCTTTAGTATGTTTGTCCAACGATGCCTTTAGGACTAAATGCTATGTACACAGACAGTACAGGTTATTATGACACTACACCTTTAGTATGTTTGTCCAACGATGCCTTTAGGACTAAATGCTATGTACACAGACAGTACAGGTTATTATGACACTACACCTTTAGTATGTTTGTCCAACGATGCCTTTAGGACTAAATGCTATGTACACAGACAGTACAGGTTATTATGACACTACACCTTTAGTATGTTTGTCCAACGATGCCTTTAGGACTAAATGCTATGTACACAGAAAGTACAGGTTCTTATTACACTACACCTTTAGTATGTTTGTCCAACGATGCCTTTAGGACTAAATGCTATGTACACCGACAGTACATGTTCTTATGACACTACACCTTTAGTATGTTTGGCCAACGATGCCTTTAGGACTAAATGCTATGTACACAGAAAGTACAGGTTCTTATTACACTACACCTTTAGTATGTTTGTCCAACGATGCCTTTAGGACTAAATGCTGTGTACACCGACAGTACATGTTCTTATGACACTACACCTTTAGTATGTTAGGCCAACGATGCCTTTAGGACTAAATGCTATGTACACAGACAGTACAGGTTATTATGACACTACACCTTTAGTATGTTTGGCCAACGATGCCTTTAGGACTAAATGCTATGTACACAGACAGTACAGGTTATTATGACACTACACCTTTAGTATGTTTGTCCAACGATGCCTTTAGGACTAAATGCTATGTACACAGACAGTACAGGTTATTATGACACTACACCTTTAGTATGTTTGTCCAACGATGCCTTTAGGACTAAATGCTATGTACACAGACAGTACAGGTTCTTATGACACTACACCTTTAGTTTGTTTGGCCAACGATGCCTTTAGGACTAAATGCTATGTACACAGACAGTACAGGTTATTATGACACTACACCTTTAGTATGTTTGTCCAACGATGCCTTTAGGACTAAATGATATGTACACAGACAGTACAGGTTATTATGACACTACACCTTTAGTTTGTTTGTCCAACGATGCCTTTAGGACTAAATGCTATGTACACATACAGTACAGGTTATTATGACACTACATCTTTAGTATGTTTGTCCAACGATGCCTTTAGGACTAAATGGTATGTACACATACAGTACAGGTGCTTATGACACTACACCTTTAGTTTGTTTGTCCAACGATGCCTTTAGGACTAAATGTTATGTACACAGACAATACAGGTTGTGATGACACTGTGCAGATGTATAGGCTCGTCTTCAGCGTACGCAGATGCCTTTAGACATCACATTGCTAGACGTGGCACATTTGACCCGCACTGTCTGCTGATGTTATAATGTAACATATTAAACCATCGACTGAGACAGTTATTTCCTTAATAATATTGTAACTGACTGTCGAAAAGGTCAATCTGAGACGAGCTGAACGGGGCATTCATCAGATATATATATACGAGCGAGCCAAGATAAGGTGTCATCTTAATTCGATTGTTTACAACTCCGACAAATGGATCCATAGTCGACTAATCAAAACCATATTTGTGTTCGTGGGACTATATTTTTCTCTTTGTAACCCAGCTGAAGCAATCCGACTAGACAAGAGCTCGAACTCGGGAGCTCTCGTCCCGGAGTTGAACACTGTACCACGTCGCTATAAAAGCTAGCTATATATCAAGGTAGTACAAGTACACATAGCTACATATCGAGGGCTTGGCGTGAAACGGTTGTAACTGAAATTTGTGTTTATCACCTCGCTATAAAGTCTTTTATAAGCGTTAAATCATTGTTCTTGGTAAACATTGGAAATTTAGGTGCCATTGCTCGTGAGCAATGGCACCTAAATTTGCATTGTTTACAAAGGGGTCAAAATTTCCCCTAAACCAGGGTTACCAAAATAGGTTTTTAGTTACAACCGTTTCACGCCAAGCCCTCGATATTGTGTCTATCTATGGGACAGACGACACTAAGAACTACATTTTTCACTTGTGTGTTTGAATAATGTTAAACGCTGCTCTCATCGTAAGTCATACCACAACGTTTCCCGGAAATAACCAGTATTACCGGTATCATCCGGTCTTATACCGATGTATCAGAAATAATTATATCCCCATAACCCTAAACGCCAAGGGGGGGAATCCAATAATATAATGTTTAAAGTCGTTGCTATGACTCAATCGGGAATCTAACCCTGATACCTTGCTCGTACCACTGCATCTATGCTCCTAGTCTTATCAATTGTACTTTAGATTCAAAGCTAAAGTACACCAGTCTATTTATTACGATATGTTTGAATCGGGCGTGATTGATATTTCCAGCGTCTCGAATGTATCGTTCCATAACAATGACCACACTAACTGGCCTTTTCCTAAACCCTTATACGTCGAGTCATGATGAATCCTTATTCGTTGAGCTCCCTAATAGTTCAGCCAGTAACGACGAGAACTGTCGATCAGGGGGTAGTGAGTTCGAACCATGACTCGGGTTATTCATTCTTTTCGATGACTGACAAAATTCATTGTGACTAGGGTAATTGTTCTGCTTCTAATGCGCTAAAAGTGTACTGTGGCCAACTGGTGCGAGATATCCAAACTATACGCATGTGAGCCGTTTCACCAACATTGTGGACTCTGCGAAAAGTATCGACCCGGATCAGCCTAAGCATGCCGCGCAGGCTAACCCGGACAGACACTTTTCGCCTCCTGTGGATTTTCTGTTTCAGGAATCACTACTCTATCTATCCCCCTAAGACGGAATGTGTCGACCAGATCAGTCTGCGCGGACAGCGCAGGCTGATCTGGTCGATATATTACGCAGATGTCTATCGCCGCAGAAAACCAACATTGCGGACTCTGCGAAAAGTATCGACCCGGATCAGCCTAAGCATGCCGCGCAGGCTAACCCTGACAGACCCAGACAGACACATTTCGCATCCTGGAGATTTTCTGTTTCAGGAATCATAACTGTATAGCTCTATCCCCTGAGAAGGAATGTGTCGGCCCGGATTAGCATACGCGGACTGCGCACGCTGATCCGGGTCGATACATTACGCATTCGAGTCCATAATGTTGGTTTTCTCGTGAAAAACGGCTCATGTTTTTTAAAAAGATATCTGGCAGCCGTTAGAAAACAGAAATACTGTTGAATGCGGCGTGATAAACCAATCAATCAAAGTAACCGGGCGGACATATACATATCTTGTCCAGGGTCATGACTGATCTACACATGTTTATCTAATCATTGATATAATAACTGGCTAATCCTTTTAACCCTTTGACTGCTGGCACTGAGTTTGCAAAGCCTGGGCTACCAATATGTAGCCAGGCTAGCTGACGCCTCCGCTACGTCTAACCGGACTCTATGCATAACTCCACATGTTATCTTGATATTCCTAAAAATTACTATGGACTCTACCAAAGGCACAGCTTTGACAAGTCCATTTAAAAGAAAATAGCATGGAAAGTGTTTTCCTTTAGAATTTAGAGAAGCACATTGATACATTATTGCATGGAAGAAAGCGTAAGAGAACCATGTGTGAAACCTGGATTCGTCGATGATGTTGGGTTTATTTAGCCTAGCCATGTAGAGTTAACTATTTGGCGAACAAGGGGGAGGGGGGGCACTATCCAACGAACCAGCGTTATGTTTCGTACCGATATATTATCGTACCCTACAGTAAAACATGACAGAAAGATTGTTCCTGCCAGACAGGGCCTTCATAACACACATACATTATATGATCCGTTCCACGAGAAAACCAACATGATTGACTCTGCGTAAAGTATCGACCCGGATCAGCCTAAGCATGGTATGCAGGCTTATCCGGACAGAAACTTTTCACCTCCTGTGAATTTTCTGTTTCAGGAATCATTACTCTATACCTTTATCCCCCTCAGACGAAATGTGTCGGCCCGGATCAGACTGCGCAGGCTAATGTGGGTAGATGTATTACGCAGATGATATAATGTTGGTTTGCTCGCGGGACGGCTCCTATATTATATATAATTACTTTTCTTTCCACAGTCAGATATATCAGTCATTGTCCACCGTTCACTTATTACTAAACATCCAAGCGCTCCAGACAATAGACGTATTTTATGTTATTACAGAGGTCCAGATATTCAGCTCTTTTCCCCACAATTTCTCTCTTACCATTCAGTCAAACACTATGTTTTTGGTACTCAAAAGAATCGTCTCAACGAGACGATTCTTTTGAGTATCCACAATATAGGGTTCGAGGCTCAAATAAGCATTTTAGAACATGCAAAACGCCCCTTATCTAGAGCTCTGTTATTATATTCGTATAGCGATTTAAATCCTATAGTGTCGGTTCTGAAAGGATCGGCTCATCGAAACGATCATATTGAGTACCCATAACATAGGATTTGAATTTGTCATTAGTGAGGGATTGTGGGACAAATGCCTTCTGGATACTCTTTATCTAGAGCGGCCTCCACTAATTGTGTAACAGAATACAGCTAAAGATGTCTTGAATACGAGAAATGTTTCGTCGAAGAGACGGTATGTTGAGTTAACAAGGCGTTTTTTGTTGTTAAGGTAAAACCATTATGTCATAACCTGAGAAGTGCCAAACGAAATGGAGTCAAACAAAATATTTACGCTCATTCCCTGACATAGATAGATTTTTGTTTAAAAAGTCTTAGCGGCAGGTGTTACGTACACAACCTTGTGGAAACACGGACATTTGTTCATAAATGAGCAAAATCTCATTTTCAAGCAATGTTTGTTACATTACTATTTCATCTCTAACTTATACCACTAACATTTCAGCATTATAGTCGTAGGTGCCGTTATGAAACTGCTTAAATTATCGAATTAATCACGGGTGCAGTTGCCCTTCGTAAACGTGTCTAGGATATAGCAATCACGGGCTAGCTTTCGGGAATAAAACGAGTTCGGGGCGCAGTTGCCATTCGTAAACGTGTCTAGGACATAGCAATCATGGGCTTGCTTTAGGGAATAAGACGAGAAACAACGATGGCCCTAACGGAACACCGTACCGAAGAGCAAATTTAAATGGCTTTTTGTATTAACAGTCTACCGATTGCTATTGTCTTTCTTCGAAGTCCAAATGTGCATTTTTCCCGTACTATTTAAACAATTTTTTTACAAAAAATAATACACCAAGTATTTATATGTGTCTCTATCAGTTTTCATAAATACCTTTTGATCAAATTATCTTATGTATTTTCCGGAGCTGTAGAACCATGACAACAGCAACCAATTATATATATACATAAAAGAGAATAATGAATACTCAATTATGTTTTATATTGCATCTCCCCGTTTCGGAATCTCATATTTGGGATAAAGGAGCCCAACTGGTTTGTGTACAATTATTTACGTACACGAATGCACAATCCCATCTGAGTCTTCACTATTAGCATATGAAACGGTTTCAGAAAAGGGAATACTATAAACGACGAAAAGGAATTGGTTACCAATTCCTTTTCGTCGTTTATAGTATTCCCTTTGTAACCAATTCCTTTTCGTCGTTTACAGTATTCCCTTTGTACCCAATTCCCTTTCGTCGTTTACAGTATTCCCTTTGTACCCAATTCCCTTTCATCGTTTACAGTATTCCCTTTGTACCCAATTCCCTTTCGTCGTTTACAGTATTCCCTTTGTACCCAATTCCCTTTCGTCGTTTACAGTATTCCTTTTGTACCCAATTCCTTTTCGTCGTTTATAGTATTCCCTTTGTACCCAATTCCTTTTCGTCGTTTATAGTATTCCCTTTGTAACCAATTCCTTTTCGTCGTTTATAGTATTCCCTTTGTACCCAATTCCTTTTCGTCGTTTACAGTATTCCCTTTGTAACCAATTCCTTTTCGTCGTTTATAGTATTCCCTTTGTTACCAATTCCTTCTCGTCGTGTATAGTATTCCCTTTGTAACCAATTCCTTTTCGTCGTTTATAGTATTCCCTTTGTACCCAATTCCTTTTCGTCGTTTATAGTATTCCCTTTTCTACTGTCTAAGTATGTAGTATTCATTCTCCATTCATTGACTGTCTAAATATGTTTCTTCAAACGTATATATGTTCTCCTATCATAATAGATAGTCATTACGCCAACGTTTATCCACAGGTGCCCGTCTCGTTTAAAATCTAAAAATAGCATTTTACTATATATTGAATATATAGTAAAATGCTATTTTTAGATTTTAAACGAGACGGGCACCTGTGCGTTTATCCCTTTCCTACAAACAACACAATTGCAGCAGACGATTTTTAAAACTTTAAGGCAAAAACATGGAACCTTTCTTTAAAAACAAGTTGAACTATTGAATAAAGTTGAAAACAGCATGACAAAAGGAGAAATTAATCGTATCGAGCTATTTCTACTTTTGACACAATCATTTCAAAATTCGTCTGCTGCGAGGTGTAAGCAATCGTCTGTATGTAGAAAATGGTTATACAAACAATCAACGAGGGGTACTGGAATTGACGGTTTGATGAGTTCTTCATATTACTTGAGACTGGTTCCTATGTGTTACAATCGGACTGTGCCACAGGGGCAATTTTACAATCAATGACATTTTTGATGAAATCTTATCAAAATCTTCCCCGTTTGCTTTATACTTATATAAGTAAGCATCATGGAAGCCTGCAGAGAACGCTTGGGATAATAACAAAAACCATACATATGTGTAGGTATATATTGACCATATTATCGTAATGCTATCACCGGAGCCCTTGGAGCCCCTGAGGCCATTTTGTTTTATGATCAAACCGGACATCGAACCCTGATTTCCGGCTCTCAGCGATTATTATAAAAATCATACAAACTATAGTTACATTGTACATAGATAGGGTATTGGTCATAATCGTCACTAGACGTATCCAGGTTACTCGGTCGACATTATAGGTTACAATACACCAAACAAATCCTTCTATGTTTCCATGTAAATCAACCAGTTTCAGTCCTGAATTGTCACACTTTCTAAGCGTTTCTCATGTAGAACACCACATATCATTGAAAATAGTTCCCTCCTAGCTTTATTACAATCCAAAGAAAATGTGGGGTCATGCATTATGCAAGAAGGAACTCACCAGGCGAAAATGGTAACCGTCATTTTTACTTTCACTTTCAAACAAGGTCAAAATACTAAAAGTGATAAAATCAATCATTTCCAGAGCATCCTATACACATTCACAATGCATTTAAACTCAATGTCAAATATTCAGTACATTCTGGTGATGGTATACACTCATTTCTACACAGAAAAATGTTTTTTTAGGAACTACAGTACATCAGCAAGTCAGCGGAAGTATTTAGCGTAATTTGACCTTATAGCGTAGAGCCGCGCGGAGACCGATAAGCCCGCGCGGAGACCAACATGATTTTGTCCCTGTAATGGGGCTGTAACAACGTCTGCATGTTTCATTTGTTAGTTTGTTTGCATTTGGTTTATTTCAGTCATGTCACGATCTTTCCTGATTAAGTAAACGGTACTACTGGTCAATGTATCCCGACATCAACGGTCAGTCGCAATGCTACCCCATCACGCTGAGCGCCAAGGCTAGGAAGGCATTTTCCCCAATTTTGTTTAACTCTTTCAGCGCCGAATTGTTTAAAGTAGACTCTTCCATGTTCAAAATCGGGCGTCACCATTTCTCATGTCATGTAAAGTTTGGACTATTTTGATAAATAAAAGGCAAACAATGCTGATTTCAGGTGAGACAGCTCGTCACGAGCTGACTCGCCTGAATCAGTATTGCTTGCAAAAACCTCAATATTGCCTTTGGCGCTGATAGAGTTTAAAAGTCTATAGAATGCCCCGACTTGGGCTGCACGTTTGAGAATCTCTTATTTTTAGCAACTAATTTAACCGATTTCTACCAGACGTAGACCAATTTTTCCTGAATTAACCCTTCCCCCTCAAAGACCAAATCTACAGCAGACGGCTTTGGAATAGCGGGACAAAACTACGGAAACCTTGTTAGTATAGTTATTGCATTGAGTTGGAAACATAATGGAAACATTAGAAATTGCTCGTTATAAGCAATGTCTCCATCTGTCAAAGTGTTTTCAAAAGTCGACTGTTGCAAATATGTCTGCAAATATGTCTGCAAGTAGGAAAGGGTTTTAAAATGATATGCTTGTATTTTATGGACCTATTATACATGATGGTTCAATTTGAAGACATCATTTCCTAGAATCGATTCAGTACATGAATGTATTTAGTTTGCTTCCAGTAATTCCTATTATTAACCGTTTCCCTCTACTTTGTCCATGGCGTGGTGTTATAGTTAGAACGTCCGCCTTTAAACGGGAGACTAGTGTTCGATTCTGGGTCATTGATTGATTGGGGTTTAACGCCGTTTTTAACAATTTCTCAGTTATATCACGGCGTCCAGTTCACCTACTCATGCATAACCTGGTTTTCTCACACCAGTACTCCACACAACAATCTTTCCAAGCAACTGGCTGCTTTTCCACATAGACTTAGACCATTGGTGGAAGACGAACGACGCATGTCACATTGAATTTTGTCAATCGTCGGTAAGAAAGTTGGCCGAGCCGGGATTCGAACTCACAACCCCTGGATTGACAGCCCGCGTCGCTACCGGTGCTCGACCAAAAAGGTCACACCAAATACAAAACGTTCTTTAAACTGTGTAGCAATGGCTTCCCTCCTTGGCGCTCATGATTGAAAGGATAGCATTGATTGGTGCATTGGTTTCATGACAAATGAGCCGTCCCGCGAGAAAACCAACATTGTGGACTCTGCGTAATGTATCGATCCGGATCAGCCAAAGAATGCCGCGTAGCCAAAGCATGCCGCGTAGGCTAACCCGGACAGACAATTTTCGCCTCCTGTGGTTTTTCTGTTTCAGGAATAATTACTATATACCTCTTTCCCCCCTGAGATGGAATGTGTCGGCCTGGATTAGCCTACGAGGACTGCGAGGCTGATCTGGATCGATATATTACGCAGAGGCCATTATGTTGGTTTTCTCGTGGAACGGCTCCAAATATACCGGTAGTCCTGGTAAATCACCAAGTCAACACCGTGAAGTCAGTTAAATAATGTTTAAAACGGAGTAATACATCACTTAAACAAGCAAGGACGTCTTGAACGTCAGGGAACTGATTCAAATTGTTTTTTGTTTTATTTTATCTTTATAGAGGTATTTAACATCTGTTCACAAAGAGAACATCATAGACACTTTTTTCTTTCTTTACCTCAATGTATTTATCCTTTCCTTGGTACATATATCGTTTGATTATTTTCGCCCGGGGATCTAACACTGATCTTCCGCTCACAAGACCGACACTCTAACCACTACACAACCAATGTAAACGAGCAGTTATTTATTTTACAATAAAGGTGTCAGCCGTGTATCAAGTACAACGGTTTACTTACAGTTGTCAACAGATCTCATATATTTGCTAAAATGTTCTCATACCAGTCTAAATAGTCAATGGTTCATACATTTCTGTACAAACAGATTTGACGCAGAATTAATGAATTTCATTCCTTGGCGCTCAGAATATTTTGGGGTTAGCATTGCGAATGACTAGCTAGTGTTCGGACAAATGCATCAATAATGATGGTAACCTACCCTGGAAAAGCCGTTATATAACTGAAAACATGTTGAAAGTTGCGTATAACACCAGATAAGAGAGAGAAATAGTGCACCCTTTATGCACATTTTATTTAACTTATTCCAATAATTCCAATTTAACCGTTATTACATGTATTACATTTAATACTCGTCTTCTTTGAAAATATCCAAGGCAAAATGTGTAATAACAACGATTTGTAAGAATTGTTTAAACATATAGATGAAAATGATTTTTTGAAACATATCTATTTTTTACAATATCTTTTTCCGACAATATTTTATAAAGTCGTGTGCTAATTGAAAGTAATGGTGTTTTTATCAAGAAAATGGTTTCAGTTATGTCATGGCGTGCTCTGGGTAATGTCCAGTACTACTCGAGGGCTTGGCGTGAAACGGTTGTAACTAAAAACCTATTTTGAAAACCCTGGTTTAGGGGCAATTTTGACCCCTTTGTAAACAATGCAAATTAAGGTGACATTGCTCAGAACGACCAATGGCACCTAAATTCCCCATGCTAATCAAAAAAGGATTCAACGCTTATAAAGACTTTATGGCGAGGTGATTAACCTTGGTAAAAAAAATACCAATTTTAGTTACAATCGTTTTACGCCAAGCCCTCGTACTGGTCTGTATAGCTTGAGACCAGCCATTCAGTCGTAATTCTAAACTAAAAATCCTGAGCGCTAAAAATGGAAAGCTATTTCTACCATTTGTTGGTAGACTTGCGCATGCGCAGAGGCTGCCATAGTCATAGTGAGTTTGAAGTCACGTGATGTATATGCCCTTCACCACCAACAATTAAGTGCAATTTTTGGTTTGACTAATTTACGAATGCTCACAAAAGCAAACATAGAGTAACGAAAAAAAATCCGATTATTCAAGCTTATAATAGAAAATAACAAGTCTTGTAAGTGTAAAAGCTGTGTGAAGTTAGCTAAACATACGACATTCGACATTCGACATTCAAAAGTTGGAAAAAAAAAACGAATGTCGTGCTGGCACGACATTCGACATTCGACATTCAAAAGTTGAAAAAAAAAAAATCGAATGTCGTGCTGGCACGACATTCGACATTCAAAAATAAAACTTCAAAAAATCGAATGTCGTGCTGGCACGACATTCGACATTCGACATTCAAAAATAAAACTTCAAAAAATCGAATGTCGTGCTGGCACGACATTCGACATTCGACATTCAAAAGTTGAAAAAAAAACGAATGTCGTGCTGGCACGACATACGACATACGACATACGACATTCGACATTCAAAAATTAAAAAAAAATCTCAACGGAGTGGAACAACGGCCTTAAGGCAGATTTCTACCCGAGTCTGCCGCGTGTATTACGGGGAGCTCTTGGGCCGATAGCCCTTGTCACGGGAGTCGAAAAAAAAATCACAATGGAGTGGAACACTTTTATTTTTTTCTTACGAGCGTGGAACAACGGCATTAAGGCGGATTTCTACTCGAGTCTGCTGCGTGTATTACGGGGACTATTTGGGCCTACAAGCCCTTGTCACGGTAGTCTAAGAAAAAAAATCACAATGGAGTGGAACACTTTTATTTTTATTACAGGTCCCGCAGTCTACCCGCGCTTACGGCGAAGTGCAGAGCTTTGTTTTACGCTAGCACTCCGCTGCTTGTAGGGGAAATGTGCGCCGGTTCCACTCCATTGTGAAATGTTCAGGCTTCGACTTCCTTGATTAAGGCCTCTAGTACCGAGTGCTCCCTTTAAATTACGCGGCAAATTCGGGTAGAAATTCGACTTCCTTGATTAAGGCCTCTAGTACCGAGTCCTCCCTTTAAATTACGCGGTAAATTCGGGTAGAAATTCGACTTACGGCCCTGGTAGCTGTCCCGTGAAAAAAAAAAAAAAAGTGCTCCACTCCATTGTGAAATGTTCGGGCTTCGACTGCCTTGACTAAGGCCTCTAGGACCGAGTGCTCTCTGTAAATTATGCGGAAAAAAGTGTTCCACTCCATTGTGAAATGTTCGGGCTTCGACTGCCTTGACTATGGCCTCTAGTACCGAGTGCTCCCTTGAATAAAGCGGTAAACTCGGGTAGAAATTCGACTTACGGCCCTAGTAGCTGTCCCGTGAAAAAAAAAAAAAAAAGTGTTCCACTCCATTATGAAATGTTCGGGCTTCGACTGCCTTGATTAAGGCCTCTAGTACCGAGTGCTCCCTTTAAATTATGCGGTAAATTCGGGTAGAAATTCGACTTACGGCCCTGGTAGCTGTCCCGTGAAAAAAAAAAAAAAAAAGTGTTCCACTCCATTGTGAAATGTTCGGGATTCGACTGCCTTGACTATGGCCTCTAGGACCGAGTGCTCCCTTTAAATTATGCGGTAAATTGGGGTAGAAATTCGACTTACGGCCCTGGTAGCTGTCCCGTGCCAGCACGACATTCGATTTTTTAAAGTTTTAATATTTGAATGTCGTATGTCGAATGTCGTGCCAGTACGACATTCGTTTTTGAATTTCCAATATCGAATGTAGACTGCATGGCCTGCCTTATAGCGTATGCGACCCGGGCTCACACTTCCCCTACTAGCAGCCGATTGCTCGCCTAAATCAAGGCTCAGCACTTCGCCTTAAGCGCGGCTAGACTGCGGGACCGGCCGTATATCATATGCGGCACCGGCGCACATTTCCCCTACTAGCAGCGGAGTGCTAGCGTAAAACAAAGCTCTGTACTTTGCCGTAAGCGCGGGTAGACTGCGGGACCTGCCTTAAAGAGTATGCGGCCCCGGCTTACATTTCCCCGACTAGCAGCAGAGTGCTCCCCGTAAAACACGCAGCAGACTCCGGTAGAAATCCGCCTTAAGGCTGTTGTTCCACGCTCGAAACAAAAACAAAAAAGTGTTCCACTCCATTGTGATTTTTTTTTTGTTCGACTGCCGTGACAAGGGCTTGTAGGCCCAAGTGCTCCCCGTAATACACGCAGCAGACTCGAGTAGGAATCCGCCTTAAGGCCGCTGTTCCACGCCCGTAAGAACAAAAATAAAAGTGTTCCACTCCATTGTGATCTTTTTTTTTTTGTTCGACTGCCGTGACAAGGGTTTGTAGGCCCAAGTGCTCCACGTAATACACGTAGCAGACTCGAGTAGGAAACCGCCTTAAGGCCGTTGTTCCACGCCCGTAAGAAAAAAAAAAGTGTTCCACTCCATTGTGATTTTTCTTTGTTCGACTCCCGTGACAAGGGCTTGTAGGCCTAAGTGCTCCCCGTAATACACGCGGCAGACTCGGGTGAAATCCGCCTTAAGGCCGTTGTTGCACTCCCTTGAGATCTTTTTTCAACTTTTGAATGTCGAATGTCGAATGTCGTGCCAGCACGACATTCAATTTTTTGAAGTTTTTTTTTTTGAATGTCGAATGTCGAATGTCGTGCCAGCACGACATTCGGTTTTTTTTTTTCAACTTTTGAATGTCGAATGTCGAATGTCGTGCCAGCACGACATTCGTTTTTTTTCCAACTTTTGAATGTCGAATGTCGAATGTCGTGCCAGCACGACATTCAATTTTTTGAAGTTTTATTTTTTGAATGTCGAATGTCGAATGTCGTGCCAGCACGACATTCGGTTTTTTTTTCAACTTTTGAATGTCGAATGTCGAATGTCGTGCCAGCACGACATTCGTTTTTTTTTCCAACTTTTGAATGTCGAATGTCGAATTTCGTATGTTTAGCTAACTTCACACAGCTATATTTAAAGTGTACACAATTATTTAGATATCACTACGCCAATATAGCACTGCACCGCGCAATTACCCTTTGTAAATTGTAACCCTTTTTTCACTCTCGGCAGAGATGTAAACATCCACTCGCCCGCTAGCATAAGCGAGTGGAATGAAGGATCGGCTAGTACGAAATTCTAGGCGCTAGTCCATACATATTCGTTCATGTCCTTATTCATAAAGATAGTATGCATTGCTAAGCCTTTTCTTTCTCTTTCTCTCAGTCCATCTATTCCTTCGACAACGATTTGCATTTTGGATAGGTGCTTTCGACAAGGTCCGCGTCTAAAGAAACAAATTTCATCAAATGATTTGAGCGCTTTAAATCACTTGTTTATAAAGCGTTTAGAATACTTTGATTATAATACGAATAAATCTTGCAAGAAATCGATCATTTCTTTCGGCCAAAATCAGGTAAATGACCCGCGGATATTGGTTGTTACAACATAACTGATTCATCCTTTTATTCTAAATTTGTATTACACAGTTCAAAATTAGATTTTGACAGTTTGTTCGTTATGATTTTGACGCGATTATTTCGTTCATAGAGTTGATTACTAACAGATGACTAAGTTGATGATGGAAAAAACATTAACAAGTTAAGTTAAGCTAAAACATGCACAGGCAGGCGAGTGTTTCATTAGGATAAGTGCAACACTCAATTCCCAATCTTGCTTGCCCTTTAACAAATCACAACCCACCCCACAATATAAAAACTCTGCAGCAGACGAATTAAAAAAAATCTGAGCAAAGATACAGAATATCACATTTATTAGAAGTGTATAATCATTGAATATAGTTGAAAACATTGTTGCAAAAGGAGAAAGCTTGTTATGAGCAATTTCTTCTTCTGCATCAATGTTTTCAAAAGTCGTCGGCTGCAATTACGTATGCAAGTGGGAAAGGTTTAAATTAGAAACACTTTTTCAAATGATTGTCAGTTGGCTATTCTAGTATATAATGTCCGTCTTAAATAATAATGACAAAACTTTCAAAAAACAAGAAAAATATTTTTTTAAATTTAATTGAAAACAAATTGGGAAAGTTGTCCCTTTCCGTGCTTTTTTTATGAAAGTTCAAATCACAAGCAAAACTTATGGGACAGAGTTGACAAATAACACATTGACACAATTTCAGATTTAGGCTTTGTTTCTGTCAAACTGCTGAAGAAGACAACACTGAGACACACATTTTGATTAAAAGTTTATTTAAAAAAAGGAATAATTTTATTTATGATAAACAACATTACAATGATGGTGTAGAAAATACATGTCAACAATACATTTTTCAATTTGTACATTCATTGCACAGACCAAATCTTAGCAAGTTTGAAATTATGGACCTCTCAGCACATTTTTTTCTCAATTCATTACTTCTTGGCAGGATTTTACTGCTAAAATTGATTTTTTTTTTTTGGCCGGATTGCTCTAGCAATTCCGGTCTATAGATTGGCGATGTCTGTCTCTCCGTCTGTCTGTTCGTCAACATTTTGGTTAAAGTTTCAGGTTGAGGTAAAATCTCAGCACTGGAAAGGGTTACACACTTGAAACTTTGCCTGAAGGTAACCGGTAAAATAAATATTCATATATGCACTTCTGTATCTCTTCTTAAACGATCGCAATTCTACCTTCAGTACTTTGTACTTTGATTATTAAGTATTTGGTATGACCCGGCCGGATCGAACCCGCGACCTCCCGATCCTGAGACGGACGCTTTTCTACTACAACACCGTTTAACACACTTTAAAACGATATCATTTTGAAAGAATACAGTAGACGGAATACCATATCAGTGTATCTCGAAGTAAAACCAAACACCGTGAGAAAAACTTTGCCGTAATAAATATTATATGAGAACTTTTCAATAAACATTGTCTCGCCGATAGAATCATGAAACATCAGAGGACTGACTACCCTGACGTTATATCGAGGATCAATTTACGGCGTTTAAGCCGTTTACAGCATATGTTTATGAACCATGTCAGGTTTCCAATAGAAAACTATAACTAGATTGAAATTAAGAGTACAGTTTTAAAAAAGATACAGAAATAATTTGATCAAGAGAAACAAAGATTTCCCTAATGAATTGCTGAAGATTGGTGTTCATCCTACGGTCACATGTTTTTTTCACGTGATCCGTCCGCGTGAATGTGTTGACTCTTACGAACTGTGTAGATCCAGATAAAGAGTAATGATTCCCAAGCTTCTAACAATCGTGTGTAATTATAAAATGTGAACAGTGTAGATCTGGCTCTACACTGTTCACATTTTATAATTACACACGATTGTTGGAAGCTTTTGGAAACTGTTGTAGATTCTGATAAGGCGGATAAGGTGTACATGAAACTTTTGTTTATAAATTGTCAATTTCATGCCATAAATTTTAAATTCATGTTGGTCGTCATGTTGTTCATTATATTTTGTGTAATCAATTTGTTTTCTCTCTTATATATTATCCAAATGGGCTGGTTAAGCCCAATGGAAGATTATTAAAATAAACTAAACTATGAGCCGTCCCGCGAGAAAACCAACAGTGTGGACTCGGCGTAAAGTATCGACCCGGATCAGCCTAAGCATACCGCGCAGGCTTACCCGGATAGACACTTTTAGCCTCATGTGGGTTTTCTGTTACGAGAATCATTACTCTTTACCTCTGTCCCCCTGAAACGGAATGCGTCGGCCCGGATCAGTCTTCGCGGACTGCGCAGGCTTATCTGGGTCGATACATTACGCAGAGGCCATAATGTTGGTTTTTCTGGCGGGACGGCTCTATTATGTGCATTTTCATTCCTGCAATCTGGACCCAAATCGACCATTTCTGTCAGAACATCTGTGAAACCTTCTTTAACAAAAATGCAGGGATGCGCATGTTGATTTTTATCTACACTTGTTGTAAATGCAAATGTTTGTTTTCTTGGAGCGTCAATGCGATCCTCCTGCATATCTGTCCAGACAGTCGTATCAGAATCCTCATAGTTCAGAGTAAAGTTCTAAAATGTGTTTGTAAGTAAATCGCGAAAAATGTCAATCTTGACCAGACAGACAACGCTGATGATCAAATCTGCACGCTTCGCAAATGCTATGTTATTATTTTAATATTGAAAACTGAATTAAGCTTTTTTTTGTATTTACTACAATCGATGTCTGCCTCATGGAGACTGACTTAACCTTTTCCCCCATACAACAAATCTTCAGCAGCCGACTTGAAAACATTCCCGCAAACATTTTAAAACATTCTATAAATGACACTTTAATGAATAAATAGAGATGAAAACATTTAGGCAAAAGGATAAACTGCTCATTATTAGTTTTTCTTTCTTTTGCCACAATGTTTTTAAAAGCCGTCAGCTGCTGAGGCATTAGAAAGCGTCTGTATGTGGGAAAGGGTTAATTAACCAGTAGTCGTACCGTTTGTGTAGAAAAATAAAACAAAAGGCGACCCCACTCATCACGGGATTCGAACCGTGGACCTTTGTTACGAGAGGGCGGCTCTCTACCAAGGTACCACTGTATTTCACATTGTGGTTATTGCATTCGAAGGGAATATCTACCGGTGAATAAACAGATGCAAATCAACTTCAAGCACGTGAAAACGTGTGTTAACAAGCATTGGACATTGTCAGGTGAAAAATCGAGTTAATCCGTTTACACGTACATCAAACCTGTAGCAGAATACTTAGAGAAAGAAGTATTAATAATAATAAATTGTTTTTTATAATCATTGAATATAATAACTGAAGATAATTGTAGCAAAAGGAGAAATTTCTCGTTATGATGAATATCCCATTTTACCACAATGTTTTCAATCAAAGTACAAAGTACTGAAGGTAGAATTGCGATCGTTTAAGAAGAGATACAGAAGTGCATATATGAATATTTATTTTACCGGTTACCTTCAGGCAAAGTTTCAAGTGTGTAACCCTTTCCAGTGCTGAGATTTTGCCTCAACCTGAAACTTTAACCAAAATGTTGACGAACAGACAGACGGAGAGACAGACATCGCCAATCTATAGCCGGAATTGCTAGAGCAATCCGGCCAAAAATAAAAAAAAGTCATCAATTTTAGCAGTAAAATCCTGCCAAGAAGTAATGAATTGAGAAAAAAATGTGCTGAGAGGTCCATAATTTCAAACTTGCTAAGATTTGGTCTGTGCAATGAATGTACAAATTGAAAAATGTATTGTTGACATGTATTTTCTACACCATCATTGTAATGTTGTTTATCATAAATAAAATTATTCCTTTTTTTAAATAAACTTTTAATCAAAATGTGTGTCTCAGTGTTGTCTTCTTCAGTAGTTTGACAGAAACAAAGCCTAAATCTGAAATTGTGTCAATGTGTTATTTGTCAACTCTGTCCCATAAGTTTTGCTTGTGATTTGAACTCTCATAAAAAAGCACGGAAAGGGACAACTTTCCCAACTTTGATTAAATATGTTTTCAATTAAATTGTAAAAAATATTTTTCTTGTTTTTTGAAAGTTTTGTCATTATTATTTAAGACGGACATTATATACTAGAATAGCCAACTGACTATCATTTGAAAAAGTGTTTCTTATTTAAACCTTTCCCACTTGCATACGTAATTGCAGCCGACGACTTTTGAAAACATTGATGCAGAAGAAGAAATTGCTCATAACAAGCTTTCTCCTTTTGCAACAATGTTTTCAACTATATTCAATGATTACACTTCCAATAAATGTGATTTTCTGTATCTTTGCTCAGATTTTTTTTTAATTCGTCTGCAGAGTTTTTATATTGTGGGGTGGGTTGTGATTTGTTAAAGGGCAAGCAGGATTGGGAATTGAGTGTTGCACTTATCCTAATGAAACACTCGCCTGCCTGTGCATGTTTTAGCTTAACTTAACTTGTTAATGTTCTTTCCATCATCAACTTAGTCATCTGTTAGTAATCAACTCTATGAACGAAATAATCGCGTCAAAATCTTGAATCGCGTCAAAATCATAACGAACAAACTGTCAAAATCTAATTTTGAACTGTGTAATACAAATTTAGAATAAAAGGATGAATCAGTTATGTTGTAACAACCAATATCCGCGGGTCATTTACCTGATTTTGGCCGAAAGAAATGATCGATTTCTTGCAAGATTTATTCGTTATTCGTTCTGCCTATTATAATCAAAGTATTCTAAACGCTTTATAAACAAGTGATTTAAAGCGCTCAAATCATTTGATGAAATTTGTTTCTTTAGACGCGGACCTTGTCGAAAGCACCTATCCAAAATGCAAGTCATCGTTAATCGTTGTCGAAAGAATAGATGGACTGAGAGAAAGAGAAAGAAAAGGCTTAGCAATGCATACTATCTTTATGAATAAGGACATGAACGAATATGTATGGACTAGCGCCTAGAATTTCGTACTAGCCGATCCTTCATTCCACTCGCTTATGCTAGCGGGCGAGTGGATGTTTACATCTCTGCCGAGAGTGAAAAAAGGGTTACAATTTACAAAGGGTAATTGCGCGGTGCAGTGCTATATTGGCGTAGTGATATCTAAATAATTGTGTACACATTAAATATGATATTTACACTTACAAGACTTGTTATTTTCTATTATAAGCTTGAATAATCGGATTTTTTTTCGTTACTCTATGTTTGCTTTTGTGAGCATTCGTAAATTAGTCAAACCAAAAATTGCACTTAATTGTTGGTGGTGAAGGGCATATACATCACGTGACTTCAAACTCACTATGACTATGGCAGCCTCTGCGCATGCGCAAGTCTACCAAAAATCGTGTGTTACAGATGTGTTGAATTGCGTCTATAAGAGGAAAAGGGTTTAAGAGCGTCCACGAGATCCTGTTTTGGAGATCAGATGGGTAAGACAGGAGATTTTGTAATTTAATAAATTAAAAAAGTTTACGAGATCATATCAGCATACGAAAAAGGAGACATTACGTCATTGACGCCGCGTGGACGCGCGGTGTCAGTAATGAATAGGTTTTAATTTTGTACCACGGGGTTGCGTAATCGAGTAGGGAGCAACAAAAAAACAACAAGATGCAAAATACGTCTGTCTTCTACCGTTAATACACATCTTTAGACACATTTAATTTGTATTTAATAACTTTTCCCCATCATCCTAGGCTACCCTTTTTTTTAATAGTTTGTTTTACGGCCCTGACGACATCATCAAAGTTCACTTTTTCCCCAACTTCCTAGGCTAAGCATGTTTAATTGATTGGTTTACGGCCCCAAAATTTGGGGAATGTGTTTGCCTATTTATAAAATGCTGCTGTATTTCTAAACTTAAACGTTCCTCCGTATTCAGTTTGTTTATTCAGACCATTTTATTCTTGCTATATGCTGACTATACACATGTGAACCTTTTCTTTTAATTTCATAAATGCTCCATTTTGATCATAAATATCTTTAAACTTTTTAAAATTACTTCGTATTTTTTGTTTATATACTCCCGTTTTTTGTTATCATACTTCTGCTAAACTGGTAGGAGAATAGACTCCCCCCTCTCCTTCCAAAGCTTGTGTAACACTTAACTTATAACTAGAGGCATTTTACCTTAATATATATTCAAATTTAAGCATCTATTGTTGTTTTTTCTATCTAATTAATCTAGTTGGAGCAGATTTAAAACCGTTTATTGGTAAAAAATTAAGAAACTTTAGCTTGTATGACTCATTATAGTTGCAGTCAACTGTAAACCAAATGGTTTCATGACTAAACTTGTCATTTCACGACTAATCTTCACATGCTGAATATTACATAGATCGCATATAAAAAGTCTAATCCTTACGTCAAAATTGAACCTTTCTGCTCTTGGTAACCTTTTATTATAGGCTATATGGTAGCCAGGAGAGCAATATAGGCACATCTTGGCATTCTTGTTTAAAATAAAGTGACATTTGGCCTTCTTTTTCGAAATATTTACATCCTGTCTGTTTGCACACGTTACTTAAATATACTGAACTGCATCTGCTTCCTTTAAGTCATACTTCAAAATCATGAGCGGCGTCTTTGATGCTTTGCATCAAAATTCGTCTTGTATTTACATTGCGTGCGAATACACTGAACGTCTTATTTGTACACCACTAAGTACTGCTCTTGCAAAATTAATCATTCTTTAAATAATGCAGCAAAGTAATTGCATTTTAACCGCAGTGGTAATTTAGAATTTAAAGAGGATCGCCCTTTCGTTCGAAAGTCACGCAGTGACAGATGCGAAGCTTATTATTAGTCGCCGGTAGATATATTAAAAGTGTGTATTATTTATGAAGCTTCCTAAATTGTGAAGACGGTATACCACATATGGCGACATCCTAACTGACATTGCTATGTTGGTTTAGCCCCTTTACAACATACAACACATTTACGGCAGGCGACTTTGAAAACATACAGATAAAATAGGAAAGTTACAGTATAGTAATTTGATAGGGTTTGAAAACCTTGTGACAAAAGTAGAAATTGCTCATTATGAGCAATTTCTACTTTTGTAACAATGTTTTCAAAAGACGTCTGCTACATATGCATCGAATGTGTCTGCTAATGATAAATGTTTAATTCAAGGTGGATCACCCCTATTTAACTTGGCAATCGAATACCTGGTCAATATTTATCAACACAATTAATATACACTCGGCGAGTTCCACCCGAAGTCGTAAAAGATCGGTTTTGTGGAAAACGACAAATGACAAGCCGACGAACATAACCGATCGCTTTAACGCAAACAGATCGGAATCCTGAGTTGTTAAATTGAAAAAGGCAAGGTTGAGGGAAGCCAATTTCACGAGTTCAGTTAGATAAGGGTGGACAACTACAAGGGTGGTGGTTGAAACATTCAAAGATTAATTCAAGGTGAAGGACATTATTGTTTGTTTGTATTGTTGATACTGTTCAAACTTGCAAACACAATTTGACGCATCTTCAACAGACGACTTTTGAAAAAAATATGTCAAAAGGAGAAATTTCTTCTTTCTTTTGAACAATGTTTCTTTAATAATAAAAACTCTTTCATTAATAAAGATTTTCCATACTCGGCCCTGACTTTTTTCAAAGTTTGTTGCAGGTAAGCAAGGGTAAATTACTTGAGTTTTGTTTGAGCTTCTGATGGCATAGACAAGAAAGGGCTACAAGCATGCAATTAGATCTGGATCATTAAGTATTAAAAACCAACACCGTTAGATCATTGGATTGGACTGCCTTTAAAGATCGATCCGTTATCGATCCATTTTTTGTGATACAACTGAAAACATTTTGTTTGCCGAGTCGTTTGAATTGAGTCAATACCCCTTACAACAGTATTACAGTTTCGGGGCATATTCCTGGCAAATAACCAGTACTGTCATTAACTTCAAAAACTTCATCCTGGCACCTGAACATCAGTTCAATGTCTATCCCCGCATTCCTGAGCGCAAAAGAGGTAATCCATTTGAGTCGTCGCGCGAGAAAACCAACATAACAATGGCTTCTGCGTAATGTAACGACCCAGATCAGTCTGCGCAGTCCGCGCAGACTGATCCGGGCCGACACATTCCGTCTCAGGGGAATAGAAGTAAGAGTAATGATTCCTGAAACAGAAAATCCACAGGAGGCGAAAAGTGTCTATCTGGGTACGCCTGCAAAGGCATGCTTAGACTGATCGATACCTTACTCAGATGCCATAATGTTGGTTTTCTTGCGGGACGGCTCAACATTTTCTATCATTTTAAACAATATCTTGCATTGAATCCGTGTGCCTCTCTCACTGCTCACGAGACGGAGAACGCCTCGGTGATGTGGTGGTTAGAGCGTCCGACACGGGGGTGAAAGATCTATCCCCGATCGGGTTATAGCACAGATGTTAAACATGCATTCCCTCCTTAACGCCACGGATTGCGGGAATAGCATTTCGACTGTTACGTAGGTATACCATAATAATATATAGAAACGCCGTGATGACTGACATACTGTTGAAAGTGGCGTGAAACACTATTGAAACAAATCCAGGGACGAACGCTCTAGTAACTATAGTCTTATATCATCTGTTCTTCTTTTCCCCCAATATACCGTATCGTTCTTGATCCTGGAAAGAGTATTCTACGGTACACAACTTCTATATTCCAAGATATGTTTGTTTTATTGGGATTTAACGCATATGTCAACGTTATTTCAATAATATCACGGCGACTAATCATTTATTCATGATCCCTGAGTGAGCAAACCAGTACTATAGGAAATGTGCCTTATCCAAGGGCGCATAATTTACCGCCGAAAATGTGGCTCAAACACGGGACGACCGGTTTCAAATCCCCGACGCTAACCACTCGGCCACGACTGATGCCTCTATATTCCGAGAGAAATCCTCTTTCTAATTGGGCCGTGTTATATAAGAAAACGCCCTTTGTGACTTTGCTAGCAGGAAAACGAATCAGACAATCCTTATCCTTCACGCAGTCTGATTACGATCTTCCAAGTTCGCCACATAGGTACAAGCATTTCTATGTAAGCGACTGTAACCCGAGACAAGCTATTCCGATATGAGCTGTTCCAATAGAAAACCAACATTATGGACTCTGCGTAATATATCGACCCAGATAAGCCTGCGCAGTCCGCGCAGGCTAATCCGCGCCGACACATTCCGTCGCTGGGGGATAGAGGTATAGAGTAATGATTCCTGAAACAGAAAATCTACATGAGGTAAAAGGTGTCTGTCCGGGTTAGCCTGCGCGGACTGCTTAGGCTGATCCGGGTCGATACTTTACGCAGAGTCCGAAATGTCGATTTTTTTTCGCGAGACGGCTCATATGTGAGCCTCGTCCAGCGATTTGGAGCCTTAATGCATCTGTGAAGAGTGAGGACTCAGACGAACCAGTGAATCCGCATAGTGGCACCAGAGACTTCACCACCAGCATGTTGTTTACTTTAGTCCTACCTCCATCTTTTGACCAGAACGCTAGAACTGTAGCCCTACTAGTTTAACGCAAATTAACCTTTCTATGATACCGTTGCGGAGACGACCCGACCACACTTCGCTAGAATCGGCTCATGCATTTGTCATCCTAATTGCCATTCATTTAACTCTTTCAGCGCCAAAGGCAATATTGAGGTTTTTGCAAACAATACAGATTCAGGTGAGTCAGCTCGTAACGAGCTGTCTCACCTGAAATCTGCATTGTTTGGCTGTGAGTTATAAAAAATATTCCAAAAAATCCTATAACATAAAAATATTTAGTCGTCCGAGTTTGAATATGGAAGAGTCTACTTTAAACAATTTGGCGCTGAAAGGGTTAAAAATCTTCTGAGCCTCGTATTTTCTCGTAGCGTAACCCACTCAACGTCTATTGCTATCAACTATCCGTTTTATAATTAGAACTATCGCTGAAATGAATGAATGGTTACGAGCTATTTAAAGTTTAACCTTCTCCCACATACAGACGCTTTATGATGCCTTTGCAGCAGACGTTTTTTGAAAGCATTGTGATCAATTTCTCCTGTTGCCACAATGTTTTTAACTTTATTCTATAATTGTTTTTTCATTAACAAAGAGTTTCAATATTTCGTTTACTAAATATCTATTCAATTTACATAGAGTTCCAGTACTTTCTATACTAAATGTCTTTGAATTCGTCTGCTGCAGATTGATGGTATGTAGGAAAGTGTTAAATACCGGGAATCTCTATTTAGACTACACACAATTAAAGACCGCATTATGACCTTAGTGTAAGTTCTTGGCAAATAAGCGGCGCTTTACGAAAACCAACCGTTTCACCTTTTCCCTCATACAACAAATCTGCAGAAGACGACTTTGAACATATTTTGTCAAAAAATGGAAAATCTCTATAATTGAATGGATGACCTATGACTTAATTAAAGGGAAAAACATTGTGGCAAAAGGAGAAATTGCTCGTTTTGAGCAATTTCTTCTTTTATCACAATTTTTTCAAAAATCCGTCTACTGCAGAGGCGTCAGAAAGCGTCTATTTTAGGGAAATGGTTAACTGTGTAGAACCAGATCAGCAAGCGTATCTTCAGAGTCTGTTTAGACCCTGTATTATTCGACACTAAGTCATAGAAGGTTTCAAGAAACGTCCGTTAAGCGGTTTCCATTTTTATCTTTAGTGTTTTTCCACCCATTTTGGTTTTCCTGGAAGACCGGTCGCTTGAACTCCATCATGTTGACGACCGCGGATTAATTCGATGTAAATTCGGAAAAAAATGGACACACGAAACGTGTTTTACGAAACTAAACTTAAGCGGGTATTTGCTATGTCTATTTATGATATGAGCCAGTTCATTGGAATAAGACAAGTTGACATACTTGAACAGTGCATGTTCACCAACCCATGATAATCCATGCAGTCTAATGATATTCTTTCGAACTTGACTATAGCTTACGGCAACTTTAAAGGGACAAACACGATTTTTTTTTATCTCTTGCGCACGACATAGTATCTCTATTTATTTTTATCTCGTGCGCACGAGATAAAAAAAAAATCGTATGTAATTATATAAATGTGTGTGTCCCTTTAGAGCTGCCGTAATAGCTTACAACAAGCGTGAACAAGAAATATGTGTTCGGTGTAAATCCTTATCGGAATGTGCGTTACTGGTCACAAAATCGGCTTGTATCACTACCCATGGACAGGCTTATATCTCATTCAAATGACATATGTTTGCCTGGAGTTCGTGACTTATTTGCCAGGATTTCGTGAACTATGTTTGCCAGGAGTTCGTGACTTATTTGCCAGGGTTTCGTGAACTATGTTTGCCAGGAGTTAGTGACTTATTTGCCAGGGTTTCGTGAACTATGTTTGCCAGGAGTTCGTGACTTATTTGCCAGGGTTTCGTGAACTATGTTTGTCAGGAGTTCGTGACTTATTTGCCAGGGTTTCTTGAACTGTGTTTGCCAGGAGTTCGTGACCTATTTGCCAGGGTTTCGTGACTTATAATTACCAGGAGTTCGTGACTTATTTGCCAGGGTTTCGTGAACTATGTTTGCCAGGAGTTCGTGACCTATTTGCAAGGGTTTCGTGACCTTTGTTTGCCATGAGTTCGTGACTTATTTGCCAGGGTTTCGTGACCTATGTTACACGCGTCTTTTAAAACGTAGTTGGAATATAGGAAAATATAACTTGTTTAGCACTTCTTTAACCCTTTCCCTCCTACGACAATTCTGCAGCAGACGACTTTGAACACATTTTGTCAAAAAATAGAAAATCTCTATAATTGAATGGATAACCTATGACTAAAAGTGGGAAACATTGTGGCAAAAGGAGAAATTGCTTGTTTTGAGCAATTTCTTCTTTTGTCACTTATGTTTTCAAAAATCCGTCTGCTGCAGAGGCGTCAGAAAGCGTCTATAAGAGGGAAAGGGTTGATAAGAAAGTAACACAAGTACCAACAAAACAGCTAGAACGAGTATACAATCAATATACAGTGCTACGAAAACAATTAAGCGAACAAAATATCTGAAATTATCTTTAATCGCCGTATATTAAACCTACAAATCGACTTTACTCAAGGAACAGTAGACTGGAATATCTCCACAAGGAACTTAAGTTTCATTAAATAAATAAAAATTAAAACAAACCGAAGAAAACATTTAAACTGAAACAATTAAATAGGTTTTATGATTCCTTTGAATTTGGCAGAACTTTATAACTTCATTTTCATTCAGCAAAATATAAGATAATGTTTTTAACTTCATTTGTAGATTAACTCTCTTCGTTTTTCTATTCAAATTTGACTTTTTAGAAAAGCATTCACAATAATTATCAATTGTCCCTATTCGGTGGAGCCTATTACGAGATTTATACGCTAACATATTATGATACCAATTACGGGTCCTGATGATATACTGCATGCAGCGTCCCATGCGAGGTGATTTATCTTAACGGTCTCCCCAAAGCCCTTTTACGCTTCTTCAATTTAGCTATTTCTTGTTACAATCAACCATTCTTTCTTATATTTTCAGACACCTCCCCTGTTGTGTATTGGTAAGAGGGTCCACCTCGAGAGTGGGAGACCAGGGATCGACTCCCGGTCGGGTCATACCAATGACTTTAACATTGACTGTAGTGGCTTTTCACCAGGGCGCTCAGAGTTTCGGGGATAGCATTACCACTAATGCGATGGCGTCGGGATAAACCTCCTAACAGTACTGGTAATGTACAAGGTGACGTCGAAATATGACACTGTTGAAAGCGACATATGAGCCGTTCCACCAGAAAACCAACAGTATGGAATCCGCGTAATGTATCGACCCAGATCAGCCTGCGCAGTCCGCGCAGGCTAATCCGGGCAGACACATTCCGCCTCAAAGGGATAGATGTATAGAGTATTGATTTCTGATACAGAAAATCCACAGGAGGCGAAAAGTGTATGTCCGGGTTAGCCTGCACGGCACGCTTAGGCTGATCAGGATCGATAATTTACGGCTCATATAATACCATACAAACATCTTGCAGACAATTATATATGTAACACCGGTTTCCACGCTATTTAAAGTTATATGTATTAACTTTCTCGTGGAACGGCCTCTTATGTACGCCGCACAGTATTCCTCCCAGATAACTTAGTATTGTCCCACATAGACTATTTAGTTAATTGGTGGAAGACAAAAGACTCTTTACAAGAAAGAAATATGTCAATCAGTTGAAAAATATTCAGTTGGATTGATAAACATACCGTTATCCTTCGCTTCTCAATTTCCATTTACCTCTTTCAGCGTCGATTTGTTTAAATTAGACGCTTTCATATTCAAAATCGGGCGTCTGCATTTCTCATGTAATATAAGTTTAGACTATTTTGATAACTAAAAGGCAAACACTGCTGATTTCAGGTGAGACAGCTCGTTAAATATCACTCGCCGAGGTGCTCCGTGTGTAAGAGGAACCTGAATACACCTCAAGGAGTTAGCACTGTAATGGTGTAAGAAAACCAGCGAATCACATGGTATCACATGTTAAGCTGAACTAGTCGCCGTGATATAACTTAAACATTGTAGAAAACGTCTGTTTTTAAACTCTTCTCAATCATCTAATTGGAGATGAAGACAGAATCTCTTTCTGTTTGACGCTGCGTTATCGGTAATGAGGTATAATTGCATAAAGATGAATAATATTACGCAATAAACATATTTATGTATATGTAAGTTATGAGATTACTGTCATATCTCCCTTGATCTGCAACAGCTTGCACGTTTTAAAGGTATTTATTACTGTATCATTTATCCTTGAGTGCAATGAATACTGAAACTGAACACTACGTTTCGCAAAAAAACTAGTATATATAGTTCAATAGTTTTTCACGAATACCGATTTAGTTTTTTGTCGAAACGTAATAGGGATTCCGCTTAAAAGCGTAAAATATATTCTCAATTGATCGAAGCCAATATTAGATATCTAAATCGTAAATCATTTGTGACATGTTTCATGAAAACTTATCATCGGGATTTTGCGAGTCTTGGTAGTACTTGGTTAGATGACCTAATTTTGTTTTAATTTAGCAAATGTTTTTATGCATAAAACCTAGGTCAATGTCACACAATGATATCGGAAATCAACCGTACCCATCAAGGTGCAAGCTGCGTCTTACGATTTAGGGTTTTCTTACATCTGCGTACATTGAAGAATCATTTGAGTCGTGCGTACAGTGAAGAATGTCGTGAATCTGTGCATGTTCCCCTGTCTAACCTGAGTAAAATATCTTAAATACATAAACGCATATTTTGACCGAAAAACTAGACGTGTGGCCCATTTAGTGTCATTTGTTTAATGTTAAGACATTAATTGACGTCCATTTCAGTAATGGCTGAATTGTGATAATCTCGCATTGCGTTAATACATTTAATTATTTTCCTGATAAAGAAGAGTTTTGTTTACTCCTTTTCAGCAGACGGCTCTTTGAAAAACGAACAAGTTCTCATTTTCTTGTGATGTTCTGAACTATGAATATATATTACCCTTTTCCAGATAAACAAATCTGCAGCAGACTTCGAAAAATAATGATTAAAATTTGGCAAGTTTAATATGTGATTAGAGTTGAAAACATCGTGACAAAGGTCGCCTGCTGCAGAGAGATACAGAAATCCTCTGTATGTGGATAAGGGTTTAGTTTTACCTTCAATTCGATGAGCCGTCTCTTGAGAAAACCAACATTGTGGACTCTGCGTAAATCATCGACCCGGATCAGCCTAAGCATGCTGCGCAGGCTAACGCGGATAGACACTTTTCGCCTCCCGTGGATTTTCTGTTTCAGGAATCATTACTCTATACCTCTATTCCCCTGAGACGGAACGTGTCAGCCCGGAACAGACTGCACGGACTGCGCAGGCTGATCTGGATCGATACATTACGCAGAGGCCATAATGTTGGTTTTCTCGCATGACGGCTCAGCTGTTATATTTTTTTCTTCAGACGTTTTCAAAGTAGACGCCAATGAAAACATCTCACACTGTAAAAGTTAATGGAATCTGTTTTATAAAATTACTGGGTATTTCCATTCCCATTCTTACGATTATTTCGCACTAAGTGTCCAAATGACATCACCATCATTAAATTTGCATAAGTTTAAAGGTGAAAAACAACGGGAATAAAAGGTTTGCTAAATTTATTCCATACGGACACGAGTCGAATTATTTAAAAATAAAAATGAATTATTTAAACACTTTTAATGATCTACGCCAGAAATCGATACCGCATCGATATTTATATTTACTCTAAAACCGCTAGAATGAATGGATATAAAGAACCATGCTTTAACGTTATGCTGCGTCATAATAAGAGAATACGCATGCGTATCGATATGCTATTGCCTGTTAACAGCTTTTCTTGGACACATATCGAGGGCTTGGCGTGAAACGGTTGTAAAGATTTTATGGCGAGGTGATTAACCTTGGTAAACAAAATAGCAATTTTACCTACAACCGTTTCAAGCCAAGCCCTCGATATGAGCTGCAAGATGCGATTTCGGATCGTATTACAATTGCGTACTGTGAAGACTCCGGTATGCCTGTGAATCAACAGAATCACACGAGACTTCACTTTCCGCTCCCCAAGTAGTGTAAACCCGCGTCTAAATTGCATGAAAACATTATTAATATAATAGTTTTAGCAACAGAATATTTCAATCAATCGGAACTAAGTGATCATTGTATTTCCATTAAAAAAAGGCTACTTTTCCAATAGTTCAAAGGTCTAATTAAGACTGAAAATCCATCAATTTATACACAGGGATCTTTGACTGTCTCCAACCATGAATGTCACAAATATATAAAGATTAAAATGGCAGCAGTTCACCGACTTAATAATCTGTGAAGATTACGTTGAGGTCGGGCATATGACAGTCTGACCAAACAAACTCTCACAATTCACGTTTCATTAGTGGCCCTGTTCTTTCTGTCGTGTACGTTATTTACTTTTATATACAGTTCTGTTTGTTTCAATATAGAATATAATGCATACAATATACAAATCGAGCGATTTTACAATATTGTAACACAATCGTTATCCCAAAAGAAGACAATTGCTCATGCCTGTATGAATCGTTTGCTAAAGGCCACGTTTTAATTGATAAGAATTTAACGCCGTTTTCAACCGATTTTGTGAAACAAGTGCCACCAGTATAGATCCAGGCAAGTCGGTGCATCCGTGCCGTCTGATCAGTCTCAAACATGTTTGCCCTAAACTGTTTTCCTGGTTCCTCGTTGTACATTACCTTGACTGACTTTGACATTGCACATGTTTTCTCTTTCGCAATTGCTTTTTTCTGATATAATAACAGTGTGCGTAACATTGACAAACATGAAGTATGATAACATAGATAACAGACCCCGGACTGTCAAACTCTGAAAACGTGCTCTATGCTCAGAAATAAACAATGTGCTCCCAAAACGAGTCATGACTTGTCAATTAGGCCTAATAAATCAACTACATGAGCATAATATTGAACCGTCCCGCGAAACAGCCAACATTGTGGCCTCTGTGTAATGTATCGACCCAGATCAGCCAGGCTAATCCGGGCCGACACATTCCGTCTCAGGGACATAGTGGTATAGAGTAATGACTCCTGGAACAGAAAATCCACAGGAGGTGAAAAGTGTCTGTCCTGGTTAGCCTGCGCGGCATTATTAGGCTGATCCAGGTCGATGCTCTACGCAGAGTCCACAATGTTTGTTTTCTCGCGAGACGGCTCATATATTCTGAGCACAGAGTAAACTTATATAGGTTTGGATAAAGCTGAATAGTAGCAAACCCTACATTTGTTCCAAAGAATCGTGTAGATGTCCAGATAAGGAGGGGTATTCAGCTCTTTTCCCCACAATTTCTCTCTTACCATTCAATCAAACCCTATGTTGTGGGTACTCAAAAGAATCGTCTCAATGAGACGATTCTTTTGAGTACCCACAACATAGGGTTCGAGGGTCAAATAAGCATTTTAGTACATGCAAAACGCCCCTTATCCAGAGCTCTGTCGTGTCTTCCAATTTTTCCTTGGTCCTGGATCATATACCGACCAAAATCTAATTTATATATTCCAAATTGCCACTTGAGTTGGGAAACGAATTGTCCCATTATACATCTAATGTATTTGATAAACGGAGTTATTAATACGTTTACGAGAAACCAATGACTTGTTTCTGCAATAGTGGTGAAGATTTAAACGCGAGCAACAAAGGTAAATTAGGTTATTAGGTAAGACACTGATTATGTGCATTACTTTCAAGATAACTAATGGTCCTCACGTTCGTTAAATGGTATATACAGACCAGTTAATGTCTATTCACAGATGTTGCATCTGAAATGCAAGCTATAAATACATTTAAGCCGCGTCAATGTATTTACTGCTTATTTGCCTATGCGTACAAAAGAGACTCATGCCAGCCTGCATACGGGAAAAGGGTAATGTTCTTCCATGCATTATCGGACATTTGTAAGTATTTCAACAGCCAAAGTCCTACACGTATTGGGCGAAACAACAAACACACATCCACTCGGAAGACCTTTCATCCTGGTGAACATCTTTGTAAAGTTTTGTGAGTCTGGCTCATACAATTTTGCATATATGCGAATCCCAAACTGCATGCTTTGTAGGCTATTTCTTAGGTAATTCAAATGTCATTTATCTGCAATGGGCGAAACAACAAACAAAACCGCAGGTGCATAAATTCCCATACTGGTGAACATATCTGTATTTTAAGTGCCAATGGCTCAAATAGTTTTGGCCGAGATATGCGCGACACAAGATTTGGTGAGATGCGGAGCGACGGATAGATAATGGAAACTCTAGGTGCCCCCCATTTCAAAGAGAGAGCTTAAATGGAGAATTAATACTCAAATTAAAGGTCTGATGGGTCACTTCTAATGTACCAGTGGAGAGTCGTTATATAAGCGCCCCAACCTTATTTCATTTGCTGCCAGTGTATATCCAGATCGGTATGTGTATCCGCGCAGACTAATCTGACGCTGCGCCGTTCAACAATTAGTCAGCGAAGGTTTTAAGAAAACGTCTGCAACCCAGCGTCAATTTGGATACTTTTAGCATGGATAGGCAGGAAGGGCTTTAGTTGAATAAATGAAATGTAATCATAACGCTAGTTGGTTTCCGTGGAGCACCACATGCTTTGTCTTCCTACCTCACACTTTTGTTGAAGACAGTGCTGTAGTGGTAGAGCGTCGGCTGCTCCTACCAAAGGTCCCTGGTTCGAATACCTTGATGGGCGTGTCATACCTTTTGGATTTGTGCATACAAACGGTGCGAGTACTGGTCAAGCCTACATGGAGGGAGCAGAGGAAACCAACCTTATGGACTCTGCGTAATGTATCGACCCAGATCAGCCTGGACAGTCCGCAAAATCTAATCCGGGCTGACACATTCCGTCACAGGGGAATAGATGTATAGAGTAATGATTCCTGAAAATGAAAATCTACAGGAGGAGAAAAGTGTCTGTCCGGCTTAGCCTGTGCGGCATGGTTAGGCTGATCTGGGTCGATACTTTACGCCGAGTCCACAATGTTGGTTTTCTCGTAATTCGGTTCATATTTTTGTAGTAATAATTGTATACAATTTCAGAAATAAGAATGATATTGAGGGGAAAAGACAAGTAATTAATGCAACTACATTTGTGTGGTGAACCATCTATCAATCAAATAATACTACAACAGCTCCAGACAAGGGGTTACATGTATAGCGTTTCTGTAAATCCTTTTTTCACCTACAAGTCCTATGTTGTTGGTACTCAAAATGATTGTCTTATTAAGACGGGTTATTATCAGTAGCACACCATAGACTTATCATGAGTTATAGGCGATAATTTACAGAATGAGGAACACATTGTTCCTCCTTATCTAGAACTCTTGACTGGTATAAACCTTTCCCATATACAACTTGTCTGCATCAGATGACTTTGAAAGAATAAGTAAAATAATGTAAACATTTCTTTAACCCTTTCCCTCATATAGTCGCTTTCTGACGCCTCTGCAGCAGACGGCTTTTTAAAAACATAGTGACAAAAGAAGAAATTGCACAAAACGTGCAATTTCTCCTTTTGCCACAATGTTTTCGACTTTTTGTCATAGGTTATCCATTCAATTATGGAGACTTTCTATGTTTTGACAAAATACGTTCAAAGAATTGTCGTATGAGGGAAAGGGCTAAATGAAATTATAATTATTGAATAGTGAGTGAGCAATGAGCAATGTCTTCGTTCTCCACACTGATTTCAAGAGGAGTGTTCTGCATATGCGTCAACATTGCGTCTGCAAATGGGAACTGTTTGATTAACCCTTTCCCTCATACGACAATTCTGCAGCAGACGACTTTGAACGTATTTTGTCAAAACATATAGAAAATCTTTTGTCACTATGTTTTCAAAAAGCCGTCTGCTGCAGAGGCGTCAGAAAGCATCTATATGAGGGAAAGGGTTGATTAAAAGAACCGCAAGAACTTACTTCATCTTCTCCAAATGACATCAAAGCTTTGTCATCCATATTTTATTTGTAGTTTTCCTCTGCAGGTACGTTTATAATATAAGCCTTTAAACGAATTAATGTCTTCTTTGCTAATGTAAACGTACTCCTTCGTTGTATTTGGTGAACGTGGTAATTCCTTTTTAGTTTCACTTATTAACTTTAAAACACCGAATTACACTGGAAAATCCCTGCATTTCATATGATTAATTATATTAAATATATGTGTGGAGTTTAAGTTCTGTGAACGCAAGACTTGATTAATCACTCAGAATGTTAATAAATGTATCAATACCATTCAGACTGACTGATTAGCGTTCAACTACCTCTTTTACTGTTAACAGTTTTGTTTGTTAATACATTCAGCACATAGATATATGTTATAAATAAAATAGTATCAACTAAAAAAAAATAAAAAAGTTTAAATAAATAGTCAAGATAAATCTAGAGTTTTACATCCGTATTATCTTTTTTTTTTTTGTCTTTTTAAAAAAACACTCATAATAACGAACAAATCAAAGCAATGTATCGACCGAGTTAAGAGATTCAAGCCAGAACGAAACTATCGGATTGCTTCGTACGTAATGAAAAATAAATAGAGCGACAATGATTATTTATAAGCCTTTATTAGCCCGCAAGTTGTAAGTCAATAGAAAGTTTTCAAACTGACATGTATTGGAGTTTTAGTATCGGGACAGCCCACAACACGAGCTTATAATGCAGTTGTAGTTGTAGAAACGAGTATCAGCTTTTTTTTTAAAAAGTTGATAGGCCTATTAGGATTTAACCATCGGACAAGTGCAGATTATAGTCATAGAAAAGTTTAAAGAAGAAGTCTATTTCAAATACAAGTTCAATAGGCCACATGGCCCGTGAGAAAAACATAATACACAAATAAATATAAAATATGACATAGCAAGTGGAGAACATTTACCAATGTACAAGTACATACTTTGGAAAAAGATAAAATGTCGCTTCATAGACGGATAAGGTGTTGTTCATGCGTACTATCATGTCGTCATGACCGCTGTATATATACACGTTACCATATTATATGATAGTATATAACATAACATAATATATTATAATATAATTTAATATATTATCACATTTTAAAATACAATGTTATTTGATATCACAGTTTACAATACAATATATATAGGAGTTCAATACATTTTTTATTAAGCGAGCCTTTGGCGAGCTTAATAACACATTTCTTGAACGAGTTTAATAAAACTGTTTATGAAATTACAACGAATGTCAGTCAGATTGTGTTCATCACATGACGAAACACAAAAAGAAAAACGGGTTATCCAAAACTATTTTAATTTCGTCAGTAAACCGTATAACAATGCCACAAATAATTATGCCGAGGTCATATTCGGAGTTTATGAGTTCAAAGAAGAAGTTTATTTCAAATACAAGTTCAATAGGCCACATGGCCCGTGAGAAACACATGATACACAAATAAATATAAATCAAAGTACTGAAAGTACTATAGGTAGAATTGCTGTGTGATGTGAAGAAGGGAAAAAAGGAAAACTGAAAAACTTAAGTACATAATTATAAAAACTTTTATTTAAATTAACTCAGCATGACAGTTAGACAAATATGCAATATAATGCCAGAATAAACTATCCTTGATAACACATTCTTCTTGGTGGTGCTAACATGTATTAATCCCTTATTAATTAGTCCACATGATACATGATACCATGTAAACATCACCTATACATATTCATGTCAAAACAGTTTCTTAAAAGTTAATTGAGTGTAGATCAAATGATTCATTTTAGTGATTAGTTAATAAACATTAATACTATATATTTAGTATATTGACTACTGAGGTTTAATGTAGCAATAAAATGTGCCAGCATTATACTTCTTGTGTATGAAAATGATATTACATGCCTTTGTCTGAAAAAAATAATTGGATGAAAAATTCCAGATTAATTTATTGAGGCCTTATGGAAAGCAATATTTGAAGTGTACACAACAAATAGATTGTGTAACCTTAATAATCCAAGAACAAGTTTTTGACATTAACAAGCTAATTAACCGTTTCCCTCATCCGACAATTCTGCAGCAGACGACTTTGAACATATTTTGTCAAAAAATAGAACATCTCTATAATTAAATGGATAACCTATGACTAAAGGTGGAAAACATTGTGGCAAAAGGAAAAATTGCTTGTTTTGAGCAAAATTATCGTATGAGGGAAAGGGTTAATGAGCAATTACTCCTTTAATCTGGTTTCAAATTAACTTTCAATTTTGTGAACATGTGTTCACCTGATTATGTCCTAGAATGTAATATGATGGAAAGTGTTGACTTTTCATTTCATTATTTTTTTCTTGGACACTACCATGGTAAATTAACAACATTAATTAGTAATGAATGATTACAATGTACTAACAGGGAAAAGAAATGTATGAAATAAACCCTTTCCCACATACAACAAATCTGCAGCAGACCACTTTGAAAATAGTGACAAAAACCTGAAAAATCTCCATAAAAGATAATTTTACCTTTGGCCACAAGGTTTTCGAAAGTCATCTTCTGCTATTGCATTTGACGTTTGGAGATGGGAATTTGTTAAATATCAAAGGAATTATCAAAAATGTTATATTTAAATCTGTTGCTTTTTATCTACACATCTTTTGCCTTCTTCTGTTGACATGTAGTATCAATACTATTAGGTGTCCATGGCTATTACAATAACCTCCTGTCCTTGTTTTGTTACATGATCTTTTCTCTCACACATCTCGAAAAATGTTTCTATGTCCATTTCATCTGTGAGAAGTGGTATTAACAAATCTTCAGACACAGAGCAATGATGTGTCATTCAACAGTAAGACCTTTTTATCGTCCACACTGAACCCTTCAGCTGTCATTGTCATATTTTCCGTAGGCATATCTTTTTTCTGAAACATAAAATAAATTAATAACTTATTTAAAATTTTCATTTTAGAACATTAACTTTTACCAATTTTTAAATTTTAACTCAAACACAGAAGTTGCCTATAACAAGCAATCTCCTTTTGCTTTCAATTCAATTCAATCATATTACTTTAAAACATTCATCTGCTTCAAATGTGTTGCATTTGAGAGTGGTACAGTTAAATGAAATGAGTCTGAAAGTTTAGTTCTTTCATTAATTGATATTGTTGCATTTCAAAGATCATGTTAAGTTTCAAAATGTTGTTTATTTATTTTCAATATCATCTTTTGCACATGTGTTGTATGTGTGAATGCATACTATTCCTATCATGAGCATATTATGTTTGCATTATATAAGTTTGAACAATAATTAAAGCACATTTTTTTTATTTGTACAGACAGTGTCCTTGACTTGATTAAATTAATAACAACAAACAGCCAGACTACAGAAAGTAAATGATTGAAATAAATCAACATCAGCCTTCCATACGGGTGACATATAAAAAAATGTTCAGGTTTCAATATAAAATGTTCAATGAATCAAGTGTTATTTTACCCTTTCCAATATACAACGTTATCTGTACATCTAGGAAAAAACACAGTAAAGCTGTTTTAATCTTAATATATTATTTCTATAATATCCCGGAATCTCTCACCTGAGTAATGCAATAATATTTATAATGCAAAACACATGACACAGTCTCAAACTGCTGAAATAAATCTATATGACCCATATTTGAACTTAACCTAGATATCATTAACCCTTTCCCTCATATTGACGCTTTCTGATGCCTCTGCAGCAGAAATTATTAGGAAAAATAAGAGAAAAAATAACAAATTGCTCAAAACGAGCTCAAAACGAGCAATTTCTCCCTTTGTCACCATGTTTTCAATTAAATTCAATAACTGAACTTTCATTTAAAAGGAGTAACCATTTTTTCTTGGACATGTTTTCAAAATCGTCTGCTGCAAATTTTTGTATGTAAAAATATTTAAGACAAACATTCTGATAAAGTTTCAACATGCTCAAGATAAAAATGTGACATCCAGAGTGATAACAAGATTTCATTTAATTTGACCTACTAGGCTAATGAACCTTGTTTTGGACCTGCTATGGCCCAGTTTCGAACTTGTCCAAGGTTTGATGGATTTTCCTGAAGATCGGATTCAAAATGAAACGTGTTAATCTTGACGACACACACCAGAAGTACGCCTGATAAAATGTGATCACAATAGCTCACATTGAGCTCGTTGTGCAAAGGTGAGCTAAAAAAATAAACATAATGGCAAACAGACAGAATTGATCACTGTGAAAAAATACATATATAACGTTTTAATTTGTTTAGTCTTAAGTAAGCTGACGTAAGCTAACGAATTTTACCTCGATTGTTGTTCTGGATGTATAGTTTAATGTTGTTCCATTTCTGAATGTATTGGTTACTAAGTCGGTTAGAAGTAGTAGTCCCCAGGACGAATTGTTGTAATGGCGGCTTCTCTCCATAATGTTAATTTAACCTTTGCCAAGCGTTCATCCTGGACCTATATAGCTGTTATGGTATGTTATGGTATAGGCTCTCCCTTGACCATAACCTCCTGTTATTGGTCTGCCTGAAATTTGACAATAGATTCACTTTCATGTTTTTGCCACAATATTTTCAATATTATCCTGATTTATGTACATTTCCTTTATCCTTGCAAGATGTATTCAACATCGTCTTCTTCAGAATTGATGTATTTGGAATAACTTAACTCTTTCCCACATGGAGAAACATCTGCAGCAGATGCTTTTTTCTCTCATTCATATTGAGCATTTCTTTTTGGTTTCAATGTTTTCAACTATGTTCATAATATATTCATTCAGAAACATTTACAACATTTGTTAACAGCATATTTAGACAATAGCAGCAGATTACTTTTGAAAACATTATGGCAAAAGGTGAAATTGATCATGGCCACAATAGTTCAACTTTATTTAATAATTAAGCTATCTTTTATGGAGTTTTTCAGGTTTCACTGCTGTTCAAGATGAAATTGAAACAAAAATGACCCACATGAATACTGGCTCTCCCATGTAACACAATGTATTTTTAATGAGCCTCATTGATAGCAATTTTCAAAATGAAATACTGATAACCAATATCAACTCAAATAGGTTTCAGAATAATTGCCTACTTTGTAAATCAACAGTATTAACCAAACGAAAGGTGGATATTAATATATAAACCAAAAGCAAACTGAAAAGAATGGAATCGCTAGACAAAAGGTAACTGACTTTTTCAAAAGAATTTCACACCGATTGAAACGAGCAATCCTAATTAACAGTAAAATGAATAAAAAATAAATATTACTATCTACTTACGATGATTTCAGGATCCGTACTGTTTTCCAACTACAATTTAATTTACTGTAGCCAACCGTAACCTTTCGACCTTTAACCGGATACGGTGTGAGGGTAAATATTATTCTGTTTACAGGATAATGCGGGGGTTGTATTTATTTCCTAAACAAGTAATCCACACAATTCTTTCCTGATTTCAGCTGCAATTAAATTTTTCCTCCCGCGAAGTGACGCTATCACAAGGTACACACTTTCAGGTGGTACTCTGCTGTTTCACCGGCTGATTGAAAATATGTTCTAAAAGCAGAGTACCAGTACATGTATATTTTCCAGGGCCACATCCGGGCAAATAAAATGACGCAATATATGTCCAGGGCCAACCATAAATAATGAATATTCATAAATTCTGCTCTTAGGCCTGGGTCAGATAAACAAACCCTTCCCTTAACATGGCTTTTAACTGAATTACAGCAGTTTTCGCATCAAAATAGGATCGTAAATCCTTATGTGAGTCTAGCAGAACGTTCACGTGCAGTAAATATGTTTATCAAGACTATGACATTCGCATTGAACAAACGGTTCTGCGTTGAAAAAAGGTTTCTAACTTGATAATGTAAACAGGGCGTGGTGATATTTTAGGTTGATTTGCGTAAGAATATTCAAACATAATATACATTCAAATATGATATTTACACATTATAAGACTTGTTATTTTATATGACAAGCTTGAATAATCAGATCTTTTTTAATTATTCCATGTTTGCTTTTGTTAGCATTCGTAAATGAGCCAAACAAATTTGCACTTAATTGTTGGCGTACTGATATTTGGTATAATTGGTGTTCTGGGGCATTTACATCACGTGACTTCAAAATCCAACCTGTAACAATGGTCTCGTTTGCGCAAGCGCAACTCTACCAAAAATGACATAGCAAGTGGAGAACATTAACCAATTTACAAGTACATACTTTCCGCCAGTAAACCGTATAACAATGCCGCCAATGATTATGCCGAGTATTCAGCTTAGTTAACGAGTTTATTTAAAGTGATATTAAATAAACACTCATGGGATATTCTATTCATCACAACAAATGCTTTATGAGGCGTATTTCGATAACATGTACTTAACGTTTACAATATTTCTAGATGAAATTTACCGGTTTGGCACCAAAGTGACTAACGTTATGACGTCAAACTGCTGATGTGACGTCATTTTTATAGTGATTTGGTTATGTTTGGTTTGGTTACACACGTATAAAGAAATACGTAATGGGTATACTAGATCGGATACAGGCATTGTCATGTGTTAAAAAATAATATGATACAAAATAACATAACATAATATAATATAATATGTATAATATAGACATGGTGCATATTGACAGTTGTCAACCTCTTTAGTAGAGATTATAGAACAGACAGAAAGAGACAAACACCATTGTCATATTTAAAGGCATATCGAGGGCTTGGCGTGAAACGGTTGTAACTAAAATTTGTATTTTTTTTACCAAGGTTAATCACCTCGCCATAAAGTCTTTATAAGTGTTAAATCATTTTTCTTGGTAAACAATGGAAATTTAGGTGCCATTGCTCATTCTGAGCAATGGCACCTAAATTTGCATTGTTTACAAAGGGGTCAACATTGCCCCTAAACAAGGGTTTTCAAAATAGGTTTTTAGTTACAACCGTTTCACACCAAGCCCTCGATATGTACGGCACATATCCATCATTAAATGAAAATTTATTTATATTAGTTCATAAATTGTAAAGACAACACACAATTTATATTAACAACTTATTTGACATTTGATATTACCATTACAAACCATATCTTAATTGAAAAGATTTCATTACACAGGTACTACAATTTCTCACTTAGTGCATTCGAAAAGTTGTTAAAGTTTATACATGCTAGGATTGGACCAATTATCCTTAAAAAAATATATTTTAAGAAGGTCAGAATAGAAATTACATTCTATCACAAAATGGTATTCGTCCTCAATCTTATTACATGTAATACATTTTATATCTTCACGTGGGATACAGTTAGAGCGATGCCACCTAACAGTTTCAATAGAAAGATTATGAGATGAGAGAACCTTGACATTGGAACAATTAAATTATTACTGAAAATACATTTTAAATAAAAGAGAAAGTTGAAGGGGTCAATGGATTTAAAGAAAGCACTACGTGGTGAATGACCAATTATTGCATTCCAGTTCTGTACATTTTAATCACGCAAACGTTGGTTGAAATGACTCATAAAAGCAATTACGTTACCAAAACCCTGAGCTAACCAAACTTCATAAAAACCTAATGATGCCAATATCTTTTTAAGTAAGGAAACCTACGATACTTTATGTGAATACAGGTCTTCATCAGACTTTAGAACATCGTACATGATTTTACAATACTTTAAATCGTCACTGTTTTTTTATTTTTAAAGAAAACTTAACAATTCTAATATGTCTATTGTAGGCTTAGGGAAATCTACCTAGTACGCCGTAAACAAAGTCATTTTGTGTGCAACATTTAACGTGTACAATACGTTTGCAATATTGTGTGTGAAAACGTTCCACACAATTTGTCTTATAAAAAAAACCATACTTAACTAGAGTAGTTCAAAATGGGTAAAATCAACCTGTCAAAACATCAAGTCTTTGTTTCACGCTGACATTCGGAAAATTGTATAAGTATTTATTGAGTTTAAAAATTGTTTGTTTGCACTTTATCGGCGAGAATTGCCTCTGTAGTATTAAACAAATCGCCTTAGGAAAAGACAACACCTAGATAAGAAAGAGACTTGACTATTTCAATATTGTCCCTGTTAAATGTAAACTTTAGATTCCTTGGCAAAGTACCACCTTTTCTGAAAATATTTATTTTAGTTTTCTGTACATTTATTTTATGTTTCCACCTAAGACAATAAGTATTTAAGCAATATTAGAATCACAATTCTGGGATAAAATTAGAGTAATAATTTCACTTTCCATTACCATTAACATCTAAATAGTTATGCTTCATTTTTACTGGGTAGACTTACCTAGTAAGCCAAATTGTGTTCATTTGCATGACTTTCTATTGACAGTTTTTCAATATTTACTGTCAAAATAGTTTTGAACTACGTATTACTTACTTTTTTATCACAATTAGCAGAAGTTTCAACATTTCAAAAGTTTGATCAGCATCTGGAGTTCAGCACCTTTAAGTTTTTCTAAATAAATGGACATAGTTAGATATACGAGGAAGTCCAGGAGAAATACATCTGGTTTTACCTACTACCCCTGCCGGACTCCGACAGTTGTTTGCTATATTATTCTTATATTGGTGCTAAACACCAAGTTATATTGGTTCGCAAGAGAGTTTACGAAAATTAATTGTATATTTACGAATTTACTTTATGATGGCGATATTTAATGGGGTGACTAATCTAGTCATGCCAGACGTACTTATTTACTATAGTACCCCTGTGTACAGGACTAAGGCGTGAAACCCAGGCTCTGTCCGATAAGACCACCGAGTTCTTAACCCTTTCCCGCATTTAACAAAGCTTTGAAAACATTTGAGCAAAACATGGAAAACCTCTATAAATTAAAATTAAATTATTAAATAGGGTTTAAAACATTATGGCAAATGGAGAAATCGCTGGTTTTGAGTGAGTTCTCCTTTTGTCACAATTGTTTCAAATGCAGCTGTTGCAGTTGCGTCATAATACGTCTACAATTTAGAAAGGGTTTACATAAGTATGTGCTTAGTGTAAAGATTCGTTACTCACGAGGCCTATTTTGCTTGAAAGACGTACTGCCACTATGATAATTTCAATCTGCGAACCGTCATTTATAAATATGTACCCAAGCAATTTCAAATCTGTTTCGTCTACTGTATAGACGGAACCAAAAGAGAAACTTTTTCTAAACTTGAATGGGAATACATGTAATGTGTTACTGATTAGGGTGATTGATTCGTTATCTCTTTGTACTTGTGAAATCATCTATTGTCTATTCATTAAAAACATTCAATCGGGGGAAAATAGTGAAGTGAATGACTATCGCTTGCATATATGACTGCTTGGCAGTGACGTCGCATTAAGTGTATAAGCTTGTTGATATCGGATTGATGAATATTAGTTTACTCTTCATGTTATGCATCTCGGAGTTTATTGACGTTACTAGGTGAATTTGGGCATTCCGATGATGTACCTCAAGATTATCCCAAAGATGTTCAATATAAATCCGGGCATGTTGTAAATATTCTGGATATTATATACTCGGTTCTCTGAAGTTCGTGAGTCTAACACTTCTTAGAAATACTCTATCGCGGACTAATTGAATCTTTAGACGTCATAAAGTCACCCGAGTGGTTGGCGAGAATAAAGACGTCATAAACTTAGGATAATGAAGTTAAAGGGATTTATGATACACTATTTCACGAAGTTAAAGAATTATTTTGTACGCATGCGTAGCTCATGAAAACATATCTCGCTTATCTCGTTACGTATTTTACAAGGAGGAATTAAAATGATCATTTTTAGAGATTTTCCTAACTTATCTGTTTAATGATAATTTTATTTCAAGTAAACTATACTGAAATTATGAAAATGGAAAGTGTATGCTGAAATAATGTTTGGTTTTTTTCCTTCTGTTTTTGACAATTGAAACCTTTCTAAACGTGAATGATCCTTTAACCCTTTCCTACATACAGGCATTTTCTGACGCCTATGCAGCATGCGACTTTTGCATAAGGACAAATGAGCTTTATTTCCTTTGTTCACAAAGATTTCAATTTTATGCAATAGTTATACATTTATTTAATGCGATTTTCCATATTTTTATTTAGATATGTTCTACGTAGGAATGGGTTATACAAAGGGTTTAGATGTAAGTTTGCATAGGGTAATGTCCTAACAAATGTTTGAAAAACGACACTCTTAGCTAATAATTAATATAGAACAGACGATAGAAGATTTTTATTATCTGTCTTACGCATACAAATCGAATTATTTAACCATAAATGCCATGTCGTCTTTGCTTATTGTCTGTGATGTAAGAATAAGTAATCACGGGATATTTAAATGATGATGGAGGGTGTAATATTAGGAGATCCATGTCATTGTCGTCTTTGAACTCAACGATCAAATATAAGTGAGGTTTTTTCATTCCACGAAAAATCTTAAAACTTGTATCCGACTGTGCATATCATGTCTTGATCATCGGTGAAAAGTAATAGTTATTGAAATTTATTCAAAACCAATCCCATGACCTTTTTATTTTTTGTTCAACACGTGTAGATATGACCGATGCTCCAGGAAAGCCAGCCTTAGGGTTATTATTCATCTGCTGAAAAACGCCCTGCCTGCGCATGCAGGCTAAAGGATCTAAGCGGATACTACTCTACCAAAGTGTCTTGAATTATCCCATGACTAATTACTAATTAGCGAATAGTGCACAGCTAGATATGACTGCGCGGATGGTTCGCAAACGCCTAACAGAACACCGCTCACAAACGTTTACTTTAACGTCTTGAAGACCGAACTATAATCACATTTTGAAACAACAAGATGATACACCGTCGGTTATTCATGTGCCAGTTTAAGAGTGACACGAACAATTATGGCAGAATCCCTCGTTCAAGGCAAAGAAAGTTGTAATGTATTTATGTTATGATTTTAATAATTTGTCATACATACCAGTTAATGCTTTCATCAAAGTATTTGATAAAAAAATACTTCCAATTACTCTCTATATGGCTCTGAGATGTGGGGCCTTACACCTATGAACTTTGTTGAACAAGTGCAGATTTATGCAATTAAACGCTTATTAAATGGAATTAATTTATGTTATTTGTGTTATTTTATTAAGATGAATGAACAGATCACAACAATAAAAACAATTTATAAATATAGAGGATACTTGTTTGTTGCAGTGTATTATCGAAATCCCTTTCATCGAATGAAAAGCAAATTGTTTTATTTTCAAGTAAAAATATACCACTTTGCTTTTCAACCTGTATAATTATTATGTTTCTTTTATGTTTTAAACAGTGCAAATATGAAAATCTATCGTCACTGCGTCAGTGTCGTTTTCGTCCCTTCTAAACCTGATTTGGAAACACCTTATAATAGCAATACAAGCACGATTATCCACTTTTTTTTTATCAAAATCATTCTACCCAGAGAAAGATATTGCTTAAAATATCTCAAAAACAATAGATCTACAGTAAAGTACGCGTTATTGCATACGTGTAGAAAAAAATATTTCGATTTGTGTATTCATTCAGTGACATCATTAGTGGAGGGAAATAAAGCTTGCCGATTTACGTACTTTCAAAATCTTATGTTGTTTCCCTTGATAGTATTTTCTATGAGTAATAGATATTCATTATGTGCACGTTACATTCTTTGAAATCTTGAATCACCCAGATGAGTTTTCTCAGGTGGACAGATAACATTCTAAAACCGGTGACACCAAACTATTTTAAAATAACTGCAACTATTAACAGTGCTTACTGATGATTCGGGTCATTACATTTAGGCCAACTGGACCTATTTTACCTTTTATCACACATTTAGATGTCCAGATCTAGATTTACTTTATTGTATCGTTACGTCGAGTTGTTACTCGTTTTAAGACTCAGTATTTTCATAAATACTGTTCCACTGTGTGAAAATAGACATTGCATATTGAGTGCGATGTCTCATTCCACACACTGTTACCAAATTATTGTATATTTGTAAATAACTAATTTCATGTGACTTTATGAGTTAATATTATGTATATATTTTATGGTGACTGATAGGCCCAATGGGCCGGTGTGGTAAAATGCGTATAAAATGAGTTATTCATGTATGTAAATTCACACAGGTCACGTTAATAAACAATTTTCTTATCTTATCTGTTTATATCTTACTGTTAACACAATGGAGACAAAAGTCGTTCCAATAAGTGAAAGATTCTTATAAGTTATAGGTAAGCATAAAAAAAAAAAAATACTTATGTCGAAATTAAATTAAGAGTCATTAATTGTAATTTCTTGTTCCTAGCCTGTAATAAAATGTTATGTCGAAATTAAATTAAGAGTCATTAATTGTAATTTCTTGTTCCTAGTCTGTAATAAAATGTTATGAAGATGTGACTTATTAATTGGTATTTCAATATCAAATATAAGTGAGTGAATAGGTTTGTGAATGTGGGCCTTCTTGCCTTCTCCCCATAGTTAATCGGTACCTGTACACCTAGCTCCATTTGATTTCTGCTTATATCGGTTATAAAATGTTGAAACTGAAAGGATCACGAGACGTTTATAAACAGTTGTTTCACAAGTACATTGATTGATTGATTGGGGTTTAACGCCGTTTTTAACAATTTCGCAGTTATATCACGGCGGCCAGTTCACCTACTCATGCATTTTCCTGGTTTTCTCACACCAGTACTCCACACAACAATCTTCCCAAGCAACTGGCTGCTTTTCCACATAGACTTAGCCCATTGGTGGAAGACGAATGACGCATGTCGCATTGACTTTTGTCAATCGTCGGAAAGAAAGTTGGCCGAGCCGGGATTCGAACTCACAACCCCTGGATTGACAGCCCGCGTCGCTACCGACTGAGCTACCGGGGCTCGGCTTTCACAAGTACAACCGGTTTACATCAGGCACGCAAAAAAATGCAATTATTTTGAAATGGAGAAGAAACACAGGTGGAACGCAGAAAAACGTTACGTCGTTAACGTTGTACGGTTTGACGTTACGTTACTAACGTTGTACGGTTTGACGTTACGCCGCTAACGTTGTACGGTTTGATGTTACGTCGTTAACGGTGTACGGTTTGAAGTTACGTCGATAACGGTGTACGGTTTGATGTTACGTCGTTAACGTTGTACGGTTTGACGTTACGCCGCTAACGTCGTACGGTTTGACGTTACGTCGCTTACGTTGCACGGTTTGATATTACGTCGTTAACGTTGTACGGTTTGACGTTACGTCGCTAACGTTGTACGGTTTGACGTTTCTTCCGAGCACCGGATAGAATGACCCCTTTACTTTTGTTACGGTCATACACTTGTTAAATGGGAATCGTTAAAGAAAACAACAAATCTTGATTACGAAGCGTATATATTCCGATCTATGTTATACAATGCATTCGCGAAAACTCGAAGTCTGAAGGGATCCATCAAATACTTCGAGTTATCGAATTGTTCGAGTGACTCCTCTATCTTTTGCTTAATTCATTTATGTATTTTGTTTATACTTATGTGTTTATTGTGAAATGCGAACACATGATGAATCCTATCGAAAAACAGCACAGCAGAAGTTTTTTGATTGCTAGATTGAGCAATCAGAACTACTGGTTCCCTGTTTTGATAAACTTATCTTTTCATTGAATTAAACGATATGTTCGAATTAACTCTTGTTCGAGTCATCGAGTTTGTAAAATTATGCATTCAATTAATCTCATCTGCTCAATCGTTTTTATTGTTTCACAAACCTCGTAAATACGACAATCAAACTTCACATAAAACTGTGATTATCGATGCATAAGTCGTATTGCTATTTCCGTAACCATGAGCACCAAGCAGGGACGTTACTTCTACCACTGTTAACCTTTTCCCACCTGAAGTCGCATTTTGACGCAATAGAAGCAGACGACTGTTGAAAACATTGTGGACAAAGGTGAAATTGCTCATGATGAGCAATTTCTCCTTTGGCCACAATGTTTTCAACTTCATTTAACAATTAGGCTATCTTTTCTGGAGCTTTTCAGGTTTTTGTTTTAAAAGTCGTCTGCTGCAGATTTGTTGTATTTCGGAAAGGGTTAACGTCTTCGGTAATCGAATCCTGGTATTCTGCTCCCAATGCAGACGATCTAACCACTTCATCACAGAAAGTCACGAGATACAGATGGATTGTAACTCTCTCAGTGCCGAATTGTTTAATGTAGACTCTTCTATGTTCAAAATCGAGCGTCTCCATTTCTCTCGTAATTTTGTTTTGTTTTGGAATATTTGTATAACTAAAATACAAACAATGCTGATTTTAGGTGAGACAGCTCGTTACTAGCTGACTCACCTGAATCTGTATTGTTCGCAAAAGCCTCAATATTGCCTTTGGCGCTGACATATTTAAGGACTTAAATGCTTAAGATTAAAATATCGCAGACAAAATAATTTTTCCAAGCATATAATAGATCACCAATTAAAAATATATCTAAAGCGTGAACAATTCTCAGTAAAAAAGATTAAAAGCGCTCATGGAAGGTTCAACGACCTTGTGACATTTAAGCCTGTGTTAATTAATTAAGTCAAAGAAGCCGATTTACCCCCATTAAACTTGATACCATTTTGATTCAAACTGCTTTTAAGGCAAGCATTTGGTCTCCGGTTCGGCCATTACTTATTTCCGATGAAAAATTGTGACTACTTGCATTCGTCTTCCACCAATGGGCTGAATAGGTAAATCGATCGAAGAATTGTGTTATACAGCTGTTCATGGGTCTATATTAGCCCAGTTGGTTTCGACGTGGGCTGTCAATCAATGGGATGTGAGTTCGAACCCAAGCTTGGCCAATATTTTCCCCACTGTTTGACAAATGTCAATGCGATACGCGTCCTTCATATTCTATCAATGGGTTTAACAGTATATGCGGTAACGCAGGCAAATGCTTGAGCTGGAGTACTGGTGCGAGAAAGCCAACATAAACATTCGTATGTGAATAGGCCGCCGTGATATGACTGGAACATTGTTATAAACGACGCTATTCCTCAATGAATCAATCAGTGAATTGAAACACCTTCACCCCAGACCGCCTCGCAACTGAAAACTGTTGAATTATATGTAACACGCCGTACAAACAATCAAAGAACAACATGAACTACAGTGAATCCCTCCCTAGTAGGCATTTCTGATAGGCACAATTGATAGAGTTCATGTATATCAAAATGAAATGTGACAATTATAAAATATAAAGGAATTAAATTGAGTTTGACAACCATATTTCGTTAACAGATACGTTTAGCTTCTTGGTTTAATTATCTATGTGGATGTAGTTGTTTAATGATAGTTTATTTGATTTTTCTCTTTGCGAAAAGGTCGCCAGGGGAGGTAAATATTGTAGTTCTGTGAACTATATTTTGAGCTCTTCCATTTTTTGTGAACAGCATATAGCTTCAACACTATCAGACAATAGCTGCACTGTCTTCTCAGAATTTACACAACTTGACGGAACCGTCTAACATGCTTACGTGAACAACACTTTAGATCTGGATTATACTATGCGGATACGAAGGTCGATCTGGATCTACTAAATTTTACCTTTTCCCCCCAAGCTATTCATGAAATCATGAGCACATCTCAGAATAGACATATATTTGTTTAGCATATTTAACGAACAATGTTATTTCCCTTCCCAAGTTGTGTAACCACGACAACTGTGAAAGTTAAACAACTTTAGTGAAAGCCAAACACTTACAGAAACTTATGTCGAACGTAAATATTAAGGAACTTTATCCCTTTCCCATCTATAGACGCATTCTGACGCATCCACAGCAGACATTTTTTGAAAACATTGTGACAAAAGGAAAAATTGCTCAAAACAATTTCTCCTTTTGCCACAATGTTTTCAACTTTTTTCAGTAACTATACCTAAAATTATAGAGATTTTCCATAGTTTTGAGTAGACATTTTCAAATTTGTCTGCTGCATATTTGCTGTATGTGGGAAAGGGTTAATATATTCTAGAAGTATTAACATGCACAGCTGAGAACACACTTAAATGTAAGTAGTTCGAGAGATGTATTTACAGTGTGTGTATACCACGTGACTTTGACGTCACAAATGCTACGGCGAATAGAAATATTTTACTTCGGTTTAGAAGTAAAAACAAAGGTAACTTTTTTATTTCTTCATCATTTTTAATGAAACATGGCGCGGTCTACGCTGCTTACAGAGCCCTATCTCCGGTGTTTCAACGGAGTTTGATTAGTGGTTTAGTTTCTTCAAACACTTCGATGAATCTATTCTCAAAATGTATTAATATCGCCGACAGCCGGAGCATTATCAAAACTGGATTTTGAGAACAGGTTCGTCGAAGTGTTTGAAAAAACTAGACCACCAATCAAACTCCTGTAAAATACCGGAGATAGGACATTGTAAGCGGCGTAGACTGCGCCATGTTTCATTAAACAGGGTGAAGAAATAAAAAAAGTTATAATTGTTTTTACATTCTTATCAAGAGCAATTATTGCTGTCTGACCATGCAAATATGACGTCAAAAGTCACGTGGTATACACGCACTGATTTAGATTTACAGAACGTTATAAGAAGGTATTTATTTTACATCGGTTGCGAAACAAGTTTTCAGATTATATTAATCACGCTCGATGTCTGCTGCCTGGAGATTTAACCAGTACTCACGCCGTTTGATCGGCAAAATCCAAAAGCCAGGCAGAACCCACGCATCACGGGATTCGAACCCGGGACCTTTGGTGCGAGAGGCGGAAGCTCTACCTCTGCTCAACTGTCTTCCACGAGGAGGTTGTTATACGACCCCAATCAAGGCAGATTTTGGACACACCCAAAGAGCCGATACCTTGGCCGTATCACATCCATCGATCGATTGATTAATTTGTGTTCAATGACATTTGTCAACGGAATTTCAGTTATAATCACGGCGGTTAGTTAAACTCACGTTCGTTTCCCGACTTTCTCACACCGATACTACTTTACTTTAGGAAATCTTTTGTGCGTTTTCGATGTTCTAGTCACGAACTAAATATTGGACTTGAAAGACATTATGGAATATAAAGAGCCGACAGAACTTGTTTTTATTGTTTGTTAAATGGTAACCATCTTATTTTAGAAGACGAGTATCATGCATTTTTCATTTGCCCCAAATATTCTATTGTAAGGGGAAACTATTTATTTAATTGGTATTGTGGAAGAACTGAAACGGTTGATTTTATTAACTTAACGAAAATTAATATTTGTAAAACCTTAAAACTTTTAATGATATTTATTACAAAACTTATGAGGGAAATTGATAATTTGTGGGAACATTTATTTCATAAGACAAGAATTTTGTGTTTTTTGTAATGTATTGTTTGTTTTGCATATAGCATATTAATACTTAACATATAGAAATTGACATAACCTATTTTTCACATGATGTTTTATTATTTGTAACATTTGATTATGTATTTTGGGCCGTTGGCCTTTGATTACGTAAATAAATAAATTGTAAATTTCTCACACCGATACTCCCAAGAACATTCTTTCAAGGCAACTGGCTGCCTTCGCGCATATAATATTTAGCCGATTGTCGGAAGACAAATTCCGCTTGTCATAATGACTTACTCAACCATGGGGAAATAATAAATGGAGGATCAGATTATATAAACTTCTTTAAAAATGTAAATACTTGCTCCCTGCCAACTCAATAAGTGGTACAGTAATAGAATTACAAAATGTCATTGGGTTAAACCTACCGGTTAGTTGAGGTAAGTTAACAAAATCACACACCGTTTAACCCTTTCCCACATACAACAAATCTGGAGCAGACTACTTTGAAAACATAGTGACAAAAACCTGAAAAATCTCCATAAAAGATAGCTTAATTATTCAATAAAGTTGAAAACATTGTGGCCAAAGGAGAAATTGCTCATCATGAGCAATTTCACCTTTGGCCACTATGTTTTCAAAAGTCGTCTGCTGCTATTGTGTCAACATGTGTATTATAGGTGAGTAAGGGTTTAACTGATCTAACGTTGAAAGCGATGTTAAACGCAATTCACTTAAAAACGCTACTTGGCCTTGTGGTCAGCATGGGGGAGTTTTGACTGGGTTACATCGCAGCCATGGCGGAATGGCTTGTGCAAGGAATATGTTCTAGTTGTGTGCTGGGTCCGAGTCCCCTAACCTTGCTACGCGCTAATAATTAAGCAATACTTTTGAAAATACTTAAAAGCATATTTCATCATTTTTGTTTCCCTTAAATTGTGTAAAACATGAATGGTGGAATGTGACTAAAGTTGTTGGAATTTGCCCTGGTTTGTTTCCCAGGAATCATGTCCTTGCGCCATGTTAAAACGGTAAATCGGTTAAAAGTCACCTAAATCTAAAATAAATCAAAACATCCCTCATGCAAAAATATAATTGAGCCGTTCCGCGAGAAAACCAACATTATTGCCTCTGCGTAATGTATCGACCCAGATCAGCCTGCGCAGTCCGCGTAGACTGATCCGGGCCGACACATTCCGACTCAGGGGTATAGAGGTATAGAGTAATGATTCCTGAAACAGAAAATCCACAGGAGGCGAAAAGTGTCTGTCCAGGTAAGCCTGTGCGGCATGCTTAAGCTGATCCGGGTCGGTACATTACGCAGAGACCATAGTGGTTTTTTTTTTGCCGAGCCCCGGTAGCTCAGTCGGTAGCGACGCGGGGTGTCAATCCAGGGGTTGTGAGTTCGAATCCCGGCTCGGCCAACTTTCTTTCCGACGATTGACAACAGTCAATGCGACATGCGTCATTCGTCTTCCACCAATGGGCTAAGTCTATGTGGAAAAGCAGCCAGTTGCTTGGGAAGATTGTTGTGTGGAGTACTGGTGTGAGAAAACCAGGAAATGCATGTGTAGGTGAACTGGCCGCCGTGATATAACTGAGAAATTGTTGAAAACGGCGTTAAACCCCAATCAATCAATCAATCAATAATGTTGGTTTTCTCGCGGGACGGCTCACATATGTCGTACAAACTTCGTACCTGAAACAACGTTTAAAGGGGGAATACCAGAATCAACCCTGTTACTAAAGAACCAATAGTTATCTACCCTGGACTGACTGTCTCCTCAACTTCAATGTAATTTTTCGGTAGAAACAGGAAACCTCTCCACTAATCATATAATTGCTGTTTAGATTCGATACGATAACCCAATACCAATCATTTTACAGCTGTTTAAACTCTAGTACAAACCGTCAATATAATAGCACTGCGTCCTTTTTTAATATAGCACAGTTGATCATAATGTAATGACCTTTTCATATAATGATAACGTACACATTAAATCGGAACTTTCGATAGTGAACACAGGTGAGGCTTGTATCTTTTTCACATTTCCAAAATTAAGGAATGTGCTCAACTAACACAGATTTATGCGGAAGAGAATGCAATGGTACGACTGTCAGAAAGCACAGACTCATCGGACTTTCCAATGCTCACATATTCAACAAAACTCAAAATCGCCGAAGGGCATCACATACATGTGTACAGGCGTTAAACCTCTAGGCATTTAGTTGATTGACATATTTTATAAGTAGAACTATGATTATTTAAGTGAAAGCGGACAGTGAAAGCTCTAATAAGACTATGTGAATGCACATGCTTACCGGATTCTCCGCTGTTGGGATTTACAATTAGCCATTCAAGTCATCTTACGGCATCACATCACATACATGTTGTGGGACGTTAAACGTCTAGATATAGACCATAACGAGGGCTTGGCGTGAAACGGTTGTAACTAAAAACCTATTTTTAAAACCCTGGTTTAGGGGCAATTTTGACCCTTTTGTAAACAATGCAAATTTAGGTGCCATTGCTCAGAACGAGCAATGGCACCTAAATTTCCATTGTTTACCAAGAAAAATGATTAAACGCTTATAAAGACTTTATGGCGACGTGATTAACCTTGGTAAAAAATTACCAATTTTAGTTACAACCGTTTCACGCCAAGCCCTCGATAAGTGTCTTGACAGAGGTTACATACTCGACTGTGTTTACTTGTATACGGACGGTGAAGGCTCCGGTTAGACTGTGTGAATGCACAGACTCGCCAGATTATCTACTTTTTGTATATGAAACAATTCACCCAAGTCATCTGGCGGCATCACATACATGTTAAGGGGTTTAAAGCAACTAGGGAGAGGTCTTTACTTTATTGAAAGAATTTACCTGAAGGGCTGCTTTACACGCACGTGGACAGAGGAGGCTATATTAAGACTATGCGAATGTACAGCCGTTTTAGAGTCTCCAATGTTGGTATATGAAAAAAAGACACTCAATACACCTAGAGGCATCAGATACAGAGTTGAAGGCGTAAAACAAGACATTTAGTATATTGACAGAGATAGCATTTACTTCTTGTGTCGGTTGTACATTTGTACGTACAGTGAAGGCTTTGGTGCGAATACACAGCCTAAGTTGAGTCTACGCTGTTTCTTATGTGCACCAAACACTACTGCATGCGTACAGCAACTGAAGACAACCTCACATGAATCTCAGATTTTGGAATATGCACCCAGAGACAATCAATTCACCTTCACTCATTCCCAAATTAATCCGTATATTCTGGGATTGACATCTTGAAAGCGCTTCATTTTCATAAAGACTTTAAAGTCTCTCCGTTTTTGTTTCCATGCCCTCTAAGGGTTCTGTGTCGTACGAAACATGGTTTCAGATTTGACAGTAGTCAGTGTGCGGCATCACGTACATAAGCCCGTTATGGACATACCTATAGGTCAAAGGGAAGTAAATCATTTTCCATAGGCGACCATTATAGCGTTATGGGTTATGGTTCGTTACTAGCAAATGAATTAACACATATTCCTATATCAAACTAAAGTTCATTCTTAGAACTACCAAAAAAGCAAAACAAACCCACATGTTCACCGTTTTTTGACAGAGCTAGGAGGTCAAATCAAAGGTCACCCTTATCCCGCACTGAATTTTACTTTCAATTTCAGAAAATACAGCATGTTCTGAAAATGGCTATTAGAGTGTCAACATAGCTAAAAGCAAAAACTATTTTGGTTATAAATCAGTCAGAGGTTATTCAACTTTATGAAAATCACTTTCAACTTTCAACAAAATCATTATTGTCCAATGGGAGCCAACCTCAGTCTTATATATTCATCTGAAATTGTCTGCCCGGCAAGCCGATCCGATTTACTTCCCTTTGACCTAAAATGTATTGACAGATGTTGCATGTACGGCTGTTTTACACAGATGCGGTCAGTGAAGGGTGTTGTGAGACTGTGGATACACCACTGTTCGCACGTACCACAAGATTCAGAATCATCTTGCTCAGTGTTTGCAAGGTGTTCTGACATGTTTGACCGATGGTTCACGTGTACAATGGAATAACGAATTTGTTAACCTACCTCGAATGCAAGAAAAACGGTGTTCACATTGTTACCGTCTTCGTTGTCTTTGTTGTTTTTCTTTAACTTCGCCTTGGAAGAGCTCGAGCTGTTAAATGACTCGGAGTTGGACACGGAATTCATTGTCACCTCGCATGCAACGTATATCCACTAATTCAGTCAGAATTATCCCATTTTATTCATTATATCTATATAATCGCGCCACAATTTCACGATGTTTTTATTAGTAATTTTACATGTATGTTGTTATGAAATTATATATTGTTATGTTGTCTACAGCAATATGACACGTAGTATAAGATATGATGAATACGTATACATCATAGAAATGTATAAGCCTTCCATGAAAAAGGTATACAAAAGTTGACATATGTGAATAGTTCAGATATATATCAGTCTAATCACGATATCCACAGTTCGTATATTATTTACATAAGCTTGTTGGAAGATTCTTTTAACACTTTCCCTCGTATAGACGCTTTCTGACTCCTCTGCAGCAGACGGCTTCTTGAAAACATGGCGATAAAAGAAGAAATTGCTCAAAACGAGCAATTTCTCCTTTTGTCACTATGTGTTAAACTCTGTTCAAGTATTGTCCTTTCATTTAACCATTTCTCGCATACAAGAAATCTGCAGCAGACGACTTTGAACATATTTTGTAAAAAAACGGAAAATCTCTATAATTGAATGGTTAACCAATGACTAATAGTGGGAATTGTGCCATGTTTCCAAAAGTCGTCTGCTCCAGAGGCGTAAGAAAGCGTCTGTATGAGGGAAAGGGTTAAAGTGAGTTTCTGTTTTATTTTCGGGTATCTTTTCAAAGTCGTCTGCTGCAGATTTGTTGTCTGTGGGAAAGGGTCAACTTGTGTAGAATCCTATAAGATGGATCGCACGTACAGGTAGTCTAGAGTCCTCTTAATACTGCGTAAATTAATTGACTATCATAGGAAATCGGTAACCAGACTAATGTACAGACAGACGCAAGCTTACATCGTTCACAAATGCCAACTCGTACCCTATCTCGTGCACTGACTCGTATATCTGTGTACACGGGGGTAAGGACCGGGGTCAATTTCGACCTCTAATAACTTCAATAAAATCTAGACGAATCATACGAATACTGATATGAAAAGAGACCTTCGGTAACACCCTGTAAAGATTGAATTTTTAGAATGAATATGTCCATCTTCCCATTTGAAAGAGTAGATGAACAATGTTAGAGTGTTTGGGGTTCACTAGTATAGAAGCCTGGTAAGACGGTGCGGATGCTCTGGCTTGCATTTCCCTATACGGCTGACACAGGCTTCATACAATCGGTTCCAGCAGTTTCCCCATTTTTAGACTGATTTTAACTTTCAACCCATTTTGGCAAATATAGAATTTGCTTATTGTGAACGATTTCTAATTAGGTCACAACGCTTTTTACACATATTCAGTTATTTATAGAGATTCAATGTCTGTCTAGATGTTTTCAAAGTTGTCTGCTGCAGAACATGCTGTATATGGTAAATGTGTAATGAACCCTTTTCACCATAACTTATTGAACTATAATTTAGACTTTTAAATTTACTTTTTGTCTTGCACCATCTGTTCAATCTCATCATAATCTACTAAAGTTGACAGAAGACTCCAGCAAGCTCATGTAAGTAATATTTTAATAATGTATATCAGACTTCACATGCGCAGGCTGGTCTAGATTTATTTGCTGTTCACAAAGGCTAACTTTTACCTTTTCCAATGGACAGACTCAAATATTAAAAGTTTAAGTTATATTGACTTTCGAATCTAGTTGCGCCGTGTTGTTGATTGTTCATTAGACATGATAGAATATATATCCCACATATATCCAATTATTTATTTTTTGTATCTTTTAATCGATTTCTTTTATCATAAAAAATGGCACTTAAAAATCATTTTTAGCAGAATTAATATAACACATGATATCACATCGGTAATAATTCCATGTAAAGCGATGGTTAGTTTAACCCTTTCCCAGATACGACAATTCTGCAGCAGACGACTTAGAACATATTTTGTCAAAAAATGGAAAATCTCTATAATTGAATGGATAACCAAGACTAAAAGTGGAAAACATTGTGGCAAAAGGAGAAATTGCTCATCATGCGCAATTTCTTCTTTTGACACAATGTTTTCAAAAGTCGTCTCCTTCAGAGGCGTCAGAAAGCGTCTATATGAGCGGAAGGGTTAAATTATATTCGAGTTCTATCAAACCAACACGCTGACACATTTCACGTTATTCCATTTATTCACACAATTTAATCCATATTTTTAATAAAAGAATCTACATTTGATTATTTTGATGGTTTACTTCGAAAAAAGCTCAGGAAAATATGCTTCTGAGAAAATTTGGAAATGTAAACTAAATACAAATGTGAACACATCGTATTTAAATCAATAAGAAATTGCTTGTTTCTCCGTTTGCAACACTGTTTTCAACATGCATTCGCGAAGGCATCACCACATGTTTGTTTCGGAAGGAAATTATTACAACACTACGAAGCATTGATAATTGTAGATAAAACAGTAAATTTAAAATACTTCAGATACCAAGAAAGAATACAAACACAAATTAATCCACTGGAACAAGAAAATCGGTAAAGCGATAGATGATAGATTGCTTCGAGTTGAACAACGTATAAAGTATAAGACACTTGTTTGCTAGCACGTAATCCTATTCCTTAACTAGATTTTCCGTTCTGGGGTACAATTAACCCTTTCCCTCATATAGACGCTTTCTGACGCCTCTGCAGCAGACGGCTTTTTGAAAACATAGTGACAAAAGAAGAAATTGCACAAAACGTGCAATTTCTCCTTTTGCCACAATGTTTTCCACTTTTTGTCATAGGTTATCCATTCAATTATGGAGATTTTCTATTTTTTGCCAATATACTTTCAAAGTCGTCAACTGCAGAATTGTCGTATGAAGGAAAAGGTTAAGCCATGCCCTTGGGAGAAACAAACCTTTAGACAGTTAAAACTAGTGTAGATCCAGATCAGCATACACGTTAACACAGTATTACTGCTTAGTTCCGCACCGTTCGTCAATTAGTCAAGATATAAACAGTTGCTTCCCATTCAGATTGGATGTAGCTTTGAGGCGCCGACAGATCTTTTACCATATTTGTCAGAGATATTAGGCTGGGTGTTCATTGAGCACGATGCATATACTTTTAGAAAAACTCCGCTGGATTACATGATTACAGAAACACGGGATCGGAAACATCTTTTTATTAAGGTTTACACCGTTTTCAACATTATGCAACAATTTGTCTTCTACCGATCAGTCAAAAATCGATAATTGGCTATATAGAAATAAGAAGGGCAGTGTAACAAATTTGGGCATAACTTTCTTAATGTTTATTATATTTTAAATTCGCATTCATATTTGGGAAGAACAAAATCTCTTGATTTCAAATATGTAATTTGTTTTAATTAGAAATAAAATTTAGGTGGGGGAATTTATATAAACATTAGGTGACCCTATATTCTTATTGAATTACATATGATTTTTGATAATTACACAAAAATTGCCATCAAATTTCGTTGGTTAATTAGTTATAACTTGTTTTCCTTTAAACTTTTTATAAGTTCGCATTCACATTCGTAAAGTATATTCATTTGTTTAAAGAAGGATATCATTTTTTATGAAATTAAGAACAATTTAGGTGGGGGAATTAATGCTTTTGTCAAACAACATGTAAGTATTTTTTGTGTTCGGTGGAGTCCGTCAAACAGTAGCGGAAACTTACGAAGTTAATCGAATTTCACCGCTTCTGGTTTTATGACTTCGATGTTTTATTGCAGGGCAATGATTATTTTAGTTATTGCACGGCGATATAAGACTTATATTAGAGTTATGGATAGGGTTAGGGTTATTAATATCCTTGATCCCTGGGTTAACACATTAGTACTAGGTTTAAACATGTGCCTTGATTAAGGGCACGCCACCTTGACGGCCGCGCGTGGGAGTCGAACTTGGGACGCCCACCAGGGTTCAAATCACTCACGGTTGCCAATCTGCACGGCGGATTCCTTAGAACGGACACAGAATGATATATCAAATCGAATAAGTTAAGATGGCATACTATGGTAGATAGAGCACACACAGGCACTAATGGTAGCGACATGTCCGTGACCCATGGTCCAGAAGCTTGACCCTTTTCCACGAATAAACAACTAACGAATTTGAAAACTGTTGAAAGAAATGTTTCCCATTATATTAGCTCATAAAACTTCATTGGTATAAATTGTCCATGTTTTGTCCGAGATGTTTTCAAATTGGTCTGCTGCAGATAATCCCTATGGGTGGATTTTTTTTGTGTATATAAACTAAAGAAAGTTTCAAAACATCCAGGGAAAATGTAAACATCTGTAAAATTCAAAGAATAATTCTGAAATGTACGAAGTGATAACGTTTGAGAAAATAATGAAAAGCTTTAACAGTTTAACAAATGAAAATAAGAACTCGTAATAAAAACATAATTCTAATTTGCGAAAACAGGACTACTCCAGCCATATCTAGTCTCATTGCAACACATCAACGCCTTGGACATTATTACGCATGTGCAAATCCGTGCATTTAATACAGCATTGATCCTGTCTGCTCAGGGTTTCGGCTCCACGTTTGATCAATTATTAATGCATAGAATAAGAATTTAGCGTCTGGAAGAAAAACAACCGTTCCTTTATAGAGTCAAACCTTTGCATAAGACCACCTTTGTTTAGGAATTCCCTGTATAGAGCAACCACACTTTCCCAATTACTCATTTTCTGCATAAATGACCCTGTCATTAAAAACCACCTGTGGATTTCTACATTCACAAACAGGACCGAATATTCGACATTTCGGTGAATATTTCATTTTCTAAATCGATCGAAATATTCGCTATTTTAATCGAAATTGTAAAAAGATCTCTGTAGTTGGAAAGACTGTTAAATAAAACCAGTTTGCCAGAGATATACCGAGTCTTGGCTGCTAAGTTAGAGATATCCAAGTACTGCATAGTCTGGAACCCATCGACCATGAATAGTGAACTATCGCTGTGACATAACTGCATTATTGTTGAAAATGACATTATCAATCCTGAGAGAGAGAGAGAGAAAGTGAGAAAGAGAGAGAGAAAGAGAGAGAGAGAGAGAGAGAGAGAGAGAGAGAGAGAGAGAGAGAGAGAGAGAGAGAGAGAGAGAGAGAGAGAGAGAGAGATAAAGACAGAAAGAGAGAAAGAGAGGAAGAGAGAGACAGAGACAGACAAGTAAGCTTATTAAAGTTTAGCTAGAAATCACTGGGCCATTAGAAATCACAAATCACGCAATTTATACAGAAATGTTCCTAATTTTCTTCTTTTACATATAATCGAATTAGATGCGTTTAACACATTACGAAACATAAAGGCAGTTTCACTGCATACTATAGATGAGATAAATGTATTAACCCTTTTCCATGGAAACACCTTACATTAAATCGAAGCAAACCTATGGTAAATATGTAATTAGTGAACCGAGTTGAAAACGTTGTTGCAAAATAAGAAATCACCCATGATGAGAAATAACTCCCTTTGCCGCAATGTATCCATAAGTATATTTAGCTACATATGTGTCAATACGCGTCTGTTAATGGAAAAGAGTTCAATGTCTTCATTGAAAATATTCTAAAAAGTTAAAGCTGATGCCGGTTTACCAGAAAATACATGCTGCTTCAAGTTGACTAACAAAATAAGGGCCACCAATTCGGAGGTCGCAAGTTCGAACTCCGACTCGGCAATTCATTCTGTCCGAAGATTTACAAAGGTCATTATAACTAGCATCATTCGTCTTCCGCCAATGGGCTTAATGAGTCCGTCCATAGGAAAAGGTTAACCTTGGCTTTTAATTTACAATGTAGATCAATATCTGTCTGCTCATGCACACATACTGATCAAGATCTACATTGTTCACATATTACTTACACAAGCTTGTAAGAAGCGTCTGTTAACCGTTTATGTAGATTTTGCTGAGACTGGGCATATTTACAGGGATATCTCTGAACTTATTCTGTTCAGAAATGCCAACATTTCGAGGGCTTGGCGTGAAACGGTTGTAACTAAAATCGATATTTTTTTACCTAGGTGAATTACCTTGCCATAAAGTCTTTATAAGCGTTAAATCCTTTTTCTTGGTAAACAATGGAAATGTAGGTGCCATTGCTCGTTCTGAGCAATGGCACATAAATTTGACACATAAATTTGCATTGTTTACAAAGAGGTAAAAATTGGCCCCTAAACCAAGGTTTTCAAAATGGGTTTTTAGTTCACGCCAAGCCCTCGATATGTACAGAGATATCTGAACTTATTTGAGCCGTTCCACGAGAAAACCAACATTGTGAAGTATGGATCCGGATCAGCATAAGCAGGCTAACTCGGACAGTTCCTATTCACCAGGAATCATTACTCTATACATGTACCTTTATCCCCCTGAGACGGAAAGTGTCGACACAGATTAGCCTGCACGGACTGCGCCGGATGATCTAGGTCGATACATTACGCAGAGTCTATTGTGTTGGTTTTCTCGTGCACAACGTCTCATTTATTTTTCTCATTCATCCAGTTGGTAGAAGTCGAATTATGCTTGCTACAGTGAATTTTGGTTTGTATTAGAGCATCGCTTAAATTGTTTTTTCCATGACAGGGCCATTGGCGTATAAGACATTCCCTTCCAATTAGAAGATATTCTTGGAAAGGAAACGTACTCAATATGTTTAACGCTCGCCAATGCTTAAAACAATTCCGTCAGGAAATTCAAACCCTTACCTCCAAGACAGAATGGAGAGCGCCCTAAGCCTTTCCCTCATATACTAGTAGACGCTTTCTGTCACCTCTCCAGCAGACGGCTTTTTGAAAACATAGTGACAAAAGAAGAAATTGGTCAAAACGAGCAATTTCTTCTTTTGACACAATGTTTTCCACTTTTAGTCATAGGTTATCCATTCAATTAAAGAGATTTTCTATGTTTTGACAAAATATGTTCAAAGTCGTCTGCTAAAAAATTGTCGTATGAGGGAAAGGGTTAAGTTATGAAATAAGTGAAACATTGCGGGGAAATAAATATATTACTCTTAACGAGAAATAGCTTGCCTTTCCAACAATAGTTAACTATTTTCCATACAATAAACAGTCAATAAAAAGACTGCTCATTGCAAAGTAGTTTTATACATACGTAATTATATTGTATGACTAAAACACTCTGGTGCTAATATCGAATTCGTTTAATATTGGATAAATGAGAGCCGATGCGCATAAAGAACAGTGATCATTTTGTTAACGTTCCCACAATGTTTCTTTTCCGAAAATCGTGTTCGACAAAAGGCCATTATTATAAACATCGTCTGCTTTTTGTAAAGTGTAGGTTGTTTGCGTAATTAGCTTGAGTGCTCTGATCGGATCAAGTCAAGTGTAATCTTGATGAAACGATATAAATATTGAATGACCGTTCATTCCATCCTTCCCAATCCACCGTTATAGTATCAATACCAACAGTAAAAAAGGTTGACCGTTATCTGAGAAAACATGTCTTATTATTTTAAGAGAAAACAAATGAGCCGTTCCACGAGCAAACCAACATTATAGACTCTGCGTAATGTTTCAACCAAGATCAGTCTGCGCAGTCCGCGCAGGCTAATCAGGGCCGACACATTCCGTCTACGGTGGATAGAGGTATAGAGTTATGATTCCTGAAACATAAAATCCACAGGAGGCGAACAGTGTCTGTCCGTTTGCTCTGTGTGTTTATTGCATATCCTGATCAGCATTTGCATTTACACAGTCTGATCAAGACCTATACTGTCCACGTATTACTTACATACGTTTGTTAGAAGCTTCTGTCAACTACTAGCTTTTCAGTTTTATCCCGACAGCAGGATAACGTGTGTTTCTTGGCTTTCTCTAACCAGTACTCCACATAACATTCTTCCCAGACAACTGGTTGCCTTTTCTTATATACTATCATCCCCGGTTGTAAAATACGAATGGCGCTAATCACAATGATATTCATATCAATCAGTGAAAATAACCAATTACCGAGACGGAATTCAATCTCAAGACCCCTGGACTGATAGCCCTCGTAGTTATCGGATGAGCTATCGCGGATCTTATTTGAGAAAATACGGCTTTTTTATGCATCACAAACAGTGCAGATTCAATACGGTCGAGGTTTTTTCAAAGACAGTATCTAATCACGAACCATTCATTGATTAGCGTATTAAACTCGAGAATAGGTAGATAGATAGATATATTGTATAGGTGTTGTAATTTTCGCTTATAAAAACGTAACCCTTTCCCTCATATAGACGCTTTCTGACGCCTCTGCAGCAGAAGGTTTTTTGAAAACATAGTGACAAAAGAAAACATTACTCAAAACGAGCAATTTCTCCTTTTGCCACAATGTTTTCCACTTTTAGTCATAAATTATCCATTCAATTATAGAGATTTTCTATGTTTTGACAAAATATGTTCAAAGTCGTCTGCTGCAGAATTGTTGTATGAGTGAAATGGTTAAGCATACGCATTGAGGCATACAGCAAGGTTATTGTTCGAATGTCGTATTGGATATATATTCGCCCAGTCATATCAAGATCTTCATCAATCGCCAATCATGCAGCGCCAAGAGTTTTTTCGAAGCTTCTTGTAAAATGTCTTGATTCCGATAAGAATGCCAATATTCACATACTAATCTGAACCTTCACACAATTCACAAGTGCCAATGTGTAGCTCTTCGCAAAGACAGGCTCATTTATATATGCGTAATTGATGGCTGCGGCAAATCTACGCGAACTCAAAATCACATCAGATTCTTCATCAACGGAAATGCAGGATAGTGTTAGATCAAAATGAGTGCAAGTGTTAAAGGGACTGAACACCATAATGGTCCAAAATCGTTATATTTTATACTTATTCTAATTAATCCAAAATACGTTGATATACATGTAACGGAATGTTGTAGAAGGTCGTACAAGTCTTGTTTTTCATTATTTCATAGGAAATAAGCAGTTAAAAAAACGTCCGCTCCGTGTTTTCCCGTTTAAAAATACCGTGGAATTTCCTCTTGCTCATTTGAATTTGTGGATTCAATTCGGCATTCTCTAACACTATTGACTCATTACATTCATGTATGCGTGAGTGTAAGGAACGACAACTCTGCGAAGGAGATTGTCAATTCGGTTGTAGTGATCACGTGATAAATATACAGCGATATGTTTAGATTTACTGGGTTACTAACCCAATAGATTTTACAATGCAAAATAACGAAAAATCTCCGCAATATTAATAGTGTGCTTATATTGTAGTACATCAGTCAGCAAATCTCAATGCCTTACATGCAAAAACATCAAGGTAATAGCAATTTTTAACAATTTTCTTTTTTTTTTTTCGCTTTTTTCTCATATGGGATTCAGTCCCTTGATATCAAAACTCTAACACTAATGAAACTATATATATATACCGTTTTGTTTGCACATATATATATATATATATATATATATATATATATATATATATATATAGCGTTTAACACCGCTTCTAGCAATGTTTCAGTTATATCACTGCGTTTCCTAGGTAAGTTTGATTGACACATTTATCCTGGCACAAGTGAATCAGTGGTAATGCTAATTCAACAATGCTGAGTGCCAGGAAGGGAAAGACATTAATACGGTTTCAAAATTCTTTGGTATGGCCTGGTTAGTTCTGGGAACCCGATACCCTACGCAGCTGAGAAGAATGGTGTACCACTTCACCAATGATGCGGTCGAAGTGATAGTTTAAACATGTTGGTAGTGTATTTCAAACGTATATTCTGCGAAACACAACAATCGGTCATGAATAATGAATGGACAATAGCTGTAAATAAACACAATCACGGAACAATAAACAATTAGAGAGTAATCCTTTCTGACGCCTCTGCAGCAGACGGCTTTTTGAAAACATAGTGACAAATGGAAGAAATTGATCAAAACGAGCAATTTCTCCTTTTGCCACAATGGTTTCTACTTTTAGTCATAGGTTATCCATGTAATAATACGGATTTTCTATTTTCTGATAAAATATGTTCAAAGTCGTCTGCTTCAGAATTATCGTATGAGGGAAAGGGTTAACGCTTTCTTTTAGTTTATCTTTGTTCCTGTTCGTCTGTGTTCCAAAATTGCAAGTTCCCATCTTAAGAGAGTCACCCAAACACTGCGAACTATAGACATTGTGTTAAACAGCTGTTGTAGTCATGTCACAAAACAAACCTACTGCCGGAGGAGTATTTGCATCTATATTCAATTACGGATAATTTCAAAAATTCTGGTTGGTGTTACCTACTTCAGAGGGGTCAGTACGATCAGATAGCGAAGATAGAATAGCCTATTTAGACTGCCTGAATGTACAGACTGCACTTATATGTGGTCCAATAATTCACCATACCTTTAACCTTTTCCAACATAGACTAAGTCTGCAGCAGATGACTTGGAAAACATCCTGGCAAAAATGTGAAACGTCTCCTCGAATAAGAGTTAAATTATTAAATATAGTTTAAAACATTGTGACAAAAGGAGAAATTTCTCGTTTTCTCCTTTAGTCACAATGTTTTAAAAGTAAATCTGCTTCCAGAGGCATCAGAAAGCGTCTGCATGTGGTATCGGGCTAATCTGTTTCCACCTGACTTTTGAAACTGACATTGTAGCAAAGGGAGAAATAATGAGACATTTCTACTTAAGCCAGAATGTTTTCAACAATAAGGGTTTTTTATCAGAAAATGTCCATACTTTTGCCTAAAGGTGCTGCAGATTTGTTGCATTATAACACAATTGAATATCGCGGTACTTACTTATAATTAAAAATTATAATAAAGCAAACTAAACTTTAAATTATATCAAGAGTCACTCGTTCTTTTAAATGCCTTTATTAATCAACTGTCTGAACTCCAGATGGAGATCACAATTTTGAAATGTTGACACTTTTGCAAATATTGCTAATAGTGACAGTAAAGTTAGTAATAAATAGTTTACTAGGTATGTTTAACCAGTAAAAATGAAGCATAAACAATCAATGTTGAGATGTTAGCACTTGGACATCAGTTGTTAGGCTAGTATACCCGCAACCATATACGTCAATGAGGGAAGCCAGAACTTCCATTTTCAAAGCCTTCATGTTAATAATACTTTTGAATTATGAATACGTAACACGATCAGTTTTACACAGAAATGTTATTTTATGTCCACTGCATTATCAGCCACGCGTCTTCGACAGTCAATAGTTCCCAGACCTTGACTATTTTCACCCCTGTCGGCCATTTTGATAGAAAAAATTATCATTAAACAACTGCATGTACAAAAACAACCAACATTAAGAAACTGCTATAACCAGACAGGACACAAGATGGTTGTTAACTTTCTTTGTGTTTCACAATTGTCACATATCTTTGTTTTTAATACAATCTATTAATGCTTATCAATTTTGATTACAGATGCGTCTATGTGAGGGAAACGGTGTATATCGATGTCCACCGTCAAATATTGACCACAAAACACACCAAGTTTCTTTCCCAAGGGAGACAATTAATGTTTTATCATCGCGCTAACGCCATTTTCTGTCTCCCTTTTTCCTCGTTAGTATACTCTTTTCCCCACTCAACCTTATCCGTTTTATAAAAACAAATTCAAACCGGATATCAATAAAGAATTAATTGATTGATTGATTGGTGTTTTACGCCGCTTTCAACAATATTTCAGTTATATCACGGTGTTTCCTTGGTAAGCTACAAGTACTACTGATCCATGTATCCTGCCACCAGTCATTAATGCTAACCCTGCAACCCTGAGCGCTAAGAAGGGTAGCCATTACTACCATTGTTAAAGTATTTGGTTTTGACCCTTTCAATAAAGAAGTCAATTTATATAAAAAAACCTCTCAATAGCCCACATACATAAAATCTGCTATGTGAAATCAAAGATTGAGAAAAATAGTGAAAATCTCTTTGTCTAAAAGTTAAGTTTACGGGTAGCGTTGAAAACATTGTGGCAAAGGAGAAACTACTTATTATTAAAAAATTCTCCTTTTGACATACTTTTTTCAAATGTCGTCTGCCGCAGAGGCGTAAAAAGAATGCGTCTACATGTGGGAAAGTGATAGACATTCCTTGCGTTGACAAAAGAGCATGCAAGTTAACCATTTTCTAGATGCATACTTTTGGCAATGTACCATGAATGACAATGACAATGACGTAGATATAAGCGACATTGTACAACATTTGCATATAATGGCATCCACGACTTTTAACTGCAATTTAAAAAAAATAACTAAGGTGATAGGAATTCTATATTGTGTTATAAGTCAACGTCTATATATGAGCCGTTTCACGAGAAAACCAACAGTGTGGACTCTGCGTAAAGTATCGACCCGGATCAGCCTAAGCATGCCTCCTGTGGATTTTCTGTTTCCGGAATCATTACTCTATACCTCTACCTCCCTGAGACGGAATGTGTCGGGCCGTATTAACCTGCGCGAACATTTTGCAGAGTTTCATAATGTTGGTTTTCTAGTGGAAAAGTGTAATGCTATTTACTTAATTTTAAACGTAAAGAAAGTATACGATTTAAGTTGAAATTTAAAAGGTTCTTGACAGGCAATAGTTATACATGTTTGTGACAGTCTGCGAAAAACAAAAAAACAACATTAATACATTTTCCGACCAGTGTCTGCACAATCTGATCTTATTATGCAGTGTTTGAAATCTCCAGGAAACTGTCCTTAATTTGTATCATATAAATCGCTCCGCATGTAAGTTGTTTTTTCACGTGTGTATTTATTACGTTAACCTTGTGTATAGCATATCACTGCTCGTATTTTACTTCCAACAGGAATAATTGGTGTTGGTATCAATGAAATAACCCTTATCGCAGTGTACGCGTCTATAAACAGCATAACGGTTGCCGTAAACAACTGTTTAAATCATATTTAGGAGCACTGCAAACCAAGAGAAGCCTTTAAGTTCATACCGAGGGCTTGGCGTGAAACAGTTGTAACTAAAAACCTATTTTGAAAACCCTGGGCAATTTTGACCCTTTTGTAAACAATGCAAATTTAGGTGCCATTGCTCAGAACGAGCAATGGCACCTAACTTTCCATTGTTTACCAAGAAATATTATTTAATGCTTATAAAAACTTTATGGCGAAGTGATTAAGCTCGGTAAAAAATACCAATTTTAGTTACAACCGTTTCACGCCAAGCCCTCGATACGGTGTAATCTCGGTATACAGAGCACGGTACTTAGTATCTTACAAAATGTAACAAATTTTGTTTTATTGGGGTTTTACGCCGCTTTCAATATTATTTCAGTTATATTACGGCAACAGTTCACTTATTCATGATCCCTGGGTAAACAAACCAGTACTAGGCTAGAAAATGTGCCTTGGATTAAAAATTGATAATGATGACACTAGTCGTTGGACTTTAGGGATGAAAGGTTTACACAAGACGTAATTTCGCATGGCGTGGCTCGTCTCTTATCTATTAGTATATATAACAAGACGTGTCCTGTAGACTACAAATGAGTCACGTCACACGAAAACCGATCTTAGGGACCAACGGTGATACAGATCAGATTACGCCCCCTTTCCTCCGACTGCGCTGTCTAATTAGACTCTTCCCGGTCCGCCATCTAGTCCAACACGTGTCCTATTGGTGTTTGACGCCGTTTTCAACTTTATTTCAATCAGTTCATGACTAAGGAACACATATATTCAAGAATACTGGGTGACATACCAGTATTGGGTTAGGAAATGGGCCTTGCGCAAGGGCACTCCACAATGACCGTCGTTATTGGGGATCAAACACTAGACACCCGGTCCCAATCTCGGATGCTTACCACTCGACCACAGCGGTTTCCTGTCTAGTCAAACAGGCTTTATGCTTAACTTTGAGGACCGCTTATAATTGCCAGCTATACCAATATGCCAATTGTTATTGTCGCTAATCTATTAATAAACCCTGAAAACCTGTTTTTATGTGACGTGCTTAAAACCCTTGTCGACCTACAGACGTTATTGTGACGCATCTGCAGCAGACGTCATTAAGAGAAATATCTCATTAAGTCACAATGTTTTCACTTATATTCATTAAAAATAATTTCATTTGTAATGATTTTTCTTGTCCTCAGGTGTTCGCAGTCGTCCGCTAAACAGTTGTTGTAACTGAAAGGGTCGAATAGTAAGGATTCTAAATCCAGGGTCAAACAATAACAAAGACGAAGTATCTTCCGGAATTTGAATATCAATATATTTGGAACAAATTGCAGATATTTGGCGTGAGCTTCCTGTAAATAACATTGTACTATTGTGGATGAAATGTATGTTTTCGCCGACGGCAAGAAAACCGTGTCAAAAAATCTAAAACAATGAAAGAATTTTAACTTTAAGTCAGCAAGACATGGGGGTAAAACAAGTGCAAAGGTCATGATATTCTTCTTACAAATAATAGGTCGATTAAAAGTTTGCTGTAGATCATAGGATGTACACTATGGAAAGGTTTATACATTTCTTATTTCTGTATTGGTTTGTTTTGTTTGTGTGTATGGTGGTTTACGACGCATTCCAGAATTGTTCAGTTATATCACTGCGTTTCCATAAGTTACCTACCATAAAGGAACAGGAGAATTTGAAAATACATAATTTTGATTTAACGCAATAGTTATGAATATGTCTTACTCTTCTTAGTTCTAATACGTTAGGAGGTCCGCCAGATGGTAATTAATGTGCATATGTACATTTCACGAAATTATGTTTTTCCTGTTGAATAATGATGGTACGTAGAGACAGTTAGCAGCACAGTGTGTATAGTAAATACTTTATTTAACTCTTTCAGCGCCAAATTGTTTAAAGTAGACTCTTCCATGTTCAAAATCGGGCGTCTCCATTTCTCATATAATTACAATTTTGGACTATTTTGATAAATAAAAGGCAAACAATGCTGATTTCAGGTGAGACAGCTCGTTACGAGCTAACTCGCCTGAATCAGTATTGTTTGCAAAAACCTGAATATTGCCTTTGGCGCTGAAAGGGTTAACCGTTTCATACGATATCTGAATATATAGGGATTTTAGTGACCGACAGAGTTCTTGAACCACCTATGCATTTATTCACAGAGTCTGCACTGCCCGCTATATATATATTCACACGCGTCTCCTGTGTTTTTCTAGCAAATCGGTAATGACAAAAACCTGATGATACAAGTGTGTTATTTTCTCGTCACATGCTGCTCGGCAAGCATTCTTTCCCATCGTTTGACAAAGGTAATTGTGGCATGCGTCATTCGTCTTCCATCAATGGGCTAACAGTCTATGTGGAAAAGCAGCCAGTTGCTTGGAAAGATTGTTGCGTGGATGACTGGTGTGAGAAAGCCAGGTAACACATGAATAGGTAAACTGGCCGCCGTGATATGACTGCAAAAATGTTGAAAACGCCGTTAAACCCCAATCAATAAATATTCACATGTTTCTAAATGAACGACCTCTGAAGGGTGACGCGCATCATTCGGTGCTGGGAAGCCACGTTAACTATTTCAGCGCCACAGGCAATATTGCGTTTTTTGCAAACAATGCAGATTCAGGTGAGTCAGCTCGTAACGAGCTGTCTCACCTGAAATCAGCATTGTTTGCCTTTTAGTTACCAAAATAGTCCAAAACTTTCATAAATTGAGAAATGAACACACCCGAGTTTAAACATGGGAAGAGTCTACTTTAAACAATTCGGCGCTGAAAGAGTTAAATCTATAGCGTTGACGGAGTGTTTGTGGATTCCACTGGGAAATGCGAGCCGCACACAACTGCAATAATTGTCATTACAAAGTAAACAAAAATGCAACCTACAACCTGAAGCGTAATTGCGGAAATCTTTACCGCCAGATAATTCCAATAGTACGTGGGCGACGCTCTGTGTGAGGCATCGTGAGACATCTGCAACACGTGTAGATCAAGATCAGCCAGACATATCTCGTATAATGGTTTCTGAGCAACATTGCAATTCACCAACGAAGGGTTAAGATTAATCTTCACTATTTGGATTACTCAAATGCATTTCCAACTGATGTAATTATCAATGCAGCAAGGGATATATTTTATATGTACAGGCATATCGTTACAAGATTAAGTACGGGGAACATTCATGTCTTACACCAATGGGCTAACAGTCTATGTGGAAAAGCAGCCAGTTGCTTTGAAAGTCTTTGGAGTACTATATGAGGGAAAGCGTTTAAGCCTAATCAATTCGACAATCAATCAACTTTCCCAAATTTAGAAACACAACTTTTCAGTACAGTATAGCAATTTTCGCCAATTATCACCTTTCAACTCTGTTGTTACACCAAACAATACAATCCCCCAACGCCTACCTCAATTTCTATAGGACTAATTAAAGGTTGGGAAAGTGGGAACACACCGAGGGAAAGCGTTTAACCCTAATCAATCCGTCAATCAATCAAACAACAAGATCACGATATTGTAAAAAGTATTATGTACTTATTACTTAATAAATTAATTGAATTGAATTGAATTGAAATAAAGCCATAATTGTGGCCAATTTTCAAAGAGAACATTTTCTACATAGTGATTCGTTCTTTTCTTCCAGAGTTCTGAAGTTATTCTGTCTTCTTACATTGTTCACCGGAGGTCATTGTGAATATATGTGCGTCTGTAATTATCATGCATCAATCTACGCGTATGGATCGGTATGTATTTTATCATAATCAGATGTACAAAAAATGTTACATCATAATTGCATACGTTTCTGAAGATTTTCGACTGTAAAAGAACTTGTTTACTATTGAAGACATAAAGATCTGGTTGATTGAGGTTTAACGCCGTTTTAACAATTTCTCAGTTATATCACGGCGGCCAGTTCACCTACTCGTGCTTTTCCTGGTTTTCTCACACCAGTACTTCACACAACAATCTTCCCAAGCAAATGGCTGCTTTTCCACATAGACTTAGCCCATTGGTGGAAGACAAATAACGCATGTCGCATTGACTTTTGTCAATCGTCGGGAAGAAAGTTGGCCGAGCCAGGATTCGAACTCACAACCCCTGGATTGACAGCCCGCGTCGCTACTGACTGAGCTACCGGGACATTTAGATCTGGATTATACATGTTTAAAACGAGCTATGTAATCGTGTTCTGACAATTCTTTAACATGTAGAAATAACATCTTTCTTCAAAACGAAACAATTCGAAAGAATTCCCGTGCTTATATACATGTATTCACTTTATTGTTCGTCTTGTTTTATCCCCTTTACCACATGTAGATGCTTTCTTACGACGTTGCAGCAGACGAGTTTTGAAAACATTGTGGCAAAAGGAGAAATTGCTCAAAACGAGCAATTTCTCCTTTTGCCACAATGTGTTCAACTCTTTTCAATAATTATACTTCCATTTAATAAGAGTTTGTCATATTTATGGGTATGTTTTCAAAGCCGTCTGCTGCAGATCTGTTGTATGTGCGGAAAGGTTAATGGCCAATATATTTTGTACAGCCTTCAACAATGACGATGCCTATAGCGGCACTGTACAGGTCAGAATGTAAAGAATTTGTACAGCAGACGAACTTAGACAAAGATTGGGTTGCTATTGCAATAAATCATCAGGTAGGTCTAACTTGTTTTTTAACTTAATTTACAGGACTCTAGAGTATTTCACATCGCGAAATCTTTATTTGACCATCAAACCCTATTTTGTTGGTACTCAAAAGAATCGTCTCACTGAGACGATTCTTTTGAGTACCAACAACATAGGGCTAAGTTGAGTCATACACGATATATTGAATTTCAGATATCTAGATAAGACGAGTATTTCACATCGCGAAATCCTTATTTGATCATTAAACCCTATACTGTTGGTACTTAAAAGAGGGCTGTGCGTGAAACGGTTGTAACTAAAATTTGTATTTTTTTCTATCAAGGTTAATCACCTCGCCATATAAGCATTAAATCATTTTTCTTGGTAAACAATGGACATTTAGGTGGCATTGCTCGTTCTGAGCAATGGCACCTAAATTTGCATTGTTTCCAAAGGGATCAAAATTGCCCCTAAACCAGGGTTTTCAAAATAGGTTTTTAGTTACAACCGTTTCACGCCAAGCCCGCGATATCTATCGATTTCTGCTTCCCGTCTTGGACACTTTACTAGTATTCGCGCCTTCTGTGCGGCGGTGAGGTTTTAACAGTGGCTTTGAAATCGAACTCGGTACCCTTTTGATCACTAGATTGGCACTCTACCTCTGAGTCACTGTATCAAACCTTCTTGATTGTCTTTATTTAAAAAATAGCGACGTGGGCTGTCAACCAAGGAGATGTGTTGTCGAACCACAGCTCGACTAAAAATATTTCCAATGTTTGACAAAAGTCAATGCAATAAGCGCCATTCATCTCCTAAGAGTATATGTGGAAAGGCAGTCGGTTCCTTGCAGGGGCGTATCTCCCTTTAGGCACGGTAGGCACGTGCCTACACATTTTTTCTAAACATGCCCCCAAAATGCTGCTGCGGCGATACACATCTGCGTAATGTATCGACCACATCAGCCTGCGCTGTCCGCGCAGACTGATCCGGCCGACACATTCCGTCTAAGGGGGGATAGATAGAGTAGTGCTTCATGAAACAGAAAATCCACAGGAGGCGAAAAGTGTATATCCGGGTAAGCCTGTGTGGCATGCTTAAGCTGATCCGGGTCGATACTTTACGCACAGTCCACAATGTTGATTTTCTCACGAGACGGCCTACACATTGATTATTGCCAAGCTACGCCCCTGCCTTGGAAAAAACACTGTTGTGTGAAGTACTGGTGACGGTAAACCAGGAGACACTTGAGTAGGTGAACCGGCTAATGATATGATTGGAAAACTGTTTTACAACGGCGTTGAACCCTAATCAATCAATCAGTCGCTAACATGTTTTCATTTCAGGTGGCTTACATGAAGGATGATTATCAAGTGCAGATCAAGACTTGTCCCGGTGATCCTAGTCCACTAGACTTACGTAAGTGATTTCATACACGACATATTCACGCTATCATTCATAAATAAAACTGTCACGCAAGGAATACATTTAAATTTGCAATGATCATAGCATGTGAATATCACTGGCAGTATTACAGACGAGCCCCGGTAGCTCAGTCGGTAGCTACGCGGGATGTCAATCAAGCGGTTGTGAGTTCGAACCCCCAGCTCGGCCAACATTCTTTCCGACGTTTGACAAACGTCACTGTGGCCAGCGTTATTCGTCTTCCTCCAATGGTCTTACAAAATATGTGGGAAAGCAGCCAGTTATTTGGAAAGAATGTTGTGTGGAATACTGGTGTGCGAAATTCAGGAAACACATGAGTAGGTGATCTGGCCCCCGCGTAATGACGGAAAATTTGTTAAAGATGGCGATGTATAAGATGAGGTCAATGCCCATGCAGGAGTCTACAATGTTTAGTATGATGGAACAGGGTAATATTGCTCAAAGCGAGGGATTACTATTAAACAGTGTATTTAAACTGTATTTCATTTGAATAAATCTGTATCAATAGTGTGCTTCCAAAATCACAGATACACGATTTTGCTCTTCAGATGATTGAGCTCTTTCCCACATATACAAAACACATCTGTGACTTTGAAAAAAAATCCATGCAACCTCTCTATGATTGAAAGTGTATAAATTGAATATAGTTGAAAACATTGTGGCAAAAGGGGAGATTGCTCATTTTAACTTGCGAGACAGGCCCTTTTAAAAAAAAAGTTCAATGAGAGTACGCCGACTTTTTACAAGCACAGTTCCACCTTCACCAACGTTATCTGTTATAAAGACTATCAATATGTATGGTTATAATTGAGCCGACCCGCGAGAAAACCAACATTGTGGACTCTGCGTAAAGTATCGACGCGGATCAGCCAGCGCAGGCTTACACTGATAGACACGTTTCGCCTCCCGTGGATTTTCTGTTTCATGAATCATTACTCTATACCTATATCCCCCTGAGGCGGAATGTGTCGGCCCGGATCAGTCTGCGCGGACTGCGCAGGCTGATCTGGGACGATACATTACGCAGAGGCCATAATGTTGGTTTTCTCACGGGACGGCTCATATTATAATGCGAACACACTTCATTGGCTGATGTAAAATTCTTTTGTAAAACATTAACCAATCTCTCGGCCAAACTTGTTAATGGTACAAGGTTTAAACTACGACTATACAACTCGGCACATTTATATATTTTCATTAAGGAGAGGATTGGATATCATGCAATGCTTATTTAAGTCCTAGAAAATTATAGAAGTTGATTATAAAAACCAGCAATATTTTATCTAAAACATATGTCGAGTCCCGGTAGCTCAGTCGGTAATGACGCGGGCTGTTAATCCAGGGGTTGTGAGTTCGAAGCCCGGCTCGGCCAACTTTATTTCCGACGATTGACAAAAGTCAATGCGACACGCGTCATTCGTCTTCCACCAATGGGTTAAGTATATGTGGAAAAGCAGCCAGTTGCTTGGGAAGATTGTTGTGTGGAGTACTGGTGTGAGAAAACTAGGAAATGCATGAGTAGGTGAACTGGCCGCCGTGATATAACTGAGAAATTGTTAAAAACGGCGTTAAACCCCAATCAATCAATCTAAAACATATCACCCAAAATAGTGTGTATGTAGTATAGTATATGACTCTAACTCTATCAATGATATCATTCGTTCATCAGGTTTATGTAATACATTAAAACATTAAAATTCTTATAGCGCAAAATTTCCTAAAATAGCCTCATGCGAATCCCTCCATCTTTCATGTTATAAAGGTTTTGGAATATTTTGATAACTTAAATGCAAGCGCAATGCTTATAATCTTTTTGTTTTGGAAAAATCACAAAATCGGCGCTAAAAGAGTTTAAACCTTTTCAGTTCCAACTCCAAGCGTGCCAAGCGAAACTCCACCTTCATCAACGGTTCCTGTTCAATCTTCGACAATACCACAGGAAATAGTATCATCTAGCGAGTTACCCATCGTCTCCAATACACCTTACGTTCCATCAAGTGTTTCATTGACATCAAAACCTTCAATGATGACACCAGCATTGACAGTGCAATCTACTACGCTAACACAAGTTATATCCGGTAATCAATTTCATTTTAGGGAGTCACGTCTACCGTTGTTGGGTCTTATCGAAGCTCCAACACGAGGTCATATAAAAGAAACATTGGTGTACAATTAATGCGGCTATACATCTAGTGCTTTCCTCAAAATGTATGTATACGTCTATGTAACATATATGCGTACTGTGAAGACTCTGGATAGACTGTGTGCATGCATAGACTCACACGAGTCGTCACCGTACACAGTAGACTGGTATCTCGTTGACCTATATGCGATGGCGCGATATCAGGGGAGGTAACCAATCTACGTTCACATAAGACACAACCCAAGATGGCGGATTTATAACTCAATTCCAAAAGTAACCAGTCCACACATTCGCATAGTCTAATCTATTACTTTCACATGAAATTGTGAAGCCTCTGGAGAGTTGTACAGAATTTAATCAAACTTAACAAAGACCCAGGCTGATCTTAACCTACGCTATTCTCAAATTCCAACCTTTTTACAAGGAAGACAGTGGTGCAGAGGTACAGTGTCGGCCTCTCGTACCAAAGGTACCGGTTTCGAGTCCTTTTATGAGCGGATTCTCACTTCGGAATTGTTTTAACACAAACGGCGCGAGGACTGGTTAAGTCTGCAGGAATGATCTCTTGTTTCGCAATCGATATAAAATAAATAAACAGGAAATGCCAATAATAATAATGCGAAGCAAAATGATGCATGATACAGCTGTAAAATCGTTTTAATTCTTTTCATCTTTTACGAGCGCAAAACACGTAGAGTTTTTAACATGAACAACCGTCTAGCGATAACTCGTTATCTGCTTCGAGTTGTCGACGTGTTCGAGGGAACCTACGATGTATGAAAAAATCATTTATGTATCATTAACTTCATATTTCTTTTTATACCTAAGTATGTATTATGAAAAACGAGCCGATGTCAAAAGCATATCAGCAGCAGTTCTGAGTGTTCATATATGCCATCAGAACTTCTGCTGCGTTGCTTTTAAAAGATAGATACGTTCCAGGAAAGGTTTCGAGTCTTTCGGAGTTTTAAATTCCGAGTTATCGCGAGTACAATGTGTATATGCTAGCAATTGTTTAATCCGACACTATATGTAATACATTAGAGCCGTCCCGCGAGAAAACAAACAGTGTGGACTCTGCGTATAGTATCGACTCGGATCAGTCTAAGAATACCGCGCAGGCTAACCCGGACACTTTTCGCCTCCTGTGGATTTTCTGTTTCAGGAGTCATTAACCCTTTCCCTCATATAGACGCTTTCTGACGCCTCTGCAGCAGACAGCTTTTTGAAAACATAGTGACAAAAGAAGAAATTGCTCAAAACGAGCAAATTCTCCTTTTGACACAATGTTTTCCACTTTTAGTCATAGGTTATCCATTCAATTATAGAGAATTTCCATTTTTTTACAAAATATGTTCAAAGCCGTCTGCTGCAGAATTGTCGTATGAGGGAAATGGTTAATATATACCTTTATCCCACTGAGATGCTGGCTGATCTGTGTCGATACATTACGCAGAAACTACAATGTGGTTTTTTTCGCGGGACTTCTCAATTTATATTATATTTTATCAGGAAATATAAAACTCTGTCCGGAAGCTATCATCAAAATGTCAACAGGTGTTGATTTGACTCAATACGGGAACCATTGTTACCAGTTTGACCCGAACGAGGTGATATGGCAAGAGGCCGAATATACCTGTCGCACCAGAGGCGGACATCTAGTGGACATTGAGAATCAGGCCGTAAACGATTTCATCAAAACATTCGTGAACGACAATTCATATTTCCCTGTATGGATAGGATTCCATGACAGAACCAGCGAGGAAAACTTTGAATGGATTTCAGGTATTATTCGACAGTGTTGACCTGTAATTGATGACCTATATGTATGGATTTCAGGTATTATTCGACAGTGTTGACCTGTAATTGATGACCTATATGTATGGATTTCAGGTATTATTCGACAGTGTTGACCTGTTATTGATGATCTATATGTATGGATTTCAGGTATTATTTCACAGTGTTGACCTGTCATTGATGACCTATATGTAAATGTCATTGAGCCATCTCATGTGAAAATCTACCCCTTCGACTTCACTACATATATAAATGGACATTGAAGATTCTGTATGCACATGCATTATCTCATTCCCACATATATATGATGTATTACGCCTATGCAGCAGACGACATTTGAAAATATTGTGGCATAAGGTGAAACTGCTCATTATTCAAATTTACTCAATAATTGTTCTTTCATTTAAAGAGAGTTTTTTATTTTGTTTACGAATTCAAAGTCGTCTGCTGCAGATGTGTTGCATGTGACCCACAGTCAGATGGGATCTGTATATATGATGGGTTCTTCGTAACGGGATACATAACGACAGACAGGCGCAAAACTGATTGAGCTTCATTTCTAGTGTAGAAAGATACGTCTATGACTGCATTACAAGACGTCGGGCAGTGACGACTCTTGTGATTATGTGCACGTCTGCGTCTTCACAATACGCATATGCATTAAGACCCCAAATTATCCGACGAGACCCATATATTTCCTAAAATGTAGAATACGTGTCGTTTATTTTACATTGTGTAATTCCATATTCTTAAAATATATTACACCACGAGAAAATACAAGTATTTGTATAAAGGTTAGTACATGTGATAAAATTTATAATCAAATTACATGCGCTTGTAAAGTCGGTTGTATAGGGGCTTTTACGATTACATCGCGAAGGTCGCTTTTGGAGTAGCGTGGATCTTTTCTTTTGATTTTATTTAAGGTAACGTCAACTGTCTTTCTATGGGACGTGGTTAGCATTGGTAAGATATTAAACATCAATGATAAACGTGATAAAGTACACAAACGATACATATTCACGCCGAAAAAGCGCCCAAAACAGTCACTTTTATCAAAACATAACATTAGTTACGAACAAATTTCGTTGATCGTATATGTAATATGAAATGTTTATACCTTGATCGTTTAACATGAGAATTCGAATCCCTCGGGATTTTACACGCCAATAAGCAACGTACGCACTCGTTAGTAACACGTGCGTAAATATCACTCGGGATAGGCTTCCCGTATAGAAAACTATTGATAATATCTATAATTTTACCTTTCTGATAATGACATTCATTTTTTGACCCCTATAATATAACTCAAACGGCTCGACATTACAGATCGCTCTAAGAAAACCTTTTGTAATATGCCATTCTTGATTTGTCATTACAGATCCAAGTAAACCTGTCACGTACACTAACTGGTTGTCGGATCACCGCACGCAACACCACGACGCCGAGGACTGCGTTTTAATTGGTTTAGACGGACAATGGGATGACAGACGGTGTGGACAATTCGCTACAGTCGACAATCTAGCACTTGGGTATGGATTCATATGTCAATATGGTAAGTGTGGTTCTCGTAAGCTATAAACTATTTGGTTCAACGTAGTATGGAGTTACATACCCCTTCAATTACGTTAATGGGACACTCATACATAAAAAAATCGCGACGCCATTTGGGCTTTGTGGAGCAAGAACATTGTTATAGACAAACAATTGTGGACATACCTTTCAACGTGTTCTTTATTATTTATAAAATAATACCAAACATCAGGCTGTATTTGTCCGATGTACGGACATCTAATGTATATTTACTAATTCACCGTAGAACGCTGGGAACCGGATTAATGCCATACGTACTAGTTTACTTTATAACTCAACTGCAAGTCGCAATTGTTGGTTCAAACTTGACGCAGTCATTTATTATAGTCCGCCGGGAACAAGAGTAAACACATGACGTCGATATAAAATACAGTTCAGTGATGTCGAAGATGTTTAACTTATGTCCATTTATAATTAATTGCACGAATTCAATGTCACATTGGTCATTATCAAAGAATATGCATAATTATTACACTTTAATCAATGAAATACTGGGATTCATCCCACCAACGCAGTTGATATTTCTCTATTTATCATCCAAGGCATCAACATCAGTAAAATGTTCAGCATCCTCATTATCATCATCATCATCATAATTATAATTATCTTTTCCTTCTGTCATTTTTGTTGTCATTTTAGGTATACCAGAATTGACCAATTCGATTGTCGGTTGAAAACCTTTTTTGAGTTACCGACCGTACACTGAATTAAAGTATTAAACCAGTACGTAGCATACCAGGGAAAACAAACAGCAAAATACAACATAAATAGGATAGCAAATAAACATAAAGCATATAAGTGTTTGTTATGGTATAAGCTAAAGTAATAGTTCGACTGAGTGAACATTTAAAGTAGAACGATTAACCCTTTCCCACCTGCAGACGCATTTTGATGCAATATCAGCAGACGACTTTTGAAAACATGTTGGTCAAAGATGAAATTGCTCATGATGAGCAATTTCACCTCTGGTCACAATGTTTTCAACTTTATTTAACAAATAAGTTATCTTTTATGGAGATTGTTCATGTTTGTGTCACTATGTTTTCAAATTCGTCTGCTGCAGATCTGTTGTATTTGGAAAAGGGTTAAAAGACAAGAGAAAACAGTGAACGTAAGATCGGCGCTCTGTGAAAACCAACCATAGGGTAAAGAGACGGACCATCTTGTATATCCGTATAGTTTGATTTGGCTCTGCGCCGTTCACAAATAAGTCATGGAAGAGTTCAATTGGCTTTCTGTAGAGCTGTATCCAATAAAATATTTAACAATGGATTCACAGGCAGTTATTTTCCCTCGCGTGAAACAAAAACGCTGTGGTTTGTATTCCTGGAACACCGATCATCATCACTTAATATATTCACCGACTGAAACAGTCAGTTTATCAAAGTATAATCCACTTTTATATCTCCAAACCCCCTGTAACACATGTAAATAACAACGCTCACGATTAATTAAAATGAAGCACTTTTGAAAATGTTTTTAACAAACGTTCATACATCATGACTATTGGAATCTGGGGAGCCTAACAATGACTGTAGCAATCTTAGGTTACATGCCCCTACCATTGCATTATCCGGTCAGACATTCACCAATAATGGCGGGCGCTCATTGGACATAATGTAACGAGAAAAAGGCTAAAGAGAAAACCATGTTTTGGACCCAACTGCTTTTATCATATAACCTCCAAAAGAAGTTTGCTTCCTTATTCGTGTATTGATTCCAAATACTAGTTTGTATTGGTCGGATAGATAGTAACTTATTTAAAATGTAAGGGAGAGCAATATATATAAGGGGAAGTGTCAAATCTAGTAGCGATTGTTGGTTCATAACAGACGTAGTACGCAATGTACCCTACTATCACTGTAGCAGACCTTTTGACAAACGTCATCTGGTAAACATATGTTTCATAAGGACGAACTAGGCATGCACATGTCAGTGTTTATAGTTTATAAAAATAGTTGAAATTTGATAGTTACACTTACTAGCGAGTTTTTAGGATATAGGTAGCATCGGGGCCTGGCATAGTTATTAACAAAAACAAAAATATATTATATATAGACAAAGGCTCCAACTTCTTCGTCAGCCAGATTTGACCCATGTTTGCATTTTGGACCGATAAACGATAACAACGACGATTGAATAAAGCGCTATGTGTCAGCACGTAGCTAAATTGTTACCCTTAACACTGGCCACAAGGGTTTTATTCGCAATTAAAGGCCATGGGCGTAGCTTGGCAATAATCAATGTGTAGGCCGTCTCGTGAGAAACATCAACAGTGTGGACTCTGCGTAAAATATCGACCCGGATCAGCCTAAGCATGCCACACAGGCAAACCTGGATATACACTTTTCGCCTCCTGTGGATTTTCTGTTTCAGGAATCACTACTCTTTTATCCCCCCCCCCCCCCCCCCCCCCCCCCCCCCCCCCTTAGACACGGAATGTGTCGGCCGGATCAGTCTGCGCAGCTGCATTTTGGGGCAGAAAAAAATGTGTAGGCACGTGCCTACAGTGCCTAAAGGGAGCTACCTGAAGGCTTTCGTAACGAGCTGTCTCTCCTGAAATCCGCATTGTTTGTCACTTAGATATTAAATCGTACACAATTTCCTGTCGGGCGAAAAGTAGTGTGGTCCAATTTTCAATATGGAAAATCGGCAGAGAAAGAGTTAAACAGATTTCCTAAGTCAAATAGTAAAGGGCCATAATTTGCATTATATGCCAGATAAAGTTATAGTTTTACTTACTTGATAATTGCATAGGTGTGGTGGATGGAACTATATGAAGCGTCAATGCAATGCGTCAAGTAGTTAATGAGATATGGACTATGAATGTTATTTCATGCTTAACTTTAAACAGAATTCCTAAATCATAAAAGTGCCATGCAGGATAGAATTATCTTACCTCATTAGTTACATAAGTGTGATGAATGGGAAGGTTGCATAAACTGTTTTCAATGCAATGCATACAGAAGTTACTGAGATATGGACTCTTAATTTAATTGCATGCGAATAAGATTTTTCCAAGTAAAAACAATGGCCACTGTTTGCGTTATTTGTAGGATATATTTCTTTCTTAATTACAAGGGTCTGATTCTTGGGAAGTCGTGTAGACAGTTATAATGCAATACATCTAGTTAGTAACTGAACTGTGATGTAATCTATAAACTTGCAAGCAACATGTAACCAAAGTGTGAAGCCGAGCCAGGATGAATACCATAGCTTTTATATTCCCCTAATGATCGAGCTAAAATGACGGGCTATTATGCCATGTTTATAATACTACGACTATAATGCATTCGACATGTAACCAGTCAAAACAATAAGCTAATCAACCAAAGAGACAGGGTATTAAACATATTACTCTACCGCATTCGAATAAACTCCGCAAAGAGACAGGGTAATAAACCTATTACTCTACCGCATTCGAATAAACACGGCAAAGAGACAGGGTAATAAACCTATTACTCTACCGCATTCGAATAAACTCCGCAAAGAGACCGGGTAATAAACCTATTACTCTACCGCATTCGAATAAACCAGGTAATAAACCTATTACTCTACCGCATTCGAATAAACACGGCAAAGAGACAGGGTAATAAACCTATTACTCTACCGCATTCGAATAAACTCCGCAAAGAGACCGGGTAATAAACCTATTACTCTACCGCATTCGAATAAACCAGGTAATAAACCTATTACTCTACCGCATTCGAATAAACCAGGTAATAAACCTATTACTCTACCGCATTCGTATAAACACGGCAAAGAGACCGGGTAATAAACCTATTACTCTACCGCATTCGAATAAACCAGGTAATAAACCTATCACTCTACCGCATTCGAATAAACACGGCAAAGAGACCGGATAATAGACCTATTACTCTACCGCATTCGAATAAACTCCGCAAAGAGACCGGGTAATAAACCTATTACTCTACCGTATTCGAATAAACCAGGTAATAAACCTATTACTCTACCGCATTCGAATAAACCAGGTAATAAACCTATTACTCTACCGCATTCGAATAAACACGGCAAAGAGACCGGGTAATAAACCTATTACTCTACCGCATTCGAATAAACCAGGTAATAAACCTATCACTCTACCGCATTTGAATAAACACGGCAAAGAGACCGGATAATAGACCTATTACTCTACCGCATTCGAATAAACTCGGCACAGAGACCAAGTCATAAACCTATTACTCTACCGCATTCGAATAAACTCGGCAAAGAGACCGGGTAATAAACCTATTACTCTACCGTATTCGAATAAACCAGGTAATAAACCTATTACTCTACCGCATTCGAATAAACCAGATAATAAACCTATTACTCTACCGCATTCGAATAAACACGGCAAAGAGACCGGGTAATAAACCTATCACTCTACCGCATTCGAATAAACACGGCAAAGAGACCGGATAATAGACCTATCACTCTACCGCATTCGAATAAACTCGGCACAGAGACCAGGTCATAAACCTATTACTCTACCGTATTCAAATAAACCAGGTAATAAACCTATTACTCTACCGCATTCGAATAAACTCGGCAAAGAGACCGGGTAATAAACCTATTACTCTACCGCATTCGAATAAACTCGGCAAAGAGACCGGATTATAAACCTATTACTCTACCGCATTCAAATAAACCAGGTAATAAACCTATAACTCTACCGCATTCGAATAAACTCGGCAAAGAGACCGGATTATAAACCTATTACTCTACCGCATTCAAATAAACCAGGTAATAAACTTATTACTCTACCGCATTCGAATAAACTCGGCGACTCCAGCAATAACTGTCATTTGTCATATGAACGAGTATCTCATCAGACAGATAATTATGACATAATTATAGCATGCACTAGGTATAATAAAAAATAGCTGCAACTGTGATACATAATCAGTATGCAGTTATAGTTTATAGCATGTACACAAGAATTAGTCTCTAGAATGTAACCCTTTCCCTCATACGACAATTCTGCAGCAGACGACTTTGAACTTATTTTGCCAAACATAGAAAATCTCCATAGTTCAATGGATAACCTATGACAAAAAGTGGAAAACATTGTGGCAAAAGGAGAAATTGCACGTTTTGTGCAATTTCTTCTTTTGTCACTATGTTTTCAAAAAGCCGTCTGCTGCAGAGGCGTCAGAAAGCGTCTATATGAGGGAAAGGAACAGTGTTATACGATGTAACCGCGTGGTTAGCGTTGAGGATTTTGAACCGAGAGTCTCGTGTACGATGCCCGCTCGCGGCGGTGATGGCGGATTACACTTCTAGTACTGGTTTGTTCACCCATAGATTGATGGGTTTAACGCCGTTTTTAACAATTTCACAGTTATATCACGGCGGCCGGTTCACCTACTCATGCATTTCCTGGTTTTCTCACACCAGTACTCCACACAACAATCTTCCCAAGCAACTGTCTGCTTTTCCACATTGGTGGAAGACGAATGACGCATGTCGCATTGACTTTTGTCAATCGTCGAAAATAATGTTGACCGAGCCGGGATTCGGGCTCGGCTTCACCCATGGATCATGAATAAGGGATAGGACTAAACTAGTATTATGTTGAAAACGACGTAAACCCACAATAAAGCAATTATGTCAAGTTCAGCATGAAAGGATTTCAATCTCTATTTAAATACAAGATACAACATATTTATTTCGCGATTTAGGCCACCGGCCCATTATACAACATAATTGATACGTATATACTAGATAATACTAGATAACCCAAACTATCGGATTGATAGATTGATTGTGGTTTAACGCCGTTTTCAACAATTGTTCAGTCATATGACGGAGGCCAGTTCACCTTTTCATGTATTTCTTGGCTTTCTTACACCAGTAATCCACACAACAATCCTTCCAAGCGACCCAAACTATCTGAACACTAGACATTCATTTCAGGTTTCAGAGTGATGTCGTGGAGTTTTACAGATCTAAAACATGTTAATTTACATAAATATTGGAGCCGCGTCCTGCGATTTTGGGGTCTTAATAAATATGCGTATAGTGAACACTCAGGTGAGCGTGTGCATCCTCGGAGTTTCACCAAAAGTCTTAACTGTCCGTTTACCATTAATTTAGTCCTAGTTTCTTCTTTTGATAAACTATTAACGTGTCACCCAACACGTTTTGTGCCGATCTTAACCCTTTCCCGCATATAGACGCTTTCTGACGCCTCTGCAGCAGACGGCTTTTTGAAAACATAGTGACAAAAGAAGGAATTGCACAAAACGTGCAATTTCTCCTTTTGCCACTATGTTTTCCACTTTTTGTCATAGGTTATCCATTCAATTATGGAGATTTTCTATTTTTTGACAAAATACGTTCAAAGTCGTCTGCTGCAGAATTGAAGAGTCTCGTGTAACATCGTAGATCGTATTTCATGACGTAATGTCCTTATTCCGTCTCAACCCCTCCTATATTGCAGGTACTCAAAATAATCCTCTCAGTTAGACGATTATTTTGTACTTTTCAGTACCTGCAATATAAAGTTTGATATATCATCAAGAGAAATAATTATTGTCTAGCCATTTCACTCCTCGTTATGCCAAAGACCAGGGGCCCGTTTTATCAACGGTCGTAACTCGGTCTTAACTAAGATTGTCGTAAGTTTGGACGTAAGTCCGGAGTTACGTCCGATTACCGTTTTATCAAACAATCGTAGCTAAGATAGTCGTAAGTTTCGGGTGAAAAGTTACGACTGCTCGGAGGCAGTCTTAAGTCGGTGAAAAGTCGCAAATATGGCGGCGATCAGAACAAAATCCGTCGACTCAAAACTATTTTCGTCTCGTCTGAATTGCCAGAGACAATCATGGTGTTTTTATGTCGTGCCGTGGTGTTCTCTCGACATACACATCCGAGTCGGAGTATTTCAAGGATCGAAAACACACTGGTTAGCCAAAAGACGACGACATTCGACACCAGCTACCAGCTACCAGCAGCCACATCTGAGAATTGTTTTTAAATGTACGTATGTGTTGAAATACAATACCAAATTTAATAACTTGCGTTAAGAACATATCTAGGTCAAATTATCTAAGGGACGATACTCTCAGTTTACAGACTACAGTTGTCGTTTCCACAGTTGTTGGCCGGTCAAATATCGAGTTTTAAAAACGCTAATGCTGCGACAAGATCATTATTAACTACAGATAAGTTTAATTGATTTCTGTAGGATTCTTTAATAGTATGAAATCATCAATTAGTGTTTGTTCATTTTAACAGGCTCGATTTGTTTAAACACCACGGGTATGTTTTGTTTAGGAAACTATACGATCCGTACCCAAGATTGAACGTACCAAATGTCTCATGAGTAAGACTGTTCATCAACTCTGTCAGTCATCTTAATTCAATTATTCATGGCATACTACAAATGTCACGAATAAAGATAGCTCTAGATGCATTGAAAATTTTGGTCAATTTAGATAAACAAATTTAGAGGTTGTTGTTTATTATGATTATGAAGTTCTAGTATGATGCTTAAGTGTGTTACAAGGCAAAAAGACAAACCAGGGACACTATATTACATGTAATATAGTGTCCCTGGACAAACTAAACAAATTGTGAACATGTTTCATCGTGTGAATTTCATAGACTTTCAACTTTCAATTTGACAACTACTTGATCACACACACATGAATACATCATTCTAACCATTACCCTTGAAAATGAGTGGAAATACATACAGAATCTCAGATGTTATCAGTGAACCCGTCTCACACAAGTCTGATATTATATCTGTTATGAACATTGCAAATCTATGTAGAGTATCCGCCTTGAAAACTAGAGATCCCAGGTTTGAGCTCCAGACTGGCTGCATGATGTTTTTCTCTCTCTGTGTCATATTAGTAAAGCAATGGTCCTGTTACCAATTTAATATCTCGCAATTATTTTACTTACAGACTGACTAGTTAATTGGTCTATTCTACCATAACTACCATAACAAAGAGACATGTTAGCTATTTGACAGATCTTATTCCAGACTCCCAGAGGCAGTTGCAGACTTGCAAGGTATGACTTTTTGTGGCTGTTTAAAGTCTTCCCCACATGTATACACATGTATACAAACACTTTATTACACCTCTGTAGCAAACAACTTTTGAAATCATTGTGGCAAAAGGAGAAATTGCTCATTTCTCAATATCATTTCTTGAGAGTTTCCATATTTTTTAGATGATTTCAAAGTCGTCTGGTACAGATTTTTTGTATATATGGGAAAGGGTTGAACTTTATGAAGTTGTATATATATCTTCAAATTCCATGACTGTCATGACTATGATTATTGAATTAAATTGATTAGTTGTTTGATCTTTAGTTGACAAACATATACAGGGATTATACATCATATTTTACCTCCTTCCCACCTATAGACTATTCAATTTGCTGTTTGTCACAATCAGGGTGAGTGTATTAATATGATGCACTGCATTGAATTTTTATTCAACTCTTCCCAACGACCACATCTCTTCAAATTATTAAGTAAGATAACTCTATTCTGCATTTAATTCAAGTTATGGCTCTTCTTTTATATACAATTTATGGGTAAACTTTTGCGTGCATCTACATTAAGAGTCCATATCTCAGTAATTGCTTTAATAATGCATTGCATTGAAACTTTATACAACCCTTCCCAACCATCACACCTATTTAACTAATTAAAAAGTATAACACACTCCTGCATTTAATGCAAATTATGGCCCTTTTTTTACTTAGAAATTCTGGTTAAAGTTTTGGTTACAACTACATTAACAGTCCATATCTTAGTAACTAGTTAATGCATTGTATTGAAACTAAATACAGCCCTTCGCAACTATCATACGTTGTATGAAAATAATTAAATTATATAAATCTATTCTGCATATAATGAAATTTATCACAGTTTAAGAAATTCTGGTTAATGTTTTGCATGCAACTGCATATCTCAGTAGCTAAAACTGCATATCTCAGTAGCTAATAAGCATTGGAATAGTCGAGCGAGCTGTCTTATGGACAGCTCTTGTTGTGTGTCTTGTTATAAGAGTTAAGACTCAATTATACTGATGTTTGTTTTTAAGCAGATAAATCTCAGAATACTAATTCAAACACATACTAGAATGAAATTTTATCTGAATTTTCAAATAATTCTCATTAACTTTTGCAGCTACCAACTTCTGAAAACATTATGAGAAAGGAGGGGATTTTATAACGTGAGCAGGCTATCCTTTGCCTACAATAATTTCAGCAGTTTTACTTTGCCTTTTCATATGCTGATAACTGTTCATGCCTTTTGCAATCATTGTGGCAATTATTGTGTGCAAATTTCTCCTAAAAAAGGGTTAAGATGCCTACAGTGTACAATTGTAAAACACCAACATATTTTATTTTTCTACTTTTATTTTTTTCAGCCTGGAAAATTTCCCAAGATGTATGATCACTGTGCTTTCTACTTTTGGTTCCATTGTTCATTTATTGAGGGAAATAAGTAAGTAAGGAAAACATAGTTATATTCCATCTATTTGAACTTTTTCAAATATTTAGACAAATTTCAATGCATTTGCAGCAGACAACGTTTGAAAATATTGTGTCGACAAGAGAAATTGCTCAATGTGTGTCAATTCTGATTTGAGCAGAAATCAGACAGATTTGAACCAATACTGTTCAGAAATGCTATAAAGTCATTAATTTTCTCATAAACAAATAGATGACTCTATGATGAGGTTTATTATCAATGGTTTCTTATGAGAAGTAATATTTTGATTCATTTAATTGATGTTATATAAGCCTTTCCCACATATAGAAGCTTTCTGATGCCTCTGCAGCAGACGTCTTTTGAAAACATAGTGACAAAAGAAGAAGTTTCTTAAAACGATCAATTTCTCCTTTTGCCACAATGTTTTCAACACTCTTATATATTTATACTTTCTTATATTAGGGATAATTTCACTCTCATTGAAACAAGACCTACTCTTCACAATGTTCTCAACTATTTTCAGTTATTATACCTTCATATAGAGATTTTCAATTTTATTTTACTAATTGTCTTCAAAGTCGTCTACTGCAGATTTGCTGTATGTGGGAAAGGGTAAACTCAGATGCCTTTGAGGTGTTGACTGATCTGTTGCAGATATACTGTACTTAAATTGGACAAGGTTAATTATAATATTTATTTTAAATTTGTCATAAATTATTGAAGAAAAAGTAATCTGATATTTTAGAATTCAGCTTATGCAAAGATTTCTTTGGTAGATTTGAATTTTGATGTATTTATTCAATATGCAATTAAAAATTTCCTTTGATAAATGAATTGTTGAATTTCACAACTTAATTTTTCAGGTGAATACTGATTAACAATACAACATACATGGTCGTTGGTTATGTCACCAATACAGAAATAGCCTGACAATGCGTTGTCACTAGGAATTCAAGTTTATGTTACCATTTGATTCAAGTGACTGTGAAACATCCTAGTGTAAAGAGCTTCCAATTAAACAGAGAAGAAAATCAAGCAAATAATGTTGACTACAGACAGTTGATATGATTTGGACCTATAAAGTATTCTAAGTAGTATAGAGAGAACACAGACATGTTAATGTTGCCAAAAATAAAATTGGGACAAATAAAGAAAAGCATAAATTGCTCATTACAGGCAATTTCTATTCGTTTCACAATGTTCTGTACTTTGTCCACGATTTGATGCCAAGGTCATACCAACAAACTTGTAGTTGTGTATTCTCTAGCTGAGAAAGCATTATGAGTGATGCATCAATGTCAGGATGACTTTCTGTTAGCAATAGTTAATTACCTAGGAAATGTGATTTGAATAAAAATTTAACCCTTTCCCTCATACAACAATTTTGCAGCAGACGACTTTAAACATATTTTGTCAAAAATTAGAAAATCTCTAATTGAATGGATAACCTATGACTAAAAGTGGAAAACATTGTGGCAAAAGGAGAAATTTCTCGTTTTGAGCAATTTCTTCTTTTGTCACTATGTTTTCAAAACGCTGTCTGATGCAGAGGCGTCTTTATTAGAGAAAGGGTTAAGCAAAATCAAACACTTGCCATCTTAATTGATAACAAACCTCCCCTCATACAGACATATTTTGAATCCTCTGTAGCAGACAATTTTTGAAAATAGTGCAAAAGACAAAATTGCCCATAATGAGCAATTTCTTCTTCTGTCCCAATGATTTTAACTTTATTCAATAATTATACTTCGACTTATACAGATATTTGTCCAGATATTTTCAATGTCATCTGTTGTGGATATGCTGTATGTGGGAAAGGGACAATGTCACATGTTAGAGCCAATGACTTGAGGACTTTTGTCCGTTGGTAAATGTTTGTTCAAATAACATATCCTAAACCACTGGACCAATTTCAACCAATTTTAACAGGAATGTACCTCCAATGTTGTTGAGTTTAAATTCAATGTAAGAACATTAATTGCTGCAGCATCAGAAAGGGCAAAAAGTGCATGGATAAGAAGCAAGTTGTTAAGAAGGACTGTACAGTTGAGTATTAGTGTGAGAAAGCCAGAATGGCCACTATGATACGACTTGATTTTTTTTTGAAAACAGCAATAAAACTCAATAAATGAATTAATCCTTTGGTAAACCTCTGAAAAAAATAATAAAGCCAGCTCGATAGATTGGCTTTCCAATACTTGTTAAGGATTGCCTTATTTAAATGTCATTTTTCAAATGCTGTTTAATTTTCGGATTTTACTATTTGAAAATCATAAATTAATATGAAATTTAATTTAAATATGGTTCATCCTATTTTATGGATATCCTTATTTCTCAAGATATAAAACATGTATTTGGTTAACCCTTTCCCCCATACAGCTGACCAATTTGAATACATCTATTCAAAAACATTGAATATTTTTTTATAGGAGAGAAAGTTGAAAACATTGTGGCAAAACGTGAAATTGCTCATTTCGGGCAATTTGTTTTTGTCACAATATTTTCAAATTTTCAAATTTCTTTTACTTCAGAGGTGTCAAAGTGTGTCTGTATGACAGTATAAAACACCCTTGGAAAAACATGCAATACATTTAAAACAGAGTGGTTTGAAAACATATGCAAAACTGGAAAATATCTATAAATGAAAGATTACAGGTTATTTGGTATGTAGTTTAAAGCAAATATGAGAAATTGCTCCTTTTCAAAATGCATTTGTATGAGGAAAGGGCTAATGAAGACAAAGATATACACATTGATATTCGCACTGGATGCATGTACTGTACTTTTATTTTGACAAATTTTGAATAAAATTAATTAAACCATATTAATGAAATTTCAGTATGCATATCTCTCCAAATATCTTACATTGATGCTCAATTATGAGTTTACAAGTTGAAGTCACCTGAATATTGCAATGAATGTATGTCACATTTTGTCAGTAAACTTTTTATCATGTAATTTTGAATATTTTAACAATGAAGCACATGTATATAGTTACTTTATCATGCTATGTCTCACTCCACATTCATTGGCGACACAACTTACCCATTCCTTCATACATCATATCTTCGTATGACATTGAAAATGTCTCGGCAAAAAATTACACAAATGAAAGTACATTTAATGAATACATTTCATTAATTTCTCCTTTTGCCACAATTCAAATGTTGTCGTCTGCTGCAGATACTTCAATATGCGCCTTATGTTCGAAAGGGTTAAAAACGGTTTTAGTAATAGTAGCATTAAACATTGAAAGAAAAAGACAAATTGTCCAACAAGTCCCTCTTTTTCAACAATATTATCTGTTGCAGAGGTGTCAAATTGGGTTCTATCAGAGAAAAGAGTTAGTCTCAAATACAATGTATTCCATCAGACCAAGAAAGAAAATATGTTTTGTGTTCAAGAGAAATTTCTTTATTAACATATTTACAGCAAAATTTCATATGTGTTGTACAAATGGAATATATCAACTGAGAAGCCTGTTAATATGACTGTTTCAAGATATCATCTCCTTGGGAAAAAAAGAGAATGTTAATTGTTTTAGATGGTTAAATATGGGTATTTGTTAAAATAATGTCTTTACCTTCTCCACCGTGCAGACGATATTTTGAAGTATTTGCAGCTGATAACATTTTAAAACATTGTAGGAAAAGGATTGTTTCTTTCAATGGTGTTTTATGCCACTTTCAAAATTGTTCATGCACATCACAGCGTTTCCTGGATATATTACCAGTACAGCTGGTAAGCTTTTCCTGACAATAGTGCATCAGTTGTAATGTTATCTCCTCAAACATGATCACCAAAGAGGGAAGCGAATTCTATCATTTTTAAAGTTTTTTGTATGAACAAATCGGTGATTGAACCGTGGTCTCCCATTCATGAGTCTGACACGCTAACCACTGTGGTGTAGTAAAAGAAGAAATTGCTCATTATCCTTTTCCCACATACAGGAAATCTGCAGCAGATGACTTTGAAAACAGCTAGGCAAAAGTATGGAAAATATATACAAATGATGATGTCATTATTGAATAGAGTTGAAAATATTGTGGCAAATGGAGAAATTGTTCATTATGAGCAATTTTTCCATTTTCCACATTGTTTTCAAAAGTCATTTGCTGCAGATGCATCGAAATGCGTCTGCAAGTGGGAAAGGGTTATGAGACAGACAGAGCAATTTCTCTTTTTCAAACAATGTTTCCGAATTTATTCTAAAAATGCAGTTATTAAGAGAGATTTCCTATATTTACCTACTAGAAGATGTCTGTTTCAGAATCAATATATATATATATACAATGTATTTATTTTAGCAAAAAATATGTACAATCCATCAGCATACATGTATGAATGCATTTGACAATTTAACAATTTCCGGAAGAATTATATAGGGGACATAATTAACCCTCACCCTGATACAGACGACATAAGACGCAATTGCAACGGACTAATTTTGAAAAACTAGGCGGGAAATGGAAAAAATGCTCATAATGAGTAATGTCTCCTTTTGCGGCAATGTTTTGTCCTCTATTCAATAATTCAACTTTCATAAATAAAAGATTGCTATATTTGTGTTCTGCTGCAGATTTACTGAATGTGGAAAGGGTCAAGAGACTAAATTCCATATACATTTTGTGAGTGATTAAAGATTGATTGATTGATTGATTGGGGTTTAAACATTAACGCCGTTTTCAATAATTGTTCAGTCATATATCGACAGCCAGTTCACCTTCTCACTCTATTCGTAGCTTTCTTATACCAGTACTCAACACAACATACTTTCCAAGCAAATAGCTGCTAATCCACATAGACTGTAAGCCCATTGGTGAAAGACGAATGACGCATGACACAATGACTTTTCTCAAACGTCGGAGAGAATGTTGGCCGAGCTGGGATTCAAACTCACAACCCCTGGCTTGACAGCCCGCGTCGCTATCGACTGAGCTACCATGATGAAATTGAATGAGAATATATGCACACTGAAAATCAAAGAATACATGTAATAAATAAAACAAAATGTATAATGGAATTAAAACCTAGAAACCTACCACAAACCATGGAGAAATATATATTTCAGAAATTCTACATAGCTTTTCTAATATGAAAGCAGTGTAGAAAACATTGATAGCAAATGAGAAACTGATTGTTTGAGTAATTTCCAGGATTATTGAAAACAAATTTATTCAGAGTTCTCAAAAGTATAAGAGACACTTCAAAATAGTGTATGAAAGCAATATTGACATTTTACAGAGTTTCTAAGTACAGTTGTTTGAATCTTCACCATTGTTTTTTCCTGGGCCATCATACTTGATACAGTGCACACTTCTGCTGCTTATTGGGAACCACGTGACCCTGAAATAATTAAATTGACAGTATGAGTTTTATACATGAAAAACTGTAGGAAATAAGCTTATTAATTGCACATAAGAAAGTTAATAAATATATTTCACTTGTCAATACTCAGACTACATAGAAGTGTCACTATATCACGACAGGAAAGACACAAAACATTTGCAAATGTCTCTGGTTACACCAGAAACATCCCTGGTAAGATCAAAGTAAAATGCTGTAAGTAAATGTCTGAGCTTGGAATAGCAAAGGTCACATTTTGTTCTCTACTAGACTCTACGTCCTACGTCCTTGTAAATTTAACCTTCGACATTTTAGGATCAGAATTTTGTTCTCAGTAGTAAATAGTATAGCCCCATTGAACTAAAATTATCAATAACAATGTACTAAAGACAAGGAAGAACAGCAGTGAAAAATTAAGCCGATTACATTTTCAGTTTCACAATACGAAGCTTTCAACCTCAGATTTTATGAATCAGCAGGCGATACAAAATATTTTAATCGTGTACATTACCGTGAACACTGTCCGTATGAACTATTTGTCATCATTAAACATCAATCGTTGATGTCTGTGTAGACTTCGTATCGAAATTTGAGGCATGTTTACGTTTTCGAGGTGATTGCAGACAGCTTTTATTGTTGTTGTCGCAAAACCGGAAGCTGATATTTAGACTGGCTCGCAGTTATAAATAGACTTACGACTTTTAAAATCTTAGCTGCGACTTTGAAGTTACGACCTCGTTGATAAAACGGTCTTAAGACCGATCGTAACTTCAAAACTTACGTCAGGTCGTAGCTAAGATCCGACTTTTTTGATAAAACGGGCCCATTTTATCAAAAAAGTCGGATCTTAGCTACGACCTGACGTAAGTTTTGAAGTTACGATCGGTCTTAAGACCGTTTTATCAACGAGGTCGTAACTTCAAAGTCGCAGCTAAGATTTTAAAAGTCGTAAATCTATTTATAACTGCGAGCCAGTCTAAATATCAGCTTCCGGTTTTGCGACAACACAAATAAAAACGTAAACATGCCTCAAATTTCGATACGAAGTCTACACAGACATCAACGATTGATGTTTAATGATGACAAATAGTTCAGTAACTTCAAAGTCGCAGCTAAGATTTTAAAAGTCGTAAATCTATTTATAACTGCGAGCCAGTCTAAATATCAGCTTCCGGTTTTGCGACAACACAAATAAAAGCTGTCTGCAATCACCTCGAAAACGTAAACATGCCTCAAATTTCGATACGAAGTCTACACAGACATCAACGATTGATGTTTAATGATGACAAATAGTTCATACGGACAGTGTTCACGGTAATGTACACGATTAAAATATTTTGTATCGCCTGCTGATTCATAAAATCTGAGGTTGAACGCTTCGTATTGTGAAACTGAAAATGTAATCGGCTTAATTTTTCACTGCTGTTCTTCCTTGTCTTTAGTACATTGGTATTGATAATTTTAGTTCAATGGGGCTATACTATTTACTACTGAGAACAAAATTCTGATCCTAAAATGTCGAAGGTTAAATTTACAAGGACGTAGGACGTAGAGTCTTGTAGAGAACAAAATACTTACAGCATTTTACTTTGGTCTTACCAGGGATGTTTCTGGTGTAACCAGAGACATTTGCAAATGTTTTGTGTCTTTCCTGTCGTGACATAGTGACACTTCTATGTAGTCTGAGTATTGACAAGTGAAATATATTTATTAACTTTCTTACGTGCAATTAATAAGCTTATTTCCTACAGTTTTTCGTGTATAAAACTCATACTGTCAATTTAATTATTTCAGGGTCACGTGGTTCCCAATAAGCAGCAGAAGTGTGCACTGTATCAAGTATGATGGCCCTGGAAAAACAATGGTGAAGATTCAAACAAATGTACTTAGAAGCTCTGTAAAATGTCAATATTGCTTTCATACACTATTTTGAAGTGTCTCTTATACTTTTGACAACTCTGAATAAATTTGTTTTCAATAATCCTGGAAATTACTCAAACAATCAGTTTCTCATTTGCTATCAATGTTTTCTACACTGCTTTCATATTAGAAAAGCTATCTAGAATTTCTGTTGAATTTCTGTTACTTCATTTTGAAAGATTTTCTGAAATATATATTTCTCCATAGTTTGTGGTATTCTCATTCAATTTCATCATGGTAGCTCAGTCGATAGCGACGCGGGCTTTCAAGCCAGGGGTTGTGAGTTTGAATCCCAGCTCGGCCAACATTCTCTCCGACGTTTGAGAAGTCATTGTGTCATGCGTCATTCGTCTTTCACCAATGGGCTTACAGTCTATGGGGATTAGTAGCTATTTGCTTGGAAAGTATGTTGTGTTGAGTACTGGTATAAGAAAGCTACGAATAGAGTGAGAAGGTGAACTGGCTGTCGATATATGACTGAACAATTATTGAAAACGGCGTTAACGTTTAAACCCCAATCAATCAATCAATCTTTCATCACTCACAAAATGTATATGGAATTTTTTTCCACATTCAGTAAATCTGCAGCAGAACACAAATATAGCAATCTTTTATTTATGAAAGTTGAATTATTGAATAGAGGACAAAACATTGCCGCAAAAGGAGACATTACTCATTATGAGCATTTTTTCCATTTCCCGCCTAGTTTTTCAAAATTAGTCCGTTGCAATGGCGTCTTATGTCGTCTGTATCAGGGTGAGGGTTAATTATGTCCCCTATATAATTTGTCCGGAAATTGTTAAATTGTCAAATGCATTCATATATGTATACTGATGGATTGTACATATTTTTTGCTAAAATAAATATATATACATATATTGATTCTGAAACAGACATCTTCTAGTAGGTAAATATAGGAAATCTCTCTTAATAACAGTGCATTTTTAGAATAAATTCGGAAACATTGTTTGAAAAAGAGAAATTGCTCTGTCTGTCTCATAACCCTTTCCCACTTGCAGACGCATTTCGATGCATCTGCAGAAAATGACTTTTGAAAACAATGTGGAAAATGGAAAAATTGCTCATAATGAACAATTTCTCCATTTGCCACAATATTTTCAACTCTATTCAATAATGACATCATCATTTGTATATATTTTCCATACTTTTGCCTAGCTGTTTTCAAAGTCATCTGCTGCAGATTTCCTGTATGTGGGAAAAGGATAATGAGCAATTTCTTCTTTTACTACACCACAGTGGTTAGCATGTCAAGACTCATGGACCACGGTTCAATCACCGATTTGTTCATACAAAAAACTTTAAAAATGATAGAATTCGCTTCCCTCTTTGGTGATCATGTTTGAGGAGATAACATTACAACTGATGCACTATTGTCAGGAAAAGCTTACCAGCTGTACTGGTAATATATCCAGGAAACGCTGTGATGTGCATGAACAATTTTGAAAGTGACATAAAACACCATTGAAAGAAACAATCCTTTTCCTACAATGTTTTAAAATGTTATCAGCTGCAAATATTTCAAAATATCGTCTGCACGGTGGAGAAGGTAAAGACATTATTTTAACAAATACCCATATTTAACCATCTAAAACAATTAACATTCTCTTTTTTTCCCAAGGAGATGATATCTTGAAACAGTCATATTAACAGGCTTCTCAGTTGATATATTCCATTTGTACAACACATATGAAATTTTGCTGTAAATATGTTAATAAAGAAATTTCTCTTGAACCCAAAACATTTTTTCTTTCTTGGTCTGATGGAATACATTGCATTTGAGACTAACTCTTTTCCCTGATAGAACCCAATTTGACACCTCTGCAACAGATACTATTGTTGAAAAAGAGGGACTTGTTGGACATTTTGTCTTTTTCTTTCAATGTGTAATGCTACTATTACTAAAACCGTTTTTAACCCTTTCGAACATAAGGCGCATATTGAAGTATCTGCAGCAGACGACAACATTTGAATTGTGGCAAAAGGATAAATTAATGAAATGTATTCATTAAATGTACTTTCGTTTGTGTAATTTTTTGCCGAGACATTTTCAATGTCATACGAAGATATGATGTATGAAGGAATGGGTAAGTTGTGTCGCCAATGAATGTGGAGTGAGACATAGCAGTCACTTTTCACCCTGTTTCACAAAACTTCAATTGCTTTAGGACAGGATATAGCATGATAAAGTAACTATATACATGTGCTTCATTGTTAAAATATTCAAAATTACATGATAAAAAGTTTCAATATTCAGGTGACTTCAACTTGTAAACTCATAATTGAGCATCAATGTAAGATATTTGGGGAGATATGCATACTGAAATTTCATTAAATATGGTTTAATTAATTTTATTCAAAATTTGTCAAAATAAAAGTACAGTACATGCATCCAGTGCGAATATCAATGTGTATATCTTTGTCTTCATTAGCCCTTTCCTCATACAAATGCATTTTGAAAAGGAGCAATTTCTCATATTTGCTTTAAACTACATACCAAATAACCTGTAATCTTTCATTTATAGATATTTTCCAGTTTTGCATATGTTTTCAAATCACTCTGCTTTAAATGTATTGCATGTTTTTCCAAGGGTGTTTTATACTGTCATACAGACACACCTTGACACCTCTGAAGTAAAAGAAATTTGAAAATTTGAAAATATTGTGACAAAAACAAATTGCCCGAAATGAGCAATTTCACGTTTTGCCAAAATGTTTTCACCTTTCTTTCCTTTAAAAAGATATTCAATGTTTTTGACTAGATGTATTCAAATTGGTCAGCTGTATGGGGGAAAGCGTTAACCAAATACATGTTTTATATCTTGAGAAATAAGGATATCCATAAAATAGGATGAAACATATTTAAATTAAATTTCATATTAATTTATGATTTTCAAATAGCAAAATCCGAAAATTAAACAGCATTTGAAAAATGACATTTAAATAAGGCAATCCTTAACAAGTATTGGAAAACCAATCTATCGAGCTGGCTTTATTATTTTTTTCAGAGGTTTACCAAAGGATTAATTCATTTATTGAGTTTTAATGCTGTTTTCAAAAAAAAAATCAGTTGTATCATAGTGGCCATTCTGGCTTTCTCACACCAATACTCAACTTTACAGTCCTTCTTAACGACTTGCTTCTTATCCATGCACTTTTCTCCCTTTCTGCTGCTGCAGCAATCAATGTTCTTACATTGAATTTAAACTCAAAAACATTGGAGGTACATTCCTGTTAAAATTGGTTGAAATTGGTCCAGTGGTTTAGGATATATTATTTGAACAAACATTTACCGACGGACAAAAGTCCTCAGGTCATTGGCTCTAACATGTGACATTGTCCCTTTCCCACATACAGCATATCCACAACAGATGACATTGAAAATATCTGGACAAATATCTGTATAAGTCGAAGTATAATTATTGAATAAAGTTTAAATCATTGGGACAGAAGAAGAAATTGCTCATTATGGGCAATTTTGTCTTTTGCACACTGTTTTCAAAACTTGTCTGCTACAGAAGAGTCAAAATATGTCTGTATGAGGGGAGGTTTGTTATCAATTAAGATGGCAAGTGTTTGATTTTGCTTAACCCTTTCTCTAATAAAGACGCCTCTGCAGCAGACAGCTTTTTGAAAACATAGTGACAAAAGAAGAAATTGCTCAAAACAAGCAATTTCTTTTGCCACAATGTTTTCCACTTTTAGTCATAGGTTATCCATTTAATTATAGAGATTTTCTAATTTTTGACAAAATATGTTCAAAGTCGTCTGCTGCCGAATTGTTGTATGAGGGAAAGGGTTAAATGTTATTCAAATCACATTTCCTAGCTAATTAACTATTGCTAACAGAAAGTTCATCCTGACATTGATGCATCACTCATAATGCTTTCTCAGCTAGAGAATACACAACTACAAGTGTGTTGCTATGACCTTGGCATCAAACCGTGGACAAAGCACAGAACATTATGAAACTAATAGAAATTGCCTGTAATGAGCAATTTATGTTTTTCTTGATTTTTCCTAAAAAATTTTTTTTACATGTCTGTGTTCTCTCTATACTGCTTAGAATACTTTATAGGTCCAAATCATATCAACTGTCTGTAGTCAACATTATTTGCTTGATTTTCTTGATCCTAATAACAACACATTGTCAGGCTATTTCTGTATTGGTGACATAACCAACGACCATGTATGTTGTATTGTTAATCAGTATTCACCTGAAAAATTAAGTTGTGAAATTCAACAATTCATTCATCAAAGGAAATTTGTAATGGCATATTGAATAAATACATTAAAATTCAAATCTACCAAAGAAATCTATGCATAAGCTGAATTAGACAAATTTAAAATATATATTATAATTAACCTTGTCCAATTTAAGTACAATATATCTGTAGCAGACCATTCAACACCTCAAAGGCATCTGAGTTTACCCTTTCCCACATACATCAAATCTGCAGCAGACCGCATTGAAGACAATTAGTAAAATAAAATTGAAAATCTCTATATGAAGGTATAATAACTGAAAATAGTTGAGAACATTGTGAAGAGTAGGTCTTGTTTCAATGAAATTGAAATTACCCCTAATATAAGAAAGTATAAATATATAAGAATGTTGAAAACATTATGGCAAAAGGAGAAATTGATCATTTTGAGCAACTTCTTTTGTCACTATGTTTTCAACAAGACGTCTGCTGCAGAGGCATCAGAAATCTTCTATATGTGGGAAAGGGTTATATAACATCAATTAGGTGAATCAAAATATTACTTCTCATAAGAAACCATTGATAATAAAGCTCATCATAGAGTCATCTATTTTGTTTATGAGAAAATGTATGATTTTATAGCATTTCTGAACAGTATTGGTTCAAATCCGTCTGTTTTTTTGCTCAAATCAGAATCTACACAAATTGAGCAATTTCTCTTGTCGCCACAATATTTTCAAAAGTTGTCTGCCGCAAATGCATTGAAATTTGTCTAAATATTTGAAAAAAATCAAATAGATGGAATATAACTATGTTTTCCTAATACTTACTTATTTCCCTCAATAAATGGACAATGGAACCAAAAGTAGAAAGTACAGTGATCATACATCTTGGGAAATTGTCCAGGCTGAAAAAAATAAAAGTATAAAAATAAAATATGTTGGTGTTTTACAATTGTAAACTGTAGGCACCTTAACCCTTTTTTAGGAGAAATTTGCACACAATAATTGCCACAATGATTGCAAAAGGCATGAACAGTTATCAGCATATGAAAAGGCAAAGTAAAACTGCTGAAATGATTGTAGGCAAAGGATAGCCTGCTCATGTTATAAAATCCCCTCCTTTCTCATAATGTTTTCAGAAGTTGGTAGCTGCAAAAGTTAATGAAAATTATTTGAAAAATCAGATCAAATTTCATTCTAGTATGTGTTTGAGTTAGTATTCTTAGATTTATCTGCTTAAAAAACATCAGTATAATTGAGTCTTATAACAAGACACAAAACAAGAGCTGTCTTATGGACAGCTCACTCGACTATTCCAATACTTATTAGCTACTGAGATATGGATTATAATGCAGTTGCGTGCAAAACATTAACCAGAATTTCTTCAAAGGTGATAATTTTCATTATATGCATAATAGATTTACATATTTTAATTATTTTCATACAAGGCATGATAGTTGCGAAGGGCCGTATAAAGTTTCAATGCAATGCATTAAGTAGTTACTAAGATATGGACCGTTAATGTAGTTGTAAGCAAAACTTTATCCAGAATTTCTAAGTAAAAAAGGGCATTAAATGCAGGATTGTGTTATAATTTTTGATTAGTTAAATAGGTGTGATGGTTGGGAAGGGTTGTATAAAGTTTCAATGCAATGCATTAAGCAATTACTGAGATATGGACTCTTAATGTAGATGCACGCAAAAATTTACCCAGAACTTGTATATAAAACAAGGGCCATAACTTGCATTAAATGCAGAATAGAGTTATCTTACTTAATAATTTGAAGAGATGCGGTAGTTGGGAAGAGTTGTATAAAAATTAAATGCAATGCATCATCGTGCCAAACAGCAAATTTAATAGTCTATAGGTGGGAAGGAGGTAAATTATGATGTATTATTGTATAATCCCTGTATATGTTTGTCAACCAATTAAAGTAAAGATCAAACAACTAATCAATTTAATTCAATAATCATAGGCATGACAGTCATGAAATTTGAAGATATATATACAACTTCATAAAGTTCAACCCTTTCCCATATACAAAAAATCTGTACCAGACGAATTTGAAATCATCTAAAAAATATGGAAACTCTCAAGAAATGATAGAAAACTTATTGAATAAAGTTTAAAACATTGTGGCAAATTGAGAAATTGAGACTTTAAACAGCCACCAAAAGTCATACCTTGCAAGTCTGCAACTGCCTCTGAAAGTCTGGAATAAGATCTGTCAAATAGCTAACATGTCTCTTTGTTATGGTAGAATAGACCAATTAACTAGTCAGTCTGTAAGTAAAATAATTGCGAGATATTAAATTGGTAACAGGATCATTGCTTTGTTAATATGACACAGAGGGAGAAAATCATGCAGCCAGTCTGAAGCTCAAACCTGGGATCTCTAGTTTTCAAGGCGGATACTCTATGACTGAGTTTTGTATGTTCATAACGGATATAATATCAGACTTGTGTGAGACGGGTACACTGATAACATCTGAGATTATGTATGTATTTCCACGCATTTTCAAGGGTAGTGGTTCAAAATAAATTATATATTCATGTATGTGTGATCAAGTTGTTGTCAAATTGAAAGTCTATGAAATTCACATGATTAAACGAGTTCACAATTTGTTTAGTTTGTCTGTATTCTGTGCTAACTTTATGCCTTGTAACACACATAAGCATGCCAACTAGAACTTCATAATCATAATAAACAACAACCTCTCACACAGTCAGTGTTTATCTAAATTAACTAAACATTTTAATGCATCTAGAGCTATTGAAAGAATGAAAAAAGTATATATGTCTTTATTCGTGACATTTGTAGTATGCCATGAATAATTCAATTAAGATGACTGACAGAGTTGATGAACAGTCTTACTCATGAGACATTCGGTACGTTCAATCTTGGGTACGGATCGTATAGTTTCCTAAACACAACATACCCGTGGCGTTTAAACAAATTAAGCATGTTGAAATGAACAAACACTAATTGATGATTTCATACTATTAAAGAATCCTACAGAAATCAATTAAACTTATCTGTAGTTAATAATGATCTTGTCGCAGCATTAGCGTTTTTGAACTCGATATTTGACCGGCTAACAACTGTAAACTGAGAGTATCGTCCCTTAGATAATTTGACCTATGTTCTAAACACTACCTATACACAAGTTATTAAATTTGGGATTTTATTTAAACACATACGTACATTTTAAAAACAATTGTCAGATGACATTTGTGTGGCTGCTGGTAGCTGGTCGAATGTCGTCGTCTTTTGACTAACCAGTGTGTTTTCGATCCGTGAAATACTCCGACTCGGATGTGTATGTCGAGAGAACACCACGGCACCACATAAAAACACCATGATTGTCTCTGGCAATTTCGACGAGACGAAAATAGTTTTGAGTCGACGGATGTTTTTCTGATCGCCGCCATATTTGCGACTTTTCACCGACTTAAGACTGCCTCCGAGCAGTCGTAACTTTTGACCCGAAACTTACGACTATCTTAGCTACGATTGTTTGATAAAACGGTTATCGGACGTAACTCCGGACTTACGTCGAAACTTACGACAATCTTAGTTAAGACCGAGTTACGACCGTTGATAAAACGGGCCCCAGGGACACTATATTACATAGTGTCCCTGTTAAGACCTAAGACTTAACCCTTTCAGCGCCGAATTGTTTAAAGTAGACTCTTCCATGTTCAAACTCGGACGACTCTATTTTCATGTTATAGGATTTTTGGAATATTTCAATAATTCACAGCCAAACAATGCAGATTTCAGTTGAGACAGCTCGTTACGAGCTGACTCACCTGAATCTGTATTGTTTGCAAAAAGTTCAATATTGCCTATGGCGCTGAAAGAGTTAATACGTTGCCATCTCGCCATTGAACGTGAGTATGGTCACATTCACGGCGAGGAGCGTAGTGACGTTCAGAAACATAGTTCCGCTACTGAGACGGTGACAGTTTGAAACTTATTATTATAGATGGGATAAAAGATGTTGAATTTATATATTGATTCTATCACATATCACACATACATAAATAACATTCGATAATGATTGAATTATCAAAAGCATTATCTTCAGCATAAATTAAAGCCTACATGTATTTGTAATGTAGATACCGAAATGCTCCTCTTCCTATTTATCACGTTGATACACACGACCACGGCTATCTGTGTGATAATGTTTTTCAGTTTCTTTTCTATTCATTTGTGTTGTGAGTCCAGGTAAAAGTATCACCTCAGCTATTCGTAATGTATAAAACTACGGATTTATTTTTACGGTATATAGGATTTAACTCGGAGATTAACACGAGGAGTTTATTTCTGTCCTCGGGTATATATATATGAGCCGTCCATCGAGAAAACCAACATTGTGGACTCTGCGTAAAGTATAGACACGGATCTGCTTAAGCAGGCCGCGCAGGTTAACCCGGACAGATAGTATTCGCCTCCTGTGGATTTTCTGTTTCTGGAATCATTACTCTGCACCTCTATTCCCCTGAGACGGAATGTGTCGGACCGGAATAGCCTGCGCGGACTGCGCAGCCTGATCTTGGTCGAAACATTACGCAGAGTCCATGGTGTTGGTTTTCTCGTGGCACGGCGCATATGCACTCTCTCTGTGGTTTTTAACCCACTGATGATCACTTTAAAGTTCCGAAAACCCCAATTTATCACTGATTGCTTTCACTAGCTAATCTTATAACATTCTTACGTTCATAGATTAGTCTTCCAAGGAAAACAAAGCAAAAATACATGGGCAAACATTCGAACACGTCTTTTCCACGTGATTTCATGTGATCAGACTGATACTATGATAAATTAAAATTCAATTTCGAAATAAATTTTCTTAAATAAACAAATAAACAAATGATAATGTTTCTTCATACGCATGACCTTACTGTACCACACTATACGGTGAGAATGAACTACACGTGTAGCCTTTGGCGATGCTCCAAAAACCAACCTTTATTGAATGATACACGCGAGGGAAAATATCTGTAAGTGCACGCATGCTGAAGGATCAAAATCGATACTTCTTCACTTACATTTCTTGAAATCTTCTGTGACTCATTAGCGAAAGATGCCGAGCAAGATCATATTTCGCTGATGCGCAGTCTGATCCAGCTGGATCTGTACTGCTCTTAACAGCCTTACGATTGGTTTTCACAGAGGGCCGCACATATATGTTTGAACGGTCTTAACCCTTTCAGCGCCGAATTGTTTAAAGTAGACTCTTCCATGTTCAAACTCGGACGACTCTATTTTCATGTTATAGGATTTTTGGAATAGTTTTATAACCCACAGCCAAACAATGCAGATTTCAGGTGAGACAGCTCGTTACGAGCTGACTCACCTGAATATGTATTGTTTGCAAAAAGCTCAATATTGCCTTTGGCGCTGAAAGAGTTAATTAATGACAAGGGCTATAGATAAAATCGATCTCTAATAGGACAAATGAGCCGTTCCATGACAAAACCAACATTGTGGATTGCGTGAAGTATCGACCCGGATCAGCCTAAGCATACCACACAGACCTACCCGGTTAAACACATTTCGCCTCCTGTGGATTTTCTGTTTCAGGAATAACTACTCTATACATGTATACCCCTAAGACGGAATGTGTCGGCCGGATCAGTCTGCGCGGACAGCGCAGGCTGATCTGGTCGATACATTACGCAGATGTCCATCGCCGCAGCTGCATTTTGGGGGCATTTTGAGCATGCCACACAGGCTTATACGGACAGACACTTTTCGCCTCCTTTGGATTTTCTATTTCAAGAATCATTACTCTATACCTCTATCCCCCTGAGTCGGAATGTGACGACCCGGATTAGCATGTGCGGACTGCGCAGGCTGATCTGGAACGATACATTTCGCACGAGTCCATAATGCCGGTTTTCTCGTGGAACGGCTCATATAGTTAAAAGATGCATGTTTCCACTTAAAAACGATAGTACCGCGCTAAATGGATATCTTAATAGCCAATTTTGAACCACTCAGCATCATTTGAAGTATATACTCATATACTTGCAGAAATAGTGTGTCATACCTAAAATTCAATCAATGAAACAATCACTGAAACCAACCGGGCCTCTATTATGTGTTCAGTCATCTTTCTAAGATAGGTAGGCAGCCGAGCCCTGGTAGCTCAGTCGGTAGCGACGCGGGCTGTCAATCCAGGGGTTGTGAGTTCGAATCCCGGCTCGGCCAACATTCTTTCCGACGATTGACAAAAGTCAATGCAATATGCGTCATTTGTCTTCCACCAATGGGCTAAGTCTATCTGAAAAAGCAGCCAGTTGCTTGGGAAGATTGTTGTGTTGAGTACTGGTGTGAGAAAACCAGGAAATGCATAAGTAGGTGAACTGGCCGCCGTGATATAACTGAGAAATTGTTAAAAACGGCGTTGAACTCCAATCAATAAATCAATCAATCAATCTAAAGGTAGGCAAAGGGTGAAGAATGTCTGTGTCGCCTGATTCTACATGCTAGGCATGTACAACAACAAAATATCATTCCGGCTAACACGAACCGTTTTATTTTATAGATCAAGCCGATGCCCGGTAACTCAGTCGTCAATACAACGAGGGCTGTCAACACAGGGTTCTAAAGGGTTGTTCGAAACCCAGCTCGGCCAACATTCTTTCCGACGTTTGGCAAAAGTCGATGCGACAAGCGCCATTTTTTATTTAACCAATGGACTAACGGTCTATATGGAAAAGCAGCCAGTTGCTTGGAAAGAAAGCACACATGGGTAGGTGACCTGACCGTAATGATATGACTGAACATTTTTCAAAACGGCATCTGAGCCGTCCCGCGAGAAACCAACATCGTAGAGTATTGACCCGGATCAGCCTAAGCATGTTGCGCAGGCTTACTGGGACAGACACTTTTTGCCTCCTGTGGATTTTCTGTTTCAGGAATCATTACTCTATACTTCTATCCCCCTGAGACGGAATGTGTTGGCCCGGATCAGTCTGCGTGAACTGCGCAGGCTGACCTGGGTCGATACATTACGCGGAGACCATAATGTTGGTCTTCTCGCGGGATGGCTCATATCAATATATCTGCGTAATGTATCGACCAGATCAGCCTGCGCTGTCCGCGCAGACTGATCCGGCCGACACATTCCGTCTTAGGGGGATAGATGTATAGAGTAGTTATTCCTGAAACAGAAAGGTCACAGAAGGCGAAAAGTGTTTATCCGGGTAAGCCTGCGCGGCATGCTTAGCCTGACCTGGGTCGATACATTACGCAGAGACCATAATGTTGGTTTTCTCGCGGGACGACTCATTTGTATAGTTCTAAGTCTTACCGTTAAGTCTATAGGTTCCTTAGAAATATTCCTCACAGCTTTGTTCTTAGAATTGAATGAGGTTATGACTTTTACGCTTGAACTGACACTAACAGTATTCATGGCTGGACCTTTTTATTTTGAGATTAGTGTCACTTAGTTCACTCCCCTGATAGTTCAATGTAACACTGCTTCACCATTTAATGAATTCGTTAACTATACACATGGACCTGTAGTTACCTTAAAGATATATGAGTCCGTCCATAGGAAAAGGTACACGCTTGCGTTTGATTATTCGCTCTGTGTTTTACGTCTCTTTCAACAATTGTTCAGTTATATCACGGCGTTTCCTGGTTAAGTTACATGTACCAGTACCATTGGCCAATGTATCCTGACACCAGCAAGACAGTCGAAATGGTAACACCATAATACTTAGCATCAAGGAGGGGAAGCCATTACTACTATTTTGTATGTTGACGTTTGTGAAAAGTATGGACCCAGATCAGCCTTTGCATCCACACAGTCTGATCGAGATATACACACTTTAAATATTACGTGACTATTAGAAAGCTTTGTCACTTTGTGTGGTTATCTGAACCTACTATGTGGTACAGAGATGCCAATTTGTATATGTTCTTATGAGCGGACTCAATTATTATTGATGTACGTAAACCGGGTGATCATTTAAGGCTTCACATTTCACACCTTTACGAGTTCCCGATTCACACCTGTACAGGTTCACATTTCGAAAGCTTCATTCACTACTATTCAGGCTTCACACTTCACGATTTTACTCTCCAAACTTGTCACCGAAGCTCTAAAGTATTAAATCGTGAAACTTAAGACTAAATTCGGAAGACAACACCGTGGTTTCGTATTTATGTGTTCGTTAAAATAAAAACAAATCAAGTTGTTCTGTTGAGTTATCAACTACATAATCCCATGAAACAGTAATCCAATTTTCCCACAATCATAACGTATAATCAGGGTACACGTATTTAAAGAACAAAACAGTCAAGTGAGTCCACGTCATTTTCAACAAAGTCGTATATAACCGAAATGTTGCTTATAGCAAAGTGAACAAACAAACTCCCGTTTCCATGTCATTGTAAAACAGCAGCAATAAAGCGAGTTGGTGTCCTGTTGTCCGTGCGAGCTGTACATCGACACAGCTGTACATCGACACAGCTGTACATCAACATAGCTGTACATCCACACAGCTGTACATCCTCACAGCTGTACATCCACACGGACTCACCAGGGCTTTTATTGTCCGTCTACATATAACCATTTTCCCACATATAGACGCTATATGACGTTTCTGAAGGCAGCATAAGAACTTTTAAAACATTGTGACAAAAGGATAAATTGCCCCTAATGAGCAATTTCTCCTTTTGACACAATGTTTTTATTTTTATTGAAATATTGTCCTTTCATTTATAGACATTTTTTTCGTTTATTGCCTGTATGTTTTCAAAGTCGTCTGCTGCATATTTGTTGTATTTGGGAAAGGATTAATATAGTTCCAAGATGTACTTTATGGCAAACTACTGGAAGTATAGCCCCTCTGACCAAACACCAATATAACTTGTATGTGATGCCATACCGGAGACACAATTAGACCCAAAATCGCACGACGTCACTCATTTACATGGGTGTTCAGTTATTTCATAATAATTCACTCATTTACATGACTGTTCAGTTATTCCTTAGTAATTCACGCATTTACATGGATGTTATGTTATTCCATAGTAATTCACTCATTTACATGAATGTTCAGATATTCCTTAGTAATTCACGCATTTACATGGGTGTTCAGTTATGCCATAGTCATTCACTAATTTACATGAGTGTTCAATTATTCCATCGTATCTCACTCATTTACATGCGTGTTCTGTTATTCCATGGTCATTCACTAATTTACATGGGTGTTCTGTTATTCCATAGTAATTCACTAATTTACATGGGTGTTCTGTTATTCCATCGTATCTCACTCATTTACATGAGTGTTCTGTTATTCCATAGTAATTCACTCATTTACATGGATGTTCTGTTATTCCATAGTAATTCACTCATTTACATGAGTGTTCTGTTATTCCATAGTAATTCACTCATTTACATGAGTGTTCTGTTATTCCATAGTAATTCATTCATTTACATGGGTGTTCAGTTATACCATAGTAATTCACTCATTTACATGGATGTTCAATGAGTTATTCCATAGTAATTCACTCATTTACATGGATGTTTACTGAGTTATTCCATAGTAATTCACTCATTTACATGGGCGTTCTGTTATTCCATAGTAATATCTGCACTTCATACATTTCTAATAATCCGGCATGTAATGTGCGTACCATAATCCCATGTGTCGTGCATCATTCGCACAATACAAAACAATATAATCGCATGAAGAATAGACAAAAAAATCCCCTCCACATGCTTTTTTGTTTACATGTTCCTTTTTATGTCATCGTCGTTTCTTATCCAGGTAAGTCCAAATGGTTGTAATTATAATATTTACTACGGTGAACAGGCTTTCTTTTATATCAGATAGACTGACAGCTCTCTACTATACAATTATGTGATACATTTATGCCCTAGATAAAGTCGTTTGCGTGGTGTTTTTCGCCATTTTAAACATTATTTCAGCTATATCAATGCGTTTCCTATGTAGTTTATCAGTACTCCCGCTCCAAGGGAGCCGACCCCCGGTAGCTCAGTCGGTAGCGACGCGAGTTGTCAATCTGGGGGTTGTGAGTTCGAACCCCAGCAAGGCCAACATTATTTCCGACGTTTGACAAATGGGCTTACAATCTATGTGGACAATCAGCCAGTTCCTTGGAAAGAATTTTGTGTGGAGTACTTATTGTGGGAAGCAAGAACACAGATAAGTAGGTGAACTGGCCGCCTGATATGACTGAAAAGTTGTAGAAAACGACGTTAAACCCCAATTAATCAAAAATCGCTCCATACCGACTGATGAGGTGTTGGTGTCAGCTGTACTGTTAATTCACGCAGTAAACGCCGTTGAATAAGTTTAATAACGTTGATAGATTGATTGTTTGGTGTTTTACGCCGCTTTCAACAATTTTTCAGTTATATCACGGCGTTTCCTGGGTAAATTACCAGTACTACTAGTCCATTTATTCTAACACCAGCAAGTCAGTTCGTAATGCTAACCCCGCAATCCTGAGCGCCAAGGAGGGCAGACATTACTACCATGTGTTGGTATGACTCGGGAGGGGATCGAACCCGCGACCTGCCGTACCCGAGGTGGACGCTATAGTACAACACCACCGAGGCGGTCTAACGTTGATAAGCGCGTAAAACATCATTCAAACGAACACAATTACAATATGTTCACTAGATTAAAGGGACTGAATCCCATATGAGAAAAAACGAAAAAAAAAAATACTATTACCTTGATGTTTTTGCATGTAAGGCATTGAGATTTGCTGACTGATGTACTACAATATATGCACACTATTAATATTGCGGAGATTTTTCGTTATTTTGCATTGTAAAATCTACTGGGTTAGTAACCCAGTAAATCTAAAAATATCGCTGTATATTTATCACGTTATCACTACAACCGAATTGACAATCTCCTTCCCAGAGTTGTTGTTCCTTACACTCACGCATACATGAATGTAATGAGTCGATAGTGTTAGAGAATGCCGAATTGAATCCACAAATTCAAATGAGCAAGAGGAAATTCCACGGTTTTTTAAACGGGAAAACACGGAGCGGACGTTTTTTTAACTGCTTATTTCCTATGAAATAATGAAAAACAAGACTTGTACGACCTTCTACAACATTCCGTTACATATATATAGACGTATTTTGGATTAATTAGAATAAGTATAAAATATAACGATTTTGGACCATTATGGTGTTCAGTCCCTTTAAACCTTGCTCTGCTAACTGGTAAAAGGGTTTAAAGGTGCTGAACTCCAGATTATAGATAGTATTGTCAGAGTTTTAAAGCTGTTCAAAGAGTGGTCTTGAAATATTAGAATATTAGTAATAAACTTCTCTTTCCAGTACAATAAACATCTTAAAGTTGATCGTTTATGCTTCATTTTTCCTTGGTTAACATACCCAGTAAGCGAAATTTCAATTGACTGTTTTTCAAATTGCCCCTTTTGACACAGTGTTTTCAAATACTGTCTGCGAAGAGGGCTAACGTACATGTATATACTTTTACGACATGCAGACACGTGGACAGTTTTTGGGTTCCACTTCGATTGACGCGTCATTACCAGTAGATATGATAAGAGATATGCGACTACACCGTACTATGAGAGCCCGTGCATGGGGATATGTGCTCGTTGGCATTTCTGAACAGCGAAGGTTCAGATCAGCCTGTCCATCTGCTCCGTCTTATCACAATCTAAAAAAGATGGTAGAAACGCCTAACAAGCTGACGTACGTGATAAGTCAGCCGTCACACCAGAAAACCAACGCTGTGGACTCTGCGTAAAGTATCGACCCGGATCAGCCTCAGCCTCAGCATGCCGCGCAGGCTAATCCGGACCGACACTGTTCGCCTCCTGGGTATTTTCTGTTTCAGGAATCATTACTCTATACCTCTATCCCATTGAGACGGAATGTGTCGGCCCGGATCAGTCTGCGCGGACTGCGCAGGCTGATCTGGATCGATACATTACGCAGAGGCCATAACGCTGGTTTTCTAGCGGGACGGCTCATATGTGTATACAGTGTATATATTGGTTAGATCGTGCGTATGTACAGAAGGATCTGGTCTACACTGTTCACAAAATCCAGCGTGTACCTTTTTTTTTCACTGACAATATCCTATCTTGTTTAAATTGACTGTAACTGACAAATCGGCAGCGTTTAGTAACAAGTGCACGAATGTCAGGTGTAAACGCAATACGGAATACATACCGAATGAAAATGCGCCCATGTGCTTTTGATTTATGAGCCGTCCCGCGAGAATACTAACATTGTGGCCTCTGCGTAAAGTATCGACCCGGATCAGCCTAAGCATGCCGCGTAGGCTTACTCGGACAGACACCTTTCGCCTCCTGTAGATTTTCTGTTTCAGGAATCATTACTCTACACATATAACCCCCTCAGACGGAATGTGTAGACCCGGATTAGCCTGCACCGACTGCGCATGCTGATCCGGGTCGATACATTACGCAGATACCATAATGGTGGCTTTCTCGCGGGACGGCTCTAATCTGTATAAATAGATGTTACGCCATGTTGACAGTAGTGCAGCTATACCAAGGCGAAAAAACAATTATTTTCCATTATCGTTGAGTGACAAAACAAGTACTAGGCACGGAAATGAACCTTACACATTAATTGTCACTCCACAATGATCGCTGCGAATTCAGACGCGCTATCCCACATCCACGCTAACAAGTCTACTATGGCATTATAAATGTGGTATACTGGTGTGGGACAATCAGGAAACACATGAGTAGATGAACTGGTCACCATGATATGACTGAAAAGTTGTTGAAAACGGCATTAAACCTTAATCGATCAATCAGAAGTACGTCAATTAATTGTTACAATGCATTCTTCGGGGATGCTCGCTAAGCTGGCTTTACAGAGAACCGAGACGACCTGACCAACCATTGCAGAGGCGAACTCAACGTCCAGAAGGTGGGTTTTCGTGTGGCGCATTTGTCGAGCTTATCATCGGTAGGAATGCCGTCATTCACAGCTCCAAGGTATTTATTATTAATTCCATAATCTTGTATTGCCCAAGGTACAAAATATCCACCACGTGTGTAAAGCGTGGCTTCAATTCACATCAGCTTTATGATTATGGTGGCCGAACAATTATTTAACAAGTATCCACGCAAAGAAGGGGAATTGTTGCATTTGCGAACAGTAAAGGTTCAAATAAGCCTGCCAAATGCACACTATGGCTGAACACTTTGGCTGCTGGAACCGATTGTGTGAAGTGTGTGCAAATATTGTACAGCCAGACCAGTCTGACCAGGCTCTTCAGTTGACTGCTAAACTCAACATTTTAATCTTATTTTCCTACACTCGTCTATGAACTCTCCTTAACCCTTTATGCGCCGAATTGTTTAAAGTAGACTCTTCCACGTTCAAACTCGGACGACTCTATTTTCATGTTTTAGGATTTTTGGAATTTATTTGTATAACTCACAGCCAAACAATGCAGATTTCAGGTGAGACAGCTCGTTGCGAGCTGACTCACCTGAATCTGTATTGTTTGCAAAAAGTTCAATATTGCCTTTGGCGCTGAAAGAGTTAATGCAAAGCTGGTCGACTCTTTTTTAAAAATATAGCATTGAATGGGTTACCAGTTCCTTCACTCTTCGCCTATATTCAGAAGATTTGATTGTTTGGTGTTTTACACCGCTTCCTCCAACATTGTTTCAGTATATCACGGCCAGTCAGTCGTTAGAGAGACATATATGTATGTACCTTCTAACGAAAACCTTGAAGTATAACCAAACTGGTTTTATACTTTAAAAATGGTAGTAATGGTTGCCCTCCTTGGCGCTCTGGGTTGCGGGGTTTGCATTACGACTGACCGGCTTGTGTCAGGATAAATGGACCAGTAGTACTGGTTACTTACCCAGGAAACGGTGTGATATAACTGCAAACATTGTTGAACGTGGCTTAAAGCACCGAACAATCTATCAATCAATCAACTTGTTGTATACTGAAACTGTAAATTACCGAAACTGAAGGTTAATGAAGCACCCATATTCGTGAGACACGGCTCGTATTATTGGTCTACCGTAAGCAGGTGGGTGATACATGATTATCGTGTAGTCTATAGTGAATGCCGACACATTTGGTCGGATTGACATGCGTTTACTCGACCAAAGCTAGCCGGTATACAACATAGTTTGTTGCTTTACATTGTGGTCTCGCTTTTAACAGGTCATATCCCGTCGATTTCTGGGTTAATTACTAGAACTGCCGGTAAGCTTATCCTGTAATCGATTCTCAGTCTGTATGCTATGTACGCGATCCTAAGCGTCGCGGAGGGGGATGCCAGTACAAGGTATTTGGTATGATCAACTGGGGATCGAACCTTCACTCTCGATGCAAACGCTCTAACCACTACACCCCCAAGGCGGTCCAGTTATTCGAACGTCGAAAAGGAGCATATCGAGGGCTTGGTGTGAAACGGTTATAACTTAAAACCTAATTTGAAAACCCTGGTTTAGGGGCAATTTTGACCCATTTGTAAACAATGCAATTTAGGTGCCATTGCTCAAAACGAGCAATGGCACCTAAATTTCCATTGTTTACCAAGAAACATGATTTAACGCTTAACAATACATTATGGCTAGGTGAATAACCTTGGTAAAAAAATACCAATTTTAGTTACAACTGTTTCACGCCAAGCCCTCGATATGCAATTACTTTAAATGACAATCGAATATATTGAGTTGAAAAATGATAAAACCAAATCAATTGAAGATGAATGAATGTATTGTTGGAAAAGAAGACAGAAAACAGGTGAAGGACAGTAACGACAATTGACGTCATACATTCCAACATACCTCAGCAATGATAAGGAATTATTGCCGTTACAATGACGAAAGTAAAATAGTGGGGAAGTTTCCATTGCTGTTCATGAAATATACATAAAATGAGAACGTTTATGGTTCACGTTGGCTTTTATGGACAATGTAGATCAAGATAAGATGAAGCAGATGAATAGGTCGTTGTAAAACCTACATGGTACAGAAATGCAAACGTAATCATTTACGCACGGGGTCGAGATGGGCTGGCTTGGGTATGGGGCTCATATGATGTGTAATAATCGACCTACGCTTGCATAATGCGTCCAAAAACTACTAGTATCACTTAGTGAACTGGAATAACATCCACGAACTGGCCGCATGATCAGGCTTCATTGGAAACGGGCTGTTTGAATTACGCCATTAAGTCTGTGAATCTCTCTTACGGGAAATATGTGTTTCACGACGGCCAGAAAATATAGAAAAATATTAACTCCCCTTTTAAAAGCCTTGAGAGAAAAGTTATTGCTCTATATTTTTAAAGGAACAATGCCAATAATCTTTTCCGATAAGACGTCACGTCACATGGAAACCGACATTGTAGACTTTTGAGTGAAGCTTCTTCGAGTATGGTTATGACAAAACGAAACGAGTCTATACAAGTATGTAATTTGATCTAGTAATTGGCATTCGTGTGAACATCTATGTTTGTTGCAGCCTAATTAGTGTTGCCATGCTCTCAAAGGTAGATGCTTCATAAACCCTTGGCTTGCAGGAATCGGTCTGGTGGTGCCTATGTCACTAGTATATAGGTTCACCAGTCGGCGTGTCCGTGCGGTCTGATCAGGCTCTATACAAATTGGTGAATATCTCAACAGATTCATTTTGATAGTTCTTACATTGTCAATGGTTTCTTCAAAAGGCAAAGATGGACAAGTCCATTTTGAAAAATCCGCACTGAAAGGGTTAACTGGTACCATTAATAACGTATTTATTTTATTGCCACTTTAGCCATGTTTATTACAAGACAAAATACTAACTCTCTTTGCTAAGTAATAACAAACATCTAACATGGCTCAGATCACAGGGTTAGTCCTAATTAATCTGTTGCTTTCATTTCATAGCTTACCCACAAATGTTTATGATACAAAATTATCCAGCAATTCTCGATGCCCGAACGTTCCTCTCAAATAACTGTTATATAACTTTTTTATTCCGATTTTTCTTTGACCACTATTTAACTTAGTTAAAGCAAATGAGCCGTTCCACGAGAAACACAACAGTATGGACTCTGCGTTTCGACCCAGATCAGCCTGCGCAGTCCGAGCAGGCTAATTCGGGCCGACATATTCCGTCTCAGGGGGATAGAGGTATAGAGTAACGAGTCCTGAAACAGAAAATCCACAGAAGGTGAAAAGTGACAGCGCGGTATGCTTAGGCTGATCCGGTTCAATACTTTACGCAAAGACCACAATGTTGTTGTTCTCGTGGAACGGCTCAAATGTGTTATATGTGTGTGGTATGTTTGGCATTTTTGCCAGTTTTCCTTAATAAATAATATCCATTTATATATATATAGTTGATTATATCTCCAGGTAAGCTTAATTCCACTGCATTTATTATTAAAAATCATATACTATCTGTGTCACTCGTTTTATACGTTTTATACGTCAATGGACAAAAGGTAAAAGTTGGCATTTCTGAGTAGTGTAGGCTGAGATCAGTTTGTGCATATACTTTGTCTGCTCAGTATTATCCTTATCTTAACAAGTTATTACATGTATTACAAGCGTGTGTTAACAGTGTGTATCCATATTTATCTCTGTAAATGTACAGGCTGATTCAGATCTACACGATTCAGAAATGCCAACTTTTACCTTTTGTCCATTGACGTATAAAACGAGTGACACAGATAGTATATGAAATTACTGGACAAAATTGACCTGATTCAGACCTTTTTCGCGAAAGTTTCGTCTAATGTATTAAACGTTACACATGGTTCTATACGAATCACATAGCTACAATTTGATGAAAAAGCTTGCACGACATCATAAAACACATATATTTTAACCAAGAACGGGGAGCAGTTATTCCGAACATGACGATTACATATTAAACAATCGTGTGTACTGAATCAAATATATAATACATGATGTTAATACACAATTCAGAATAAGCTCAATATTGTCTAATAATAATAATAATTGTTATAACGAGCATATTCAACAAATCAACCATTGTAGGTACAGTTTCACTTTGTAGTTGTTGTTGCTTTTGTGAATGTACTAAATCAAAGATATAATATATAATATTAATACAAAGTTCAGAAAAACCTCAATATTGTCTCATAATAATAAACGAGCATCGTCAACAAACCAGCCATTGAAAGTAAAGCTTCCCTTTGTAGTTGTTGTTGCTTTTGTGATTTTCTTTTTCTTTCTCAAACTTCAAAGTACTCTTTTCTAGAACCATGGCTTTCATGGTTGGTTTCAATGTCAATGTATAAAACAATCAAACGGCCAAACGGAGGAGAAAAGCTCATTTATAAAAATGTTTTATTATGTAGCCAAACCTTCATTCAAACCTACTGTAGCTATATATAATCTGAACCAAGACACAGGAAAAGCGACCTTGTTTTATTTTATTGTATAAAAAATATATATGAGCCGAGTCTGGCGATTTGAGATCAAAGTGCCATTCCGGAGTTTAGCATCTTTTAAAGTTATATTGGCCTACAACTAGTGGGGCTACACTTATACACTCTGCGTAATGTATCGACCCAGATCAGCCCGCGCATTCCGCGCAGGCTAATCCGGGCCGACACATTCCGTCTCAGGGAGATATAGGTATAGAGTAATCAATCCATAGCCTGAAAATTGACGGAAAAGGAAGATTCAAGTGAGACTGTGCCGATGAAGATGCTCGCCTAAGTCCTCACTGTACGCATGCAAGAAGACCCTAGATCGCTAGACGCGACTAATATATCAATTACAAATAAAATCAAATTAAACTTACTGTCTAACTGGAAGTGAGTGATCGTCGTATACCAAAGGCATATACGTTACGTAAACGCATAGACAGTCGTTTAGGCACTCTTTAAGAAAGACTTGAATCTGTTGAGATTTAATTCTATTTATATGCTGATGCAGCTTCACATTTGATCAAATTGAAATGAGATTATCTTACTTGTATTACTTTGTTTGATGCTGTTGAAGCATTAAATACATTAACAGCAAGACAAGTTAACTTCAAAACCTTGTAGAAAAAGACGAATGTGCATTCCTCTCCGCCACGTTTTCAGATGGAATAGGCTGCAGAAGCGGAAATGCCGACTGTATATATGTAATCATACGTAGCAAGGTAAAAATATTGAATATATTTTAAATGTAATATCATCAAAAAACCTCTCATTTTGCCACACAGTTTTCAAAATTCGACGGCTAAATCATAAGTATGTTCAACATACATACCTGAAATATTTAATATTTATGATAAATGAGATAATAAACATAAAAAAGCAATCTTCATTATTTTTTTTCATTTTATACAAACAAACAAATGTATCAAAGGTAGACATAGATGTCCATGATCTGCACATGTTATTGCAGGTAAGACAGAGGTGTTAGAAAATAAGTGGTTGGCAAAGTAAGACTAACATTTTGACCAAAACATCAAATAGTTGGCAAAGTGAAACTGAACCTTCTTATAAATTTGCAATCAGCGATGATCCTGATACGTGTGTGTGTCTCTGCGTAAACTTATCATGAGTTTCTATGTTTTAAATGGTTCAGTTTCACTGATCAGAATCATCACTGATTGCCAATTCCGAAGGGTCGTTTGTCCAGTGACATGGTTCACTGTTGTTACAAGATAAAAGAGCAGACATCGTAATGTAGTTCTCTTATTGTTCCAATTGTTAATTAGATGTGCGTCAGAATAAAAGCAAAATGTACCAGAAAAAAACAAATAGACTATTTACCCTTTCCCATATACAACACATCTTCAGTAGATGATTTGAAAACATCAATGAAAACATATGGAGAATCTATAGGAATAACTATTAAACAGAGCTAAACACATTGTGGTAATGATGAGCAATTTCTCCTTTTGTCACGATGTTTTCATAATTCGTTTTCTACAGATCGAGGGCTTGGCGTGAAACGGTTGTAACTGAAATTGGTATTTATTTACCAAGGTTAATCCCCTCGCCATAAAGTCTTTATAAGCGTTAAATCAGTTTACTTGGTAAACAATGGAAATTTAGGTGCCATTGCTCGTTCTGAGCAATGGCATCTACATTTGCATTGTTTACAAAAGGGTCAAAATTGCCCCTAATCCAGGATTTTCAAAATAGGTTTTAAGTTACAACCGTTTCACGCCAAGCCCTCGAGATGCTTCTTATTGCGTTTACTGATGGGAAATGGTTGAAGAATGTGTTATCTACGTATTCAGTTATTAACGTTAATTAACTCTGCATTGACAAATGGGTGCACTTGAACCTTTCTTACATTCAGCAAATTCAACGACTTTTAGCCCTTTCCCACATACAAGAAATCTGCAGCAGACGACTTTGATCATATTTTGTCAAAAAAAATGAAAATTTCTATAATTGAATGGACAACCAATGTCTGAAAGAGGAAAACATTGTGGCAAAAGGAGAAATTGCTCCTCGTGAGCAATTTCTTCTTTTGCGACAATGTTTTCAAAAGTCGTCTGCTTCAGATGCGTCAGAAAGCGTCTGTATATGGGAAATGTTTAAATGATCTTGGCTCACATATGGAAACTCTTTACCAATGAAATCATAATTATTTAATATAGTTGAAAACGTATTGATGATAAAAGGGTAAACTGCTCATTATGAGCAAGTTTTGGGATAGGGGCTTTTCGCCCCTATCCCATTACTAGCCTGCTTTCGAAAAATCGACTTACGGCAGCAACCATACATTACTATTGAATTCCTCCGCGAAAATTTGAGTTTTTATTGGTTATTACCAGCTTTAACACTGATTTCATTGGTTCGACCGAATCACGAACAACAATCCGCTTGCATTTATTAATGAGACAAAATAGATCCAATCAGTGAAACACACACTGACATATGATTGACCTCAATGTCAGTGTTGTTAATTTCAACATACACACGTCAACATATGATCCAGTCCTAGATGTCAAATAAACTAGAAATGTAGTCTAAATAGGTTTTTGTCAATTAACCTTGTACTGGCCCTTTTCGGAGATTTAATTAAACTGCAAATACATTATAAATACCATAACATGTTAACCCTTTCCTAAACAAAGACGTGATTTGACACATAGAACCAGTCTTCTGTAATCAATACTGTATGTGTTGTCTCTGTCTGTGCCGAGCCCCGGTATCTCAGTCGGTAGCGACGCGTGCTGTCAATCCAGGGGTTGTGAGTTCGAACCGCAGCGCGGCCAACATTCTTTCCGACGTTTGACAAAAGTCACTGTGACAAGCGTTATTCGTCTTTCACCAATGGGCTAACAGTATATGTGGAAAAGCAGCCAGTTGCTTGGGAAGTAATGGTGTGAGAAAACCAGGAAACATATGAATAGGTGAACTGGCCACCGTGATATGACTGAAACATTGTTGAAAACGGCGTTAAACCCAAATCAATTAATCAACCTCTGTCTGTAACGCTTAGAAGCATTATCCGGCGTCTGGCCGGTTGCCTGCCTGAATGTGCATTCGTCCGTCCGTCATGGTTTGCATTTATTGGTCAAAACGTTGTTTCTGTTCGGCAGATTCATTTCGAAGTGGTTGCACTTATAACGTGTGATCAGGAGAACGGCGAAATACTAGGTACATAACTCTGGTCTGCTTATTTTAGTAATTTCTATGTTTCCTTATTTAGTTCAGCAATTTTCTCAATTAATCTCCCTTGTGTCTTTTTAAAACTTGGTTTGTAGGTAACTTATAACCAACAGATGTGCAGTGCACCATTACCAAAACTTAAGCATGCTGTGTTTGGAGCGTGGATATTTTTTTCTTTCCACGTTCTCACTTATTATATGACTATCGCGTGCAACACGTGCGTTCCGTGAATGCTCTTTCATTTATGAGCATGATTCCAATATACATTGTGTATCTTTAGTGTCTGAACTGGAAATATTTTAATTAAGGGTCGCTGCTTAGTTTTTTGTTGATATTTTGTCCTTTGTGATTTATTTTGTTTATACAAGATAAGGGTCAAATTTGATAAATGAGGTATTGGTTATTGGCAGGCAATCTGTGTGGTTTAAAAAATATTTTGTTTGGTTTGTTTAAAGGCAGGCAATCTGTGTTGGTTTGGTTTGTTTAAAGGTCGATGATTTATTGTTTCAACAATGTTTGTCCGTATTAACTATGCCATATATTTTCAACTTACATATGCCCCTATACCATCAGCGCTTTCAGCGCTTTGATTGCGTTTGTTACCACGTTGTCAACAGTCGACAAAATGCGTGTGCAATTGTAAAAGTGTTTAAGTGGTTGTACTGAGTAATCTGTGGATCAAATATCTGTCAAGATGAAGGACTTAATTGATCTGTAATTATATCAATTTACAGACAAATATTCGTCTAACGTTATCCTCGCCCACAGACAACAACGCTGCAGCAGACCACTTTGAGAAGGTTTAGGCAAAAATATGAAATATTTCTATAAATGAAAGTATAATTGATATGGAAACGTTGTGGCACATAGAAAAAATGTCCATTGGGAGCAATGTCTCGTTGTGACATGATGTTTAAAAAAGTCTACTGCATATGCGTCAGAGCGCACCTGTAAGTGGGAAAGGGTTACCTAGTTGTACTTAGTTATCTGTCGTCAAAATACCTGCCTTGATGAAAGACTCGTTGATTAATAATTATGTCAATTTACAGACAAAGATTCGTCTGTCTCAATAATATATCACGTAGTACGGAAGTTATACAATGTGACTGTTTCTTGTTTGTCCAAAGAGCCTACTTGGCAAAATGGACACAGTAAATTTTAGATAAGGGCGTCTCAGTCGTGAGAAAGACATATATATACATTCTAACGAAAACATTGAAGTATAACCAAACTGGTTTTATACTTTAATTAAAGCGCCGAAGGCTTTGTTTGTTTGTTTGTTTGGAGTTTAACGCCGCTTTCAACAGCTTTGGTCATATCACGGCGGTCAGTGCACCTACCCATGTTTTCCTGGCTTTCCCACACCAGTATTTACACAATATTCGTTCGAAGCCACTGACTACTTTCTCACATAGATCAGAGGTGAGAGGCAATAGAAAACATCGCCCGATAGAATGTCGCCGCAACCGGGTATCGAACCCGTGACCTCCAGATCACGAGTCAGATGCGCCGAAGGCACTGTAGTGGCGATCGTGTAGAAAATCCTTCAAAGTAACAAGCAGTATCTCGGAGTACATGTATCCACATGCAGATATTAAAATCAACAGGACCAAACTCATCCTAATTTATCACCTCCTAACACCTTTGTGATGACATAGTAGTTAATGGGTCCAGAAAACGTAAATGAAATGAAAACTGTTGATTCTTACAAGCAAAGTGTCTCAACAAACCCCTAAACTGTTGACAATGTCCGGGCCGGAGAAGTCAGTCCTATCAAACAGTACTCATTTTGACCTTTGACCTCTACGAGTGACCTTAACATTTGAGATACATGCCACAATTTTGTGCACGACACACCACCTCATCATGGTGCACTTTTGTGCCAATTTTCTTATACATCCTATTATGCATGGTTAAGATGCTGGTCGGACAGACAGATTCATGGACACGCACGGACGAACCCATGGAGTGTATTTGTGGGTTTATTTTGTTTTGTTTCAAACTTGTGTGTTGCAACCCACAAGTATGCTATTCATTCTGTAATTATCCCCCTTTTACGGAATGAATAGCATTAATATGCAAATAAGATACCCGTTATAAAACAAACAAACAAAATACCCCACAATTACTCTCTCACCGAACCGTCATTGTGACACTTATATATAGCGCTCACCAAAAGCGGACTCGACAACAAGTGACTTCAGACAGTAAAATGGTTATCAACAGTCAAACAACAGGCTATTGATCAACCCTTTCCAACAATCAACACATTTGCAAAGGAAGAGCGGCTCCTATTGATACATTTATTGTAGCATTATATATATATATTCTATAATGTGTTTCCTGGCTTTCTCACACCAGTACTGACAACTCCACAAAACTTTTTTTCCGAGCAACTGGCTGCTTTACTACAAAGACTGTTAGCCCATCGATGGAAGACGAATGCCGCTTGTCACAGTGACCTTTGTCAAACGTCGGAAAGAATGTTGGCCGTGCAAGGGTTCGAACTTACAACCCCTGGGTTGGATTAGGAGTTCTCCAGTTAGAGATCAGGCAAATACTATCAAACTAAATGTCACTAATTAAGGGGATATAGCTCTGGCATAACTGGAGAAAGTTGACTTGAAAGTGAGTCTGTCCCTGAAAATATTTTCATATGCAGTCAAACCTGTGCTAAAGTCAGGCTTCGTTTAGCAATATCCTGTCTATAGCAACCATTTTGTAATTCATTTTCTGCATATATGACAATGTAATTAACCCTTTCCCTCGTACAGATGCTTTATGACGCCTCTGCAGCATGCAACTTTTGAAAACGAGCAATTTCTTCTTTTGCCACAATGTTTTCAATTCTTTTTAGTAATTACCTACATTTATAGAGCTTTCCGGCACAAGCAGATGATGCCTGCTGCATCTATTGTCATGATCTTACAAGAAGCAAGATCAAGTACTACTATTCTTTTATGACGTTGTTTACCTTCGCTCTTGGCATTAGTTATTTTCAATTTTCAATTATATAAACTATTTTAAGAAAACATCCCAGCTTCCGATTAAATCAAAATATTTTCGATTTATCTCCAATTCGGTTACAAAATGTAACTTTATAGTAGGAGTTTACATCGAAAAGTGTTAAGTAAATGTATTTGTATCCCGGCGTTTTCTGAGTAAATTACCAGAACTGCTGGTAAGCTTATCCTTCAACCGATGCTTAGTCGTAATGCTATGCTTGTAACCCTAAGCGTCAAGGACGGGGAAGCCAGTACTTAATATTTGGTATGACCAACTGGCTATCGAACCTTCACTCTCGAGGCGGACGCTCTAACCACTACATCACCAAGGCGGTACATTACAATGTTATTAGAATGTAAGTAGTTCTCAGTGAGATCTTTACAAGTGTAAGTCAATCAAACGTCGAAAAGGAGCTAATGCAATTTCTTTAAATGACAATCGAATATATTGCGGTGAAAATTTATTAAACAAAATAAATTAAAAAGGAATGAATATATTGTTGGAAAAGAAGACAGAAAACAGGTGAAGGACAGTAACGGAACTCGGCGTCATACATTCCAACATACCTTAGCAATGATAAAGAGTTATTGCCGTTACAATGACGAAAGTCAAATATTCGGTGGCGTATGTCTGTTGCGAGTAGTTTCCATTGCTGTTCATGAAAATTACATACAATAAGAGTGTGTAGTTCAAGATAAGATGGAGTAGTTGTACAGGTAGTTCTAAAACTACAGAAATGCAAACGTAATCCTTTACGCACGGGGTCGAGGTGGGCGGGCTTGGGTATGGGGCTCATATGATGTGTAATAATCGACCTACGCTTGCATGATGCGGCCGAAAACTACTAGTATCACTTAGTGAACTGGAATAACATCCAGAAACAGGCCGCATGATCAGGATTCAATGGGAATGGGCTCGTAATCGGAGCAAGGTTACCGACTGTTTTAATTACATGTGTAGCATTATTAGTCTGTGTATCTCTCTTATAGGAAATATATATATGTGATTTGTATTGATTCTAGTCCAACGCTGTTTTCAACATGTTTTCAGTCATATCACAGCGGCGGCCAGTTTACCTAAATATAGAAAAATATTTCCACCCCTTTTAAAAGCATTGTGGGAAAAGTTATTGCTATATGTATATGTTTAAAGCAACAATGCCAATAATCATTACCGATAAGAATACAGAATAGTTTATTAGACTTTAGCATAACATAGCTAATGGTCATACAAATAAAATTATCATGTGTTAGCATGCAAATACAAAGTTGTGATTAATAACAAAAATGGAAAATAATGTAAATATATCATATACGCTCGCACGCACTTACGCACACATTCATTTACGCACGCACACCCACACACAACAACTATAACGTCAACGTATTTTAAAAAGTAGATAAGACGTCACATGAAAACCGACATTTGAGACGTTTGAGTGAAACCTTTTGGAGTACGGTTATGACAAAACAAAACGAGTCTATACAAGTATGCAATTGTATCTAGTAATTGGCATTCGTGTAAATACCTATGTTTGTCGCAGCTAATTAGTGTTGCCATGCGTTCAAAGGTAGCTACATTATTAACCCTTGGCTTGCTGGAATCGGTCTGGTGGTGCCTATGTCACTATTATATAGGTTCACCAGTCGGCGTGTCCGTGCGGTCTGAATAGGCTCTATGCAAATTGGTGGCTATCTCATTTCATTTTGATAGTTCTTATATTGTCAATGGATTCTTCATAATGCAAATATGGACAAGTCCATTTTGAAAAATCCGCACGGAAAGGGTTAACTGGTACCATTAATAACGTATTTATTTTATTGCCACTTTAGCCATGTTTATTACAAGACAAAATATCAACTCTCTTTGCTAAGTAATAACAAACATCTAACATGGCTCAGATCACAGGGTTAGTCCTAATTAATCTGTTTCTTTCATTTCATAGCTTACCCACAAATGTTTATGATACAAACTTATCCAGCAACTTGCGATGCCCGAATGTTCCTCTCAAATAACTGTTATATACCTGTTTTATTCCGATTTTTCTTTGACCACGAGACCACTATTTAACTTAGTTAAAGCAAATGAGCCGTTCCACGAGAAAACCAATATATTGCACTCTGCGTAATGTTTCGATCCAGATCAGCCTGGGCAGTCCGAGCAGGCCAATCCGGGCCGACATATTCCGTTGCAGTGTGATAGAGTAACGAGTCCTGAAACAGAAAATCCACAGACGGCGAAAAGTGACTGCCCGGATTAGCCTTCGCGGTATGCTTAGGCCGATCTGCATCGATACTTTACGCAGAGAAATCAAAACTGTTGGTTTTCTCGTGGAACGGCTCAAATGTGTTATATGTTTAGAGTAACGAGTCAGGTTTCATTAATCAATAATATCCATTTATATATATATAGTTGATTATATCTCCAGGTACGCTTTATTCCACTAGATTTATTATTAAAATCATGTACTATCTGTGTCACTCGTTTTATACGTCAATGGGCAAAAGGTAAAAGTTGGCATTTCTGAGCAGTGTAGGCTGAGATGAGTGTGTACATCTACTCCATCTTCTCAGTATTATCAGTAGCTTATCAAGTTATTACATTGATTACAAGCTTGTGTAGGCAACATGTTAACAGTGTTTATCCATATTAGTCTGTGTGTATGAACAGTCTAATTCAGATCTACACGATTCAGAAATACCCAGAACATGTCCATGCTCCCATTGACAGGCTCGTCTTCCCGTGTTTGTACACGATTGTATTACTGGACAAAATTTACCTGATTCAAAACAATGTAAATTATTCTGACGTAGATGTACTTTCGTCTAATATATTAAACGTTACACATGGTGCTATAAGAATCACATAGTTACACTTTGATGAAAAAGCTTGAACGACACAATAAAACAAATCTAATTTAACCAAGAAAGAGGAGTAAATATTCCGAACATGACATATATATAACACAATCGTTTGTACTAAATCAAATATATATCGAGGGCTTGGCGTGAAACGGTTGTAACTAAAATTGGTATTTTGTTAGCAATGTTAATCACCTCGCCTTAAAGTCTTAAAAGCGTTAAATCATTTTTCTTGGGAAACAATGGCAATTTATGTGCCATTGTTCGTTCTGAGCAATGGCACCTAAATTTGCATTGTTTACAAACGGGTCAAAATTGTCCCTAAACCAGGGTTTTCAAAATAGGTTTTTAGTTACAACCGTTTCACGGCAAGCCCTCGATATATAATATATAATATGAATACAACATTTCAATATTGTCTAATAATAATAATAACTGTTATAACGAGCATCGTCTACAAATCAGCCGTTGTAAGTACAGTAACACTTTGTAGTTGGTGTTTCTTTTGTGAATGTTTTTCTTTCTTTTCTCAAACTTCAAAGCACTTTTTGTCTAGAACCATTGCTTTTATGGTTTCAGTGTCAATATATAAAAAAAAAAAACAGGCAAACGGAGGAGAAGTATCAGATTATAAAAATATTTTATTATGTAGCTAAACCTAAATTCAAACGATCTATAGCTATATATAATTTGAAACATGTCATATGAAAAGCGACCTAGTTTTATGTTATTGTATAACAAATATATATGAGCCGCGTCTGGCGATTTGGGATCAATGTGCCACTCCGGAGTTTGGCATCATTTAAATATATATTGGCGTACAACTAGTGGGGCTACACTTCTTGCAAACAAGATATATGAGCCGTTCACGAGAAAACTAACAGTAAGGACTCTGCGTAATATATCGACCCAGATAAGCCTGCCGCAGGCTAATCTGGACCGACATATTCCGTCTCAGGAAGATAGAGGTATAGAGTAATGATTCCTGAAAAAGATAATCAACAGACGGCTAAAAGTGTCTGTCTGGGTTAGCCTGATCGGCATGATTATGCTGATCCGGGTCGATACTTTACGCAGAGTTACAGATGCTTCTGATTGCGTTTACTGATGGGAAATGGTTGAAGAATGTGTTATCTACGTATTCAGTTATTAACGTTAATTAACTCTGCATTGACAAATGGGTGCACTTGAACCTTTCTTACATTCAGCAAATTTAACGACTTTTAGCCCTTTCCCACATACAAGAAATCTGCAGCAGACGACTTTGATAATATTTTGTCAAAAATGGAAAATCTCTGTAATTGAATGGACAACAAATGACTAAAAGAGGAAAATATTGTGGCAGAAGGAGAAATTGCTCCTCTTGCGCAATTTCTTCTTTTGCGACAATGTTTGCAAAAGTCGTCTGCTTCAGATGCGTCAGAAAGCGTCTGTATATGGGAAAGGTTTAAATGATCTTGGCTCACATATGGAAACTCTTTACCAATGAAATCATAATTATTTAATATAGTTGAAAACGTAGTGATGATAAAAGGGTTAATTGCTCATTATGAGCAATTTTTAGGATAGGGGATTTTCGCCCTTATCCCATTACTAGCCTGCTTTCAAAAGTCGACTTACGGCTGCAACCATGCATTACTATTGAGTTCCTCCGCGAAAATCCGAGTTTGTATTGGTTATAACCAGCTTTAACACTAATTTCATTGGTTCGACCGAATCACGAACAACAATCCGCTTGCATTAATTAATGAGACAAAATAGTTACAATGAGTAAAAACACACACTGACATATGAGTGACCTCAATGTCAGTGTTGTTAGTTAATTTCAACATACACACGTCAACATGTAATCTAGTCCTAGATGTCAAATAAACTAGAAATGTAGTCTAAATAGGTTTTTGTCAATTAACCTTGTACTGGCCCTTTTCGGAGATTCAATTAAACTGCAAATACATTACAAATACTATAACATGTTAACCTTTTCCAGAACAAAGACGTGATTTGACACATAGAACCAGTCTTCTGTAATCAATACTTTATGTGTTGTCTCTGTCTTGGCCAAGCCCCGGTAGCTCAGTCGGTAGCGACGCGGGCTGTCCATCGAACCCCAGCTCGGCCAACATTCTTTCCGACGTTTGACAACAGTCACTGTGACAAGCGTCATTCGTATTGGCTAACCAATTGGCTAACATTCTATGTGTAAAAGAAGCCAGTTGCTTGGAAAGTATGCTGTGTGAAGTACTGGTGTGAGAAAACCAGGAAACATATGAATATGTGAAATGGCCGCCGTTATATGACTGAAACATTGTTGAAAACGGCGTAAAACCCAAATCAGTCAATAATCCCTGTCTGTAACGCTTGGAGGCATTATCCGGCGTCCGGCCGGTTGCCTGCCTGAATGTGCATTCGTCCGTCCGTCATGGTTTGCATTTATTGGTCAAAACGTTGTTTTGTTTGGCAGATTCATTTCGAAGAGGTAGCACTTATAACGTGTGATCAGGAGAACGGCAAAATACTAGGTACATAACTGGTCTGCTTATTTTAGTAATCTCCATGTTTCCTTATTTAGTTCAGCCATTTTCTCAATTACTTTCCATTGTATCCATTTAAAACTTGGTTTGTAGGTAACTTTTAACCCACAGATGTGCAGTGCACCATTACCAAAACTTTAGCATGCTGTGTTTGGAGTGTGGATATTTTTTCTTCCCATGTTCTCTCTTATTATATGACATTCGCGTACAACACATGCGTTACGTGAAATGCTCTTGTTCGTTAATGAGTGCTTCCCAAGCTTTATACTTTGTCCGGAGCGACTGACTGTCTGTTCATCCATCGATTTGTGTGTCCGTTACGGTTTGAATTAATGGGTCAAAACTTTGTTTCTGTTTGGCAGATCCATTTCAAAGTCGTCACACTTATACATTGGGATGAGTAGGAGTAGACCGGTGCAATATTTCGAACGCAAATCTGATCTGTTATTTTTGGTATAAACTCATTTTGTTCATATATTTCTTCGGTCATTGTCTCAATAGATGTTCAATGAATCAATATAATACTTCGTGTATAGGAAACTAATAAGCTACAGATGTGCAGTGTACAAGAGACATAACTATAGCATGCTTCGATTGTCTTCAATTTATGAGCATGATTCCAATATACATTGTGAATCTTTAGTGTTTTCTGAACTGGAAATATTTTAATTAAGGGTCGCTGCTTAGTCTTTTGTCAATAGTTTGTCCTTTGTGATTTATTTTGTTTATACAAGATAAGGGTCAAATTTGATTAACGAGGTATTGGTTATTGGCAGGCAATCTGTGTTGGTTTGGTTTGTTTAAAGGTCGATGATTTATTGTTTCAACAATGTTTGTCCATATTAACTATGCCATATATTTTCAACTTACATATGCCCCTATACCATCATCGCTTTCAGCGCTTTGATTGCGTTTGTTACCACGTTGTCAACAGTCGACAAAATGCGTGTGCAATTGTAAAAGTGTTTAAATGGTTGTACTGAGTTATCTGTAGATCAAATACCTGTCAAGATGAAGGACTTAATTGATCTGTAATTATATTAATTTACAGACAAATATTCGTCTAACTTTATCCTCTCCCACAGACAAAAACGCTGCAGCAAACAACTTTGAGAAGGTTTAGGCAAAAATATGAAATATTTTCTATAAATGAAAGTATAATTATTGAATTGATATGGACACCTTGTAGCACATAGAGAAAATGTCCATTGGGAGCAATGTCTCGTTGTGACATGATGTTTTAAAAAGTCGTCTACTGCATATACGTCAGAGCGCACCTGTAAGTGGGAAGGGATAACATAGTTGTACTCAGTTATCTGTCGTCAAAATACCTGCCTTGATGAAAGACTCGTTGATTGGTAATTATGTCAATTTACAGACAAAGATTCGTCTGTCTCAATCATGTATCACGTAGGGAAGTTATGTGACTGTTTCTTGTTTGTCCAAAGAGCCCAACTGGGCAAAAAGGACACAGTAAATTTTAGATAAGGACGTTTCATGTTGTAAATTATTTAGTTGACCCTTCAATCCTATGTTGAGAAATATTTAGTAAAAGACATGTTTTCCCTCCCTATCTATATCGTTAGTAAGATAGGAATGATACTAAAATATTTTGCCCATTTTTTAGCAAAACGAAAAAACATGTTTACATATCAAAACTATGATACATAATGCTGAAATGTACTATTTGATTAATTTGTTTGCTTATTTGTATGGTGTTTTACACCGGTCTCAACAAGTTTCCAGTTATATCACGGGGTAAGTTAGCAGTACTACTTGTATGACCTCACTTGAATTTTAATGTACCTGTAAATGAAAAGGGCTTCAGTGTATGCTCTGTTAACAACTCCAAGAATAAGATCAATTTAGGCAACTTGACTGTCTCACTTTCTTGTACATTTAAAATACTAGTATGCTACATATTTCCCGACCAACACCAACCTAAACAATCAATGTAAGCAACTTGACTGTCTCACTTTCTTGTACATTTAAAATACTAGTATGCTACATATTTCCCGAACAACACCAACCTAAACAATCAATGAAAGCAACTTGACTGTCTCACTTGACTTTCTTGTACAATTAAAATACTAGTATGCTACATATTTCCCGAACGACTCCAACGTATAGAATCAATGTAGACAACTTGACTGTCTCACTTGACTTTCGTGTACATATAAAATACATGCATGCTGCATATTTCCCGAACGACTCCAACCTATAAGAATCAATGTAGACAACTTGACTGTCTCACTTGACTTTCGTGTACATTTAAAATACTAGTATGCTACATATTTCCCAAATGATACCAACCTTTACAATCAATGTAAGCAACTTGACTTTCATGTACATCTTAAGCACTAGTATACTATATATTTTCCGATCGAATCAAACATAAACAATCAATGTAGGCAACTTGACTGTCTCACTTCACTTGCATGTACATTTAAAGTACTAGTATACTTATATATTTCGCAGACGAGTCCAACCTAAACAATCAATGTAAGCAACTTGACTGTCTCACTTGACGTGTATGTGTTTGTAAAGTACTAGTACGCTACATGTTCTAAAAAGAACTCCAACCTATACAACCCATGCATGCAAAATATTTATGCGAAAGCAATAAAAGAAATTTGGGTTTTTGTACGGTGCTTAACGCCGCTTTCATCAGTTTTCCAGCTTTATGACAGCGGGAAGTTACCAGTAGTACTGGTTCATTTGTCCAGCTATATAACAGCGGGAAGTTACCAGTAGTACTGGTTCATTTGTCCAGCTATATAACAGCGGGAAGTTACCAGTAGTACTGGTTCATTTGTCCAACTATATAAAAGCGGGAAGTTACCAGTAGTACTGGTTCATTTGTCCAGCTATATAACAGCGGGAAGTTACCAGTAGTACTGGTTCATTTGTCCAGCTATATAACAGCGGGAAGTTACCAGTAGTACTGGTTCATTTGTCCAACTATATAAAAGCGGGAAGTTACCAGTAGTACTGGTTCATTTGTCCAGCTATATAACAGCGGGAAGTTACCAGTAGAACTGGTTCATTTATCCAGCTATATAACAGCGGGAAGTTACCAGTAGTACTGGTTCATTTGTCCAGCTATATAACAGCGGGAAGTTACCAGTAGTACTGGTTCATTTATTCAGCTATATAACAGCGGGAAGTAACCAGTAGTACTGGTTCATTTATCCAGCTATATAACAGCGGGAAGTAACCAGTAGTACTGGTTCATTTATCCAGCTATATAACAGCGGGAAGTAACCAGTAGTACTGGTTCATTTATCCAGCTATATAACAGCGGGAAGTTACCAGTAGTACTGGTTCATTTATCCAACTATATAACAGCGGGAAGTAACCAGTAGTACTGGTTCAATTATCCAGCTATATAACAGCGGGAAGTAACCAGTAGTACTGGTTCATTTATCCAGCTATATAACAGCGGGAAGTAACGAGTAGTACTGGTTCATTTATCCAGCTATATAACAGCGGGAAGTTACCAGTAGTACTGGTTCATTTATCCAGCTATATAACAGCGGGAAGTTACCAGTAGTACTGGTTCATTTATCCAGCTATATAACAGCGGGAAGTTACCAGTAGCACTGGTTCATTTATCCAGCTATATAACAGCGGGAAGTTACCAGTAGTACTGGTTCATTTGTCCAGCTATATAACAGCGGGAAGTTACCAGTAGTACTGGTTCATTTATCCAGCTATATAACAGCGGGAAGTTACCAGTAGTACTGGTTCATTTATCCAGCTATATAACAGCGGGAAGTTACCTGTAGTACTGGTTCATTTGTCCAACTATATAACAGCGGGAAGTTACCAGTAGTACTGGTTCATTTATCCAGCCATATAACAGCGGGAAGTAACCAGTAGTACTGGTTCATTTGTACAACTGTATAACAGCGGGAAGTTACCAGTAGTACTGGTTCATTTGTCCAACTGTATAATAGCGGGAAGTTACCAGTAGTACTGGTTCATTTATCCAGCTATATAACAGCGGGAAGTAACCAGTAGTACTGGTTCATTTATCCAGCTATATAACAGCGGGAAGTTACCAGTAGTACTGGTTCATTTATCCAGCTATATAACAGCGGGAAGTTACCAGTAGTACTGGTTCATTTATCCAGCTATATAACAGCGGGAAGTTACCAGTAGCACTGGTTCATTTATCCAGCTATATAACAGCGGGAAGTTACCAGTAGTACTGGTTCATTTGTCCAGCTATATAACAGCGGGAAGTTACCAGTAGTACTGGTTCATTTATCCAGCTATATAACAGCGGGAAGTTACCAGTAGTACTGGTTCATTTATCCAGCTATATAACAGCGGGAAGTTACCAGTAGTACTGGTTCATTTGTCCAACTATATAACAGCGGGAAGTTACCAGTAGTACTAGTTCATTTATCCAGCCATATAACAGCAGGAAGTAACCAGTAGTACTGGTTCATTTGTACAACTATATAACAGCGGGAAGTTACCAGTAGTACTGGTTCATTTGTCCAACTGTATAATAGCGGGAAGTTACCAGTAGTACTGGTTCATTTATCCAGCTATATAATAGCGGGAAGTTACCAGTAATACTGGTTCATTTATCCAGCTATAAAACAGCGGGAAGTTACCAGTAGTACTGGTACATTTATCCAGATATATAATAGCGGGAAGTTACCAGTAGTATTGGTACATTTATCCAGCTATATAACAGCGGGAAGTTACCAGTAGTACTGGTTCATTTATCCAGCTTATATAACAGCGGGAAGTTACCAGTAGTATTGGTACATTTATCCAGCTATATAACAGCGGGAAGTTACCAGTAATACTGGTTCATTTATTCAGACAACATCGAGTAAGTCGGTATGCCAAACTTAAAATCCTGAACGAAAGGAGGGGAAGCAATAACTAGCATTTTTAGAATCTTTCGAGTAGACCAGCCGGGAATGGAACACGAATCATTCCGCGCATAATGTGGACGCTCTCACCACCGAGGCGGTCGCACAATCACAGAGAAATGAACACTTATTTGGAATTTGGAGCAAAGCGAACACAGTAAAAGTGCCATGTCACGGTGAAAGTTTGTTGACCTTACGTTATTTTTAATGAAAATCAAAAAGCATGCTTCAGTGTAATTATTTAATTGTCTCACTTAAACTTCATGTATCTGTTAATTGTGATTTATAGTTTCTGAAAGACTTCATCCTTTACAATCAGTGTAATTAATTTTAAACCACAAAAATACGAGAAAAATAAACAAGGATATGGCGGCAGGGTCACAACAAACGCAGTTAATGTATGTCATAATAAATAATGCCACATTGAAGGCCATCGACTTGTTGTTCGTTTTTTGGTGTTGAGATAATCAAACTCGACGTTCTAAATTATTATGATGGGTGTGTCTACCCTCGATCTTGGACAAATTCTTCCCAATTTGTTATGAAAGATGCTGGTAAATATGCAAGGAAACGAAGTGAATAGTGTAGTTTTGACTGAATTAATGCAATTTCATTTGCATACATATACTATTATTCCCGCGAAGCGAAACAGAGGATCTACAATGGTATGCTCAGAAAATGATACTGCTGTTACATTGTTTACAGTGGCGTGTTATAAAATAGTTGTTCTGTGAAAAGAAACTAACAGACACCGATCGGGAAAAAAAAGGATAATTCCTCGCTTATTAAAAGAACATAGAAGAAATGCAAACGAATGTGTTACATACTTGACGTTAATTTGTTTTATGTTTTCCTAGCGAGAAACGCGATAAAGTTTCCGCGAAGTCATAATTCGTACCGTGCTATTTCCGAGTTGATTCGAACCACGTCACACGAAAACCGACCTTCAGAGCTTATACAATTCATGCCGATTACGATCAAAGTACATACTCTTATAGTTAGAGATTATTGGTCATGACCGTTTGTTAAATGCCTCTAGGATGTCCGACGAGACATCGAACAGCGAGGGTCCTGATCACACTGCGGTTGGGGAGCAGATTGATCTGGATCATCGCTTGACGCAAAGTCACACAGATCGGTATTCGCATGACGTGGCCTATAAAGTGAAGAATTCGGAGAAGGTTCACCTATAATCTGATGTCATCCTAATCATATATTGCCGAATACAAATGGTACATCGTAACCAGTTGATTTAATCGTAAAGCGACGGATTTGTAGAAGGTTTGTTTAACATCTGACTACCTAGCGTATTGCATTTTATTCGCAACATATGATCCTTCCCCAACCATTGATTGATTGGGGTTTAACGCCGTTTTTAAAAAGTTCTCAGTTATATCACGGCGGCCAGTTCACCTACTCATGCATTTCCTGGTTTTCTCACACCAGTACTCCACACAACAATCTTACCAAGCAACTGGCTGCTTTTCCACATAGACTTAGCCCATTGGTGGAAGACGAAGGACGCATGTCGCATTGACTTTTGTCAATCGTCGGAAAGAAAGTTGGCCGAGCCGGGATTCCGTCCCCAACCAAAATGATGGCCTCTGCGTAATGTATCGACCCAAATTAGCCTGCGCAGTCCGCACTGACTAATCTGGGCCGACACATTCAGTCTCAGTGGGATAGAGGTATAGAGTAATGATTCCTGAAGCAGAAAATCCACAGGAGACAAAAAGGCGTCTATTGTGGTAAGCCTTAGGCTGATCCGGGTCGATACTTTACGCAGATTCCACAATGTTGGTTTTCTCACGGGACGGCTCATATGTTTTTTATACTAAGCTAGATGTGGATAAAAGTATCTATAATTAGATTAGATAAAATAACAAAAAAAGCAAATGTTTGGGGCTACAAGGTAACTAATTACATCCCTTCCCACCGCGTAAAAATACTATTGTTTAAACAAACCTTACGTTACATTAGAAATTGATGTATATTCTATTCAACAAGAAAGAAAAAAGCGAAAAACAGTTTCAAAAAGATACTAGATACAAAGTTTTATTTGATTAGAGGCCACCGGCCCATTACAACATTACATACAACATAATTCAACACAAACCGGTTCAAAATCCGTCGAATATCTATGCTATAACAACGCATGGAAATGTTTGATATTTCCTAATCTCCGCCTACACTTGTAGATTAAATACAGTGTGACTGCCAGACATTTACAACTTCCATCTACCTTGGTTGATTGAATAATGTGTACGTTATAAAAAATGCGTTTTATGGGGAAATGGATCAATTGTTTCCTATACACAAAAACACACCACTGTTTTTTCCCCAAATCATTTCGTTTTTATATGAGCCGTCCCTCGAGAAAACCAACATTGTGGCATCTGCGTAATGTATCGACCAGATCAGCCTGCGCTGTCCGCTTAGACTGATCCGGGCCGACATATTCCGTCTCAGGGGGATCGAGGTATAGAGTAATGATTCTTGAAACAGAAAATCCACAGGAGGCGAAACGTGTCTATCCGGGTAATCCTGCGCGGCATGCTTAGGCTGATCTGGATCGATACTTTACGCAGAGGCCACACTGTTAGTTTTTCTCGCGGGACGGCTTATATCTTATTTCCGTCACATGTGTTCAATTCTTGCAGCTTTGACGAGCTTGTTTTTCCAAATAAAAATTAATCTCATAGATATTAATGAGCCATTTCTCAAAATGTCATGAATATTAATGAACCGATACATTTTTATACGTGGATTTAACTTTGAAAAAACAATCGGTTCGTTTCATCAAGAACATAATTATTTGTTATAGTTTCTCTATTTACAGAGGTAAAATGCCTTTTTTGCTTTCGATTTACAATTATTGTTCTTCCATGTCCCTAAAAACATTGAAAACAAGTCATGACAAAAGGAATTGTAGCAGTATTCGGAATAATCGCTGTCCGAACGATACAATTGGTAAGACAAGTTAACCATCTCTTTTATATAATTGTTCTGTCAAAAGTCACCATAATTCAAACATAAAATGACAGTTAAATCAAAAAAGATGAAGCTTCAAAACAATACAGATATAAAAAAAAAAAAAAAAAAGAATGAGTGCATGTATGTTTACATGAAACCCTTGGTCCAAGATACCCTACCAAACCTTCTAACACTCATCAACCCTCCTTCCCATCACCACTAATCCACATCACATCACTCCCCCCATCCCCTAAAATCCAATCCCCTTTCCATTTTCCCACATACCCTACATCCACCCAAACACACACCCCCCACAAATCCCAACCCCACAACACCCAACACCCCCCAAACCAACCACCCACCCAACACACACCCACCCCCCACCAAATCCACCCCCAACCACACACCCACCCCCCACAAATCAACCCAAAACACCCACACCCCACCAAATCACCACCCCAACACCCCCCACACCCCACAAATCCACCCCAACAACACCCACCCCCACCAAATCCAACCCCAACACCACCCAACCCCCACCAAATCCACCCCCAACACACACCCCCAACCCCCCCCACAAATCCCCTCCCTATCTCAACCCAAACTTCCAAACACAAATCAACTACATAAATACACCAATTCTTTCCCTAAACCACCCTCAAAATTCTTAACATTCTTCATCAAACACAAAAAAAACTAACCACATAAAACTCACCCCAATCTATAATCCCTACAAATAACCAAAAACACCCAAAAAAACTATAACCCCTAAACAATAACCAAAATAACAATAACACCACCCAACCCTACTATACCAACCACAACAAACTAACCCCCACCCTTAATAAAACAAACCACCCAAACCCCACTACAACCACCCCACCTTCAATAAACCCCTCCCACCAAATCCTCAACACCCAACCCCACACCCTAACAAACACAAAACTTACTCCCATTCCCAAACTTCCCTACAACTAACACCAACCCACACCCCCCCTCCCCCACAACATTCCAACAAACCCACTCAATATAAAAATAACAACAAACCCATCCTCTAAACCAACTACCCACAAAACCCACACCAACCCAAAACCCAACCAAACCCCAACCTCCCCCCAAATCCCTCACAACACCTACTCACAAAAACACCCACTAATAAATAATAATCCACCATCTACC